>BSBM01000162.1:7712500-8366250 GCA_027924585.1 Larix kaempferi | reverse complement strand
AAATTGTGCTCTTCTCAAGCAACACAGAGCTGTATGGACAACTCCTCGATTTCAGTGCCAAACTCAATCTTCTGTCTAGGAATGCGTGCTCAACAAAACAATAGTAAAGCTTCCTAGAATTTCGTGCCCAAAGTTAGAAATTTAAAACTATGTACGGACTGCTGTAACAACAACAATTAATGAGGTATGACCTGCTGTACTCCCTCGAAATTTGTGCCAGCTCTCTAGAAAAATTGTACCCAATCAAACAGCCTTGGAATGTGTGCAAGACATCTCGAATTTTGTGCTAGGAATCTTCATTGGAAAGCGTGCCCGATCTCTCTCTCTCTCTCTCTCTCTCTCTCTCTCTCTCCTGCTGTGAGTGCTTCTCCTCAAGGACTCGACTTGCTCTCTTGCTCTTCCAATTCTTATGGAGACAATAATAATATGAAATTGCCTTTCCCTTTCCTTTTTATGTTTATCATTAGGGTAAGTGAAAATACATCTAATCCAAGGGCCCACATTAGATTAGATCAATGGATGAGAAAATTCTCTCCATTAATTAATTTCTCTCAACCCCACTTTAAAATATTAAAAAGTCACTTTAATCTCTAAAGTGAAATTAACTGCTTTTCTCAAGTCATTTAATGCAAGGGTCATGTAAAATTCCCCCTTTAGTGACTTAGGCAAAAATCACTAGGGGAACAACTTCCTTGGTACAAAAATCAACAAAATCACATGATTGAATTTATGCACCTGCATGGGAGAGTATCAAGAGACTAGTCTCCCCACCCGATCACAGGGTGTCTGGGAGATCTCCCATTCTTTCTCAGAGTGTTAAAGAGAAAATATGGTACTATTAGCGGACCACTCACCCTTAGCCAAGTCACATGGCTAATACTTGTCCGATATTACAATCATGCTCATCACATCTCCCTCTGTGCTGGAGTGTCCTGCTCCCTCTGCATCTGAGCATCCTCCTCCCTCTCTGGAGCTATCCACAGGTAGGTCCATCAACCTATATGAGATATCACTTTGGGTGCCAATTTGAACACTAGCTCTTATAGAGAAAATGAGCGCAGTTCCTTACTAAAATGTAAGTATCCATCCTAGTGACGATCAAGTACATCAAGGATCCTTCAATTGTTTGTATGGATCAAAACCGTATCACTATTAGTGTAGCCATGTACTCACAGTCGTCATGCTAGATCTGCTCAGGATCTCAACTGTGTTCTTCCTTAACTTAGGAAGAACTCATCAGGGTTCTGCCACACCATCAATAAGTGATGTAATGATCCAAGATCCTTATCTCAAGGGCTAACTTCCTCTGTAACTGGCAATAGATCATCAGTATACAACATCACGAATAGGGAATCATTATCAACAATATGCTCTAAATCCTGAGGCACAACTCTAATTGGATGGATGTGTACCTCCTCAGAAATCAACTGAGTGTCTCTCGTCCTCCAGGACTAAAATGCTCTAATCCATCTGCTATGTCTTTAACTGGAAATCCTACTACTTTCCATAATCACCGAAGAAACGATCATCTGTAGTAGAGGGACCGACATCCATTAAGACCCTCTGGACCTGTAGATTATGTGTCCACATATGGTTGGATGTATTAGGTCCTCGCCTGTTGTGCCCATGTGAACCTCTTCCAGTCCACTGCAACATTAACTGGTTCTATTGGATCAACGGGATTAAATGGCTCATCTTTCTCAGCTGGCTCCCTCTAAACTACTAGAGGGGGAGATTATACCACCCCCTTTGGAGCTACAAGCTCCTCACCATTAATCTTCACATCGGATCCTTTGGCTTTTCTGAAAGCCACCTCCTCTTCGAAGGAGTCATCCCTGCTAACTTCAATCTGTCTCGATCCTGGGATGTAAATCCTATAAGCCTTTGAGGACTCACTGTATCCCACAATGTTCCTTCTTGCCTGATCTGTTATTTGAGCTGAGAGTCATGCTCCTAGAAGCTTCCTGCTTCGGATCAGTCTGCTCTCTCACGATCAATAGGATCTATATGTCCAACGCTTATCCTTTAGAGCAAGTCTCATCATTCTTCTCTTGTAGGCCATAACATATGGTCTTTCCCTACAAGTCAAATTCTGTCAGATGGTTGGCGACATTGCATAATCAAATTTAATCAATTCATATTTCAATGCAATGACACTAGATCACAAAGTTATGTAGGTATCTTAGCTAATGCTACGACATAACACTCATATATATCTCAAGCACATATGGTAACTCTCTGGATGCTTTCTATCTCCAATAGAACATCCTATCAAGAGTGTGTACTAATCTAAGCATGTAAGAAAGGAGATATCATCCTAGACTAGTTCCATCACGGGTTCATGGACTGTTGTGCAACACTATCAGCTACTTAAAAAATCATATACATAACATGTCCTACTATTCATCAATAAAAGAACTATATCACATGCTCAACAAACTTCCTAATTCTAGGAATATAGATCTGCATAAAAGATGTGTTCAAGATAAACAGATCTAGTCTATAAGAGCAATAAATCCAAATACTTATCTTTTATTGTTTTGGTTGGTGGGCTCCCACTGCCTCCTTGTAGGAATCACGAGAGTCCTCTGATCTTCATCGTCTTGCTGGGAGTCCATAGTAGTCTGGATCCTCATTGCTACTGATAATTACTTCAACTAGAAAAAGAACTCCTTTCAACGATCTTTTGTACTTTCTTCAGAATCATCATTCATGGGCTTCTTATGTGGAGTATCTTCATCAATATTTGCAGTTGACGCTTCATGTTTTCTTTTGTTTGAACTTCGACATTGTTTGGCATAGTGGCCATACTTATGGCATTTGAAGCATTGAACATGAGAGAGATCCTTCTTCTTCTTTTGATTTGGTGTTGGGCTTGATCTCCTACCTTTGTTCTTCTTGTCATGAAACTTTCTCTCTCCCTTTTCCTTTGCCTTTCTTGGCATGAGACATAAAGGCTTCATTCTCTTTGTGTTGCGTGCCATGTAGTCTATTCCTTGCTGCAATTCTTGTCTCTCCTGGGTGCAATCTGCCCATAGTCGATCAAATTTGGGAAAATTGGTTTGTCCACTTAGACTTTGGATGAATGGTTCCCAAGAGGGAGGGAGACCATTAAGAGTTGTTATAACAAGTTCTCTATCTTCAAGAGATTCTCCACTAGTGCTTAGTTTGTCCCTTAGTTAAGAGATCCTCATGAAGTAAGAAGCAATTGATTATGACTTTGACATCTTGAGATTTGATAGTTTATTCCTCAATGCAAGAGTATGATTGATGCTACTATGTTCAAATAGCTTCTGCAAGGTTTTGAACATCTTTATGGTTGTCTTCTTCTAAAAGATCTGAGGAACCAAATGATCTTTTATTGAATCTACCAAGATTCTTCTTGCTTTGGCATCATTCTTTCTCCATTGAGTCTTGTCATCTTCCACTTCTGGTTTTGGAACCTTCTCATTGACGAACTTCAAGAGATCATTTTCGTCTAAGATAAGAAGAACCCTAGACTTCCAAGAGCTGAAATTGAAAGCCCCATCAAGTCTATCTTCAATCTTCATTTCAATCATCTTGACTGTTGTGCTGGACTAGAAACCCTAGCAGGAGCTAGGTCAAAATTGAAGTTTAGACTTTTGCAAAATTGATTCCACAGGGATATGCGCCTTATCAAGGTGAGTTGAATACCCCTTCTTTTCTCTAAGATCTATGGACAAAACAACGCAAAACTAGGAACCCTAGTTTCCTGATTCCGATAGAGATAGGTAAAAAATGAAAATTTCTGGATTTGAAATTTGCTTCCATAGATAGTTGCGCCCTAGCAAGGCAAGTTGAGGAAAATTAAGATCGAGCCAAAACTGTGGAGAGAAAAGCTTGTATCAGCAAACCCTAGGTCTTGATCCTGACAGTATTAGGTCAAAAAATGAAACTTCACCAAACTGAATTTGGCCTCCACAGAAAGATGCGCCCCATTAGGGTGAGTTGCTCTATGCTCCTTTTGGGATGATCTGAGGTTGGAAACACTCCAAAATATGGAGTCCTAGTTTCTGGCAATGGCTTCTTTTAGCACCGCTTTGAACCCATGTTATAATTTATAAAGACATCAGTATAATAATTAGGATCACTAAAAGAATGACCAAGCA
Source organism: Larix kaempferi (assembly GCA_027924585.1). NCBI lineage: Eukaryota > Viridiplantae > Streptophyta > Pinopsida > Pinales > Pinaceae > Larix > Larix kaempferi. The sequence goes on along the minus strand of BSBM01000162.1, from coordinate 8,362,120 downwards.
CAGAAAGAAAAGTGAATGTGGTGCTCGTTTAACCACGGTGATAATCTATCACCTCCCAACCATAGACAATGCTAAACTATTGTCTCCCCCGAGCTCACACCTTCCAATAGAGATCGATGTACATCCAGATAGTAGTAGCATAAACCCTAAGAAAAACAAGATTGAACTTCTTCTATGCTAGATAACCCTAGAAAACAGTCTCCTAATAGCTGGAGCAAACTTCCTTGTAGCAGAGGCGAACTTGCTTGAGTTGTGTGTACAAATGAGGTGAGGTGCCTTATATTTATACTGTTTTCTGGGTGAATTTTAATTGGGGCCAACTTGTCTACTTTATCGGGGCCGACTTGTGTTATACCACAGTAAAATACATTTTATTATTTTAATTTCTTGGGTTGACTTGTGTGAGGATGCCTCACGCAACTACTACACCAACAATAGAGGGATCCAACTCCAGATCAAACAATCCTGCACCCAACATTTGAAGCCAAATGACCTCACAACTAGCAGTACTGGCTGCCATATACTCTGCCTCTATTGAGCTAAGTGCCACATAATTTTTCTTCTTGATGAACCTGGATATCATTGTCAATCCCAAGCTAAAGCAACACCTTAAGGTGCTCTTCTTGTCTACTTCATCGCCTACCCAATTCGAGTCTATATATCCTTGCAACTTCACTTCACCATCTTCAATATATCTTAGACCATACTCCACCGTGCCTGTCAAGTATTTGAGCACATATTTTGTTTCTACCCAATGTTGTTGTCTTGACTCCACCATGAATTGACTTAAGGTGTTCATTGCAAAACATATATCTAGTCTAGTGTGACTAGATACATGAAGGAACCTATCAGCCACCCGTATAACATAGGGTCCACATATCTAAATATGAAGCTGTTACCTTCTTCAAATCTATGTCACAGGGTTCGCCGGATTTGAATCTTGAAGTTCGAAATTCGGCGAACCTAAAAAAAAAAGTCAAATTCGTTCAGATTCAGGTTGAAAATTGGTTATGCAATTTATGGTTTCACCTGTAGACGGTGGTCGGCATTCTTGCGAGGATGGATTTCTATGCCGGCGAAACTCCAGATTGATTTGCGAGGTAAGATGTAGCAGTGCCGCCCGCATCTCCAAGTGTAAACGCATATATAGTGTGTGGTTTGCAGAACACCCGGGTAGCGTGCAAATTCTTGGCGGCAATTAGCTGCAAGAAGTGGCAAACTCGAACCTAATCAAAAGCTCTCTAGTATCAACGGTGACTAATCGAATAATCTCCAGTCTCGAGGGTGGCTGTGACCGTGACCATATTAAAAATTTAAAATGCGATTTATCGATAGGTGCCTGTAATTCCGTAACTTGTCTTAGTTATAGGTTATAAGTTGTAAATAATTTATTAAATGTTTTTTATGTATTGTATATTAAATGTTATAAAGTATTACATATAAATATTAAATGTAAAGTATTACATATAAATATTAAATGTTATTTAATATATATAAAATAAAAAAAAACTTTAATATATATATATATATATATAGACAAATCCAAAGGCGAACTCCATTTCGAACCTCATCCTAAAATTCAAACCCGAATTGAATTCAATGGTTCTCGAACCTGAATTCGAACCCGAACCATGTGACATAGCTTCAAATTAGTGATGATAGATGTAACCATAGGTTTGCAGTCCTCCATTTGAAACTTTTTCAGGATCTCAATTGCATACTTACCCTACCCAAGGAAAATCTCCCCTGGTTTCTGCCAAATCTCCAACCCCAAGAAGTAATGCATCATGCGAATGTCCGTCATCTCAAACTCAATTTCCATATTTGCTTTGCACCCTACAATGAGTTTCTTTGAACCCATAAGAAATAGGTCGTCTACATACAACATCAAAACAAGCAGATCAATCCCAACAAATATATAATATGAGTTAGGATCTGTTTCACTTTTGGTGAAGCCCATACTCTACAAGTATCCATTGATTTTGGAATACCATGCCCTCGGTGCTTGCTTGAGTTCATACAAGGCCTTTTTTAGCTTGTAAACATGGGACTCCTTGCTTACTTCAAAGCCCTGAGGTTGCTCTTTGTACACTTCTTCCTCAATTGCCCCATTGAGGAAAGTTGTTTTCACATCCACCTGATGTATCCTCCATTCCATAATTGAAACTAAAGACAATTGCTCTAATGGAAGTGTACTTGGGGACTAGAGAAAAAGTCTCCTCGTAGTCCACTCCCTCTTTCTAGGATAACCTTCTCACCACAAACCTCGTTTTGAACTTATCAAAGTTGATTTTTTGATATTTTATAATAGATAATTACTACCTTACGATGTTAACTAGAAAATTCAGTCATAGAGCAATTATACAATGAAATATTGAACCACAAAACAAGAGGATCCAATAAAGATAACCATGCACAAGAGACAAGAGATTTATCCTAGGAAACCCTCATGGGGAAGAAAACCCAACAAACTTTCTAGAGAAGAACTTTCCAATCTTACAAGATCACCATGAACAAGCCCTAAACCCTAGGGAAGAATAATCCTTGAAGAAACCTCAAAAACATATGAGGAAACCCTAGTTGCATATGCACCCTTCTTGAACAAGAGAGAATGATCTTGTGATGATAATAAAATGACTTGATATTGCACTATATTTATAGTGATCTTCTAAGTTTACCTTGGGTCCACTTTGGTTTCAAGCCAACCTAACATGTCCTTTATTTGGGCTGACCTATCATTTCTTGTGGCATTTTGGGCTTTCTTCCTTGGTTCAATGGTACTTGACTTGGTCTTCTAGAAGTTCTTCTTTCTACTAGAAAAGTTGTCATGCAGGAATACTTCCCGCAGCTACAAAAAACCAACATCGATGCTACCATTTGTTTCATGCTTAACCTTATAGAGCCACTTGGAACTCACTACTGACTTCCCCTTTGGTCTTCAGACTATGTCCCATACATCATTCTTAAGGATGGAGGTGTACTCCTCCACCATGGCATCCCTCCAAACTTGTTGTTCTGCTGCCTCCTGAAAATTGGAAGGCTTGGAATCTATGATGTTGCTCATCAATGCCATGTAGTTTGGAAACTTCTTCGGAGGTCTATTTTCTTTGAATGTGCTCTTAGGATCCTGTTATCACCTAAACTGTAGTTACCCCTGTGGATGTATCCATTAATGGATGGCAATAGGGAAGGGCAACTCAAGAGGTGCAACCACGATCACCTCGACCTCCAATAGATGGTTGTCACGCCAATCGAGGCAACCTTCACTTTATGTTATCTAGCCCAGACAAGAAAGGGGGAGACCCGATCTACTCCCGACATGAGAGATCAAACCAAGACACCAAATCAAGTTAAGACTAAGTGAAGTAAGGTGTATGGTTTATCCTAGACCTAAGGATGAAGTCACAAGATAAGTGAGGGGTTCAATGAGTATAGCATTGGTTCATTGTTGATGTGAGAGTGACTTATAATATTTGAAGTGAGATCCAGGATTAAAGTACTAGTTCAATGTGAGAAAATCCACTGCCTTGGGAACCGTGTCCAATGCAGGGTAGCTTAAGGGTTGAATTGGGGCTAACTAGTACAAGTGACAAGCTTGATCATGAGACATGACAACATCAAAGGGTTTAGTCCACCAAACAAGGATCAAACCACAAGTTAATCCAACAATCTAGGAAATTCGAATTGACTTGGAGAGAGATCAGTGCCTTGGGAATTGGGATAGATGGAGTCAAAAGAGATTAACTTATGGTTGATGACTCCTATGGCATAAGACAAGTGGGCTATTAATGGTTTGATGGATGAATAAGTCTAGATCTAATAATTCATGTTTTAACCTAAGTGGACCACAATCCCTTAAAACAAGGAATGCTATCCCCAAGGCAAGATTTCATAAAGTGACCCACTAGACCTAGGTTTTAAATTATGCTCGTTCCAAATCCACCAAAATCTCATGTACCCATGTCCTAGAAGTGGACCAACTCAATCTCCCAAGGAAGTGTGACTTTGCCCAAGGAGGGTAAAATGTGGGATAAATGGATCAAGACAAGTCCAATGACATCCAAATTTTAGATCCAAGTAGGTTAATCAAGTGAGAATGTGGATCTACAGTTTCAAGGCAATCCAATGGTTAGATCTTACTAGATCTGAGTTTAAAGATACCAAGTGGTCCAAAATGGGGATTAAATCCCTTAAAATGTGGAATAGGGCCCACAAGGTAGAAATTGCCAAAGTAACAGTCTAGGGGTAGGTTCTAGGACGTGTAGATTATGAATCAATTGAAATCTCAACTACCCATGTACTAGATCTAGGTCAACTCACCTAACCCAAGAAGTGCGCCCTTGCTTGGAGAAGCTAAGTTAGCTTGGGAAGAGGGTCAAATGGATGCCAATCCTCACCAAACTATAGATCCGGGATGCCGTGGATACTATAGAGGTGGGTTTTAAATATCTTACCCAAGGAAGCACTAGATCTTAGTAGATCTGAGAAAATGTAACAATGAGGGTTTTGATTAATTAGGGTTTTATCAATTATATGTTTGTGCCAATGGATTCGAATCAAGATAAGAGAAACAAACCTGTGAATCTTACCTGGATAACCTTGTAAATGCCTTGATGATGATGATCTATGCAAACTTGATCAATTTGAAGCAATTTGGAGTAGATCTCTATGAAGTGCGATTTGCCCAAGGAGACCAATGCGTCCTCCCTCCTACACAATAAACATCAACAATATCAGATTTATTGCATCAAGAGATAAAGACTAATGCTGCAAGAGCAATAATAGAAAGATAGCATAGATCACAATGATACTAATGATAACCCCCTGTTACAAACGAATGCCAATCCAAGCGAGTTGAGGAAGCCCTACAAAAACGCCCAAGGTTGAAGTCGCCCTCCTGTAGACAAGACAAAGATTTCCAACATATATAGATCTTACCACAAATACCCAAATGCTATGATGCAATAGACTTTCCAATCACCATCTAAGAACACCAAATGCAAAGGAGACCACAAGAATTTCCACAAGAGAATTTTTCTATATCAAGAATCCAAGAGCCAAAGACCCCTTTACAATGAGAGGCTCTCATCTAATCAATGGTTGAGATGAGCTCAACAATAAAATACATGGATCAATAATAAAATATAACCATAAGTGGACAAAATCACCCTAGGAGAGGGGAATCCCACCAAATCATGATGACAAAATATAATAAGAAGCTTATGGTGGGTCCAAGGGGTAATTTTAGCCACCCTTGGTCAATCCCCATAGCACAATAATAATAAAATAGTCATCAATATACCAAATCGTGCCTCTATGGACAAATCATGGGCCTTGAGAGGCTCAGAAATCATCAGAAAGTGCCATAAGTGATGGATGTGGGTCCCGATGACGCTGAAACTGCTGGAGAAGGTGTGGAAGACATCCACTCATCATCATTGATCATCCCATGCCAAGACCTTGCCTCAGTAGCCCAAATCGAATTCTTTAGTAGCCATTTATACCAATCCTAAAATGCCTCGGGAAGCGTGAAACTGCCCCAAACTGCCTCCTGGAGTGCCTGCGTTGTCAAGGTGAGGGCACCAGTGTGTCCGGGAGGGGGGTAATATGGTAAAGAAAAGTGGCTGGACCACCCCCTCCAAGCACAGTGCCCTAGGTCAACCAGATAAAAATCATCTCTGCTCTGACAGGGTCTCCGATAGACCAAAACTGCACTAGGATAGCCTACTTAGGCTCAATCATCACTGTAAGTGCCTGGAACTGAAAACAGGCTGTCTCATTGGACTCAGAAGGTCCAAATCTATCTACGATGTGTACTCATACACCATATGAATCTCTGCATGATGATATAATAAATCCAATATACCGGAACAGGTGAAATAATAATAATCTATAAATGATCAAATAATGCTGAAAACCATAAATCATCATCATAACCCTGTATCTGCTGCATGGAACCATCATGTACATGTACATGGACCATATATCATCTATCTGTATCATCACAAGGTCCAACCATCTCATGTCCTGTGGTTGCCCTTGGTCAAACTAAGTTTGACCAAGTCAACATTGACCAAATATAACTCAGACTATCATCAGAAGCTGCTGCAAAGTGTCAAAGGTTAATGCATGCTCTACAACTTATTCAAATAACAATTATAACACAAAGTAATCATTACTGGCGATCTAAATCCAAATATATAATGTCATTAATTATTATTATTACTCAGACTAGACTTTCAAGATCATACTCACTTCATAGCTGTGATCAATTTGCTAGTGAAGGGTGAAGGCTAAAATAACTGGCTAGGCTAAAGGATGACTTGACTGACTTAACGTTGTGACACTTTGGAAAAGGGAAAGGGAATACACAACATAGTATATACTGAATGAGCAACAACACAAGGAATGGCGGTGTCTCACAAATGGATGAGTTGTTCAAAGAAGGTTTATTCACCTTTAACAGATGCGCACAATCCATAATACAAATGAGGCCAGCAATTATTTAGATATAACATTTAAGTTCCATTTCTTTTTGGGCCTTAAGTTTCCATAGCCTTTGACCTATGTGTGTTTATAAACACATTGCATAGATTTACATTTATTTGAGGCTTTCTGCTGCAGGTGTGTTTTTAAGGCACTTGTTTACCTAAGCACTTCTAGGTGTGTCACAGACAGCTTGTTTACCTAGGTATTTACATTTCCAAAAGATATAACATTTTATTTTCATGGTCATTTTCATTTGGCATGCCTTTCATTCATGTGTGTTGAAAAACACATTGCATGAACGGGCTTTTCATACAAGATATAACATTTAATTTTCTAGATTTTGTATTCATGGCAGCACTAAAAGTTTCAGGTTTAGCCAACACAACTTAAGTGACTAGGGGGAATTCACAAGGAAATCCAACTCACCATAGGTAAGTTTTGTCACCAACTCAGAGCCGAGACACAATAAATAGGGAAGCTCATCCAATATAGAGGCTACAGTGGGGAAAAGTCCTCCATGCCACTAGTCAAGTAGTAAGTCAGGGTGATAAACTAAAAGGTAGGTAATGGATGGATGAAGTCAATGAATAATGGAGCCAACACTAGCAAGCCAAGGTATGGTGGAATGATCACTTCTATTCTCCCTAAGGAGGGTAAAACCAATGAGTATGAATAATGAACTTCTAAGTCTGAGTAGGGACAATAAAATATATATAATAAGATCAACCAGGTCCACATATCTATATGATCGCCAGATCATGACACTAAGTGCTAAGACATGCTATAAGAATAAGTATGAAAGCAATATAACCACAACACTATGATATACCTGCTGAATCATATACTTGGATGCTCATCCTCTGAACCATCATCTGTCCTCTGAAACTGGTACTGTAACTCTGGGCACTACTGACTGCTCTGTACAAATGGTATAATGGCTACATTGGTCATCTCTCTGAGTGTCCTGAGACTCAGTCATGGCAATGGGGAATATATACTGTCCAAAATCTGATAGTGATCCAATATAGATGCTCATCTCAGCATCTCAATGTAAGGGAACTGGATGAATAGTGTATTGGAATCTGACAAAAAATGTATGGTAGCCCGGCTACTATATATGTGATAACAGATCCTCAACTAATTCTCGAGCATCCCTCAATGTCTAAGTGAACCATCGAGGTCTCTTGGCAGAACTGAAAGGAGCTACTAGCTCCTCCTCTTCATACAAAGGCTTCTGCCCTGAATTGGAAGTCACTAGTGATCTTGGCTCAACCTTCGGAGCTTCTTATTTGTTATATAAAAAATATAACATTATAAAATATATATATATATATATATATATAATAACAATTAATATTAATATTAATAAATAATAATTAATTACTAATTAACTAAATAGGTCAAAAGACGTGTCCTTGTGAAAAGGCACGATGGGGTTATAAAGTCCAAGCATTGTAAAATGTAAAAATCATATCTCATATCATTTTATCATTTATACATTTTATTATTCCATTCATGGAATATTTATCTTATTGATGCTGGGTATTCATGTAAGAAACAAATCTTATCGTTTCAATGGTATTGGAGCCCTTTCCTTGGGCTTCAAATGATTTCGACTTTTGGCCAATACTTCTTGGAGTTTCTCTGAAACTAGGCCTTTGCCATTGAATTCAGATTTTCTGAAAAAAAGACCACTGCACCATCATCTCACCTTGTCCCTCCGATTCCCTACACCCTTCCACCTGCAACCCCCCCCTCACTCTGCTGTCCACTCACATTCCACATGTCTCTTTCCAAATTGCCCCACGGCATGTTCACTCATTCCCTTCGGCCTGCTGCTCGTCGCTTCAATTCTCATCCCCCACGCTCTTCACGCTCACGTGCACCCTCCTCACATCTTCGACACTCCATACATCCTCCTGTCTTGCCCTTCCTCCCCCATCCCTCACCCTGCGCTCCCTTTGCATGCTCCTCCCATCCGCGTTCCCCTTCCATCACTCTCTCTGCTTTGCGCCTATCCCAACCCATCTCTTCTCCCCTCGCTGCTGCACTCTCATTACCATCACCTCACACAAACGCCCTCCTCTTCGATCCCGCGCCAACATTGTTGCGCCTCACACCCCTCCTTCCATCTGCACTCACCTCTCCCATGCGATCCTTCCAGTCCACATCATTCTTCCCTTCATTGCGCCCTCCTCACACATCGCATAATCCCCAATGCCCCTCTCCTGATCTCTGCACACACCTCTCCACGACACCCCTTCTACACGGCTCCACGCTGCCAGCGTCATGTTGCAGTCACGCCTCCCATCACACTCGGCACCCCACAGTCTTTCCATCCCACGTTTCACACCCTTACAGCTCCACCCCTCCACAACTGCATCTCACACCTTTTCGCCACATTTTCCCACGCCATCAACGCTCTAGTCGCCACCTCCACGTAAACCCTAATTCTAACTCCATTGCATAAGACATTTATATTTTAATAATATTATTTAATAATAATAATTATTATAATATATTAAAAGTTAAAAAACTATATATAAAAATATACGAATAATATTATTGTTATTAATTTTTAATAATAATAATAATTATCCTTATTTTTGAAAAAATATAGGAGTTTCAATTTTTTGAATAAACAACTATTTTGAAAAAAAAATTAAAGGAAGATTTTTTAGAAGAGAGCCATATTGGGAATTCCGAATTATTACACTTTTCGTATCTACCTCTTATCGAAGAGAACAAAACGAAGTTGGAAGAGAAGTCCTAATCGCAAACTATGGCAATCACATATTCAGAAATGCAGGAATAATTACAAGCACTATGGGGTGAGTTAGAGCAATATAAAGCAACCAATCATCGTCTACAATTTGAGAGTAAGAAGCAAGAAATCTTAAATACGTTAATGGAGCAGGAAAATCATCAATTAAAAGGGCATATTGAGAGTTTAACCACTCAGATTGAGGAATTAAGGCATTCCCATAAGAACTTCCAAAACCCAGATATCAAGAAGGAAATTGTAGAGAGTAAAGAAGAAATAAAACGGTTGAACAAAATTCTCATGGATAAAGATGACGAAATTGCGAAAATCCGAAAGAAATTAGAAGATCAAGAATCAAAGGACTATCGTCGTTAGCAACAAATTAAAAACTCCAGCAACAAAAGGACAATATTAATCACACACACAAGTTAGAGATCACAAAGATCAATAAAACGTTATCAGATCAGACTGAAGAAATTGTATGACTAAGAAACCATACTAAGACGCTAGTCACGAAAATAAGGAAGTTAAAAAATACTCGAAAAGTAAGAGCAAGGTAATGAAGACATTAAAGGTAAATTACTACAAACGCAAGAAGAAAATCGCTACCTTACAAATCACAATCAAGAGTTGACTGATCAAATAAAAAAACTAAAAGATGAGAAGCTAGAAGAATCTTCAACAAAGGATGTCCAAACTATGGAAAGAGAAACAATGACCAAAACCATTGACATAGCGACATCATCAATACAAATTCAGATGTCGGAAGAAGAAACCAGTACAAACCCAATTAGTGTTCAAATTCTGGAAAACGTTTATATTGAAAAGGTATCGATCAATAAATCGTTAGAAGCACCAAAAGTTGAAGTTCCTACAAACATTCCTCAAGTGACTCAAATACCTTATCGTCACCAAATCACAAAAGTCGTTACGATAAGCATTAAGGTCAAGAGGAAAATAAACAATACTCTTCTTATAGACAATACTCTTCTTATAGACAAAACAACTACAACATTGAAGAAGCATGAAGACAAAATCGACAACTTGTAGGAAAGTCTAAAATAAGAAATTCTATCCAAAGAATCGACCAGAAAATAGTTCCAATGAAGGTAGATCTCGGATGGATCACTTCACAGATGATGCAACAGTTTTACTCAATGTTTAAAAGATCGTATCGTCTCGTTTCATTAAGTGTCGCAGTTACTGGCACAAAAGATCTGAGACGACATTAGAAGCAAGAGCAAACGTAAAGCCCTTCCATCAAAATGCTTTGAGGACAAAGCATCTCTAAGAGGAAGGCAATGCTATATAAAAAATATAACATTATAATATATATATATATATATATATAATAGCAATTAATATTAATATTAATAAATAATAATTAATTATTAATTAACTAAATAGGTCAAAAGACGGGTCCTTGTGAAAAGGCATGATGGGCTTATAAAGTCCAAGCATTGTAAAATGTAAAAATCATACTCATATCATTTTATCATTTATACATTTTATTATTCCATTCATGGAATATTTATCTTATTTATGCTGGGTATTCATGTAAGAAACGAATTTTATCGTTTCACTAGTCCTCATCCTCTGTCACTAGAATAGGTCCATAAGATTTCCTGGATGCTAATTCTTCTTCAAACTCTACATCTTGCTTACTGCCTATCATTCTCCAAAATATGAATCCCGCAGAAAGCTAGAATCAGAACAATCAACCATTCTTTATCTCATTAATGATTGGAGACTCCGATGCCTCAACAAGTGTGATGCCTTTGCCCATAATGTACAAGTTGGGATTGAAAGTTTCAAGGCCTTATCGAAACATCTGTGCTATGGATTCTAGGGAAGTTAAAGTGTGTGGATTAGTCAAAGATGTCCTAGTTTGTCTCGCAGTGCATCCCACTATAGAGTTATTGATGGATATCATTGTCATCGACGTACCCGAAGCATGGTGTATGCTGCTATCAAGGAAATGGGCTGCCGACTTGGTTGGTAACATACAAATGGACTTATCATATGCCACCATCTCGACATCAGAAGGAACATTTGTGATACTACACAGGGAACCTATGAGAAAACATCATGTGGAATATTCAGAAGATCCATGAAGTAAAATAATTTGTTTTCAAGACAATGTTGGATGCCTTCAAGGTATAGGGGTTGTTTGTGCTAAAGCATTTTTGGGAGGCCTAAAAGCAAGTGGCGAGTTGGATTTCATGGGATCTTTCCAGGAGCAGAAAGGGTTGGAATCTTCCTTTCCAAGCTATTTGGGCATGGAATGTACAAGGGCAATGAATTCATAACATCTTGTGTTTCCAAGCTAGAAGATTTAGCAAAAAGTATCTTCTTTTCTTGTAGGATCTTTGGGACCTAGAGAGAGGGACATGGACAGGTTGAAGGGAGCTAGCTCGCTATTGAAGTCTTTTGACTTTTGATAGAATCATCATTAAAGTGTTGCAATTGCTTGTCGCGGTGGAGGATTTATCTAAAATGAATGGTGCTCTACATGGTCCTATTTGGAGGGATTGGGTATGGCATTATGGTAAAGCCGTTTTTTAGTATAGTCACAAAGCATTATACTTGTTCATGCATAGGATTCAGTTTGCTCCCATTTTCAATAAGTGGGGTTGTTCAAATAGTGAATTTTGCTAGTCCCAGACTTAGTATTGTTGAGTAATATAGACAATCTTACAATCTGAGTGTTCATGTGGTTGGTTCTTTACTAACAATGGCGATTCAAGTGGGCAGCAGTGAAGGTTCAATAGCTATTGAGTTGGAGCTTGACAAGAATTCAGCCAGGAGAGACTAAGAGGTCTGGGCAACTTGCAAATTTGCAATTAGACTTTTTTGTTTGAAAATGGATCATATATTTCATCATATGATATAAATCAATATACATGTACGCCAAGATTGTCAACTGAGGAGTCAAAGAGTGGTCACACAAGATCCTCTTTCTTACAGAAGCAAGGAGAGCTAGCATGTCCGCTCTGGCACCAGACTGAACAATACCTATATTTTTTCTAAAAATGGCATTTGTGGCAGAAATCTGGATAGCTAGTTCTTATCTAAATGCAGAACATTCTCCTAGGTTGAAGAGAGTAGTTCTGTCATGAAAAGTTGGCAGTTGCTTGACAAACTCATTTTCATGATAAAAATATGTGCTTCATTCTGATCACATCCCATGTACTCTTGCTAGCCTACTAGGTCATACATTTGTTGCCAAACACAACCCCTTTCCAGTGAAGAGGAGAAATAAGGAGTACATTGTACTCAATAGTAATACACGCCCAAAATATTCTTTCAACTTTATAATTCTACGTTACATGCATAACTGTTTGAGGTTTGTAACAAACTGCTCTACATCCATTTGTATTTGTAATACTAGTGTGAAATAGTTGATCCTTTGCCACCAAGTCGCTATGTAGGACCAACCACCCAAGTACCTGAGTCTTGAAAGAATAGTGGTGACACTTTTTGATCCAGCTTGTGTCATTATCTTGAAATTCCACTTCTTACAAAAATGATCTGCCATTGAACAAGTTGGCTTAATCTTAACATAAAGCTTCTTGTTTCGGTAGTCCACAAGAGGCTTCTCATAATACCATTTCCAATCCTTCCAAATAGGTCCATGAGGATTTATATTTAGCTGAAACAAACAATTATTCATTATCCTCTGACAAATTGTAATAAAGGCAGGTTGGTTGATGACCTATAGTCTTTGAGACCGATTAACAGTTCTCGGGGATAGCCACTTACCTGCTATTCTGTTCCAAAATGATCCCCACATATGAAATCCCTTCTTTTCTTTGGTTGTACAAATTTCTTTTTTATTGATTAATTGCATTTAATGTGAATATGGACATCATTTGTGTCTCTTTTCACATGGGCATTCTTATTTTCACTTAAATAAGAATGTCCTTGTGGGGGTTGTCCCAGCACTTGGGGGCACTCTGAGACACTCCCTACAAGGACATACCCTCTTAAAAGCACATAATTAAAAACAACAGAAAACATATATATTTTTTTCTTTGAAGCAAGGATGGGGTTTCACCACCCTCACCTTGCCTTTTGTTCTCTATATTATTCTATCAAATCCTAGCTTTTGTTGTTTCTCACCAACGACATAATAGTTTGAGTATGTTGAGGAGGTTGAAGTTGGAATTTTGTGAACAAGTTTTCAAGCACAGAAAAATGTGGACAGCAGGGATATTCTACCATATTGCGAGTGCTTTTCAGGTTTAGCTAGCATTCTTTTAGTGAAAACTTGGAGAAGCTGGAAAAAGTTAGATCAACAGCTAGATTTGAATTAGGGGTTGGCTGTCTTCACAATCACATTGATACTTTCAATTTTCCCTTGACACATTGATTCAGAGGACCAATTGGACACTGATTGAGCATGAATAGTGGCTTGAGCTTTGTTCCACTTCTTTTTTTGGTATTTTTTGTTATGACAGTTTTGATTCTTCTTAAATGATGATGGATATAATTATATGATGTATCATTCTATTTTATTTTGATTTAGACATTGATGATTTAGAATGACAAATACAACGATTCTCCTATTTTGAACACCAATTTCCAAATCGTGTAATTGCTAATTGGCTCATGAATACTGTTACAGTTTCAATTGTATAATTGTGTGATCAATTCTGCATTAAAAAACTGTTATGTTTTATATTTAGAATTTGTTGTATTATTTATTTATTTGATATTTGGGGCAAGCCCGTGATGCTGGGGATCTTAACATCCCCTGAAATTTGGGGCATCTCTTCACATGTCACCGAGATGCAACTCCATGTCCTCATGTCCCTGCATCTCATAAATTTGGTGGAACATTGGTTATTGAGATGATTTCCTTAAAATTTGTTTAAATTCTTCCAAAATTCTTGATATCATCATGAACTGAAATATTTCTTTTACCTTGCAGATCTTGTTCTAAAAGATAAAATTTTTGTGTATGACCTAGAAAATCAGCGGATAGGCTGGACCAGCTTTGATTGTAAGTTTCTATTTCTGAATCTGTTTCAAGTATATTAAATCGTTTTCATCGTAACATTTGTATGTTTGCCAAGTTTTCTGACATCTACAGTTCTTGAGACCTATTCTTGATGCTTAGTCAATAAAATGAGAGTAATATTGAATTTATATCGTAGTGCTTGAGCTCTGTTCATTTGTTTCCTACATAAAACTTGCACATAAGAACTAGTCTATATATTATTATATATGCTTTCCATTTAATGATTTTTATGTTCAATGAAATCCCTTTTTTTAATAGCAGTTCGAATCTTGTATAATGTTTACACCACCCATCGGATTAACTGAAAATGTAAGCCGTCACGTTATGGTTGTGTTTTCACTGGCCAAAAGTGCAATCCTTCGGTCATCTACAGTGCATTTCCTGTTTTTAAATGCCACATGGCTGTATCTGCACTGTCTATACTGTAATAAGTCAATATGAAAATCATAGTGTTTAAGATTATTTAACTCTACATGTTGCCATCTTGCTTTATTTATAGTGGCTTTAGTTGAGGGTCGTATACATTTCAGATTAATTTTGTGACTGAGTTTCCTTGAAAATTTTCAGGTTCCTCAACTGTTAATGTCTCAACAGATTCTCGTCAAAGCAAGTCGATTAGCTCTGCAAAGCTGAATAGCAATGGAAGCTTGCCATCCAGAACTCTGAAAGAGCTTGCCATAAATTTGTGTTACTGTTTCTTGTTCTTGATCTCTTCTATATTGTAATTCTGTACAGAAACATATGAGAAAATTCTCATTCTTTATATTATATCTTAGCAAATGCCAATCTGATAACTTCATTGTATTTTGTATCTCGTGGGCATGGAATTGTAGATAATACAAAAGTCAAGACTGATCGACCATAAGGTTCAGCATGCCCGATGGGATTGATGCTTTTAGAAATAATGTTACATGGATTTTCTCTCCTGTAATATGCATTCCATGGAATAAGAGAATTACAGCATCTCTTGTTATATAATCAAGCTTCATATCATACTGGTCTCTATTTGGGGAAATTTGAACTTTTACGAATGAGGACAATGTTTACTAATGTGTAAATCAATAGAATAAAAATGCATCACTTCATGGTGAAAGAGGAGTTACATACTCACATCCTTGGAAAACGCTAATGGACGGACACTGCAACAGAGATGTACATTATTGTTTTAGTGCATTTTTCATGTTAGATCATGAATTTTTAATTTCACCAAACTGAAAAATATATTTCAAGTAAGCTTTTGATAAGAAATGTTAGTAAGAAAAATCATAATATTATACGGGTCCCTTGGCATCAATTGGGGAAAGCTATACTCGGAATCAAACTGACAAGAGCCCAAAAGGAGTGCTTTGGTGAAATATCTATAAGTTAAATTCCCTTCCTCAATACGTTTAAAGGAGTCTTGAATGAATAGATGCACAGGTACATGAAATAATTGTTTTTAATAACAAATTCCTTTATTCAAAGGGGTATGTAAAGCAAGTATTTAAGGGGCAGCCAGTTGTTAATTATGAAGATGACGTCTGACTCAATGAGAGATTTTATTGCAGCACATAAAATCTGCAAAATGATAACATGAGAATATACAGGTAGAAAGAACTACAGTTAGTGGAGAAGATGCAGAGGAGAAGTTGCTACAAAGATAAAGAGGATGAAATTGCCTTTGACAATCCATGGCTCCAGCCTTATAGGTAAAAGAAGCAATGCTACTTTGTATTTCTGACTTCTCCAAAGAAATAGACGTTCATTAATACTACTGTTTGATCCGCACATGTAATAACGCTATTTTGACCCTTAGGTTGTATTGACTTGTAATATAAATATTGTATGCATGTAATGTGTGTGTTTGCCCTAGTGTGGAGCTCAAGGCCAAGGCCCCACTAGAGGATGTCCAGGTTTTAGTTAAAAGACAAGTATTTGATATTTTGGTAACTATGTGCTAGTAAGCCATGGAAAATGTAAAGGATGTAAATGATACCATGTAAATAAAATACCAAGCGCTGGCTATGGCTGCAACTAAATGAGGGGGCTATGTGTATCCACTAGGGAGAGGTGAGGGAGTTATGGGATGGGAACCCATGCTGCCACTTGTGCAAGAAGAACTGATTTGATTCCCCACACTGACATGGAATTGGGTTATAGAAGGTGGGGAGGAAAGGTCGGTGGAGGAAGTGGATGAAGGGGGAACTGCCTTGGGATTCGGGGGTTCTGTGCTACTCGCACTGGAAGCCATTCCATCACCTGGGAATCCGGGGAACCCTGTTTGCTATGCCATTGTTGACTAGAACTTCATTCATCACACTTTGCAAGAGCAAGCCACGAGGAGAGAAGGAAAAATTGCGGTTTCTGTGTGAGTCGAAGTTCATTCATCACGCATTGCAAGAGCAAGTCGTGGGGAGAAGGAAAAAACGCGGTTTCTGTGTGATTCGAAGTTACAGAGCCGAGAGCCATAGATACCCTGCGTAGGAAGAAAGCCGAGGAAGAAAACCATGGCACCGACCCTAGGGATAGGTTGCAGAGCATGAATAGCTTAGAGAAACCGTGAGAGAATCTAGATCTAATAGTAGGAGATTAAGCTGCGGAATAGAGCTTCGGCCACAACGCTGAGAGGGTTTCAGCTGGAGTAATAGAGCAGAAGGTAAGATGGAAGGTGGAGATGCTTGATAACCCAACTGTATGTTGGCTTAGCATGAGGGTGGAGTCCTGACTGTGAGAGAACCCATTTAACCCTCCTTAGTGGATACATAGCCCCAGCTCGAGGGTGATCTCTGATTGCTGAAATAATAGAGCTAGGCAGAGATCTATGGTTGGGTTGGAAAGTTGCAGTCCATAGTCAGTTCACTTGGAGGTTCAATGCAAAAAGATAAGTGCCCTTGTGGTGTTTAAATGGTGTTATTTCATGTTTTATGCTATGCTTATTATGTTCCAATTATGGGTTGATGAACTACATGAGATTGGATCAATAGGAAGCTATGTCTGAGCATGAATATGAAGTTGGATGTATGTTTGAATGCTTCATCAATTGCATGAATGTAATGTATGACTAACCTTGCAAGTTATAGGGGCATTGAATAACTTTGGTTTCATAGTATGTGTTTAGTTGTGCATGCATCTATTTGCTTATGGGGATGGTCCATTGATGAATAGGGATGTATGCCTATGCATTGTGTATAAGTCTATGTTTATGTTGTTGTTATGCCCATGATGAATGCTGGATACAGGTTAGATGTGTGGATGGATAAGGTTACAGTCTCCCTGTGTTTATTGATGCATGAAACTGCCTACATATGTCATTTACCATGGCCTTGCTCATCTGCATCTTTGTATTTATCCTTGGTATTTATATGTAATCATGCCTGAGAAGCAGGTCTAAGTCCTACTTGCTTTCATCACCCTTCCTAGGAGAAACATGTGCATGTAATCCATTCTATGAGTGTGGGTCATGTCTCATCCCTTGCATTCATGGAGTGTGCTTATGCATATTGTAATCTCTTGATAATGCTTTTGAATTGTCCTTGGATGAATTAGGGCTAAGTTTGGTAAATGTGTAGGACCACTCTAGCCAGGATTTGAGAAAGGAATGAACATCCTGTGGATTAGATGAAGAAGAGAAGACATGACAGAATTGGAGTAGAGCTTATTGCAGAAGAGTAAAGGCACTTAGGTGAGGTTATGGACAGAATTTCAGTTGGGAAAATAACAAATTTGGAGTGCCCAGATGGGGTAAGGATTGCACCATTGGATAGAGTTCTCCAAGAGCTTTTCAACGGTACCAACCTTGTCCAATTTGGGCCAAGGATGACGGAGTTATGACCCTCTGAAGTTTGCCTTAGAAGCTTGCTGGTGCAGGGGTCTGTGAAAATGACCTTTCCGCATCTGCAAGGACCTTTCCGCATCCGAAATGTGGATTGCGGATTGGGGGAATATATATTTCCCCAAAGTTGGAATATAGATTTCCGCATCCACAATGCAGAATGCGGATTGCAGATTGCGGGAGGTAAATTATCTCGGAGTTGAGATTTGGATTTCCGCATTTCCGCATCCGCAATGTGGAATGCAGAATGCGGGTTGCGGGAGGTAATTTTTCCCGGAATGGAGATTTGGATTTCCGCATTTCCACATCCGCAATGCGGAATGCAGATTGCAGATTGCGGGAGTGAAATATTTCCGGAGTCATGAATTGGGCTTCCTCCTTTTCGAATTCCGCAATGTGGATTGCAGAATTGCGGATTGCGGAAGTCGGAAAAGGGATTTCCGCGGAAGGATAATTTGGAAATCCGACTGCGGATTGCAGATTGCGGATGGAAGGCCATTGCGGCTGTGTGTGAAAATTGAAAAAATTGGAGAAAAAAAATGTACCAGGGGGTCTCCCATGGCCTCTAAAGGCCACCAGGGAGGTCTGGGGAAGTTACAACACATATTTGGTCATCCACATTCGGGTTCATGGTATGTAGCGTTTGCAATGACAAGTGGTTAATCTGCAAATAGAAACTCAGGAAAAACCTTCCTACATACATTACAAAATGTTACCTTTTGCAATAG
This sequence comes from Larix kaempferi, assembly GCA_027924585.1. Lineage (NCBI taxonomy): Eukaryota > Viridiplantae > Streptophyta > Pinopsida > Pinales > Pinaceae > Larix > Larix kaempferi. Next base: position 8,343,305 of record BSBM01000162.1, on the reverse strand, counting down.
TTCTGTTGCATTTAGCAATGGGGGGTGTTATGCCTCAGAGCTACTGCAACATTCTAGTAGCGCCACACGTAGAGAAAGGGGTCTAAATTTTTTATTGTAAAGGCCACAATGGGTTATATTGCATGGATATTTGCATTAGGGGCTGTTGTCCCTCTAGATTGGTCATGGAAGGCTCCCTTGGTTTCACTCTTAGAAGTACTTGGCTTTGTAGTGCAGTTGACTGCCCCTTCGGTGTGTGGATGTCTCCACCATGCAGGGCTTTAAGCCCATGGGTTGGTGTCAGGGACTTCTAGGGGTGACCCACTGGGGCACTTGACCACCTTGGTTTTGTTATGCAGAGGTGATTGCGTCTTGTAAAGGGATGTTGTCCCCTATTTAGTGCACCTCCTTCACCCACTTGGACCTCATTCTAGCACATAGAAACTCCTCCTCTAGCTCTTTGGCCTATGACGTCATCCTTCCACAGTTGAGCCTACAAACTTGGAAAAGGGGACGTTGAGGAATAATCAACATTTTGGGGTTAGTTTGGGCATGACGTCCCCCTTTGGCTCACTATTTCATCAAGTGAAGCCTTATTTTAGTCTTATTTGTTACTTTATGTGTATTTAGGGCTTAATTCCCAACTTGTGGAGAATTTACCTTAAAAATATTCTAATTTAATGTTGACTTGTAGGCTCAAAAATTAAAAAGGTTGAGGATAAAATCATATAAATAGATCACTTCACCTCATTGTAAAATCATAAGGCAAGGGTTCAAATATGTTCTTTTCACTTTTTCTCCTACTCTATGAGTTATTGATGCGTCGATGCACACTTCTCTTGGGATGCTCTTTCTTGCTTGAAGGTGGATGAATGATGTTTTAGGGCTTCTTTTTACACATGCAAATGGTTGATGCTAGACTAGTTGGAAGAACTCATGCACAAGTGTGACCTAATGGCTCTTTCCTTGCTCATTCTTGTTAAATGTTGGTAAGTTGTGCTCCTAGCTTAGTTGAATGGTGCTTTTACGATGCATTTTGCTGATTTGTTAGGGATTTTTGTCAACTTTTCTATGAAGGGAACGTTCTCCATAAGATTTCTCTATTTCTATTTGGGGCCCTGGACTTCTTTATTTGTCTTAGTTAGGCTCTCCTACCAAACTCTAGAGGTTGTTAGGTGATGCCCTAATTTGGTATTCTTAAAGGCCAAATAATAGGACACTTCAAAACAAGACCCATGGTACGTATTCCACTGTCGGACACGACATGTGCCCTAATATGATTTGTGTGTCCAAAAATCGGGACACGATCCGACACCGGTCGAACATGTGCCAAGATCAAGTCTTGATTTCTAGACATGTGTCCCGTCAAAACACACATATAGATAAAAAACGGGCTTTCCCTTTTTCTGGTCCATTCTTTGTTGGCGATTTGAGAGAGGTTTCGTGCTCGTGGAGAAGAGAGGTCATGACTTGTGAGTTTGTTGAGAGGCTTCATGCCGGTAGAGAAGTGAGGTCGTGAGGGTTCCACTGGTGTGAGAGTTACGTGCCACTGCTGATTTTTTGAAGCCACACAGTAGCTACAGGAGTTGTAACAACATCGAGCATTCAATAGAGCAGTCCAGGGCAGAGCAGTCTATGATAGAGGCACACGAACATAGCACACGCAGCAGCTACGCCTTGTGTAAAAACAACGAATAGAGCACACAAAGAATGAACAGAGAAGCTACAGAGAATGAACAGAGCAACTACATTGTACAGGTGACCAAGTTTTATGTTTTATCTTTTTTCAATAAATGTAAAAAATCAACAAGTTAAGATTGCTATTCAATGTATTTTGACAAAAAACTAAGGACAACAAACAAAAAATACACTAAGCTACGTGATCTATATGCCTAAGAATGCACCAAAATTGAGTAAATTGAATAGGTTTGTTTTCTGAATTAAGTATTAGTTGACCAACAGTGGATTTTAGGCAGCCATTGGATTTCTCATTTCAGTTTGTGAAGGAAAGAAATGGCTCAATATTCCAAGGCAATAGGAAGAGGTCAAACTCATAGAAAGAGCATAAATGTATCGATTGGTTCCTCCCATGGTAGTGGTAATATTTATGTGTCTGCTGGTGGCAGATTGGTTCCTCCCATGGTAGTGGCAATATTTCTGTGTTTGCTGGTGGCAGTGCTCCAAGTGTTTCAAGTGAAGTTTTGGAGCTGCTATGCCCTCAAGGCCCTCACATAACCTTGCTATTGTAGCAAAACAAGCACAGGAAAAAAAATACCCCCTATGGAAGTATGTAACAAAGAAAGAAGGCCCTGGATCAAAGAGGGCTAGGGAGGGAAATATTCCTTGGTCTTTCAATTTCTACAAGGGTGAATTCAAGAGCACTTACTTTAGAGTTAAGGGCCATTTGTTGGCCCTTCCTTGTGGACTTGGACCATGCAGAGGGATCACTGCTAGCCAAAGAAAGCAGTTGGAAAAGGATGGTGCAGTTGGGTTGGGGAATGTGACAGCAACAAGAAAACAAATGTCAAAAAAATATGATCCTCTTCCATTCTTGAGGAATATATCTAACAGGTTTGGGAGTGGGGATGAAATTCAAGCAACAAAAAAAAGGGCATCCCAAACTTATGGTCCAATGGACAAATTTGATCAGAAAGACACTAGAGATGAGGTAGATCTTACTGTTGCATTCTATTTCTATCTCAATTTCATATCATTCAATGTTGCATGGCCACCTTTGTTCATTGAGAGGTGTCGAGCTTTAGTTGAAAAGGTTCCAAGACGATATGTGCCTCCAAGCTCAGAGAAGCTTATAACAACATTGTTGGTTAAGGCAAAGAAGGACGTGGACAAAATCCTACAACCTATGAAAAAAATCATGGATTTCATCCGGTGTTAGTATCATTTCTGATGGATGGACATATATAGCACGCCACCCACTCATTAATTTCATGGTGTCCTACCATAATGGACCGTTATACTTGAAAGTGGTGGATGCTCTCATAAAATACAAAGAAGCACAATATATGGGTGAGTTGTTCATTAAAGTTATTGAAGAAGTAGGTGTTGATAATTGTGTGCATATCATCACTGATAATGCACCTATTTGTAAAGTTGTTGGCATGATTGTGGGAACTAAATATCCAAAAATATTTTGGACACCATGCATTGTTCGTTCCTTGAATTTAGCAATTAAATCTATTGCTTCAGAGGTGACATGGATTATCAATGTTATTGAGGATGCATGCTATATCCACATTTTTGTACGAAACCATACCAATGCCCTCACAATATATAAAGAGTACACACATTTATCATTGTTGAAGGTTGCAGATACTTGGTTTGCTTCCTCATTCATCATGACTAAGAGGTTGAGGGAGGTCAAGGGCACTCTTGGGGCCATGTTTATTTCAGATCTTTGGTCTTTTTGGAGAAAGACAGATCAAGTTGTTTGAAAAAAAGTAAAGGAAACAGTGATAGATGATGTTTGGTAGGAGAAGTTAAATCTTGTCATTAAGATCATGGAGCCTATCATTTCCTAGTTGCGGTTTGCAGAAACATACCAACCCATCTTAGGAGATGTTTATGAGGGGTGGGATTCCATGATTGAGTTTGTGAAGACCATTGTTATGGAGAATGATTTCTCTAAGTATTGGACATTAGCAAAGAGCTTATGGTCCACCATACATGACATTTTTTTTAAACTAGGGGAATCAACAATTTGGGCGGTGCATGTACTCGCGTTACACAGGGTCGATTCCCGTTCGCTACCACTATATACCCCTAGGTGCCCCATAACCGCCTGCAAGCATGGGGCACGAGTAAGTTGGGATGATTTGAACTCGTGACCTCTATTTATAACATGTGACTTCATATCAAGCGAATCGCTAATGAGCTACACCCTTGCGGGCTACCATACAAGACATTCTTATCTCTAGGGGGGATAAGAATTGCACATCTTTGCATTGCTTGGCTCATTCATTGAATCCCAAGTTCTACAGTCAGGAACAGATCAATGGTGGGTCCTCATGCAAATTTTCTCCTCACATGGATATAGAGATATCAAATGGGAGGAAGTTAGCATCTAGAAGGATATTTCATGATAGAGCATCCCTTTAGGAGGTGGATGAGGGATTCATAGAGTTCTCCATTGGCATGCGGATATTTGGAGGGTATGATATGCTTGGAGACATGGGGGTCAAGAAGGCCCATGGTTGGTGGGAAACTCATGGGGAAACATGCCCTATTCTGTAGCAGTTAGCCATGAGGATCCTTTCCTAGGTTCATCCTCCTGTTGCGAGAGGAATTGGAGCACATATGGAAATTTATACAGTTAAAAAAAGAACAGGATTGAGCACTTCAGGGCAGAGGCAATGGTGTATGTGCACACCAACCTTCATCTTATTTACACGAAGAGGCAAGAGTGATTGAAGGGTTATACAAAGATGTGGGATGTATTTCTTGATGATATGGGTTTGGACAACAATATAGAGTTGGCATTAGCCAACATGGATCTTATTGACCCAGTGCTAGAGCCAATGAATTTTGATGATGAGCTTAATGAGGGGTCATCCTCCACACTAGCAGATGTAACAACAGATCTTGGATTGCGTATAGAGGAGGAGGAGGAGGAGGAGCATAGAGGAGAGAGCAACGACAATGATGTTGTTTTTGACATGGAGGAGCAGGAGGACGATTGGCAGTGGCTAGTACCACCGATGAGCTATGAGATTCTTCCCTGTGGCTATTTAGTATTTTCATTTTGTATCCAATAGTACTTAGATACTAGACTGTAGTAGTATCTACTCTATTTTGTATTTTCTAGTGGCATTCTCTCGATATCTATGTAATACATTTTGATTTTGATGTTTTAATGAGAAATATGAAATATGAAATATGCACTTTATGGTTCAAACTTAAAGTTCACGATTCAATGTTCATTGATAATTTTATTATTGATTCGTCATTGTCAAATTTCAATTGAATGATATTATGATTCAGATTGATGTAGACTTCTAGTTTTTAAAAGATGTGGATCTTTATATATATATATATATATATATATATATATATATAACGTGTCCCTCGTGTTCTGTTTCCGGGGTCGTGTTTCGTGTCGAATACTCATATTTTCGTGTCCTCCATGTTCTGTGTCCTTGTGTCATGTGACTTAGCTTAAAGGACATCTCAAGAGAGGGACGTTGACCATTGATCTCTCAATGCCCTATGGATTGAGACAAAAATCATATCCCCATTCTCTTGTCATTTAATTACTCTTTTTTTCATCAATTTAGTTGTATTTTATTTTGCTGCAATTTTATGCATAAAAATCTTAAAAAATATGAAAATTCTTGAAAACCCTACAAATCTAAAAAATTCTAAAAAATACAAAAATACCTAGAAGTTGGAAATTCTAGTCCACCCTACATATTCGCCCTAGTGCATTTATCCACAGATCTCTGAGGGCGTCCTCTTTTACCTTGGTAAAAAACCCTAAAAGTCATATATTGTCAAAAAATCCTCCAAGCTTAGAGAAGCTTAAAACAACATTGTTGGTTAAGGAAAAGGAGGTGGGAAAAATCCTACAACCTGTCAAAATATCATGGATTTCATATGGTGTTAGTATTGTTTCTGATGGATGGATAGATACAACACGCCATCCACTCATTAATTTCATGGTGTCTTCCCATAATGTACCGGTCTTCTTGAAAGCGATGGATGCTCTCGAAAAATACAAGGATGCACAATATATGAGTGAGTTGTTCATTAAAGTTATTGAAGAAGTAGGTGTTGATAATTGTGTGCATATCATCACTGATAATGCACTTGTTTGTAAAGCTACTAGCATGATTGTGGGAACTAAATATCCACAAATATTTTAGACACCGTGCATTGTTCATTCCTTGAATTTAGTAATTAAATCTATTGCTTCAGAGGTGACATAGAATATCAATGTTATTAAGAATGCATGCTATATCCATATTTTTGTACAAAACCATACCAATGCCCTCACAATATTTAAAGAGTACACAAATTTATCATTGTTGAAGTTTGTAGATACTTGGTTTGCTTTCTCATTCATTATGCTTAAGAGGATGAGGGAGGAAAAGGACGCTCTTAGGGCCATGGTTATTTCAGATCTATGGTCTTTTTGGAGAAAGACAGATCAAGTTGTTTAAAAAACATTAAAGGAAACGATGTTAGATGATGTTTGGTGGGAGAAGGTAAATCTTGTCATTAAGATCATGGAGCCTATCATTTCCTTGTTGCGGTTTGCAGAAACAGACCAACCCATCTTGGGAGATGTTTAGGAGGGTTGGGATTCCATGATTGAGTTTGTGAAGATCATTTTTATGGAGAATGATTTCTCCGAGCATTGGACATCATCAAAGAGATTATGGTCGACCATACATGACATTCCTTTTTTTTACTAGGGGAACCAACAACTAGGGCGATGCACATACTCACGTTACACGAGGTTGATTCCCGTTTGCTACCACTATACCCCTAGGTGCCCCACAACTGCCTGCAAGCATGGGGAACATGTAAGTTGGGGTGATTTGAATTCGTGACCTCTATTTACAACATGTGACTTCATATCAAGCGAATCACTAATGAGATACACCCCTGCGGACTACTAGACAGGACATTCTTATCTCTAGGTGGGATAAGAATTACACACATTTGCATTGCTTGGCTCATTCATTGAATCCTAATTTCTATAGTCAGGAATGGATCAGTGGTGGGCCCTCATGTTTATTTTCTCCTCACATGGATACATAGATATAAAAAGGGAGGAAGTTAGCATTTAGAAGGATATTTCATGATAGAGCATCCCTTTAGGAGGTGGAGGAGGGATTCATAGAGTTCTCCACTGGTGTGTGGAGATTTGGAGGGTATGATATGATTGGAGACATGGGGGTCAAGAAGTCCCATGGTTGGTGGGAAACTCATGGGGAAACATGCCCTATTTCGTGTTAGATTTTCATCATTTAATTCAATATGATCTAGGATCTTATCTGAGAGAATAACATGCACAACAAATCAAACATAAGAGACAAGAGACACAAAGAGTTTCATTGGGGAAACCATAAAGGAGAAAACCCCACAAATTCCTCAGATATAGAATGAACAACAATACAAAACCCCAAAAGATAGAAATGGTCTCCAGCAGCTTCTCTCTTCTTCACTTGTGCGAACTCCTCCTCTCTCTCACTAATGCGCAAATGAGTGAGTGAGTGAATGTGTAAATAGAGAGGAGCACCCTCTCTATTTATACTTTACCTCTACTTGACTTTTACCCTAACTGGGACGACTTCTCCTAGGAGAGTCTAATAACCCCCTACAAATTAACTCAGGGCCAACCTCTCTAGGAGAGTCTAATAACCCATTAGGTACAATGATAACATTCCTGATCGGAGGAATAAACCTCTCTGTCGGAAGTACAATAACAACATATGAATATAATATGAAATATACAAGTGAATACATTTTGAAGTTACGAATACATTAACACTCCCTCTTAACTAGGAAGGTATTCTCTTGACACAGTTCATCAGCACAAGTCTTCGTCACTGGATCATCATCAAACCTGGATCATCGTCACTGCTGCTGCTATCTCAACCCTCAATTTCCAATCTACTCGTCATAGGAATTTCTATAGAGACATCCCTTTTTCATGCTGGATGTAGGCCAAGCCTCTATGTAGGTCTTCATCATCTTTGCGAGCAAGCCATCAAGTAGGTACATTTTAGGGCTTATTATATGCCTCTGCAAAACCAGCAAGATCTCCCAGGATTGATTATATGCTTCTGCAAAACCTGTGTACCCTACTGTCACCTCATCATCTTCAGATCATCTCATCGTCAATGGAGCACATCCCAGATGCACATCACAATGTCTCCAGTATGGGTGGCACGAACCTACCACCATACGAGACCTTGTCTACCAGCATGGGAGGCACAAACCTACCACCATGCTATACCCAGCCCTTACATCTACCAACATGGAATGCACAAACCTACCACCATGCGAGAATGGCTCAGCCCTTACATCTACCAACATAGGAGGCATGAACCTACCACTATGCGAGAATGGCCCGACCCTTACATCTACCAACATAGGAGGCACGAACCTACCGCTATGCGAGAATGGCCCATGTGCATCTGCGTCTTCTGGACTCATCAATTCCCTTTGGAAGGAACCTCGATCTGAAGTACACCAAGCTTCTCTCTGAAGTACTCAAACTTCACTCTGGCTAGCGGCTTGGTCAACAAATTGGCTATTTGCTCATCTGTCGCAACATACTGGAGCTTCACTGCTCCTCTCTGCACCATATCCCTGATATAGTGACATTTGATCTTGATGTGCTTCGACTTGTCATGGAACAATAGGTTCTCAAACTTCACACAACTCTGGTTGTCGCAATATATACAAGTAGCATCCAACTAGAGATCAAATAAATCAGATAGTAGCTTCCTCAGCCATACTGCCTCACAACTAGCCGGACAAGCTGTGACATATGTTAGAAAAACAGGATCGCAGAGCAATAACAATAAACAGAAATGCAAATATAATCACACATACACATTACAAGAGAGACACAGATATATCGTGGTTCACCCAACTTGGGCTACGTCCACACTGAATTTGCCAGTCCTTATTATTATTACCGTCCAGCAAGTTGAAGGGATACAACCTGCAGCACAACCGCTGCACTTCCTCTTCTCTGTTTTACAGTCTCTCTCCAGATCTCAAAGATCTTTACAATGCATAAAACCTAATACATCAAACCTAGCCGTATTACAATGTCCTTCTTTTATAAGGGAAATACAATGGGAAAATACCACGGGATACCCAAAACCATGGGCCCAGAACCCCCAGCCAGGGGGGATGGGCCCCCCTGGAACCCCGTGGGGGGGCGATGCCCCCCCACACCCCCCCCGCTGGGGTGAGTGTACAGTCCACCTACACATCATATAGAATTGGGGTACAAACACGGCTAATACAATATCATCTATGAGACTAGAAGATCTGGCTCCACAACCAACAATCTCCCACTTGGAGACTGATCACAACAACTCCACCGCTGCTGCACTTGCTGGACTTGGACTTGGCAAATTTCTCCTCTTCACCTTCATGCTAGAAGGCCAACTGAAACCGAACACGAACTCAGTTTCTCTTTGGTCACTACCTTTGTGAACATGTCTGCAGGATTCTGGCTAGTATGTATCTTTTCCAACTTTAACAGTTCATCTTCCAGAACAGAGCGTATGAAATGGTACTTGAGCTGTATATGTTTAGTCCTGGAATGGAATGATGAGTTCTTTGCAAGATGAATGGCACTCTGGCTGTCACTATACAGTCTGCTATCCTTCTGCTTCTTACCCACTTCCTCCATAAACCTCTGCAACCAAATCATCTCTTTACTAGCCTCTGTAATGGCAACATACTCTGCTTCTGTTGTTGAAAGTGCAACAACCTTCTGTAGTTTCGAAATCCAGCTTACTGCTGTTCCACCTACAGTAAACACATACCCTGTGGTACTCCTCCTGCTATCCTTGTCACCTGCCATATCTGCATCAACATATCCCTGTAGAACAGTGTCTGAACCTCCAAAACATAATGCCTCAGTGGTAGTACCTCTCAAATACCTGAGAATCCACTGTACTGCCTTCCAATGTTCTTTACCTGGATTGTTCATATATCTGCTCACAACTCCCACTGCATGTGCAATATCTGGTCTTGTGCACACCATGGCATACATCAAGCTGCCAACTGCTGATTGATAGGGAACCTTGGACATGTAATCTATCTCTTCTTGTGTCTTGGGACACATTTCCTTACTTAGACTGAAATGGCTAGCCAAAGGTGTACTTACAGGTTTTGCATTCTGCATTCTGAACCTCTCCAACACCTTTTGTATGTACTCACTTTGAGATAATGTCAATTTGCGATTTTTCCTGTCTCTCATTATTCTCATACCAAGGATTTGCTTTGCAGCACCCAAATCCTTCATCGCAAATGAATTAGCTAGCTTCCTTTTGAGTACATTTATATCCTGCATGTCAGACCCTGCAACAAGCATGTCATCCACATACAATAACAAGATAATATATCTTCCATTGTCTAGCTTCTTGAAATAAACACAGTGGTCAGAATGACATCTACTATAACCTTGTTCTGTCATAAACCTGTCAAACTTTAGATACCATTGCCTTGGAGCTTGCTTCAAGCCATACAAGCTCTTTTTCAACCTGCATACCAGATCCTCCTTACCTTTGACTTCATACCCTTGTGGCTGCTGCATATATATTTCTTCCTCCAAATCCCCATGGAGGAAAGCTGTTTTTACATCTAATTGTTCAAGATGCAAATATTCTACAACCACTAGACTTAAGATAGTCCTAATTGAAGTCATCTTAACAACAGGAGAAAATATTTCATCAAAATCTATACCTTTCTTCTGTGCAAACCCCTTTACAACAAGTCTAGCCTTGTACCGCTTCTTACCTCCTTCTTCTTCCTTCAACCTGTAAATCCATTTGTTTTGCAATGCTCTTTTACCAGCAGGCAATTTAACCAAATCCCAAGTCTGGTTTCCTACCAATGAGTCCATCTCCTCATTCATGCCTTGCTCCCACTTCTTTCTAGTTTCCACCTGCATTGCTTCTTCATAACATTCTGGTTCACCAGAATCAGTCATCAATAAATAATACATTGAAGGAGAGTATCGTTCAGGGAGTCTACTTAACCTGGTAGATCTTCTTACAGTTGCAGGAGTTTCGGGTACTTGCTGCTGCTCTTGATTTTCTGGCACCTTCGGAACTTCATTTTCTTTAACTTCATCAAGCACTATGTACTCTGTGCTTTCCTTTTCCTGTTTCTTTCCCTGCAACTGATCTTTATACATGACCTTTTCATTGAATATCACATCTCTACTCCTGATGATTTTGTTATTTTCATAATCCCATAAACGATAACCAAATTCATCAACCCCATATCCAATAAAGGTACATTTCTTGGATTTAGCTTCAAGCTTTGTTCTATTTTCTTTATCAATATGGACAAATGCTTCACAACCAAATGTTCTCAGAAATGAGTAGTTTACCTTTTTATCTGTCCATGCTTCCTCTGGAATACCACCATCCAAAGCACTTGAAGGTCCTCTGTTTATTAAATAAACAGCAGTATTTACAGCATCCGCCCAAAACTGTAAGGGCAACCCTGCATGTAGTCGCATACACCTTGCACGCTCCATGATCGTTCTGTTCATCCTTTCTGACACACCATTTTCCTGTGGTGTTCCTGGGACTGTCTTCTCTCTACGAATCCCATGGTATGAACAGTAACTATCAAACTCCTTGCCGCAGTACTCACCTCCATTATCAGATCTGAGACACTTCAATCTTTTTCCTGTCTCATTCTCAACCAAAGCTTTCCACTTCTTAAAAGTAGCAAACACATCAGATTTCTGTCTAATGCAATAAACCCAAGTTTTTCTAGTTGCATCATCAATAAATGTAACATAATAATGAGAGCCACCAAGAGATTGTACCTGAGCTGGTCCCCATACATCTGTATGCACAAGCTCTAATTTTTCATTCTTCTTCTGTTTCCCAACCCTGAGAAATCTGACTCTCTTTTGTTTTCCATAAACACAGTTTTCACAGAATTCCAAACTTACCTGCTTCAAATCCGGCAGCAACTTCCTTGAGTGGAGAATCTGCATCCCCTTCTCACTCATGTGGCCAAGCCTATGATGCCACAATGCTGTATCTGTTCTTGTGGATGCTAAAGAGATAGAATGGTCAGTATTATGAGGACATAAATACAACGTACCTACTCTGTCTCCTTTTGCTATCACCATTGATCCTTTAGTGATCTTCCACCACTTTTCTCCGAACGTAGATAGACAACCGCCATCTCCCAACTGCCCTGTTGAGATCAGATTTCTTTTCATAGCAGGAATATGCCTAACATCTTTCAACAACCAATCAGTTCCATTCTTAACTTTTATCCATACCTTACCCATTCCAACAATTTTACATGGCTCATCATCACCCAATAAAACATGTCCAAAATCGCCAGGAACATACTCATGAAAGTATTTCCTATGGGGTGTAGCATGACATGAAGCTCCTGAATCTACTACCCAATAATCACTAGTATTATCTAATGCAAGAATCAAAGCATCTTGTAACACATCACCTGCTACATTTGCTTCCTGGGTAGTTTCCTTCTGTGCATCTCCTTTCTTCTTTAGAGATTTGCAGTCTTTCTTCAGATGTCCTTTCTTTCCACAGTTCCAGCACTCTATCTTTCCCAGTCTGGACTTAGATCTGCCCGTTTTAGACTTTCCACGATTACCTTGGCTCTTTCCTCTCTCCTTTTGTCTTCCTCTGCTCTCCATGGTCAACGCATTTCCTGATGTCTCACCTGTGCTTTTTCTTCGCATTTCCTCGCTAAGAATAACACCAATAACATCATCAAATTTCAAGGTGTTTGAACCAGAGACAGAGTTACTTACAGCCATGACCAAGCTATTCCAGCTTTCTGGCAATGAACACAAGATTAGAAGAGCCCTAACCTCATCATCAAAGGTCACACTTACAGAACTTAGCTGATTTGTAACCGTATTAAACTCATTTAAATGATCAGTAACAGATCCACCTTCAGACATCTTCATATTAAATAAACGCTTCATTAGAAATACCTTGTTGGAAGTTGAGGGTTTTTCATACAGCTTACCCAATGCTTTCATCAAACCCTCTGTTGTCGTTTCTTTTGAGATATTGAAAGCCACCGACGAAGCCAGGCTCAACCGTATTGTTCCCAGAGCCTTTCTGTCAAGAACCACCCATTCTTCGTCCTTCATAGTCGTCGGCTGCTTTGCTTTTCCTCCCAACGGTAGGTATAGATCCTTCTGGTACAGATAGTCCTCCATTTGCATCTTCCATAACCCGAAGTTTTGGCCGTTAAACTTTTCGACCTTAAACTTTCCTTCTTCTGCCATTGCTCCCACTCGAACCAGAAACCCTAGCTTCCTGCGGGTTTAACTGCCAAATAGACCTTTGGCTCTGATACCAATTGTTAGAAAAACAGGATCGCAGAGCAATAACAATAAACAGAAATGCAAATATAATCACACATACACATTACAAGAGAGACACAGATATATCGTGGTTCACCCAACTTGGGCTACGTCCACACTGAATTTTCCAGTCCTTATTATTATTACCGTCCAGCAAGTCGAAGGGATACAACCTGCAGCACAACCGCTGCACTTCCTCTTCTCTGTTTTACAGTCTCTCTCCAGATCTCAAAGATCTTTACAATGCATAAAACCTAATACATCAACCCTAGCCGTATTACAATGTCCTTCTTTTATAAGGGAAATACAATGGGAAAATACCACGGGATACCCAAAACCATGGGCCCGGAACCCCCAGCCAGGGGGGATGGGCCCCCCTGGAACCCCGTGGGGGGGCGATGCCCCCCCACACCCCCCCCGCTGGGGTGAGTGTACAGTCCACCTACACATCATATAGAACTGGGGTACAAACACGGCTAATACAATATCATCTATGAGACTAGAAGATCTGGCTCCACAACCAACAACATACTCTGCTTCGACTGTACTTAGTGCCACATAAGACTGCTTCATGCTAAACCAAGAGATCACACCTGATCCCATGCTGAAGCAACACCCAGAAGTGCTCTTCCTATCAATGGTACTGCCTACCCAATCCGAATCAACATAACCCTCTAGGTCAATCTTTTGATTCACATCATACTTGAGCCCATAATCCACTGTACCCTTCAGGTACCTCAGAATATGCTTTGTAGCAATAAAGTGAACATGTCTCGGATCTGTTAGGAACTGGCTCAATGTGTTCACAACAAAGCAAATATTTGGTCTCGTATTCGTCAGGTACATCAAGGATCCAATCATCTGACGATACATCGTGGCATCAACCGACTCTGATGATGCATCTCTCAATAGCTTCAGGTTCGATACCATAGGTGTGGTCATGGCCTTGCAGTCCATCATCCTGAACCTCTTCAAGATATCTACTGCATACTTCCCTTGTCCAAGGAAGATTCCATCCGCATTCTACCACACCTCCATGCCTAGAATATAGTGCATCATACCCAAGTCCTTCATCTCGAACTTGGAAGCAAGCTTCCTCTTCGTGTCAGCAATCAACCCATCCTCACCTGCCACAAACAAGTCATCTACATAAAGTAGAAGTATCACTGGGTTCCCTTCTTCAACCTTGTAGTAAAGGTTGGAATCCGCTTTACTCTTGGTAAATCCCAAACTAGTCAGGAAGCTGTCTATCCTGCCATACCATGTCCTGGGTGCCTGTTTCAATCCATACAAGGCCTTCTTCAATTTGCACACATGAGCCTCCCTGTCATGTGTCTCAAATCCGAGTGGCTGCTCCACATACACTTCCTCCTCTACTAAACCATTCAAGAATGCTGTCTTGACATCCATCTGGTGTACCTTCCACTTCATCACTGCAGCCAGAGCAAGTACTGATTTGATGGAAGTGTATTTGGCTACAGGTGAAAATGTCTCCTAATAGTCTATCCCTTCCTTCTGGGAGAAGCCACATGCCACAAATATTGCCTTCTCTTTCTCTATGCTGCCATCTGCAGCATGCTTGATCTTGTAGATCCATTTGGAAGTCACAACAAACTTCCCTATTGGTCTCGGGACCACATCCCAGGCATCATTCTTCATGATCGACTGATACTCCCAGATCATGGCATCCTTCCATTCTTTCTTCTCAGCTGCTTTATCATAGTTGGAAGGTTCTTTGTCAGTGATGTCACACAACATGGCTACATAACTAGAGTATGGCCTCGGTCTCTTTCTTTCTTTGTGCATTTCTTTTGGAGCACCATATCTCTCTGCATCTTGAATTGCTTCTCGTACCCATGCTAGTTTCCTCTTGTGAGAATTCTTCTCATGTGGTGGATCTACAGGTTCCTGTGGGTCTTCCATCTTGCGTTCTTCATATTCTTCTAGAATCGCTTCTTCCATTACTGTATTTATGATCCTAGGAACTTTAGGTTCTTCAATATCTTCAATAGGTAGTTTTCTGATGTATGTTGAGTCTTTGTCGCTTGCTCTTCGAAACAAGTCTCTCTTGTAGGTGATGGTATACAATATTTCCTACAAGTCAAATTCAATTGCATGATTAGAAACATCTCATAGTTTTCAGAACAATTTTTTATGCATAAAGACATAGGTCATACAGTCATGCAATTATCTTAGCCAATGCTTCAATACAACATTTATCCATATCCCGTAACTTTTTAGATGCCTTCCATCTCTACCAGAACATTGTTAAGAGTGTGCACTACTCCCAACATGTCAGCAAAGAGGTTTCAATCTAGATAAGTAACAATGGAGTGTTGTACAGTACCATAGGCGACTTACCCATTACTTGCATATTAGTAGTATCTTGTTCATTAATGCAACTTTTCTAACATGCATAATATACATCCTAAATCTAGGAACATAAGTATGTACATGACTGAACAACATCATTTAAGTAATCATATATATACAAGAAATGACAATTCAAATACTTATCTTTGTTTGGTTGTTGGGTGGACTCCCTCTCAATCTTTTCTTCCTTGCAGGAACTACTGGAGTGCCCCTCTTGATCTTTGCTTCCTTGCATGAACTATTGGAGTCTATGATAGTGTGCACCTTAACCAATGCTGAATATAGATGAGAGGTTCTTCCATACATTATCGATCTTTATTTGTTTTCCGGTGTCCAACTCTGTAGTAGCTTCTTCTACTCATTTCATGTAATACAGAAAGTCATCTCTAGCTTCACCTTATGAGGTGGAACCTTCTAAATAAACCCTTGTAGATGGTTACCTTCATTACAATATGTATTCTTCATCACTTGAAGAATATTCACTTTCTTCTGTGGCTCTCTTCCTGGGAGGTTCATCATCCTCTACAGTGTGAGCATGATGTCTTCTTTTGTTTTTGTTCTTCTTGTGAGAGCCACTTTTATTTCTACGACAATACCTGGAGTAGTGTCCTTTCTCATCACATGTATAGCATCGAACGATGGATATATCTCTTCGGGATCTAAAGTTTTCCCTCTGATTCTAGTGGTGGTGTTTTTCTTTCTTACTATGGTGGTGCACCCTCTTGTTATCATTTCTCCTGGAGTGTGCTATGAGAGATTGGTATTCATTACCCATCTTCTCTTCTCGAGATACAAGTTGAGCTTCTTCTTATGAGCATTCCTCCCACAACCTACTGAATGTGATGAGCTTCTTCCTAGCACAAATTCCTTGAATGAAGGAATCCCATGACCTAGGGAGACCATTCAAGGTGTTCATCACTATTTATCCATTCTCTATATTTTCTTCCATGACTTCAAGTTGTTCCTTGATTTGAGAAACCCTTGTGAAGTAAGACTGGATGGTTTCTGAATTTTGTATCTTCACATTCTTCAATTGGTTTCGCAATGTCATCTTTCGATTTATATTCTTTCCTTCAAATAGATTGGTAAAGGAATCAAACATCTCCTTGGGTGTCTTTTGAGATGACACATGTGGTATGAGATGGTCTTTGATAGAATTTGCAATAATCCTCTTGGCCTTGACCAAGTTCTTCTTATGTAAGGTCTTAGCCTCATCTCCCTCTGGAACTGGAACCTCTTCATTTATGTAGGTGTCCAATTCATTCTCTTCTCTGACAAGCCCAATCCTATACTTCCATGCTCGGAAGTTATCATCCCCTTAAAGCTTATCCTCAAGCTTGGTGTGGTGAGACATATTTAATGAGAAACTCAAATGTAAATAGAAAAGCTTTAGGTCTTACCACTTGTTTTGCTGAAACTGGATCTAGAGCTGGTTAGGGTTTGACAGAGAAACCCTAAAAAATTCAAACTTGGAATTTGAAACTTCTGTCTGGATAGAAAGATGTATTTGACTGAGGTGAGAAAGCTGGTATACTTGGATTTTGAAAATTGCAAAAATTTACCCCTCAAAAGTGACCTGCAAATTTTGGGTCTGCAGTTTCTGTTAATTTTTGGTTTTTCTGGGGTCCAAAAGTCAAATTAGGGTTTGACTTTCTCGGAGATTCACCCAACCAAAAGATTTGATCTTGGTCTCTAAATTTCGATTTTGAGGAGGAGAACAATCATGTGCTGAGAGCACTCCAAAATTACACTTCTGTCAAAAACCCTAATTTCCTGCAGCAGTGACACGCCAAAAAAATGAAAATGCTCAAAATCCAATTCTGTTTCGACAAAAAGATGCGCCTTACTTAGGAGAGTTAGCCTAGCCTCCTTTTAATAATGATATGGGGAGAGAAACCCAAAAATTAAGAAGCCCTAGCTTCTGCAGCTGCACAGTGTCTTCTTCTCAGGTTAGCTATGATACCATGTTAGATTTTCATCATTTCATTCAATATGATATAGGATCTTATATGAGAGAATAACATGCACATCAAATCAAACACAAGAGGCAAGAGACACAAAGAGTTTCATCGGGGAAACCATAAAGGAGAAAAACCCGCAACTTCCTCAGAGATAGAATGAGCAACAATACAAAACCCCAAAAGATAGAAATGGTGTCCAACAACTTCTCTCTTCTTCACTTATGCGAACTCCTCCTCTCTCTCAGTAATGTGCAAATGACTTGAGTGAGTGAATGTGTAAATAGAGAGGAGCACCCTCTCTATTTATACTTTACCTCTACTTGACTTTTACCCTAACTGGGCCGACTTCTCCTAAGAGAGTCTAATAACCCCCTACAACTTAACTCAGGGTCGACCTCTCTAGGAGAGTCTAATAACCCATTAGGTACAATGATAACATTCCTGATTGGAGGAATAAACCTCTCCGTCGGAAGTACAATAGCAACATATGAATATAATATGAAATATACAAGTGAATACATTCTGAAGTTACGAATACATTAACATTTTGAAGCAGTTAGGCATGATGATCCTTTCCTAGGTTACTTCATCCTCCTATTGTGAGAAGAATTGGAGCACATATAGAAATTTATACAGTTTGAAAAAGAGCAAGCTTGAGCAGTCCAGGGTAGAGGTAATGGTGTATGTGCACACCAACCTTCATCTTATTTACAGGAAGAGGCAAGAGTGGTTGAAGGGTCGGACAAAGATGTGAGATGTATTTCCTAATGATATGGGTTTGGACAACAATATAGAGTTGGTATTAGCCAACATGGATCTTACTGACCCAGTGCTAGAGCCAATGAATTTTGATGATGGGCCTAATGAGGGGTCATCCTTGTTATAGTCAAAATTGGCACTTCTTCATCCGTGATGACAGTTACATCTTTTGGTTGCATGATGACATTTCATGAGATTACTGTGAGTCACACAAAAGTGTTATACCTCAAATTGTCACACTGTGTACCATTGAGAGTCTTCATGTCATATCACCATGAGAAACATGATGTTTGTGCCTCCTAAGGGTGTTAGGGCCCTTTGTTATTATGTTGGTATCTTCCCTAGTCATACTTGGAAGTACATCCAACAACTTAGGGGTCGAAAACCACTTGACCTAACACACTCATTAGCCTCCTAGAGATATTTTCGCACCCTACTAGTGATGCAAGGCGCAAAAATTACAACATTTTCGTGTTCTACATGCCTATGGGGGGTGAAAATTACAACATTTTTGCACCTTGCTCAGTTATGGGGGAGCGAAAAACCCTGAATAGCCATTTTCCTTAGATTTTGGATCTTGGATCTCGAGGAGATTTTCATGGGATGAGGTCCCCTTTCAAATCCCATCTCACATTCCCTCCTTGGCATGATTTAGATCCTTGATCCACATCTTCCTCACTTAGATCCATAATTTCCTCTTAGTGGTTGGCCTCCCAAATATTATAAGAAGAAGGCCATCCATGAGCTAAAGTGGGGGTGATCTTGGAAGCATTAAACCAATGATCCTAAGAGTCTTGCAAGGGTTGTAAAGGAGAGCTTTGAGGATGATCATGCTGCAACAATGTCAGGTATAATTCACTTTGATGTTGCTATTGAATCAACGAATGTGTTCAATTTCCTTGGTATGTGTTGATATAAAATATAATCGAATGATCTTTCAAGGAGGCGTATCCTTCAATACAAGTAAAGTAGTATGGGATCACGAACGATGTAAACATGATTTAGTTGAGACACCACGAGTTGAGAATCCAAATAGACCATGAGATGGTGAATTCCAAGAGATGATGCTTCAGTTAGAATCCCAATGACTGCACGATATTTTGCTATGTTATTCATTGTGGGACCTAAGAAGATTCCACCCGAAGATATCAACTTGTCAGTAGGGGAATATAATACCCACGCTGCAGAAGCGAGACTCTGGGTATGATAACTAGCACAGTCCGCAAATCTGAAATACACCGACATCTGCTCATCAAAGCACAAATCGAGATAAATAGTTGTGGACGAGACAAGATCCTGGTACACAAAAATAAATCAAAATCACACCATAAATACACTATATACAAAGTGTTCACACAGGACGTTCCTACACATAGAATGTCTTCAGGTAGAGACCATTACGAGGCTCTCCCAAAGGAATTTCATCACAGTCAACTAGCTCATAGGCTCCTTTTTCTAGAACTCGTTTGACAATGTAGGGACCATACCACATGGATTCCAACTTTCCTTTGCCTAGTTTGTCATGCATTTGATCGTAAGTCAAGACTAGGTCACCTTCATTAAAAACACGAGGTTGGATGGATTTATCATATTGAGACTTAATTTGCTTTTTGTGACCCTTGTTAGCGAGTGCAACGTCGCGACGAGTTTCATCAAGCTGGGTTAAATATAGGAATCGTTCTTCCTTAACGGAAGTGTTTGGAAAGAGTTCAACGACCAGTTTGAGGGATGGGATTTCGCATTCAATCGGTAGGATAGATTCCAAACCCTAGACCAATTGAATGGTGTGAACCCGGTCTGATTTTTTACGGAAGTCATATAGGCCCATAGAGCTGAGAATAGTGCTAAGTGCCAATTTGATTTATGGGTCCCCACCATGCGTTGGATCTTTTTTTTCAAGAATTTATTGATTGCCTCTACTTGTCCATTTTCTTGGGAGTAATAGGGGGATGAGTTTTCATGACGAAAACCTAACTTGGTACTTAGTTCAACCATCATATGATTCCTGAAATGGGAACCATGATCAGTTACAATGGCTTGATGGACTCCAAACCTTGCAATAATATGATTGAATACAAAGAGTAATGCCATTTTTTGGTCTTCAACATATGTAGGCATAGCTTTATCCCACTTGGTAAAATAGTCAACTGCTATGATGACATAACCATGCCCCCCGACCGAGGTAGGACTACAATGCATAAAATCGATACCCCATTTCACAAAGTAGCCGACAACAATCACGTGATGCAGTGGAGATGGATGGGAGCGCTTCTTGGAGTGAAAACATTGACATGGGGGGAACTTATTGATCGCTTCAACGCAATATTTGAAGATAGATGGCCAGAAGTATCCCACGCGCAAAATATTTTGGGCGGTAGCCATCCCAGATAGGTGACCACCACAAGCTCCAGAATGACGGTCATTAAGTACACATTCGGCTTCATTTAGAGTTAAGCATCGACACAGGATGAAATAGATACCACGATGATACAAAGTATCACTAATGATTAGGTAATATTTGGCATGGTGTCGGATGGGACGTCGCTCATCGCGATTGAGATCAGACCAAAATCATTGGGTTTGGAGATACAAAACAATGTCTCCGTACTAAGGGTCAATCGTGCCTATGATGAACAATGACTCATCAGGAAGAGAGTCAATGGGCTCAGCTGCTTCATTGACACGGGGAATAGTACATATCAGCTTAGCAAATACCAAATATTTTTTGGATTTAGCTTTGGTGAACTCCAAATCGAACTCCTGAAGGAAAACAATCCAATGGGAATATTTCCCCCCCAACACTTGACGTGTTAGGATATAGTACATGGGATTGAAGTTGGAAATAACTATGGTCTTTCAGAGCAAGATATAATGTCAAAATATATGGACAAAAAAATGGTTTCCAGAGCCAGTTTCTCCACATGTGAATAGCGCGTTTCAAAATCAATAAGAATTTTACTGAGATAATATATCACATGTTCATGACCACTACCGTCTTTCTGCATTGACACCATTCTGATAGTGGAAGTAGAGGTTGCGAGATATAAGATATATTCCTGTGTATAGTTGGGGGGTTGTAACATAGGAGCATTAGTCGGGGCATTTTTTAGGTTATCAAAAGACTGTTGAGCTTCATTATCCCAAATGAATGGGACATTCTTCTTGAGTAGTCTCATATAGCCCTGGGTGATCTCGGAGAAAATGCAGACGAAGTGGCATAAAAATTATGCGTGCCCTTGCAAACTTTGGAGTTCAAAAATATTAGTGGGTGAACGTAAGGCTAAGATAGATTCAACCTTTAGTGGGTCGATGTGAATACCATCTTTGGAGACTATGAAACCAAATAATCTGCCAGCTTCAACACCGAATACGCATTTGTGAGGATTCAGTCGAATGTTGTAGTGACGACACCGTAGAAATATGGCACTAAGGTGCTCTAGATGGTCTTCTCGCAAAGTAGAATGAGCAGGTAGGTCATCAAAATGAGGATCCACAATATGCTTGATATCGTGAAATGCATAAGACATGGCCCGTTGAAAAGTAGCCCCAACGTTTTTAAGTCCAAAAGGTAACTTTTGATATGTGAAGGTTCTCCATGGGCAGATGAAAGTTGTTTTTGGTGGTCAGCTGGGAGTATCTCTATCTGATTATAGCTAGAGAATCCATCCATGAACGAAAATATGACACTCCCGATACATTTATCGATAATTTGGTCGATGAAGGGTGTAGGATAGTTGTCCTTAGGAAAAGCCTTGTTCAGATCTCTATAATCAACACAAACTCTAATCATGCCCTGTTTCTTAGCTACATGAACGATGTTAGACACCCATTCTGTCAATGGGACAGGATAAATAAAACCAGCTCGAACAGGTCTTGCACCTGAGCAGAACAGGTCACTGCAGTTTTTTTGGGGTGAAAGGGTCGTAGTTTTGGCCGAACAGGTCTTGCACTGAGATAAAATTTGATTTCGTGGACCATAGTAGAATAATAAGAAAGAGACAAAGCATCAACTAGATACTCCTAATGATGCTCTTTCTAGTCAAACACCTCGAAAAACCAAGTTCCCTTGCAGGATTTGCAGGTGGGATCACCTTCTTAAGGATTGTCCTGGTGTTTCCAAAGTATTAGAAGAGTGGTCTAAAGCCTCCAAACAACCTATTTGATCAGTCTCTGGAGATCATACTAATGATACCCCATCGACCAGTGACTCTATGGTTAAGGGTCAGAAAGGTAAAGTCAAGGATCCTTGTTTGTTATGCAAAGACATGCACCTTACTTACCTTTGTCCTCGCATGGATTTAGCTTCACAATTGTTGGAAGACATTACTGTATCCCAGAATCACCTTACAACCAGATATCGTAAGTTGTCCCTTGACCCCTCATTGGTTGATAAAGTGGTTGATCCAATTACATCCTCGGTCGATCGTACTCTTCCCTTGAAGATTGAATCCGTAGTAGTCGATCCTACTCCATCCTTAGTCAATCCCACTCTTTCCTCAAAGAGTGGAGAAAAAGTAGTTCATCCCACTTTTCCTTTGAAGAGTGAAGTTGAAGTAGTCGAGTCGACGTCATCTCCACTCGATCCCACTCTTTCATTGGAAAATGTCGAGACTGAAGTAGTCACCATGACACAATATTTGTCTCATCCTACTCTTCCAGTTGAGAGTGGACTGAAAAGCAATGATGTTTTCTTATTCATTTCAGATTGTTCTGGACAAAGGAAAATCCTGTCCATTTCCACACGATCCCCTCCAAGTACTAAGTCCATTTCCTTTGATTGGAATAGTCTAACAGAATCTCGTCTTCCTTGGGGTGTTCCTTTCCAGATATCTGTAGAAGTTACCGATAGGAACATACTTCGCACTATTGTTGATGAAGGAGCTTCTGTTAGTATTTTATCCTCAACCATTTGGTAAGCTATAGGATCTCCTCAGCTTGTGCTAGGAATTGATCAGATACTAGTTTTTAATAGAATACCTATTAGACCTTTAGGGATCCTTCCTAGTTACCTATTACCCTAGGAGGGAAAACTATTTGCATTGATGTTATGGTAGTCCAAGGTCCCTTAGATTTTAATCTTATTCTTGGGCGGGATTATGTCTATGCCATGAAAGCTGTAGTGTCCACACTCTTCCGAGTGATGTATTTTAATCATAATGAAACATAGTGACCATTGATCAACTTTCCTTTGTTACATCTAATAATTGTATGAATACCAACCACCAGGCTTCCCTGAATGTTCTGCATGTCTTAGTGGTTCCTCCCTGATCGTTATCCGTGTCTGTCTGCTCTAGAAATCACGCCAAAGTTGAGTCGTTAGTGAACCAATAACTTCTTCCCATCATGGAAGAATATTAGATGGGCATGTTCCCAGCCTCTGGACATCATGCTGGAGTTAAGACCACTAGCTTCTTATGATGAGGGAAAACTACCAACCTCTGGACATCATGTTGGGTAGGAACCAACTTCGAGCATAGTTTTATTTCGTTTTAAGCTCATTAAAAAATGAAATGGGATACTTTAAGCATAGTTATTTTCCGTTTCAAGCTTGTGTAACAATGAAACATGCCCCTACAAGCATAGTTTACTTTCAGTTTCAAGCTTGTGTATACATGAAACCTATCATGAGAAGAGTTTCCTTTCCGTTTCAATCTCGTTAAAAAATGAAACGGGTCATCATGAGCAAAGTTCCCTTTCTGTGTCAAGCTCGTTAAACAATGAAACATATTCCTCTCCCATTAAGTCGAGTCTCCCACCATATTTAGGACTTGAACCTTCATTCCATCTTCCCGTGTCACTTAATCCTCATTCTTCCTATCCCTCTGGTAAAAATTTTCCTATAAGTAGCCAGGAATTTAAATTGGGTGAAGAAGAAGAGTAGGCAGATGAAACGAAGCTTGGGGGGCATGTCTCCAGCCTATGGACATCATACTGGAGTTAAGTTAGTATATTTTGGTGATAATCCTGGGGGCAAGTTTCCAACCTATGGACATCATGTTGGGGAAAAAATTGCTAATGGGTATCACCCTGAGTACCAACCTATGGACATGATGTTGGGAGGGAACCAATCAATGGACCTCATTCAGAGCATATGTTAGCTTCAACTTCAAGCTCGCTAAAAAATGAAACCATCGTCTCGAGCATAGTTCATTTTCTGTTGCAAGCTCGTTAAAAAATGAAGCAGATACCACGAGCATTCTTCCAACCTCTCTTCAAGCTCATTAAAAACAGTAAGATGGTGTTGAGCTTATTTTTCCCTTTTTGTGCTCTCGTTAAAAAAGTGAAAAGTGGTTAGAGTTTACTTTTTCCTTTTTCGTTCTCTAGATCCAAACATGAAAAAGATTCCAAGTTCTTTTGATACCATTGTCGTGCTTGTTAAAAATGAGTATTAAAGGTGACGAGCTCAGTCTTTGTTCTTTCTCATGATCTTAAATACATGAGAATAGGTTACCGAGTATATTTTTATCACATTTTCGGGCTCGTAAAAACTATTACGAAAAAGGAACCCCTGGATTTTCCTTTAAGTTCTTTTAAGAATGCCAAAATATGAAAAGATCGTCAAGCAAACTTGCTTGCTTTCTCACTTGTAAAAGGATTTGAAAGGGAATCCATTCAATTTTAGTTTACCCCTTTTTTGGGATGAGTAGTATTAATTACGAAAATGGAATGCCTTAGCCAATCATCGACTAGGAGACTTCTCTGTTAGATTTTCAAAATTTACTTCAATCTGATCTAGGATCTTAACTGGGAGAACAACATGTACAGCATATCTACAGCATATCAATCATGGAGACAATAATGCAAGCACACAAGAGACACAAAGATTTACTTGGGGAAAACCATAAAGGTGAAAAACCCCAATAACTTCCTCAGAGATAGATAGAGCAATGATACAACCAACCAAGAGAGATAGCCATAACCTAGCAGTAGATCCTTCTCCTCCATAAGTGCGCCACTCCTCCTTGAGTGCATGTGTGAGAAGTGAGTAAGCAAATAGAGTGCCTCCCGCACTCTATTTATACTTGACTTGACTTGCCTTTTTACCTAACTCATGTAGGCTCGAACTTAACCACATAGCATAATGCTGACAGGGCCGACCCCCAATAGGGTGGTCTAATAACCCTTTGACCCACGTGGCCGACCCCCAATAGGGTGGTCTAATAACCCTTCGACCCACATGACTTATACAGGGCCGACCCCAACAAGGTGGTCTAATAACCCATCAAGTATAAGTTACGACACTTACAATATAAATGATGACACTTCCGTATAGAGGAATAATACCATCTCTATAGGAATACAATATACATATATGTGAAATACATTCCGAAGTTACATATACATCAACACTCCCTCTTAACTAGGAAGGTATTTCTCAGCACAGTTCTTCTAGCACAAGTCATCTTCTCTGGATCATTGTCACTGGATAATCGTCATCGAGTCATCATCATCGTCACTGCTGCTGCTATCTCAATCAATCTCTGAATCTACTCGTCATAGGAAGTTCTACAGAGCCAGTCCTTTTTCATACTGGATGTAGGCCCACCACCTGCAGGTCTTCATCATCACTGGCCATACTGTGGAATCCTCAGGACTTATTACGTGCGTCACAAAACCTGGCTGCAGCATCCCAGGCTATTACGAGCACACAGCTCTACCTGTAGGATCTCCCAGGAGCACATTACATGTGACCCATCACAAAACCTGGCTGAAGCATCCCAGGCTGTTACGAGCACGCGGCTCTACCTTTCGGATCTCCCAGGAGCACATTACATGTGATCTCACCAATAAACCTGGCTGAAGCATCTGAGGCCTTTTTCATCCTGTCCAGATCTCCCAGGAGCAAATTACATGTGGTCATGGCAAAACTTGGCTGAAGCATCTGAGGCCTTTTTCATCCTGTCCAGATCTCCCAGGAGCAAATTACATGCCATAGGACAAAACCTCACAAGAGCATCTGCCAGATATCCCAGGGCACCGAATTACATGCCATAGGAAAAACCTCGAAAGACTATCTGCAGATCTCCCAGGGCACAAATTACATGTCCTCCCAAGCAAAACGTCGCAAGAGCATTTGCCAGATGTCCCAGGGCACCGAATTACATGCCATAGGAAAAACCTCGAAAGACCATCTGCAAATCTCCCAGGGCACAAATTACATGCTTTCCTGCACAACCTGATCCACGGCCACAAAGTATCATCTGATACTCATCATCATCACTGCAACATCCTGCTGCATGTCATCTGGAGAAGCTCGTCATCCACAATCATCCTGATCATACAATGCATCCATCTGATGCACACATAGATACATGATCCACACAATGTATCCATCAATCATACATGATATACCCGATCATACAAAGATACATGATCCACACAATGTATCCATCAGCATCCATGATCTACCTGATCATACAAAGATACATGATCCAAACGATCATATCCAGCATCCAGCATGATGCATACATACATAAATGATCCAACTGATCATATCCAGCATCCAACATGATGCATACATACATAAATGATCCAACTGATCATATCCAGCATCCAACATGATGCGTACATACATAAATGATCCAACTGATCATATCCAGCATCCAACATGATGCGTACATACATAAATGATCCAACTGATCATATCCAAGCAGAAACCAGAACATCATCCTGATGCCCATTATCCAGCGCTTACATCCACAGCCATGTGAAGGATCCTCCTTCCAACATGCTTGGAATAGTTTCAGCAAATGTGTCCATCACTTCTTCCTCGAAGTGTCCTCGATCTGAAGAACGCCAAGCCTCTCTCTGAAGTACTCGAACTTCACTCTGGCTAGCGGCTTCGTCAACACATCTGTAATCTGCTCGTCTGTCGCAACATATAGGAGCTTCACAGCTCCTCTCTGCACCATATCCCTGATATAGTGATATTTGATCTCTATGTGTTTCGACCTGTCATGAAACACTGGGTTCTCGTACAGCTTCACACAACTCTGGTTATCACAGAAGATACCAGTAGCCTCCAATGGGAGATCAAATAACCCAAACAGTAGCTTCCGTAGCCATACTGTCTCACAACTAGCTCAACAGGCTGCAACATACTCTGCCTCAGCTGTACTCAGTGCTACGCAGGACTGCTTCCTGCTAAACCAAGAGATCACACCTGATCCCATACTGAAGCAACACCCAGATGTGCTCTTCCTGTCTGCAGCACTTCCAGCCCAATCTGAATAAACATAACCCCGCAGGTTAAACTTTTGATTCTCCTCATACCTGAGCCCATAATCCACTATACCCTTCAGGTACCTCAGAACATGCTTTACAGCAACCAGGTGAACACTCCTCGGATCCGTCAGGAACTGGCTCAATGTGTTCACAGCAAAGCAAATGTCTGGTCTCGTGTTCGTCAGGTACATCAAGGACCCAATCATCTGACGATACAAAGAGACATCAACCGGCTCAGATGAAGCATCACATAGAAGCTTCAGATTCGATGCCATAGGTGTGGCCATATCCTTGCAGTCCATCATCCCGAACCTCTTCAGGATCTCTACTACATACTTCCCTTGTCCAAGGAAGATTCCATATGCACTCCGCCACACCTCCATGCCAAAAACAAATAGTGCATCATCCCCAAGTTCTTCATCTCGAACTTGGAAGAAAGCTTCCGCTGCGTGTCGGCAATCAATCTATCTTTACCTGTAACAAACAGGTTATCTGCATACAAAAGTAGTATCACTGGATTGCCTTCTTCAACCTTGTAGAAAAGGTTGGAATCTGCTTTACTCTTGGTAACTCCCAAACTGGATAGAAAGCTGTCTATCCTACCATACCAAGTTCTGCACACATGTATGACTACACCATGCTGTCTTGAGATCCATCTGGTTCATCTTCTATTTCATCACTTTTATATTTCTCAATGCTGCCATCTGCAACATGCTTGATCTGATAGTTCCATTTGGAAGTCATAACAAACTTCCCTTCACATCTTGGGACTACATCCAAAACATCATTCTTCATGATCGACGGATCATGGCATTCCATTTCTTCATCCCAGATCCTGGGAACTTCAATATCTTAAATAAATAAATTTGTTGCTGAACAAATGTTGTAGGTCTTCTTTTGTAGGAGATGGCATACGATCTTTCCTACACAACAAGTTAAATTGCATGATTAGAAAACATCTCATAGTTTTCAGAACAAATTCTTACACATAAATAAATATGTCATACAGTCATGCAATTATCTTAGCCAATGCTTCAATACAACATTTATCCATATCCCGTAACTTTCTAGATGCCTTCCAATCTCTACCAGAACATTGTTAAGAGTGTGCACAACTCCCAACATGTCAGCAAAGAGGTTTCATTCTAGATAAGTAGCAATGGAATGTTGTACAGTGCCATAGGCCACTTACCCATGCATATTAGGAGTATACTGTTCATCAATGCAATTATTCTAATATGCATAATACACAACCTAATTCTAGGAGCATCAGTATATACACTATTGAACAGTATTATTTAAGAAATGACAATTCAAATACTTATCTTTGTTTGTTCGTTGGGTGGACTCCCTTTGAGTCTTTGCTTCCTTGCAGGAGCTGCTGGAGTCCTAATCTGAAGTAGCTTCTTCTACACCTTTCTGTTGTGGGATGTAGAGAGATGGTCAACTCCCTCTGAATATCTGCATCCTTGCATAAACCACTGGAGTGTACTCCCTCTTGATCTTTGCTTCCTGGATTACCTGTTCTTGAACTCATATTCATCCTTGGTCCCTATGCATGCTTATTAGTATCATGAATGTGTTATCCTTGTGATCTCATATAAAATCATACATTCATTAGTATACTATTAAAACACAATAATCTCAAGCATGTATAGTCATGATCATTTCAAACAGAAATAATAAGCATTAGCATTCAAGGTTTATGTAGGATTCTTATGGTTAGTCAAATCATAACATGTCTAAACCTGTAATTACTCAAACCTATGACTCTTCAGGTTAGTTGAATCATCAATCAAGATAAGAGATATATTATGCATAAAACCTGTGATTATTCAAACCTATACCTTCATGATTCTTCTGGTTAGTCATATCATCAATTAAGGTAAGAAACATAATATGCATACAACCATGATTATTCAAACCTATGACTTCATGAATAATCATTATCAACAACAGTATAAGATCCTAACACAAGGTAGGATTCTAACTTGATATAGGAAAAACATACCTGGATTAGCATGCTAGCTATTTATGTCTAACATACTCACATGATGTCTTCTTGTTCTTCTTCAATGACTTGTGCTAGTAACCTGTATATCTCATAGGTTAACTATTACAAAACCAAGTTATACATACCTCGTAAATGGATCTTCTATGAGATCCATGACAATGGATGAATCTTTGTCCTCATGTTATCATGATCATATGTTCTTGGACCAGAACATGATTTGTCTTTCTTGGTGTACCTTTCATGTTAGTAGACAACATAAACCTCATACAACACCATAATGCATTAGTACAATCATAAGTGTTAATACCCTAATCAATGAATATTTTCTATCGTGCATTCATAGTTTTATTAAGGTGATATGACAAGACTAAAATCAAGATTGTACTAACCGTAGTAACATGAAGACAAACATACCATAAACTTAATCATGAACAAATCTCAAAACATACCTTGATGAGTCATACCTGTCGAGATCGCTTGTAATATTCTTATGTAAGGCCTTAGCCTCATCTCCCTCTGAAACAGGAACTTCTTCACTTATGCAAGTGACCAATCCATCTTCTTCTAGGATTAATCCAATCCACTTGATTTACAAGAACTGGGACTGGAGCTAGATATGGGTTTGTCAGAGAAACCCCAAAAACTCAAACTTTGAATTTCAAACTTCTGAAAGGATAGAAACATGCGCCTTGATGAGCTGATCAAGCTGGTATATTCAGAATTTGAAAACTGCAAAGTTTCACTCCTCAATTTTTCCTTTGAGACTTCTGGATTCACTGGACGTGACCCTGAACTGGGGTTTGATGAATCCCACTCTTCTGCCCAATCAAAATGTTTGATCCAAAGCTCTAAGCTTCTATTTTTCTGAGGAGCTTCCAGCCATGGTCACAGATTTCAAAAATTCCCATTTTTACAGAAGCCCTAATTTTCCACTTTTCTGATCAAAGTCCCGAACTAGGGTCTAATCAAGCCTGGCCTTCTGCCCAACCAAAAATTCTGATCTTGGTCTCTAAATTTCTATTTTGATGAGTAGCATCCAGCCGTGGTTTCGGATTACAAAAATTCCAACTTTCTACGAAGCCCTAAATTCCGGAAGGCATGAATGAAGGTACTCAAAAATAATTCTGTTTTGGCAGAAATATGTACCTGATTGTTTCTGGTGTAACTCCGAAATTTTTGATCCACAGGGTCTGAAAAGGTTTCCTGAGATAGCCTGACCTGTTATCTTTCCATCTTGATAGGTCTGACCTCAATTGGATTCTCTGAGAGAGAGTTATGCCAAATGTCGCAACCTGACCTGTTTTGGGATAAAACAGGAGAGCGAACTTGTACGGAGTGACACGTGTCACTGTTTTAACTTCGGCCTCTGAAAAAGTTTCTTGAGATATCTCGACATGTTAACTTTCCATCATGACAGGTCTGACCTCAATTGGACTCTCTGAGAGAGAGTTATGCCAAATGTCGCAACATGACCGGTTTATGGGATAATACAGGAGAGCGCACTTGTACGGAGTGCTACGTGTCACTGGTTCAACTTCGGCCTCTGAAAAAGTTTTCTGAGATATTACAGTCTGTGTACTACCTGTCACTTTTCACTAAATTTCATTTGGAGCTTCCTAGCCCAAGTTATGACCTTTTTCCCAAGGTCACCTGATTTTAACTCAGATCTGGAAGAGGCAGAAACCCTATATTGCACAGATCATAAATCACAAAGTACAATGATCTAGAGGTTTTCCTTTGGACACAAGGTACCTGGAGATTTAATATTCGTCCTGTAACAATTTCAGATCCAAAAACTTCGCCTAAACGGATTTATAGCGAAAGTGCTACGATGATTGGGTTTTGCTATATCAAGCCCTAGCATCGTAAGTGCAACAAGTGTCATACATGCCATATCATGCCTTCTTTCAGGCTAGCTCTGATACCATGTTAGATTTTCAAAATTTACTTCAATCTGATCTAGGATCTTAACTGAGAGAACAACATGTACAGCATATCAATCATGGAGACAATAATGCAAGCACACAAGAGACACAAAGATTTACTTGGGGAAAACCATAAAGGTGAAAAACCCCAATAACTTCCTCAGAGATAGATAGAGCAATGATACAACCAACCAAGAGAGATAGCCATAACCTAGCAGCAGATCCTTCTCCTCCATAAGTGCGCCACTCCTCCTTGAGTGCATGTGTGAGAAGTGAGTAAGAAAATAGAGTGCCTCCCGCACTCTATTTATACTTGACTTGACTTGCCTTTTTACCTAACTCATGTAGGCTCGAACTTAACCACATAACATAATGCTGACAGGGTCGACCCCCAATAGGGTGGTCTAATAACCCTTTGACCCACATGGCCGACCCCCAATAGGGTGGTCTAATAACCCTTCGACCCACATGACTTATACAGGGCCGACCCCAACAAGGTGGTCTAATAACCCATCAAGTATAAGTTACGACACTTACAATATAAATGACGACACTTCCGTATAGAGGAATAATACCATCTCTATAGGAATACAATATACATATATGTGAAATACATTCCGAAGTTACATATACATCAACATTCTCATCTCATAAGAGAGTTCTCCTTTGCATTGTTTTACCCTTCTTTTGGGCTTAGGATACTAACTTTACGAAAAAGGCCTTTTTGGAGTCTTCTTTAGATTATTTCAGACTCTCTAAACATGAAAAATCATCGAGTTTTCCTTTCCTTCCTTGGACTCGTAAAATCAAACATCGAAGGACCCTTTTGGGACCGAACCCCTCCTTTCTCAGGTTTGTAAAACATGTGAGATTGGAATCGTCCAAAGGATGAGCTATACGGAGCATATGTTATCCTCCTAAAGCTCGTTAAAAAACAAAGAGGTACTCGTCAAGCATGCTGGGGGTTGGGGAGAAATAAGCTAAGTTTGGTTTAGATAGATTTATGGTAGCTTGTGTTGTCCTTGAACTTGGGACCTGTTTGCATCCCGTCATACAGTTGGGTAATCTTCTTGTATCTGAGTCATGCCAATTCTGTGAGTCATCCTGCTCCTTCAAGTCATCTGAAGAATGTATCATTCATTGTCGCATTATGTCTTGGTCTCTGCTTCGTTGATTCAATGCTTCCAAGTCATTGTTGTCGTGCCATTCAATGTTCAAGGGAAGTTTACCTAAGTTATCCTCTACAATATTTTCAGCCTTTACATCCTTGTGTCAATCGATACTTATCTAATTCATTACTTCACATCAATTTCCTATGTCGGTTTTGTGTCGATGATGTGGGATTCATCATGGGCCTGCTTCGATGAGTCTATTAATGTCGACTTCAACACGTCATCCATAATTCGACTTAGGAACCAATTTAGTACCTTGGTACTTCCATGCCTCAATGGAAGGTTCCCTCGTGTTCGGCAATAGGTTTTCATCATTGAAATCTGATTGAATAATCCCGTGAGTGTTCGACATCAAAAATATATATTCACATTCATCGGGAGGTACTATGATACCTTGGGGATCATTGTCATCATTGGTGATTTCCCTCGTGCTTGTTAACGGTTCATACCATTGAACAGTAATCAAGTGGTTTCTGCCATGTTCAAATTCAACACCTTGTAATCACATGGTTAGATTCATATCGATTCGGGATCAGGTAGAAGACCCTGGATGGTTGTGATATCTATTTAGCACATCTAGGTTGCGATGGTAATTTTTTGAGTAGGTTCCCACATGGACATTATGTGGGTGACCTAATTGATGTACTGTCACACAGATCCACTCTTGTATTGGTCGTGGATGTGATGTTCTCATATCATGGAACTATGCTTGTGATCTAGTAGCCATGATTTCAGTCATGTGTTGAGTCCGTACTATCATGGATTTGTGATGTATTGGTCGGCAGCCATGCTTCGAGTCAGTTGTTACGAGCATGGGTATGCCTGCCTCAGGGTTATTAGACACATTGTTGATGTTTTCTTGCAGCTCTTCTTCAGTTCTCTTTTAGATATCCTTGTAGACTTAATTATTGGTAAAGTGTTTCGGCCATCAGATTCCTTCGCACTTTGGGGGGCATCTGTTATACCTCAAATTGTCACACTTTGTACTATTGAGAGTATTCATGTTATATCACCATGAGAAACATGATGTTTGTGCCTCCTAAGGGTGTTAGAACCCTTTGTTATTATGTTGGTCCCTTCCCTAGTCATACTTGGAAGTACATCCAACAACTTAGGGGTCGAAAACCACTTGAACTAACACACTCATTTACCTCCTAGAGATATTTCCGTTCCCTACTAGTGATGTAAGGTGCGAAAATTACAACATTTTCGCATTCTGCATGCCTATGGGGGCGCCAAAATTACAATATTTTTTCGCTTTGCTCAGTTATGGGGGCGCGAGAATCCTTGAATAGCCATTTTCATTAGATTTTGGATCTTATATCTCGAGGATATTTTCATGGGATGAGGTCCCCCTTCGAATACCATCCCACATTCCCTCCTTGGCATGATTTGGATCCTTGATCCACATCTTCCTCACTTAGATCCATAATTTCCTCTTAGTGGTTGGCCTCCCAAATCCTATAAGAAGAAGGCCATCCATGAGCTAAAGGGGGGGTGATGTTGGAAGCATCAAACCTATGATCCTAAGAGTCTTGCACGGGTTGTGAAGGAGAGCTTGGAGGATGATCATGCTGCAAAAATGTCAACGTCTTTTATGGTAAATGCAAGAAATTGTCTCCATTTTCATAGTTACATCTTTGTTTATATATATATTTCTTTGGAGAAGGTGTTGTATTTCCTTCGTGAACATGTTCATATGTCCATGATCAAAGGCTGGAGCTGGAGCAACATAGGACTGTCAAGGAAAACCATCAAAGAAAGGTACACCATCTACCTGCTTTGTCTTTCCATAGCTTTCTAATTTCTATATGGGATAGATCTAGGAGGACTTTAGTGTCTATTTGTTTCCTTTTTTTCTTGGGTAGGAAACTAAGGGCCTTTTTTAATCCCTAGGGGATTTTCATCTTACTCGTAGGAAGAAAATCGCACTACAAAAAGGAAATTTGGGATGTAAGGGCCATATTTTGGAATTTATAAGGATGTAATTCCCTAATTCATGGCCCATTTGATAGATACGAACCTTAGGAACAATTTTGGAGACCAAAACTTCTCCAGAAAAACCCCAGAAAAGGCTATTTTTGACCATTTTTCTACAAAAGCGTAGGTGGAAGGTTCTTCACCCACGGGTTTACTGAAAACTCGCTTGTTGCACATGGTAAAGTCGCGGTTCACCCGCTTTTTTTTCCATTGCAAATTCACGGGTACCACACATAAATACTTAAAAATATATATAAAATCGCGAAAAATGGTTGGTTTGGGTGGTTTTGGAACCTCCTCTTCGACCCTACCTTCTTCACTTGATATATAAGAGAGGGAGAGGGAACATGAAAATGATCGATCCCATTATAGGTTATGATGGAGGAATTTGGACTCACATCCCCTTCACTTGTTCCCTAGTTGCTTGTAAACCCTAACACATTTGATCAGAGGTTGGGTTCTTGGAGAAGAGAAGCAGGAGACCTTGAATCTTGGTTTCATGAAGTGCCATGCTTGAAGGAAGGTAATTTGATGTACTTTATTCATTGATTAATAAATATTGGACATTATTCCCTTTCCAATAGATTTGTTCATGTATTCTTTAGATTTGATTGCAATTTGATGTTTCATTCTCTTATAAATTCCAATATTTTATTTGTAGTCAAACTGGTTTGAGGAAGGTCTTTTGGAATGCTTTTGCAAGTTGTTGCATTGGAGAGAAAGAGGAGGAATCAAGATGAGAGGATTGGATCAACCTTTTGAATGAGGTACACATTCTCTTAAACCCTAATCTCTTTGCTTAATAATTGTACTTGCAGAACCTTGTATGTCTATCTTTTACCCCAGTACGTTGGTAGTCTTAACCCTGCTATAAGAAGTTTTCCCTAACAACAGAACTGGTGACTCCGCGAGGGAAAATCCTATATGATTTGGGGTATCCAAGCCCATTTTTTCCAGTATATTTGAAGGTCTGAGTTTAATTTCATGTTAGGACCAACCATTAAGCTTTGTTAGACCCTTCCTTGCTCAATTTTGAGTTGAATTTTGCATGTTTTTTGGACTTTTCTGCATACTCGTGAGTTCTGGTACTTACGGTCGCGGGTCTGAGACAAATTTACAGGTGTAAGCATTTCCACCTCCGGGTCCCTCTCACTTGTACCCTTTTACACTAGTGGGTACTCCTTGTACATGAGTTTTCCACTTTTGGAGCTTTTTGGGGGTTTGATTGTATTTTTTGGAGTCCCCGCTGATCCTAGGTTTGTGTAGGACCGACCCCCTGGAAGTGGTGTCTTGTCTCTTGATTGATCTTAATTTGATGTTTGGGATCTTTTTGAAGAAATTTGGGATTTTTACGAAGAATTTGGGGCTTGTTGACCCAAGTTGGGGGTTTGTGAACTAGTTTGGTGTTTTTGACCCTAATTTGAGTCTAATCGAATCAATTTCCTCCAATTTTACGGGATTTGGAACCTATTGAGTCTATTTGACCCTATTTGTATATATTTGAGTGGATTTGGAACCTGAGTCTATTTGACCCTATTTGTATATATTTCTCCTTAGATTGGTTTCTTGTTCTTCCTTATGCTTTTGGTTCCTCTTTTGTAGTGAAAGATCAAGTGTCTTTTTTGTGGTTTAGGACCTTGATTGCACTGTTTGTGTGCAGACCTAGCTTTACCAAACCATAATTCTCAGTAGGTACTTTGCTTTGATTGGGTATAAAATTCCTTAGTGTATGATTTTCCCAATTTTGGCATGCTTACATGATAAGAAGCTTAGGTTTTATGGCTTCTTTCACTGTTTAATAAGGAGATCTGAAAGCTTTTACATTTGCTTTGGTAGTGTGTTACTTTGAGTTTCAGTTTTGTTCTCATTTTGAAAAAAGCATAAAAAGTTGGTTAATTTTATAAGTTAGTGTTGGTAGAGTACTTTGCAAGTGTCTTAAAGGAATTAGGAGTGCTTTGCATAAAAAACCAATAAATTTTCTTTTGCATATCTAATTGTTTGAGTAGTTGCATGCTTAGGTTTTAAGTTTTATTTTGCACATTGGACTTTAAATTTTTATCTTTTTCATTTGAAAAGACCAAAAATTGCATTAGATACAAAATTTTTCATATGCATTCCAGATTATATCTTTAGGACTTGCATTGGAAAGAAATTGAGAGTGAGAGAGTGCATATTTGTGCTGATTAAGTGCTTCATGTTTCATTTAAAGAATATCTTTACTTAGTTGCACTTGTTTTACTTATTCTCAAAGTTTTGAAAGTACATTTTAAAGCACGCAATCAATAACTTGGATAGGATCTTAAGTTTTATTCTAGTTTAGAAACGCACCTAATAGCTTAAGTATGATTGTGGAGGTAGGGAGTTGTGATTTAACTCCTCCACGATCACTTAGACTTGTCAAAACATAAGTGTCATTCATTTAGGGAGAAAATCCACCTTTGTAGAAGGTGAACCGGGAAGCTCCACTAACACTGGATTCAAGCATGAGGTCATGGAGATTGAGTAGAGGAGATACCCCTCTGATATTCAATTGATCATCTACCAGTATCAGTGCGTGTATGGGGACTTATTAGTACCTTTTGGTGCTTTTGAGTTTCATGATTTTTTACCCTGCCCATGCACATTGATTTGACCTACGACTATCCCCCTGGACCATCTCTGCAAGGTTGGTATCCTTGGTATCCAGACTCTAGGATTCATACATAGGTGACGGTGGAAGGCTATTTCCACTCTACCTAGGTCAAACGTGGGAGGAAACCCCGTGCAACCCTTTGGGAAGGCGGTTGGTGATTCAAACACTTGGCCCCAAGGTGATTGTATTGTGGACCCCGAGTAACCTTCTTTCATCCCTTCACTGGTTTTTTTTGGGCCCTCATCATCCCAGACGCTCCTTTGGAAGGTTAGCTGTTAGCTTGTTTGACATAATTCAAGAAATTTTTAGTGTGTACAGTTTGATTTTTATTTTTTTGTATATTTTCTTCTTAGTGTCTTTTACGAGCCACCGTGGCCGATCAACCTCCATGCAAATCCAGAAGGATTCAAAGATGATATATTGAACTAAGAGAAGTCCCTTCACCGAGGAAAAGACTGGATTATCTCGATCCACCCCCTCAGAGGGCAAAAGAGGAAAACCAAGAACATCAAACATAACAACCAGTAGAAGAAAACAATTCTAGGTTAGGTGACTCTTAGAGACCTTCTGACAAAGAACACTTTATAGATACTGAGGAGTAGTTGCATAACTCTCCTAGAGTCCATTCCCCTCAACTTGAAGAGAATTTAAGTCCCATTTAAATTGAATACCTTTGAGATCCATCTAGACTTCTGAACCCGCCACAAAGTCCTAGTTTTGCTGAGTTAGCTGGTATCAACATTCCTAATCCATAGTCTAGGCAGTTCAACATGGAAAACAAAGAATGCGTATTTACTTTAGGGGACATGTCTACTCCAGTTAGAATTTTCCCTGTAGGAGGAGTCACTTTTAATATGGGATCTACAATAGTATCGGGTTGGTTTCCCCCAACCTCGATGGTACTTATTGGTACTAGTTTGTCAACTCAAGTGGGTTCGAACCCTTTCTCTTTTGGATTCCCTTTGTCATGTTTTCAACCTATGACTGCCACTATCCCTCCTAGTTCAAATTTTACCATTGCTTCAAGAGGTATCCCATATATCCCTCTCCATACTGTCCCACCCTTCAATGGGAAAATGTTTATTTCTAAGTCACCGTTCACCGGAGTTGTTTCTAATACCACTCCACCCCAGTCAAGATTACCTTTCCAATTTGTTGGAGGTATGACTCTGGCCACCCCTTTGGATTCAATGTGTCTCAAAGTAATCCTATTGTACTAGGGGGAACCAACACTGGATGTTCATGGGGGCATCCTGATACGCAAGGAAGTATCCCTTTATCTGGGGTGGGAGGTTCTAATATGGCTAACCTTGTTATGAAAACTCTCTCACAAGGTATTCAACCTTTTAGAGGGATGGGAGGGACTTTTGGAAGACTTAATACTTCATTTCAACACCACTTTGGTCAAAAATTTGGACAAACCACTCCATCTTTCACTAATCCTGGAAATCCACACATTCTAGGACAACCACATGCTAACACCAACTAATGGGAAACTAACGCTCCCAGAACTTGCAACTCAATGGATCTCCCATGTTTACTCTTTATGGAAACATTAAAATTTTCATATATTTCAAAGCTTATGAATGACCCCGTGTGTCATGACCATACCTGGCCTCCTGTTCCAACCAAGTTTCCTTCGGACATCCCCAAGTTTGAATTTAAGACTTGAGAAGATCCAGGGGACCACCTTACAACATTTCACTTATGGTGTTCTTCCAATTCACTAAACGATGATTCGATACGGTTGAGACTTTTCCAAAGAACCTTAACCAATGTTGCAGCTAAATGGTACATCGAACTACCATCCACTGCTTATCACAACTTCTACAATTTGGCGACAGTATTTTTGAATCACGTCCAACTTCCCGTTCGGTGTGATGCCAGCATGGATCTTCTGTCTACATTTAGACAGAATAAATACACTCACATATCTTACCATATTCAGGAGTGGAGAAGAAGGAAGAGGCTCATTAAAGCTGGGATTCCCCCAGAATTCCTATTAGAGTGGTTTTTGAAATCACTTTTACCTTACATCTCCAAGGATGTTTCGACTTTCGAGGTTACCTGAGAGGAGGAAGCCATATTAAGAACTCAATAGTTAGATAGGATTTATGCTCAGTCTGGGATTCTTTACAAAATCATTCCTGATGAACCGAGATCAAACTTTGATCCCTATCTCAACACCTCATGTTGATGGAGTGATCAGTGCAATTGAAAACAATCCAGTTAGCTCGGGTACCAACTTTTCAAGTCAAAATTTACCGGCAACTGGTCAGAGTAACAAAAAAACCTTAAACCCAACCCTCCTTTAGATTTTTTGTTAATACATAAATCTCAAGTCCACCAACGGCTCTGAGGGAAGAAAACTAAGAAAAAGAAAAATGGGAATAAGGGGACAAACAATGCAAGTATTAACAACAATAATGCTGGCGGGGCTAATGAAAAAGCTAATATGAAATTCCCTTTCTTGTTATTCAGAGAGGATCATATAACTTACAAATTCCCTAATATGGAAATGGCACAAAATATGTTCACTGGTTCTCATCAAAACCATGCAACCTCCCAATGGGGAAACCAAGGAGTCTCCTCTCAAGGGAGCGGTTTAGGCTCCGAAGAATTTTTCATGTGTGAACGAGATGTGCATTTCCATACTAGGAACAAATGTGAGGAACCTATGAATGCTGACAGTGACACTTCTTTGCATGTAGAAAATCCCCAAAACGACACTACGTCTTGAATACTGAAAGGTCTTCTTAAGAAAGCAACATTCAATCCCATTGTGCATGCTGCACAAAATTATAACATAGTTGAATATTTGGCCCACGATCCATTTGTGATGTATACACTTGAGGTCTTGTAGAGTTTCCAAACTCAAAGGAAGACCTTACTTTCAACTTTAGGGGCTCTCGATCCTGTAAAAAGTCAAGTGGTCACTTTTGATTTTGATAATTGGAAGCCTCGTTTACCCTACCATGCAGATTTTCAGATTCAAGTTAGATCTGGAAACACTAAAATTCATCGGACAGTTGTAGAGGAGGGTTCCTCCACATGCGTCATGTCATTATCACGCTGGAAGGATTTAGGATCACCTGACGTAGTTCATCTGGTCACGAAGTTAAAATATTTTGACGACCATCTTTTTAAACCTCGTGGAATTATCCCGACTTTTCCCATAGAGCTAGGGGGGAAAGTAGTCAAAGTGGACGTGGAAATGGTTGATTCCCCACTTGATTACAATTTTTTCCTAGGAAAAATTGGACTCAAGCTATGATGGCAGTAGTCTCTTCGATATTTCGTGTCATCAAGTGTCCACATGAAGGAAAGATCGTAACAATTGACCAACTACCCTTAAACAGTAATGAGTTCAATCAGGATCATGGATCCGATATTCCTTTAGTTTCCCATTCCACAAGTAGTTGTGAAAACATTGGTGTGGGTATGTATCCTACATTAATGGGAACTTTTAATCTTCCCCCACTCGATTTTCACGCTAATGTATCACCTGTGCACACAATTTCAACAGTTGCCACACCTTCCATAAATAATGAGTCTCAATTTAAGTCTTCAAACTTTAAGAACCCTTGGAAGTGTTCACATATGAAGTTGAGTGTACTCAGTTCAAGCAACCTTTATATCCCTTGGGTACAATTGCTACTGAGAAGAAGACTCTAACTTCTTGCTTACCTTCTCGGGACTTGGTCCTGGCAATTGACTAGGTGATATCTCCATCTGAATGCTTAGATATGTGTTCTATCTGGGATGACATACTTCCTTCTAATGAAGTTTTCCTAGAGTATATAATTAAGACTTCCATTCATTTGGATGTTGACCCAGTTGAAGTTATGTTGAGCCCCGGTTTGACCTTGGAGTCTGATCTTCCTATTGTTGAGTATCTGGACTCTTCCATATACTCGCAAATTGGTGTTCCTGTTGAGTTCGATTCTGCTTCTAGAATTTTCAACTCCCGTGATGATGAATTTTTTCCTGTAGATTCCTTCATGTCCTTCAACTCTGATCTTCATCCTAAAGTTGATCTTGTTGATTTTAATTCCTCATGCTTTGGTACTATATAGTTTTCATTGGTTAACTCTACCTGCAATATGCCTGTTGTTGATGATTGTGAAGTTGAAAGTATTTATAACACAGTGAATTGTATCGGATTTTTCTTTACATATGTTTTAGATATGATCTTGATACTAATGTTTCTTGGAGACAGGATTCTTAGCTGGACTTATACTTTCTTACTGGTCTGTTTTGATACTTTGTTAGATCATGTCAGGTATATTCCAAACCTTGCATATAGGTTTAGGCTTCCCTGCTGTTATGATACATGCGAATCTTTTTCCATCTGAATTCTCCATAGGGTCGAACCTATTGGATCTCGGTGTGTTATCCATCTCTATATTCATTCTCCATTGGTCCAACAACAGAGCCTACCTAACATGGGTCACCCTAGTCAGCACCCTTATGCCATTTTGGTGCCCATGTTGAGTTTTATCATAGGCTTGGGAGCCTTTCTAGATTTACAATGGATTTGAGAAGAAGTCCCAAGTCTTTCTTCTTCATATATTTATGGCCATTCCTTATAAGTCTTCCATTTTTGTGTTTAAGTCACATGTGCATTTACTTTGATCTCGATTGCGTTTATGAGCCTGATGCCGGCTTCCATGTTTTAAGTTTTGGAATATTCTCACCAGCATTTATGTATTTGCATGCTTTGAATGCATTATGCATGCATGCATGCATACTGCATTCATCTAGTCAATAGAATGGTAGTCTCCCCAGCACCTGGAGCCTATTTTCATCCCCATAGAGCCCGTTTTTATCCCTCAGTAGCCCTCCTACCTGCCTAGTGCGCCTTGTTTTCCTCACCTAGATGACATATGCGCCCTACTACACCTACTTGGATTCCAACAATCAATTCTAGCATTGATTTCCCAGTTAATGCATTTATTGCTCAGTTTAACTTCCTGTAGCTTCCAGTTGCCTGTATCGGAGTGCCACTTGACCTACTGATAGCCTCATGCACCCTACTTGGAGACTCCTTCCCTAAATTTGTGCTCACATGGCTCAGTTAGACTTAATTAGACTCATTTGACTGATATTTGACTATTTGTGGCTACTACCACTGATTGGGTGATGTCTCCAATGCTATCCAAGCCACACATTGAGGAGAACTCGAATTAACATAGGAGTATTCGAATTCACTTGACAGTATTTAGATTGTATTCAGTTTTCACAGTTCCAACTTACAGTTGATGTATGATAATACTGCAGATTTATCCATTTCCGAGTTTATGAGTGATAATTGATTCATTTCTTCTTCTTTTTCTGTGCAATTCTTGAGTGATATTTG
The DNA here is from genome assembly GCA_027924585.1 of Larix kaempferi. Lineage (NCBI taxonomy): Eukaryota > Viridiplantae > Streptophyta > Pinopsida > Pinales > Pinaceae > Larix > Larix kaempferi. The sequence goes on along the minus strand of BSBM01000162.1, from coordinate 8,300,836 downwards.
TGAGGTTTACTCTAGTTGTGAGATCTATCCTGTAGATTATCACATGGTATTAGAGCTGGAGTCATCTATTCGAATTGCGGCAGTAGCAACAATTGCATCCATTGCAGCAGTTGCAACAATTAATTAACTGTCTTTCATTGAGCACCAGAAGCCTCTGGATTTCCACAACAATTCTTGGTGCAATTGTATTGAATTCACTGGAGCAATCCAGTGAGGTATAGCCAGGTGTGAAGGATCCAGTCACATGTGCTCATTGTCCTAAGGTAGTTTTCTCTTGATTTGCAACAAATCTCCATCATCAATTTCATTTGTTTTGCAGGTTTATTCCATCATTTGAATTCATATTCAATTCGACTTCAACAACTACTAATGGATCTAAAACTGAATTCATTCAATCATGTCAAACGGAAAGCCAAGATGGAGATATTCATGAAGTCCAAGAGCCATTCTAGAGTATTGAATGGGACTGCAGTCAAACCCACTGGTGTAGTAGAGAAATCCAAGTACCTGGATAAACTTGATGAAGCAGTAGGACTGCTACTCCTCAACATTTCTGAAGACCTCTGATTCGGATTTATGTGGGAACGAAACAAAAGATAGCATATACAGAATCATATACAGAGATATATTGCAAATAACACAGTGATACAGTAAACACATATTCTATTAAATAGCGGAAATAGAACAGACTGTAAAATACAATAGCTAGAATGGTGGTAGCTATCTCTGAGAAGAGATGTGGCCGCTATGCTCATTCGTGCCAAGATGAATACAAAGAGAGGCCGAAAGGGCCTATTTATCATAAGCATGAGGGAAAGAATCCCAAACATCCAAAAACCTAACCCTAGAAGATGAACCATCATAAAGTTTGCAGCCCCAAGGTAGTTAGTTGAACAATCAACTTCCCGGGGTCATAACTTTTGCATATGATCTCCGTTTGGGGCACTTGGTAGCTCGTTGGAAAGGTCTATCCGAGATTTGCAACTTTCGACTAGGGCTCCAAATCTCCAAAAAAGGTCGTTTAGGGCCTCAAAACGGCCCCGAAAGTTTAGGACCCCGAAAAATTGTAGAAAAATTACTAGAAAATTGGCAAAATGGGAAACTGTTTTGAGCCAGTGGAATAGGTGGGTGGCCACCGATATCCATCTGGATCAATCCTCCCCCCTTAGGAAGAAATGGTCTCCATTGTGTCAAATCTCTTATCATATGTCGAGCTGTGTGTCGAGTTGAGCTCTTGGTGCGACATTTGCTGAAGTGGAAAGGTTGCCTTACTTTGACATCTTCAGAGGGTTGTAATTGTTGTTGATGGATGCGCTGGAGCTGTTCAACAGTTTTGGTTGTTGTGGTATCCTTGGTATGCACCGGTGTGGATGGTTTCTTTTTGGAGGAGCACCTTGAATGCGTGGCCTTGCACTGTAGAGGTACCCGAATAGGCGATGCTGCACTAACTTTGTGTTTTTCTTGTTTCTACTGAGTAGAAGGATAATCTGCAGAGGTTGTGGATGTCTCTGCGATCTAATGTTCACCTTTAGTGGCATTTGCGAATAGGGAAAATTTCCCAATGTGGGAGATTATCTTCCTGCCCTGCTTGGTTGGGGTAGGTGAAACTGTCTCTGGTATCCGATAGAGTTGTCCTCCCAAAGTAACAATGGCTGTCCTAAGAGAACATCACATACTTCGAGTGGGGCCACATCACATAATACCTCATCTTTGAAGGGCTTGATGCCATATGGTAGGTGACATTGGTGACTGACACGGATCCTTCGTCCTTGGCTTAGCCATCCAATGGTGTATGGTTGTGGGTGTGGCGTTATTGGTAGCTCCAATATCTTGATGACTTCTTCTGAGATCAGGTTCTTCTGGCTGCCGCTGTCCACAACAAAGTGTAGGGGAATTCCCTTCACCCACATTTGCGAGTGGAAAAGGTGCTCCTCTGCCTCCGACTCTTCAGGATCCTCTGGCTGAATCTGTGTGGTGGAAACAATGGCACTGAGTTCTACATCAATGATCTGCTTCCCTTTTCGTGCGGCTGTGAAATTAGGTTCTGAGTCAGAATCGAAACTGGGATCTGATTCTGAAGCTTTGATCTCAGCCACCAATGACTGTTTTGAGCGACATTCATCAGTGTTGTGCCAGGGGCTTTTGTGGAACTCGCACCACTTCCTGGTGTCCTTCTTTGTCTTTTCTTTACCCTTCTTCACTTGTGGTTGAGACTGGTTGTCCTTTCCCTGCCTCGTGTTCTGCGAGCCAGAGTTTCCCTTTCCCTGCTTCTGCGCAGGTCCGAAGTCACGCTTGTTCTTTTGCTGAAATTTCTGCTCGATTTTGACAGCATATCGATAGGAGGATCCGAGTGAAGAGATTTCTAGGAAATCCATCTCTGTTCGTATGTACCTGTGTAGGCCACTGCGATATTTCAATACTAGGTGCTGCTCGGAGTCCTTGATACCCAACTTTGTGCACGAGGTATGAAAGTTGTTGGTGTACTCCGACACCGTTTGGTCCCTCTCTTGGTGCAGAATGGTCCATTTTGTGTACTGGTCATCATAGTTTCCAACAAGGTAATATTGTTCCTTGACGGCATCTATAAAAGAGGCCCAAGTGGAATTGGAATATTCAAACAATCCTGACTCATCTGATGAGTTTTGCTCACAATAAGTTTCCCACCAATTTTTGACATGGGGGACAGCCTTAAGGACTGCAAAGATGATCTTTTCCCTGTCAGAAAATTGGTGGACAGAGAAATACCCTTCTAGTAGATTCAACCATTTATCTAGGGCATTGGCATCGATATGGCCTTCAAATAAAGGAATATCAAAACTAACTTGTACCTTGAAGGGAGTCGTATCTCCGAAATGGCTGCTCGTTGAGGGTGCATTTTCCGTTGTTGGCATGCGTCGAAGGATCTCAGTGAAATTATACATCATCTCGTTCCTCTGTTGCGCGAGGGCTTCCTCAAGAAACAACTTGATAGGATCTATTGCTCCGTCGTCTCTCTTTTCTTCATCCATGGGAGGCCATTTGTGGTGGCGAGAGTGGTCTTCCCCAAGTGAAACTAGTTCGAGACCCAACTCTCTGTATCCTGACCTCGTCGGGGACATGCACCGAGAAACAATCAAAGAGCAGACCGCTCTGATACCATTGATCCGGATTTATGTGGGAATGAAACAAAAGATAGCATATACATAATCATATACAGAGATATATTGCAAATAACACAGTGATACAGTAAACACATATTCTATTAAATAGCGGAAATAGAACAGACTGTAAAGTACAATAGCTAGAATGGTGGTAGCTATCTCTGAGAAGAGATGTGGCCGCTATGCGCATTCGTGCCAAGATGAATACAAAGAGAGTCCGAAAGGGCCTATTTATCATAAGCATGAGGGAAAGAATCCCAAACATCCAAAAACCTAACCCTAGAAGATGATCCGTCATAAAGTTTGTGGCCCCAAGGTGGTTAGTTGAACAGTCAACTTCCCGGGGTCATAACTTTTGCATACGATCTCCGTTTGGGGCACTCGGTAGCTCGTTGGAAAGGTTTATCCAAGATTTACAACTTTCGACTGGGGCCGAATGCTCTCCAAATCTCCAAAAAAGGTCGCTTAGGGCCTCAAAACGGCCCCGGAAGTTTAGGACCCGAAAAATCGTAGAAAAATTACTAGAAAATTGGCAAAATGGGAAACTGTTTTGAGCCAGTGGAATAGGTGGGTGGCCACCTATATCCATCTGGATCAACCTCCATTTTCATGTCATTGATCTTGCAACTCCAAAAGAATTTTGGGACAATCTCGAATCTATTCTTGGACATAAAGATGGCTTGAAAGGTCACAAGTTGGGAAATGAGCTTATCTCATTGATTCCTTGCAGTTTCGACTCCATCAATGAGTTTCTTACCAAGTTCAAAAATACGATTTCACAATTGAAGAGATATGGAATAGAGAAAGAAGAGAAGCAGCTCATCCTTTCCATACTATCAAAATTGGGCCCTAACTATTCAATATTTGTCTCTACCTTTCAAACATCGAAGCTATCCATCCCAAAATGGAATTTTCCCACTCTTGATGACTTCATCCAATCTCTCACACAAGAGGAGGAGAAGTTGATTCAAATGGGAATGATAAAACCCAAGATGGATTCAGCACTTGCAACTGCTGAAGTGAAGAGAGCGAATGGCAAGGGAAAGCAAATTTTTTTTGACATAAATTCGAATGAGCAGAAGCAAAAGGAGGCTCCCTATCAGTCAGAAGGGGCTTTGAATTCCAAGAAGGGAAAGCAATCTCAAAAGGAGAAATCCAAATGTACCTATTGCAATAGATGATTTCATCTTGAGAGTTCTTATATGAAGAATACTATAGACTTGATGGCTCAGTTACTTGAAAAGAATAACCTTCCAGTACCTGCATGTGCTAGGAAGAAAGCAGACGAACCTTCTAGATCTGAGGACAAGGAGAGATGCCATGCTCTCATGGAAGGTGAATCAAGAGAGTCCTCCTTCATCATTGATTTAGGAGCATCAAGACACATGCCTTCCTCCAAAGATCTCTTTTCTGGTTTCGAATGCATTGTTGGCCCTTCCATCATGTTGGAGAATGATTCCGAGGTCTCCTCTGAGGGGATTGGAAGGATCAAACTTGATCATGGGTACTTCTTAGATGTGATCTATGTTCATACACTTATTTCCAATCTACTTTCAGTCTACCAGATGGTGATCTTCTCTCCAAATGAGGTCGAAATACAAGACATGGTTTCAGGAAATATCATTGCAAAAGGTGTTGCAAACCACAATTCGAAACTCTATGAGTTCTCTCACTTTCTTACTCTCTCCAAATAGTCTTCTCTTCACACTCATGCAAATTAAGAGAGTAGGCTATGGCATGAAATATTTGGGAATATCATATACAAGTACCTGCAAGATATGCATACTCAAGAGATGGTTGATGGACTACCCAAAATCAAGTTTTCCAAGGGAAACTATAAGGGTTGCTTGATGGGAAAGCATCCATAAAAGAAGTTTGAGAAAGGAAAGGCAAGGAGAGACTCTCAACCTCTAGATCTGATTCACAGTGATGTTGCAGGGCCATTTCCAGATCTATATTTGAACAAGGCAAGGTATATTCTTACTTTTATTGATGATTATTCAAGATTTATGTGCGTATACTTTCTTAGATTAAAGTTAGAAGTGTTTGGATACTTTAAGTTTTTCAAGTCTTCTGCAGAAAAGTTTTCAGATAGAAATATCAAGGCAATTCGCATCGATAATGGAGGAGAGTATGTCAAGGGTGACTTCCAATCCTTTTGTGATGATGAAGGCATAGAGATGCAATATACTTTTCCCTACACACCACAGCAAAATGGTGTTGCAGAATGAAAGAATAGAACATTAAAGGAGATGGAAACTTGCATGCTAAAGTTGAAAGGGTTGCACCCTAGTATTTGGGCAGAAGCCATCAACTGTGCTATGTACCTTCATAACAGAGTCCCTCACAAAGGACTGGAAAATATGACTCCTTTCGAAGCATGGATGGGCTACAAACCTGATGTATCCCATCTTAGAGTGTTTGGATCCAGAGCATGGGAAAGGATTCCAACAAAGAAAAGGAGATCCCTAGATCCACAAAGTAGAGAGTGTATACTGGTGGGATATGCATTGATTGCAAAGGCCTACAAGCTTCTTGATCCTTCTACTATGTCAACATTCCTTGAAAGGAGTGTACAGTTTGAGGAATGGCCACTACATGATGCTCATCCTGTTGAGCAAGACAGCTTGCCTACCACACCACCATTGCTTGATGAGCAAGAGAGCGAAGCTTCATCCCATGAGAGTTTAGATTTTGAATCTGAAAGTGAAGATGATGAAGAGTGAATTCTAGATCCAGATCCACAAGAACCTGAAGATCTAGCAAATGACAGTGAAGATGAGCGAATGGAAGATACAGATCCACAGCAACGTGATGATCCTCCTCTTCATAGATGGGAAGCCATTACTCTTAGATCTGCCAGAGATCTTGTTGGTGATCCACTTGATCAAAGGAGAACCAGATCTGATTTTCAGAATGGAAGGTTTCGTCCTTCTCACATTGATAATTTTGACATTGATCCATTTCTTGCCGATCGATCCTTCTTCGGTAAATAAGGTCACTTGCCTCCTTCTGGGGTGAGTGATGCCATGCTACATTAGCATCCTACAATCTATTTTGGGGGAGGATTTCTTTCCACTGGGTTTTCCCTCTTTCCTCACTTTATTTATTTAGATTGTTGTACAGGGTGACCTATGGTCTTAGTTACTAGGGCCCTACTAGTTTTTAGTTACTTCCTCATAGTTTGGCTTGCAGGGGGGTGTTGGAATATTCTCACCATCATTTATGTATTCGCATTATTTGAATGCATTTTGCATGCATCCAGTCATCAGTATGGTAGTCTCCCCAGCACCTGGAGCCTATTTTCATCCCCCTAGAACCTATTTTTATCGCCTAGTAGCCCTCCTACCTACCTAGTGTGCCTTGTTTTCCTCACTTGGATGACATATGCTCCCTACTACACCTACTTGGATTCCAACAGTCAGTTCCAACATTGATTGCCTAGTTAATGCATTTATTGATCAGTTTAACTGCCTGTAGCTTCCAGTTGTCTATATTGGAGTGCCACTTAACCTACTGACAGCCTGATGCGCCCTCCTTGGAGTCTCCTTCCCTACATTTGTGTTCACATGGCTCAGTTAGACTCAGTTAGACTCATTTGACTGATATTTGACTATTTGTGGCTACTACCACTGATTGGGTGATGTCTCCAATGCTATCCAAACCACACATTGAGGAGAATTCAAATTAACATAGGAGTATTCGAATTCACTTGACAGTATTTAGATTGTATTCAGTTTTCATAGTTCCAACTTACAGCTAATGTATGATTATACTGCAGATTTATCCATTTCCGAGTTTATGAGTGATAATTGATTCATTTCTTCTTCTTCTTCTCTGCAATTCTTGAGTGAGATTTGTGAGGTTTACTCTAGCCGTGAGATCTATCCTGTAGATTATCACATTAAGATCGCTATATAAGCCTCCATCTCTGATCTCATTTCTGTTAATCTATGTATCACTTTGCCTTTGTGATTTCACATCCTTTACGTGGAGAAGGCACACCTTGAGTGTCCTTATCTTGCTTATGTTCCTTGCATTATGCATAGCTTTGTTCCATGCGTTTGGAACTAGTCTCGCATTCTCTTGACACTCGTCTTCTCCCATTACGAGCATTCTTCCACCTTTCCTTCGAGCTCGTTAAAAAAAATAAGGAGGCTATGACCAGTTTTTCACCCTTCCTTCAAGCTTGTTAAAAACAATAAGGAGGCTACGAGCATTCTTCCACCTTTCCTTTGAGCTCATTAAAAACAGTAAGGAGGATAAGATCATTCTTCCATCTCTCCTTTGAGCTCGTTTAAAAAAGTGAGGTCATGAGTTTACTTTTTCGGGCTCGTTAAACCTTTACGAGAAATAATTTTATGGAGTTTTATCTAAGCTCTTGTTAGACTCCTTAAAATTGACAAGATCGTTGAGTATACTTGTTCACTTCAGACTCACTAAAGGAATTGAAGGGACATCCACTTAGGTATAATTTTACTCATTTTCCGGACCTTTGTGGATTATTTACGAAAAATGAAAACTCTAGTCATACTTGGCTAGAAGTGTTCTCTCTCGCACTGCTTTACCCTTTTCAGGTGAGGAGACTAATTTTACAAAAAATGACCTTTTGGAGTCTTCTTTAGGATTTTCAGACTTTCAAAATATGAAAACACCAGTGAGCATCTACCAAATCGGGCTCGATGTAAAATCCATGAGAGGGTGTATGGATTTGTTGTTTAATTTTTTCAGGCTCCTTAAATATGAAAACACCGGCGAGCACAAACAGATCTAGGATCGATATTAAAATCCATGGATCGATATCTTATCGAGTATTATTCTATGTTTTCTTCAAATTCATAAAATAAAGAAGAAATTCTTCAGTTTCCCTTCCATGGACTCATAAAATGACACATGGTTGGATCCTTATCGAGCATGCTTTAGTTCTTTGTCAAGCTCGTTAAAAAATGAAAAAAAGGTACCTAAAAAGAGAAAAGGAAAGAGAAGAGTGTTAAATATATTTCAATATAATGGTAGCGAGTCAACTATGTCCTTGAACAAAGCACTTGTTTTGAGTCTATCAAACAAGTTGGGTTCTAGTTTTGGCCTTAGGATAAACCTGATCTTAGAGTTTTCACTCCTCCGATTAGTTACTCTTCCAATCATATGGAGAATCTGTTAATGTCTCCTACATTGCAGATTTATATCATGGTCCCTTTGTGTTCAAAATTTCCTAAGTCACTCTTGTGTCGTGCTCACTGTTCAAGGATAAAACCTGTGTTGGCCATTCTGCAGTTTCCTTGACCTTATGTGTCAGCCATTCCTTGATATCAGTATGTTTCATCATGTACTTAGTCCTATTCCATATCAAATCAACCTTTGATTGTCCCTCATGTTGGATGATGGAGGATTCTTTAAGTCCTCCCTTCCAACGGACTTCTTCCCATGGACTTCAACTCATCTTACGCTGGGAATGAAGTCTAGAGTTTTCGGTAGTACCTTGGGATTGCAGTCATTAGTGGCAATTTCCATCGTCATTGAGTTATGGGAATACATTAATGTCCCTTACTCAATGGATTCTTCAGGTGTTCGACTTCAAAAACATCTATTCACACCTGTTAGAATGTACTAGGTACCTTGGGCCCCATTTTCATCATTGGTGGGTTCCCTCGCGTTTGTTAATGGTTCACATCAATGATTGGTAATCAAACGATGTCCTCCATGTTCGAATTTAGATAATTTTATTCACATGGTTGGGATTTGTACCTTGAGATGGTTTGGATTGAAGACCTTGGGTTGATGGAAACATTTCTCATATTCTATTATAGACCAAATTGCGCAAGACTGAGCCATACTCTTTTTGGATCTTGATGAGACATAGATCCAATTTGTTCACTGTTGGTACCGGGATCTGCCCCATCAAAGTTTTTAGATTCCGACAACGCACATGCAAGGAGGAACCCCAAATTTCATTGCTGGAAAGTCCACTAGCAATTTTTCCAAAGGCATTAGTGTCCCAGTAAGCCTGGTCTACTCTCTTGATCTCAAATCTTTAAATATTATGGTTGGTTATCACCTTTTGGAATTCAAAGTTTCATCGATCAAAATCAAGTTTCTTATTACTTAAATGATTCTTGCATTAAAGGTTGATTTGATTATGTCAAATTTATCATTTAGCCTACCCCGCAATATCGTTTTGTCTTTTATACCAATGGTCTTTGATTACATTCTCGGTGTCAAGTTTTTTTTGTTATTTTAAAAAGGGACAAAAGGTTAACAATTATTATTATAAAATCATTTTCATCATTGATTTGTTTTAATAATTTTTAATTTTTTTTATTAAAAACCTTCCCTAATAAAAAAAGGGTTTTGGGCTTAGCCCAAATCTCTAGTCCAAGACCTTCACCACAAGTGTTAAGTTGAGTCTATGAGTGCCAAAGATAAACCTCTCCCTAGAAGTATTATTCTTTTTATAAAAAAATGGTATAGCTATTCATCGATCCCTAACTCCAACCATGTAACCGTGGGGCTAGCATCTCCATCAAGCACTCAAGTCGAGATCCAAGTCAGAATTCATAAGGGCAACCCACGGGGTGTAAAACATACTCTACGCATCTAGAAATAATGGAACCATCGGTCATTATAAAAACATGAAATAATTTGTATGCAATACATGTGGGATACTTCTATCACACGCAGCTAAAGGATGACAGTGATATGTCCAAACACTAATGAAGGGATAAAGATGAGTGTACATGATAAGTGTCAGATGTCAAGACCGGTGTTAATAAATGAAGTATCATTACCTTCAAGTTTGGGTTCCAAGTACCAAATATCATCCATGTTGCAAGCAATGCATACATAGATTCCAAATGGAAAGCGCTCGACAGGTATAAAGCTTTGCACTACGCGTTGAGATGGAATGGAAGTGCCAAGCAATCAAGTGCTAACATTCCATATGCCTTTGATCACCAAATTGCAAATTCAAATGCAAGTGAAGTCCGTTGATAGAAAATAATTGGAGGTTATTAACAGTTGTGTTTATCATTAACCCAACACAAGGTGCAATGGGATTGCTCAGATATACACCTACGCTTACATTTTGGCTATGTGCGTAAGTTGTGAAATTGCTTCAAATATTTCCCCCACATAACTGCCATCTTTGCATTTGGAAATATATTTTCTTTTAGTTCTTCTGTAGGGACCCTAACCTAGGTCCCCAGTTTGTTTTAATCTCTCAATAAAAATCCATCTTTTATTGTTTACATTCTGGTTTATGTTTATGTTTTCTAGTTTCTGTTGGTTGTACTAGCTATAAAAAAATAGTATTTCCAGTTTTGAAATAAATATATTTTCTATGTTCTAACATCAATAACAAGTTTTCATTTTCAGCAGTATACATATATGCATGTAATTTACCATAATAATTTCTTAAGTTATATCTTTCATAAGTAAAATTTACAGAGTTAAAAGTCATTTATACCTGAATGAGAAATACCTGTAGATAGCTTAATAGATCCCATTTGTTGCTCCTTTACTATGTTGTAACCCTTCAACCAAAAGCTTCCCCAACCTTATGGAACTCAACCAGCCCAAACTGAGTTTCCACCCTACCAACCGGAGAAGTCTCTCCGACCACCCAGCTCCAAAGGTGCCCCTTTGGACCCTCGAGCCCAAACTGAGTACAAGTCGACCAGCTAGATCCCTCTGTGAATTCTCCAACAAGAAAACTTCCCCCAAAATATCCCCAAGGTAAAGATCCCCTTTCCTCTTCCTCTGCTCCACTTTATCCTCTCCATTGCCGACTCTTTTCCTTCCACCATTACTACCCTATCTCCAACATAAATGTTCTCCCCCTAATTCTTTTCTCGAGCCCATCCCATGACTCCCATTAATAATTTAAAATATTATAAAATGTGTTGGTTGGGGGTTACCTGTCAACCATAACTTCTCATTAAAATAAATTTAATCATTTTTAATTCCCTTAATCATTTGTTGACTCATAATTCAATATTGCACAATTTAATTAATATTTCAATTAATTAACTTAGATACAATTTAAAAACTTGTTAAATAATGACATAAGGTAATGAATTCCACCACATTCAATAATTTGAACCGTAAAGTATTTACCCTGATCAATACTAATTAATTAATTAATCCTAATTAATTAATTAATCCTAATTATTCGTAATTAACCTAATAATCATTCATGGCACTATTACCATTCAACATTATTCTCTCAATTACATTTAACTTGATTAATAATTATTACTAAAGATAAGATTAGCCCAATTAACATTAACTAATCACTATTAACACATAATGAACATTAGTCAACAATAATTAACATTATTCCAAATTATTAACATTAATCCACAATAATGAATCATTAACCAACTTTATTAACATTAATCAACTTTATTATCATTTAATTAATATTAACCGAATCAATGTTATAATTACAATTTAACATTTTAACCCTTAGTCTTGACTAATTAAATTTATTAACAATTAATCAAGCATTACTAATTAATTGCATTAGTTACTACATAGGTTAACCATAGTTCGTTTATTAATCAACACTAATTAATTATTAATCGATAATAATTACATTATTATTCAACATTATTTCACGAAATTTATAAGTATGTAGGCGAGTTATGTAAGGGTAGCTACTGCTTACATACCTCGCGTAAGTACACTAACAGTAATAAATCATAATCACGAAACTTATTGTTCATTGACACATGTTTAACATAGTTTGCAAGTACAATCTTTTACCTAACTGCATCTTATTAAGTTACGACAATTCATACATTACTGAGTTACGACACATAATCAATCAAGGGTTTTCCCACACACAGTTAGATCTTGTTTTCAACCCGACTTGAACCCACACATATCTACCTACATCATATACCTAAATCAAAACTAACTTCCACATCCTATCATTTCCTTTGCTGGACTACCCTGAAGTGTCAAGCCATGACCTGCTCCATCTAGAACCCGTAAGCAGAAATGTCGACTACATCGACCAAGCTTCCCTAGCAGGAAACCACCAGTCATCATCACACACCTTGGGGAGCGTGCCGTAGCACAACCCTCCCATGACTCTGGGTTTCAGGGCTAAACAGTGGGTAAAGCCTCCACCCCCCTAATGGAACAAGGGACTATGTCTACCCGACATAATAACTGCGTTGCACCTGTACTCAGTTTGTCATCGTATAACCAATCTAAGTGGTTGAGTTCCTGAAACCCTACCCCACCCATGTCATAATATACATCATAATAATCATGTGTAAGTAAATAATGCATCACTCGCATACCATTTATCTTTCGAAGTCCTTGTCCCCTAGGATCTCCCACCTTGTAGGATCCATCTATTACTTAGCCTTTTAACCTGTAAGTTAGTCTCTGACATACAGTCTAGAATATCGTGCAGAAATCCTCAACATGTTCACCTACACTTCATCATAACATAACAACAATAAATTCATTCATTCGCCATGCACTTGGCATAACATTCATTTATTTAACATATAAATGTAACGGTATCCACGTACCCATCATTCAGTAATTTGCATAAATGAGACATAATTAACATATGATACATATCTAAACATGACTATCGATCATAATACTAACATCACACACACACATATATATCGACAAAATAATAGAACCATATGTCCACAGTGTCGTCAAACCGATGAAGTCTCACAATCAAACAAATACAACATATAATAGTAGATCAGGTAGTAATGTCAAAACGAGGCGTTACACACACCCACACTTCAGGAAACTTTATCCGGAAGTTATGGTCAAAATAGTGTGGTATAATCACGACGCATAGTCTCTGCGTCCTCCCAGGTAGTAGACCCTGGGCTATACCGGTCCCACTGGACCTTAACCTGGTCCACCAAACGGTGCCTGAGTAGTCTAACCCCGTGGTCCAATATACGTAATGGTTCGACCTTGATGGTCCCCTCGTTCGAAACCTATAGTTCCTTCCAATTTATTTTATGAGACTCATTAGCTACATAATGTTGTAAAACAGATACATGAAAAACATTATGAGTTTTGTGCAAATGGGGTGGCAGTGCAAGACGATACGCGACGGGTCCAACCTTCTCTAAAATTTCAAAGGGTCCTATAAATCGTGGTGACAACTTTGTCCCTTTCCCAAACTTGATGGTACTTTTTATAGGCCTGATGCGGACGAACACTGCATCACCAACCTTATAGCTCCAGTCAACCATATGCGCATCGGCATAGCTCTTCTTTCTATCCTGTGCTTCCCTTAACCGCTGTCTAATATGAACAACCTATTCTTCCATCTCTTGAATCAACTCAGGTCCTATAATTACTCGATCCTCTAACCTTTCCCAACTCAATGGTGTTTTGCATGGCCTTCCATATAACGCTTCATATGGAGGCATCCCAATTGAGCTATGGTAACTGTTGTTGTAATCAAACTCAACCAAGGGTAAGTGCTTCTCCCAATGAGTCTGCTGATCCATGACGTACATCCTAAGCATGTCCTCCATCACCTGATTCACTCTTTCTGTTTGCCCATCTGTCTCTAGATGGTATGCGGTGCTTAGGTTCAACTGAGTACCCAACGTTGACTGCAAACTTGTCCAAAACCTGGACGTAAACCTGGAATCTCTGTCCAAGATAATCTTCTTGGGAAACCCATGGAGACGTACTACTTCATTTATGAATACACGAGTCACATCTGTGACATCATAGGTCTCCTTAACTGGAATGAAGTGAGCAGTTTTGGTCAGTTTGTCGACGATGACCATAATGGCGTCATGCCTATGAGAGGTAAGAGGCAATCCCACCACGAAGTCCATGGAGATAACCTCCCACTTTGACATAGGAATGCCATGTGGCTGCAATAGTCCTGTTGGGTGGTGATGATCAACTTTTACCTGCTGACACTCAAGGCACCAAGCGACGAATTTGACCAGGTCACTTTTCATCCCTGCCCAAAAGAAGAGTTGCTTCATGTTTGCATACATCTTCTTTACACCTGGGTATGCACAATATACTGCTCTGTGGGATTCCTTAAGGATAGTCTCTCTAATATATCCCTCCTCGGGAATATACATCCTCCCTTCATACCGCAACAAATCATCGGCTTCCAATTCATAGCTTTCAAAATTAGGTCCCACCGGTTTCCCATTCTGGAGTGCCGATGTGACCTTTAGGTACCAACTATCCCCAATTAGCTGCCCTAAAACTCTTTCCCTCAAATCCACCTTCAAAGGTATAAGAGAGAAAAGTCTTGGTTTTCTGGTTAAGGCATTGGCTACCACATTCTCCTTCCCTTTGATGTATGAAATCCCAAAATCATACTCACTCATGAATTCACTCCATCGCCTTTGACTAGCATTTAGGTCTCTCTGAGTGAAGATATACCTTAAGCTTTGATCAGAATTGAGCTGAAAGCTTCGTCCAACAAGGTAATGTCTCCAAAGCTTCAAAGCTAGCATTCCGCAGCCAATTCCAGGTCATGGGTAGGGTAATTCTCTTCATGTGTTTTTCAATTTCTTGATGCATAAGTTATTACTCCACCTTCCTGCATCAACACTGCACCCAAACCTTGTCTTGAGGCATCTGTGCAAACTGTGAATTCCTTCTCCATATCTGGAACTTGTAGAATTGGTGCACTCGTCAACAGTATTTTCAACTCGGCGAATGTGACATCGCATTCATCCATCCATTCGTACCTAGTTCCTTTACGTTGTAGGGTAGTTATGGGTTTTGCGATTTTTGATAAACCCTCAACAAACCTTCTATAATACTCGACCAACCCCATGAAGATTCTCACTTCATGTGCATTCCTGGGCACGGGCCAATCCATTATGGCCTTTACCTTCTCAGGGTCTACTGAAATTCCCTCACCTGAAATTATATGCCCTAGATAATGGATCTCTTTTTGATAAAATGAGCATTTGGACAACTTACCGTACAACCGATTCTCCCTTAAGCATGACAACACTATCTGCAAGTGTTCCTCATGTTCACTTTCATTCTTGGAGTATATGAGGATGTCATCCAAGAAGACTTGCACAAACTGATCTAAGTATCTTTGAAACACGCTATGCATGAGACTCATGAATACAGCTAGGGCATTGGTCAAACCGAAGGGTACCACTACAAACTTATAGTGCCCAAACCTTGTTCGAAAAGCAGTCATAGGTATATCACCTTCCTTAATCCGTAGATGGTGGTAACCTGATCGTAAGTCGATCTTTGAGAAGACTGTCGCCCCTTTTATTTGATCAAAGAGGTCATCAATTCGAGGTATCGGGTACCTATTCTTCACTGTGGCTCTGTTCAAATATCGGTAATTGATGCAAAGACACAAGGAACCATCCTTCTTCTTCAAAAAGATTACTGGTGCACCCCATGGTGAAATACTTGGTCTTATGAACCCTAGGTCTAGAAGTTCCTTAAACTGCATTTGCAGCTCACAAAGTTCTGGGGCCATCATCCTATATGGTGTCTTCGATGTTGGCTTTGCACTGGGTTTTACCTCAACGGTAAAATCAAGTTCCCTCTTAGGAGGTAACCCAGGTAATTCCTTTGGAAAGACATCACTGAACTTGGCTAACATTGGATACTCATCAAAGGAGGGTCCCTTCTCATTGTTTTTCGCTTCAACAATATATAACTGACATCCCTATTGCATACATCGCTTTACGTTCATCGTGGATATGAAACGTAGGGACACCTTCCATTTGATACTCTGGATCTCGATGGCCTCTCCTTTGTCATCAATGGAAAGAACTTTCTTTCCATAATAGTCCAAGAAATCTCGATGTTCCTCAAGTCAATTCATACCTATGATGAGATCATAAGTTTCGAGGGTGGTGACATACACTTTGACTTGTGTAACACACACCCCAAGATCCATTACTCACTTTTCGACACTAGGTCCTACTGCTTGCTTTACCCCTGAATAAATTTCAACTAAGTTGAAATCGTCATGCTCGTAGGCTGCCAACCCACATTTGTCCAATGCATAAGGTGAAATAAAACTATCTGTAGTACCAGGATCAAACAATATTCTAAGCTTAACATTATTGACCATACCTGATGATTCCACGACAGTGGATTGGTGCTCGGCCTGATGGTTGTTTACTGCTGTCAAGGTCTGATGCCTACTACCCCCACTCCCCACTGGAGCCTTTCCTTCTCGATGCACTGTACCAGATTGTAATTCGGGACAATCACGCTGGTAATGTGGACCTCCACATCCCCAACAAGCAACCTGTAATGGAGTGGGCTAAATAACCTGTTCAGACCTCTGAGAGGGGTTCCTCCCCCTGGGACCCCCTCCCCTGCCGAATGGTCCTCTAAAATTCCTCACACCCCAATGAGTTTCTGTGGCTGACCGGGGCACCGCCTTAGTTGCCACTGATCTGTCTACTACTGCAACTCTTGGTGTGCTCCTGTTTCCATAGGTAGGTGGCCTCGCATATCCCCCCGGAGGGTAGTTTTGAGGGGCCTTCCCCACAAAAACTGACTGTTGAGAGTTGAATGACCTGATGGGATTTGCACTCAGCATCTCCTCTGTGTAATGAGCGCAATCAACCGCTTCAGCAAACGAAGTTGGTTTTCACATCCATACCTAGGCCTTGATCTTGGTATTGAGCCCATACACGAAGCGCTCAACCCGGCGTTCGTCGTTGTCCAAGTATGGAACATACTTGACTAATTCCATGAACCTTTCTTCATACTCCTCCACAAATAGATGCCTTTGTACCAAGGCATGAAGAGCCCCTGCTTGTTCTTCCTGGTAGGATGCGGGTAAGTACTTCCCATTGAAATTTTCCACAAACAGTTCCCATGGGACCGTGTTTGGTGTAAGGTGCAACTACCTTTCTTAGTTTCCCCACCAATTCAAAGTGGACCCCTTTAGTTGAAATATGGTGATCTTGGACTTGGACGTGGAAGTGTACTCCTGTAAGGTTAAGCACCTGGTCATCTCTTCCAACCACGACTCTACTTGTATCCCTGCTCGACCCCCTGAAAACTCTAGAAGCCTTATCTTCTGAAGCTCCCTTGTGATATCCTGATGCGGAGGTCTCGGTACCATATTCTCTTCTACCGCAAGAACTTCCTCCCTTAGTGGAGGGGCCTCCACTTCTACCTCCGAGGTAACACTTCCTCTCTGTAGTCCCCGGAGTGTTTCGTTTATTGCTTCCAGTGAGTGCAATATAAGGATGGTCTCTGGCGATGGTGTTGGTACATTCGGCTTAGGCAATGCCGTCGCCTGACCTCGTCCTCGACCTGCTCGCATTCTTACCATGTTTATCCTTGTAACATGGCATAATATGATAATTAGCGTATGACGACATCAGGACTATGTTACTATTAAAACTCAACTATTAGTCTCAAAAGGTCCGTTAAACGATTGTTTTTACGACCTGCTCTGATACCATATGTAGGGACCCTAACCTAGGTCCCCAGTTTGTTTTAATCTCTCAATAAAAATCTATCTTTTATTGTTTACATTCTGGTTCATGTTTATGTTTTCTAGTTTCTGTTGGTTCTACTGGTTGTACAAAAAATAGTATTTATAGTTTTGAAATAAATATATTTTCTATGTTCTAACATCAATAACAAGTTTTCATTTTCAGCAGTATACATATATGCATATAATTTACCATAATAATTTCTTAAGTTATATCTTTCATAAGTAAAATTTACATAGTTAAAAGCCATTTATACCTGAATGAGAAATACCTGTAAATAGCTTAGTAGATCCCATTTGTTGCTCCTTTACTATGTTGTAACCCTTCAACCAAAAGCTTCCCCAACCTTATGGAACTCAACTAGCCCAAACTGAGTTTCCACCCTACCAACCGGAGAAGTCTCTCCGACCACCCAACTCCAAAGGTACTCCTTTGGACCCTTGAGCCCAAACCGAGTACAAGTCGACCAACTAGATCCCTCTGTGAATTCTCCAACAAGAAACCCCTTTCTGATCTTCTCTGTAAAATTCTATCTATGCTTATGAAAACTTCCCCCAAAATATCCCCAAGGTAAAAATCCCCTCTCCTCTTCCTCTACTCCACCTTATCCTCTCCCTTGCCGACTCTTTTCCTTCCACCATTAATACCCTATCTCCAACATAAATTTTCTCCCCGTAAGTCTTTTCTCAAGCCCATCCCATGAGTCCCATTAATAATTTAAAATATTATAAAATGTGTTGGTTGGGGGTCACCTGTCAACCATAACTTCTCATTAAAATAAATTTAATCATTTTTAATTCCCTTAATCATTTGTTGACTCATAATTCAATATTTCACAATTTAATTAATGTTTCAATTAATTAACTCAAATACAATTTAAAAACTTGTTAAATAATGGCATAAAGTAATGTCTTACACCACATTCAATAATTTGAACCGTAAAGTATTTACCCTAATCAATAGTTATTTATTATTGTAACCTAATTAATTAATTAATCATAATTATTCGTAATTAACCTAATAATCATTCATGGCACTATTACCATTCAACATTACTCTCTTAATTACATTTAACTTGATTAATAATTATTACTAAAGATAAGATTAGCCCAATTAACATTAACTAATCACTATTAACACATAATGAACATTAGTCAACAATAATTAACATTATTCCATATTATTAACATTAATCCACAATAATTAATCATTAACCAACTTTATTAACATTAATCGACTTTATTATCATTTAATTAATACTAACTGAATCGATGTTATAATTACAATTTAACATTTTAACCCTTAGTCTTAACTAATTAAATTTATTAACAATCAATCAACCCATACTAACTAATTGCATTAGTTACTACCTAGGTTAACCATAGTTCATTTATTAATCAACACTAATTAATTATTAATCGACAATAATTACATTATTATTCAGCATTAATTTACAAATATGTAGGTGAGTTAAGTAAGCGTAGCTACTGCTTACATACCTCGCGTAAGTACACTAACAGTAATAAATCACACACATAAATCATAATCACGAAAATAATTGTTCACTGACAAATGTTTAACAT
This sequence comes from Larix kaempferi, assembly GCA_027924585.1. Lineage (NCBI taxonomy): Eukaryota > Viridiplantae > Streptophyta > Pinopsida > Pinales > Pinaceae > Larix > Larix kaempferi. Next base: position 8,281,639 of record BSBM01000162.1, on the reverse strand, counting down.
AGTTTGCAAGGTACAATCTTTTACCTAATTGCATCTTATTAAGTTACGACAATTCATGCATTACTTGTAACAACCCTCATATACGAATATGGAGAAAATTTAATATAATAAATAAAATGTAATATAAAATAATGTAAGATAATAATATAATTGGGAATATGAAAGAAAATAAGGGAAAACAAATTGCATTAAATAAGAAATTAAGAAATTGGGAGAAGGAGGAGATAAAAGGGGGAGAAGAAGTGAAGAGAAGGGATCTTTTGTCTTTTGGCATTTGGGAAGAGAAGCTCTTGAGGAGAGGAAAGCAAGATAGCACTGGAATATGGTTAATTGTTGGGAGCTCGAGGGCCTCAGCCTTTGGCTGGGGGTTGGTTGGGAGGAGAGTCGTATCCCCACCTTTAGTTGCACTATTAGAGCTGTCAAGGTAATGGTAATTGCTAGGTCATTTAATAGGTATGGCTCCTTAATTTTCACAGTATAATTTCTGTTAATATTGATTAGATCCACTTTCTTTGTGAGATCTTCTATGCATGTTGTTTATTGTTTGTTACTTAGATTTATACAAGTTTGCAGAGATTATCAAATCCACTGTTGGTATATGGTTTCATTTGCATGTTGGTATATGGTTTCATTTGCGTGTTGGTTCTTTGTGTTATTATAGATTTACATGAATTTTGTGAGTCTTAAATCTGTTATTATGGATTAGATCTAAGTCATTGTAAGATCTTATTTTCATGTTGGTTATTTGTTTGTATTGTTATTTTTTTGAGTTTACAGTTCTTACAAAAGATATGGATGTACCTTCAGATCTAGTGCTTATGTCAAATCTAGAACTCTAGAGGTCTGCATGTTAAATCTGCTAGCTTGTACAAAGTAAAAAAAAACTTGAGTTGAGACCTAGAAATGGGTAATTTACAAAAAAAAATTAAATCTTTGTAAAATTTAAAGACTAAGAGTAAAATTAGGTTAAAATGGGTGATGGGATTTGAACCCATATCTCCTAGCACAACAGGAGCCTTACTTAGGCTACACCCATGCCTCCACATAAAGATATAATATCCTTATGTAAACCCTAAGAAATCTTTGTTCTGTTTAACTAAATTGTATAGAGTGGCCCAAAGATTCATCCGTGGTCAGGCACTAGGCTTGCATTCGAGGTGCAAACTAATCCTTGCAAACTGATCGAGGTTGATCCTTGTCATATCTGTAGTATATTGTAACTTTTCCCAAAATCCCAGCTAAGAAGCAAGATCAGCAGCCAGAGAAATAGAGGTTCTGCAATAACGGGGTCTATACCTGCAAATTGTAATACATCAATGGCTGGCCGAAGCCCCTATTCAGGCACCTGCACCTCAAAAGATAATATTCTTAGGAGAAGATCAGTGTCTCCCATTGGCTGGGAATATATCGTTAGTGTTCCATTTAGAAGAGGGTAAAATATTAATAAAAGATTATTTCACAGTAAAAATTGTATCAATTGCAGCGCTGCAGGTTGGCAGAGACTCGCCTGATATCGAACAACAGTAACCTCCCAATCCTAGTCCAGATGACAAGGGGAAGATTCAAACCAGTGTAAATGGATCTGTGCACATCAATTGTTTCCCAGGTTGAATTTTTGAAGCCAATTTAGAATGATCGGTTGTAGATCTACTATACAAAGTTCTATTGCTAAGAATTAATCTGTGGTCAATGAATTTCAATAGAAGACCATATAATAGTTAAACATTTCTTTTATGATAAAATCTAAAATAGTGGCTTAGATCCCGAACTGTGGTGGCTTGATGGATTGGTACAAAATAGATCTTGTTATAGTTTGTTCAAGTCTGGTTTCTAAGATCCCAGATCAAGTTTATGCAAGGGAAGAGATCGCATGCATTCTATCTTTCTGTCACAGCAATTCAATTAAAATTTGGTGATAATAATCCGCATGGGATGATCCCTTCCACGATGTGAGATACCAGAGGACTATTTTCTTAATGATTTAGAGATCTAATACACACACACAAAAAAATACTCAACAATATGAATTCAAATATACACAGTGACATGAATTGATTTCCTCTAATATTCATTTAATCAAGCGATATGACATCTTCACAACTTGGTTCTCAAATATTTGTCTATTATGCCGTTGAAATTTGCAGCAATCAACAATCATGTGAAGGAGAGCATCCCTCAGATGACAGGCTTTTATTTTTTTTCAGGAGAAGTTGTTGAAAGAGAGCCCCACTGCAACATCCGCTCAAATATACAACCTATTACCAAGAAATACATGGCTAGCTAAATATTCTCCACCAAAAGAAGGATTTTGCACTCTGTGCGTAAATCATGCCCTCGAATTGTCATCCTCCCCTCAAGCGGCTACCTGGAGTAATGTCTCTTTGGCTGCGTGTAACGGTTCTCTGGCTCTCTAGCCTCATCATGTGAGTCATTTATAATTTTCATTTATATACTAGTTTGAACTGGACTGGTATATATATCCATTTCCTTGTTTACCATTTTATGTTCCCACTCACTTGGGCAAGCAGATAATTTTCCCTGCATCATTTTTTTTTGTCTCCCATAAAAGTTGGGCCTTCCATTACACGTTCATTTTTCCATTCCCTGTACTTGTTTTCACTGCAAGTAATTGCTCCATTTTACTAGTCTTAAAATGTAGTGGTACACTTAATAGAATAGCTTCTATTTGCAACTCTTTCGTGTATGTACCATATATGTTATGGTAGGACTCTTAAGCATATTATTATGAATATTTTAAAGAGCTTGATAGCCTCCTTTTCCAGATTATTAAATCACTCCTGGCTTTTTGAATTATGCTACTATGGTGTAAAAGCGATAAACTATTTGTAATACTTTGGAGCCAATGGAGAAGATATAACTTTTGTGTGTTGATAATTCACGCTGATGTTCTCTGCCATCTAGGGTTGTCTCCTTTCGCGTGGTGGTGCAATGACCCCTGCAAGTGGTCATGATTATGATTCCGAGTCTCATGCTAACTGTAGACACGTATAGGGTTTGCCGGGTTCTTTGAAAATCATTAAAAAAAAACGCCCGCCTCTTGCAATTTCTGCCAATGGACATCTCTGTTGAACTGGTCACTTATTCCTGTCAGTGTGGGCATTTTCTTCTTGCATAGGTGAATAGGTGGACGTTTCTTAATGGCCTCCAGCTCGTGATGACAGTATTATTCTGCCCGGTGAACTATGTTTTATTAACGTTTTGCTCCCCTTTGTAACAGACCGACCTGCACTTAGTGCTTATTTAACATTAGGTATGTGCCAGATATTATTTAATGTTTCTTTACCAGTATATCCATATGTGCAATCTATGTTAGTTTGCACTGAAAATATTTATTCTATAGAAAAAAAATGTCTAGCAAGGATTACCTATTTCTTACCTATTTCTTCATGGGATTACTTATTGAAAACCTTGAGACCTAGTGGCTGTTCATAAATAAGAATAAATGACTCCATTGTAGAACAATCCGATGCTTGCTTGCTATGGCAATTTAAACAATTTTACAAGATCACATTTCGCCCGGGTAATAGCGAAGAAACATTAAGCCTTTATGTCATGGTTATTTTTGTCTGAACCATTAAGTTGGGTAGATCAGATGGAACATGCGTGTTTAGGTGGTTCTTTATTGATAGTGCATATGCTGGCCCTAATCGATTGACTAATGTCACCCAGCCATTGTTCTTTCTAACTCAATGAAATAAAAGAAAATTAGATCATGCTTAAATCAATTAGTCAACTAGCAATCATTGCTAAAATTTCCTACAAGTGCAAAAAATAGAACATTTACTGAGAATGAACAATCCCATTTGCATTTAGAAGCAGACCTGTCACTAAGACATTTTGTGAATATGCTTGAGCGAATTTTATCCTCAAAATACATGTATTTGGGAAGTAATTATGCATGGATCTAAAACATTTCATTCAACTGTAAGGAACTACAACATGAACTTATTAAAAATAAATAAAAAAATTAAGAAAATAGAAAATCTTCATTTCTTCTAGTTACACAATACCTAGAGAACAGTTAGGCATGCGTAAAGTATTTCTTGTCACTTCTTAGCTCAAAAATCAAATGTGATAGATTGATCCAATTTCTTTAGTTTGATTTTGAGCTACCAGAGCTCTGGGATCGAACATAACTCTTTACTTATTAACCCACATTATCTTTATGACATGGGAGGTCAGACACGTAAGAATTTTCCTTTGTCGCATATCATCCCTTCATGTATCATAGTAGCAGCAACTACATAGGTTACACGTGTCCATATCTCCCTTGATTGCATTGCTGACATATTTTCCCATCTGGTTGCATTCCATTAACTACACCTAAAACCTTTCTGACACTGCATTGACCTTCAAATACAAACGTCACCTTTTCTGCATCATGCATCAAAACAACGGTGGCAAAATATCTTTGGATGATGAGCCCAAGTTTTGGAAATAACATAAGTAATGCAAGGGATGCATAGAAATGCACACCATAAGCATTCCACATCAAATACTCAATTCCTTCCAGGTAAAGAAACTGCCCAATATTTTCCTCCTTATCATTGATCAAGGATGGCCCAAGGGCTGAATAAGAAGTAGATGGATTGTGCATTTCTGACAATATTGCCGATAGTGAATTAGAAGACAGCTTCGCACAAACAACCTTGCACACTTATGTATTTAACCAGATATTTAGTTTGGACCTGGAAATGAATCCATTAGCGATGAAATATTATCTATAATGGCCGATATGCTGCCCGCTTGGTTGTTTTGTTTAGTTTACAATTTAGCTGCCCGTTTGGGTGTAGACTTTAGTCTACTAATAATTGAAAAATTACTTTCTTAAATTGGACATCGAGTACCATACAATATTTTTAAACAAAACCACAAACTCAAAGTAGGTGCCTTCAATGGGAGCCCAGCGTTAAATTTGTGGAGGCTAACATATAGTGCTTGTGTCTTAAACGAAGCCATTTTCCCTTACATGAAAATGATCCCCACTCACAGGTATGTAGCTGATCTGCCTTATGCACAAATGTTAAAGGTGAATTTTAACGACGGCCTGGACCAACTAAGCCTACCAGACTATAATAGCAGTAAGATCTATGATTTAAGATCTCTGCAACTATTTAACCATAACCCTGGGAAGTGAAGTGTTGAAATGAAAGGAGTCTAGAAACACTTCAAAGGAAGAGAGGAAGCTAAACAGGAGGAAGTTGGTTTATGAGAATAGATTAAATTACATAAGCGTGTTAGGTGAATGATTTAGAGATCTGTAGGGGAATGCAGCTGAATTTAGCTATTTGTAGGAAGGAAAAGTCCAGGTGATTGAGGTTTTAACAATTTAATCGAAGAAAGGGGAAGCATGGATAGTCTCCCATGGAGAAGTAATTGCCATGGCCAAGTGTTGAAATGAAAGGAGTCTAGAAACACTTCAAAGGAAGAGAGGAAGCTAAACAGGAGGAAGTTGGTTTATGAGAATAGATTAAATTACATAAGCGTGTTAGGTGAATGATTTAGAGATCTGTAGGGGAATGCAGCTGAATTTAGCTATTTGTAGGAAGGAAAAGTCCAGGTGATTGAGGTTTTAACAATTTAATCGAAGAAAGGGGAAGCATGGATAGTCTCCCATGGAGAAGTAATTGCCATGGCCATGATTGTTTTTACAATTTAAAGCTTTGGTTCTTTAGGATATTACAGACATGTCTCCCATAAAATACATTAAACTATTTTGAGAGTGGCTTCTCATTTGCTGTTCAAGTTGATTATTTGAGTGAAAATTGAGTTATCTAAAATTTAAGAACGGACATATAAGTGAGTCTATTCCATATAATTTACCATTAGCAGAAACTTGAACTGAACAAGAAGCTCTTCAATTTGTAAATCCACCTTTATAAAGTGTTAATAGTACATGTGAACTCTATTAAATAGGCCACTAGCTTTTAAAAATAAAAATAAAATAAAATAAAAATATTTACAGAGACACCTACACCATACTAAAGTCATTTTACAAAAGGTGCTAATTCAAATTAATTAAAGTGAAATAGCTTGAGTGGAATAAATGATAGAAATATATTACTTTTCAGGGTTAATCAAAGTAAAACTAGCATAGTTCAACCCTAACTCCATATCTTATTAAGCATTTAGAGGGATTGAAAAGAAATTGAGATGCATATTTCTTTGTGCTTAAAAGATTTAGAGTTTTGGATCTACCCGGATTTATAAGGATTATAACCTTTGTTTAATTATTCAGATTTATAATAGGTGTTACACATCTATTAATAGGTGTTGTAGTGGGCTATAGAATGCATCTAGCTTCTCTTAGTGCAACAACTTAGTAGTGTTAGCAGGATTTTGACCAACATAGTTGACTTTAACCTTACAAAAACCTAATGAAATACATTAATGTTTTGAGATAAGGTTATGAGAGATGTTTTGCATGTAGCTATAGTAGTAGTAGTAATATTGCTACTCTGTTTTTATGATGCATGTTTCATGTTCAGTTTATTATGGTTTCTAGATGTATAGGACATAAGGCACATGATACATTGATTGTTGATACTCAATTGGTAATTTATAGTTTTATTTATGGCATCTTGAAATGTAAGTTATGTGGTGTATGATATGGTGTTATTACATGATGTTCTTAGAATGATGCCTTATAGACATGTGATTCATGGTCGAGTGCATTACTCATGTGAAATTTGATGATTGGATTGTGCATGTGATACTTGATGTTATTTCATGATGTTATTATGCTTTATAAGATAGATGACGCGTGGAACATAAAATGATATTAATTCGTTATGATAATTTAGCATTTTGATAGCTTTATCATGGGATCTAGAGATAAATGACATTTGGCACATAAATGGTATGAAATCATGTTGTGGTTAATTTTGGTATTTTACAGCTCTGTCATGTGTTAGTGAAGAATAAGAGATTATATCAGATATTTGGTATGACATGATATCGTTTCATGCTAACCCTTTTTGCTCCCCGTAGAATGCATATTTGATATGATGATAGATTATGTTGGTTGTTACTCCATGTTGATAGTACTAATGTTGAAATATGGTAGCTTATCATGGGATATTATTGAGATGCTTAGTGAAATTATGAAAGTATCATGACCAGTTATGTTATAATGGTAGCAAAAAAAAAAACTAAAATGCATTAGATGTTAAACTTGGAATGACTTATCGTGACAATGGCTTATGGTGTAATGTAATGCAATATGAACTGGTGGCTAGACATTCTTGTTAGCACATGATTCAAGGTTGATCCATGATATTATTATATTGAGAAATGGTTACTAATGATTATTCATTATGGAAAGTGCCAGTTGTTCCAAGTGATCCACTCAAATAGCCTGATGAGGCTAAGTATTCTATGATTTCGTGGGATCCAAAACCACGAATGAGAATGGCTACTATAAAAATATTATGGGCTGGGGGACAAGCCCAACAATTAGCTCTATGCCAGCAACGCTTGAATTTTGTACCAGAAGTTGGGAAGGTGGTAGTGCCATAGATACTTCCCGGAGAACTTCTGATGTGACCAGAGTCCACGGTTGGAGGCATACTCACCAGGAGGGAGGTTTATGGAGAAGGACTTCTGATGCCTGGGGCTAGTGCCTTAAGGGTGCTGTGGAGGATGTTTAGGCTAGCATTCCAAGATTCCTGGGGTATAATGATCTTGATATGCGCAGTGGAAGCGTGGTGGGCCCATAACCCACAGGTTCCAGGATCGGGGTACCAGGAACCAGATGTCAGTTAATACCGATGAGGCCGTACTATTACTAGAAGTTGGGAAAATGCCACGGTAACTTCCCAGATAACTTTTGATGACTACTATATGATGATGCCTGGGGTATAATGATCCTGATATGCGTAGTGGAAGCATGGTGGGCCCATAACCCATAGGTTCCAGGATCGGGGTACCAGGAACCAGATGTCGGTTAATACCGATGAGGCCGTATTATTACCAGAAGTTGGGAAGGTGGCAATGCCGTGGTAACTTCCCGAGGAACTTCTGATGCCTACTGTATGATTCGCGGACAGGTTACAGTAGAGGGCCCATGCCATGGCGAGCAGGACCATCCAGAGTTGAAGGGGATGTTTATGGAGGTGGCGGATGGTATGATTCTCAGGGACAGGGTGAGTAAGGAAAGAGGAAGTAAACAAATACACAACTATTAATTATTAATTAATTATCTAATGCTTTTGTACGTATGATGCATAATTGTTTTTATGGTTGCATACTAGACTCATAGGGAATTAATTAAGAGCATGTTGTAACTTAGGGCGTTTGATTGTATTAGTGTGGTTTGGATACTTCTATGTGGTGGCCACACATATAAATCTCTTAGCTTCACAATAGTACTAGCTACCTATATATTCTAGTATTTACTTGATTTATTGATTGAATAAGTATTGTATTTATTGCTTGAATATTATAACTTCGGGATGAAGTTTCTTGAAGGGGGAGAGTATGTAACAACCCTCATATACGAATATAGAGAATATTTAATATAATAAATAAAATGTAATATAAAATAATGTAAGATAATAATATAATTGGGAACATGAAAGAAAATAAGGGAAAACAAATTGCATTAAATAAGAAATTAAGAAATTGGGAGAAGGAGGAGATAAAAGGAGGAGAAGAAGTGAAGAGAAGGGATCTTTTGTCTTTTGGCATTTGGGAATAGAAGCTCTTGAGGAGAGGAAATCAAGATAGCACTGGCATAGGGCTAATTGTTGGGGGCTCGGGGGCCTCAGCCTTTGGCTGGGGGTTGGTTGGGAGGAGAGTCGTCCCCCCACCTACAGTTGCACTATTGGAGATGTCAAGGTAATGGTAGTTGCTAGGTCATCTAACAGGTATGGCTCCTTAATTTTCATAGTATAATTTCTGTTAATATTGATTAGATCCACTTTCTTTGTGAGATCTTCTATGCATGTTGTTTATTGTTTGTTACTCATATTTATACAAGTTTGTAGAGATTATCAGATCCACTATTGGTATATGGTTTCATTTGCATGTTGGTTCTTTGTGTTATTATAGATTTACATGAATTTTGTAAGTCTTAAATCTGTTATTATGGATTAGATCTAAGTAATTGTAAGATCTTATTTTCATGTTGGTTATTTGTTTGTATTGTTATTTTTTTGAGTTTACAGTTCTTACATTACTGAGTTACGACACAATCAATCAAGGGTTTTCCCACACACACAGTTAGATCTTTTTTTCATCCCGACTTCAAGCCACACCTATCTATCTACATCATCTACCTAAATCACAACAAACTTCCACATCCTATCCTTTCCTCTGCTGGACTACCCTGAAGTGTCAAGCCATGACCGGCTCCAGCTAGAACCCGTAAGCGGAAGTGTCGACTACATTCACCAAGCTTCCCCAACAAGAAACCACCAGTCATCATCACACACCTTGGGGAGCGCGTCGTAGCACATCCCTCCCATGACTCTGGGTTTCGGGGATAAACGGTGGGTAAAGCCTCCACCCCCCCTAATGGTATAAGGGACTATGTCTACCCGACATAATAACTGCATTGCACCTATACTCGGTTTGTCATCATATAACCAATATGGGAAGTTGAGTTCTTGAAACCCTACCCCACCCATGTCATAATATACATCATAATAATCATGCATAAGTAAATAATGCATCACTCCCATACCATTTATCTTTCGAAGTCCATGTCCCCGAGGCTCTCCCACCTCATAGGATCCAACTATTACTTAGCCTTTTAACCTGTAAGTTAGTCTCTGACATACAGTCTAGAATATCATGCATAAATCCTCAACATGTTCACCTACACTTCATCATAACATAACAACAATAAATTCATTTATTCTCCATGCACCTGGCATAACATTCATTTATTTAACATCTAACTATAACGGTATCCATGTACCCATCATTCAGTAATTTGCATATATGAGACATAATTAACATATGATACATATCTAAACATGACTATCGATCATAATACTAACATCACACACACAAATATATATCGACAAAATAATAGAACCATATGTCCACAGTGTCGTCAAACTGACGTCTCACAATCAAACAAATACAACATATAATAGTAGTTCAGGTAGTAATGTCAAAATGGGGCATTACATATTCACATTTCCCAGTTCATAATATGAGATATCAAGTTTAGTGTGGGCAGTCTCTTTAAAACAATTGACTTCATTGGTGTCTCCAAGAATTGTAGTGTAAAACAAGAAGAAGCTGCAACTGATATTGCATTGGAAGCTTACAAATATCAAGGAAAACATTAAGAGATGATCAGTTCAATTGCCTTTGGGTTCGTGAATTCTCATAAACTTGAAGCTGGTATCTGCGGTTTAGGTAGAAGTCATAGTGGCAGAAAGAGCAACAATACAAGGCACTTCAGTGATCATTTTAGAGATTACTATGCATGTTACAAAGTTGAGACCAATATTGGTTGTTTTGAACAACAAAACCAATTGCATTCCTTGCATTTGCATCTGTGGCAGCTTATTCTAACATTTATTACAGGACTGATGAGATTTTGTTGTGGGAATGATTTTCTACTTTCTGTCATTGTGAAAGTTTTTTCCAAGTAACTACTTAAGAACATTACAAAAGAGATGATTCGAGGTGCTACTAATAAGCCCCACATTTATTGAATATTGAAAATTCTAAGCATAGATTTAGTGAACAATTCCAAATTTGAAAGATCGGATCCACTTGTTCAAATAATTAGCAGAATAAATCCATAGCTCCATGTTTACTTCAAGGCAAGAGTTGAACAATCATTTCATTAAAGGAAAGAAATGGTTTTCCAAGTTTGATGGCAGAGTATCGGGAGACAAAGGATTATATCAAATTATTCAGGCATTCACTTCCAGATTTCAAGCAGTATTCTTAGCAGGGATTTCAAGATTCACATATAGATGGAATAATATTTCAGGCATTAAGTCAGTATATCAGGCAGAGGATTGGAGCAAGCCCTAGAATTAAAGAAAGCATCCTCAACTGTCCCAGAATTCTTGTGACAGATCATAGGTTGTTTTTTATCTTTTGTTGTTTATTAATCCAATCTATTTCGAGAGGTTTGGAATAACCTAGATTGTATATTTCTATAAATTAAAAATGATTTCAAGGTAGGGGAGGAGGTTCCAGCCCGAGAGGCTAAGAGTTGTATGGGATCAAGAGTTTACTATTGAAAGCTTGAGACATAAACTCTGTAATTTCATTTGGAAGCTTATTATCTGAAGATGTACATATATTTTGAACCAGGTTTTAGCTACCTTGAGCTTGAGTATTCTGTGATTTTGTTTAAATCATCACAGTTATTAATTCCTTCATACTGATGTTTTCATTGTGAATGCTCATACCTGCGATTGAATATTCATGCAATCTCTATTTCGAATGTTTTTTTTTTAATATGGTGATCTGAAATCTTATATTTGAATGAACAGTATGTTCCACATATTGCCAGTAAGCTCTCAACATGGATTATAAATTGATATCATTCTTGCTTTAGCCCAACTTTCCATGTTATTTGCAGAAGCCTGATGTTTTTAGTTGTTTCACACTTTCTCTATCCATAAACAGTCACTTGATCTCCTTGCACAACCTACCAATATCTAAACCTCAAACAAACAACCTTTCTGATTCAAGATGTCTTAAACATGCTCCTTTGCGGTCGGGTTCATCTTTAAGTACTAACATTCACTATGGCTATGATCTCAAGTTTTGACATAGATCCTCCTTTGTATTTCTGTGGCTATCTTCATATTTATACTGTCCTCATGGATCCACACTTGTATTCTAGTTGCCATGCTATATGCATCAGTTATACATATGTATTGGATCATCATTGTATCCTCCTGGAGGTCATGTTTCTCTATTTGAACATGGACATTTATCCCAGGGATGAGATTGTCTGACATTTTCTTTTCTTTCAGGTACTTCATTTGAGCCTATGATTCTTGGTTTCTCCGGTTTCTCCTACTCCATGACCCAACCATTTATTTTTTATATAATATGTTTCAGCCATCATATTACCCTCTGACCTCATAGATTAGGGGGAATCTATTATAGAAAAAAATGGCACTTCTCCATCCGTGACGACACTTACATCTTTTGGTCACAAGACGACATTCACATGATGATATTTCATGAGATTACTGTGAGTCCCACAAAAGGACATTTGGGATCGAAGGGCCATATTTTGGACTTTAGAAGTATGGAATTCCCTAATTCATGGCCCGTTTGATAGATAGGAACCTTAGGAACAATTTTGGAGACTAATACTTCTCTAGAAAACCCCCAGAAGAGGTTTTTTTGACCATTTTTCCACAAACACGCAGGTGGAAGGTTCTTCACCCACGGGTTTGCTAAAAACCCACATGTTTCACATGGTAAAATAGTGGGTCACTCGCTTTTTTTCAATTTGAAATTCGTGGGTAACTCATAAATACTTAAAAATATATATATAATCGTGAAAAATGGTTGGTTTGGGTGGTTTTGGTGCCTCCTATTCAAGTTGTAACTACTTCCTCTTCAACCCTACCTTATTCACTTTCTATATAAGAGAGGGAGAGTGTGTTGATGTATATGTAACTTCGGAATGTATTTCACATATATGTATATTGTATTCCGATAGAGATGTTATTATTCCTCTATACGAAAGTTTCGTCATTTATATTGTAAGTGTCGTAACTTATACTTGATGGGTTATTAGAACACCTTGTTGGGGTCGGCCCTGTATAAGTCATGTGGGTCAAAGGGTTATTAGACCACCCTAGTGGGGGTCGGCCATGTGGGTCAAACGGTTATTAGACCACCCTAGTGGGGGTCGGCCCAGTCAGCATTATGTTATGTGGTTAAGTTGAGGCCGACCTAGTTGAGTAAAGGTCAAGTCAAGTTAGTGTATAAATAGAGAGTGTGTCTCTCTCATTTTACACACATTCTATTCTCTCACTCACACTGTGGAGAGTGCCGCACTTGTGGAGGAGGAGGCTCTGCTGCTAGGACAAGACAATCTCTTGTATTCTGGTTGTATCATTGCTCTATCTATCTCTGAGGAAGTTATTGGGGTTTTTCACCTTTATGGTTTTCCCCAAGTAAACTTGGTGTCTCTTCTGTGCTTGCATTATTGTGTCCATGAATGATATGCTGTAGATTTGCTGTACATGTTGTTCTCTCAGTTAAGATCCTAGATCAGATTGAAGAAAATTCTGAAAATTTAACATGGTATCAGAGCTAGCCTGAAAAAAGGCATGATATGGCATGTATGACACTGGTTGCACTTATGATGCTAGGGCTTGATATAGCAAAAACCAGTCATCGTAGCACTTTCACTATAAATCCGTTTTGGCGAAGTTTTCAGATCTGAAACCTTTACAGGTCAAATATTAAATCCCCATGTACCTTATGTCCAAAGGACAACCTCTAATTCGTTGTACTTTGTGATTTATGATCTGTACAATATAGGGTTTCTACCTCTTCCAGATCTAAGTCAAAATCAGGTGACCTTCGGAAAAAAGGTCATAACTTGGGCTAGGAAGATCCAAATGAAATTTAGTAAAAAGTGAAAGGTAGTACACAGACTTTACTATCTCAGGAAAAATTTTCAGAGGCCGAAGTGGAACCAGTGACACATGGCACGCCGTACAAGTTCGCTCTCCTGTATTATCCCATAAACAGGTCACGTTGCGACACTTGGCATAACTCTCTCTCAGAGAGTCCAATTGAGGTTAGACCTATCAGGATGGAAATATAACAGGGCGATCTATCTCAGGAAAAAATTTTAGAGGCCGAACTTGAAACAGTGACATGTGGCACTCCGTACAAGTTTGTTCTCCTGTATTATCTCATAAACAGGTCATGTTGCGACACTTGGCATAACTCTCTCTCAGAGAATCCAATTGAGGTCAGACCTATCGAGATGGAAAGATAACAGGTCGGGCTATCTCAAGAAAATGTTTTAGACCCTGTGGATCAAAAATTTTGGAGTTACACCAGAAACAATTAGGTACATACTTCTGTCAAAACATAATTATTTTTGAGTACCTTCATTCATGGCTTCCGGAATTTAGGGCTTCGGAGAAAGTTGGAATTTTTGTAATCAGAGACCACGGCTGGATGCTACTCATCAAAATCGAAATTTAGAGACCAATATCACATTTTTTGGTTGGGAAGAAGGCCAAGCTTGATCAAACCCCAGTTCGGGACTTTGATCGGAAAGATGGAAAATTAGGGCTTTTGCAAAAATTGGATTTTTGGAAATCTATGACAACGGCTGGAAGCTCCTCAGAAAAATTGAAGCTTAGAGTTTTGAATCAAATCTTTTGGTTGGGTGAAGCTCCGGGAAACTCAAACCCTAATTCAGGGTCCTCCCTATGGAAATCGAAAATCTAAAAGGCAATTTTGAGGGGTGAAACTTTGAAGTTTTCAAATTCTGAATATACCAACTTGATCAGCTCATCAAGGCGCATATTTCTATCCTTTCAGAAGTTTAAAATTCAAAGTTTGAATTTTTGGGGTTTCTTTGACAAACCCTAATCCAGCTCCAGGTCCAGTTCTTGCAAAACAAGTGGATTGGGTTAATCCTAGAAGAAGATGGATTGGTCACCTGCATAAGTGAAGAAGTTCTTGTTTCAGAGGGAGATGAGGCTAAGGCCTTACATAAGAATATTACAAGCGATCTCGATAGGTATGACTCATCGAGTTATGTTTCGATATTTGTTCATGATTAAGTTTATGGTATGTTTGTCTTCATGTTATTACGGTTGGTACAATCTTGATTTTAGATTTGTCGTATCACCTTAAAAAAATTATGAATGCATGATAGAAGATATTCATTGGTTAAGGTGTTGACACTTATGATTGTACTAATGCATTATGGTGTTGTATGAAGTTTCTGTTGTCTGCTAACATAAAAGGTACACCAAGAAAGACAAATCATGTTCTACTTCAAGAACATATGATCATGGTGACATGAAGACAAGGATTCATCCATTGTCATGGATCACATAGAAGATCTACTTTCGAGGTATGTATAACTTGGTTCTACCATGGTTAACTTATGAGACATGCAGGTTACTAGCACAAGTCACTGAAGAGAATCAAAAGACATTATGCGGTTATATTAGACATAAATAGCTAGCATGCTAATCCAAGTATGTTTTTCCTATATCAAGCTAGAATCCTACCTTGTGTTAGGATCTTATACTGTTGTGTTGTTGATAATGATTATTCATGAATTCATAGGTTTGAATAGTCATGGTTGTATGCATATTATGTTTCTTACCATAATTGATGATATGACTAACCAGAAGAATCATGAAGGTATAGGTTTGAGTAATCACAGGTTTATGCATTGATGATTTAACTAATCAGAAGATTCCTATGATCAAATAAGAATATGCATGAGTAAAAGAAGACTTCTTTGAAACCTTGAATACTAATGTTTATTATCTGTGAATGATCATGACTATACATGTTTAAGACTATTGTGTTTTGATAGTATTAAGATTATACTAATAAATGTGTGATTATGTATGAGACCTAAAGGATAACACAATGATGATACTAATAAGCATGCATAGTGATTAAGGATGGATGTAAGTTCAAGGACAGGTAATCCAGGAAGCAAAGATCAAGAGGGAGCACACTCCAGTTGTTCCTGCAAGAAAGCAAAGGAGCACACTTCAGTAGTTTCTGCAAGGATGCAGATATTCAAAGGGAGTTGACCACTTCTCACAGTCCACATCAGAATGGAGTTGCAAAGATTCAGAGGGAGTCCACCCAGCGACCAATCAAAGATAAGTATTTGAATTGTCATTTCTTATATAATGTTATTCAATGATGTATATGCTTATGTTCCTAGAATTAGGTTGTGTATTATGCATAGTAGAATAGTTGCATTGATGAACAATATACTACTAATATACATGGGTAAGTGGCCTATGGAACTGTACAACATTCCATTGCTACTTCTCTAGAATGAAACCTCTTTGCTGACATGTTAGGAGTTGTGCACACTCTTAACAATGTTCTGGTAGAGATTGGAAGGCATCTAGAAAGTTACGGAATATGGATAAATGTTGTATTGAAGCATTGGCTAAGATAATTGCATGACTGTATGACATATTTCTTTATGTGTAAGAATTTGTTCTAAAAACTATGAGATGTTTTCTAATCATGCAATTTAATTTGTTGTGTGGGAAAGATCGTATACCATCACCTACAAAAGAAGGACTACAACATTTGTTCAGCAACAAAGTTATCTATTGAAGACATTGAAGTTCCCAGGATCTGGGAAGAATGCCATGATCGAGGAGTACCAGTCGATCAAGAAAGTGTTTGGGATGCAGTCCCAAGACCTGAAGGGGAGTCTGTGGTGACTTCCAAGAGAAGCTACAATATCAAGCATGCTGCAGTTGAAGAAGAAGTGTACGTGGAGTAGCCACTTGATTCTGAGACACATGACAGGGAGTCATATATGTGCAGAACTTGGTATGGTACAATAGACAGATTTCTATCCAGTTTGGGCTTTACCAAGAGTAAAGCGGATTCCAACCTTTACTACAAGGTTGAGGAAGGAAATCCAGTGATACTACTTGTGTATGTGGATGACTTGTTTGTTACAGGTGAGGATAGATTGATTGCCGACACGCAGTGGAAACTTGCTGCCGAGTTCGAGATGAAGAACTTGGGGATGATGCACTATTTGTTTTTTGGCATGGAGGTGTGGCAGAGTGCAGATCGAATCTTCCTTGGACAAGGGAAGTATGCAGTAGAGATCCTGAAGAGGTTCGGGATGATGGAATGCAAGGCTATGGCCACACCTATGGCATCGAACCTGAAGCGTCTGTGTGATGCTTCATCTGAGCCGATTGATATCACTATGTATCGTTAGATGATTGGGTCCTTGATGTACCTGACGAACACGAGACCAGATATTTTCCTTACAGTGAACACATTGAGTCAGTTCTTGACAGATCCGAGGAGAGTTCATCTGGTTGCTGTAAAGCATGTTCTGAGGTACCTGAAGGGTACAGTTGATTATGGGCTCAAGTATGAGGCGAATCAAAATTTTAACCTACAGGGTTTTGTTGATTCAGATGGGGCTGGCAGTGCTACAGATAGAAAGCACATCTGGGTGCTACTTCAATATGGGATAAGGTGTGATCTCTTGGTTTAGTAGGAAACAGTCCCGCGTAGCACTGAGTACAGCTGAGGGAGAGTATGTTGCAGCCTGTTTAGCTAGTTGTGAGGCAGTATGGCTACGGAAGCTACTATCTGAGTTATTTGATCTCCCGTTGGATGCTACTGGTATCTTTTGTGATAACCAGATTTGTGTGAAGCTGTCTGAGAACCCAGTGTTTCATGATAGGTCGAAACACATAGAGATCAAATATAACTATATCAGGGATATGGTGCAGAGAGGAGCTGTGAAGCTCTTGTATGTTGTGACGGATGAGCAGATTGTAGATGTGTTGATGAAGCCACTAGCTAGGGTGAAGTTCGAGTACTTCAGGGAGAGGCTTGGTGTTCTTCAGATTGAGGACACTTTGAGGAAGAAGTGATGGACACATTTGCTGAAGCCATTCCAAGCATGTTGGACGGAGGATCCTTCACATGGCCGTGGATGTAAGCGCTGGATGATGAACATCAGGATGATGTTTTGGTTTCTGCATTGTATGATCGGTTGGATCATTTTGTATATACGCATCATGTTGGATGCTGGATATGATCAGTTGGATCATTTATATGTATATGTATGTACGCATCATGTTGGATGCTGGATATGATCAGTAGGATCATTTGTATGTATTTTGTATGCATCATGTTGGATGCTTGGACCATGTATCTGTATATGTATTAGATGGATACATTGTATGATCAGGTGGATCATGTATGGTGATATGTATCATGTATTTGTATTTGTATCAGGTGGATACATTGTATGATCAGGTGGATCATGTATGATGATATGTATCAAGTAGATACTTGGTATGCATGAGGGAGATGCATTATATGATCAGGATGATCGTGGATTACGAGCTTCAGGATGTTGCTCCAGATGACATACAGCAGGATGTTGCAGTGATGATGATCAGGATGATCATGTGTACATCAGGATGATGTATGGTGAGTATCATGTTGATACTCTATGGCCATGGATCAGGTTGTGTAGATGAGCATATAATTTGGCCCCGGGAGATTTGCATATAGTCTTTCGAGGTTTTGCCTATGGCATGTAATTCGTGCCCTGGGATATCTGGCAAATGCTATTTCGAGGTTTTTCTCTGGGAGGACATATATAATTGGGCCCTGGGAGATCTGTAGATAATCTTTCGACGTTTTTCCTATGGCATGTAATTCGTGCCCTTGGATATTTGGCAGATGCTCTTTCGAGGTTTTGTCCTATGGCATATAATCTGTCCGTTGGAGATCTGATAGGTTGGGCTGTGCGCCCATAATAAGTCCTGGGATGCTCTTGCAAGGTTTTGCGATGACCACATATAATCTGTCCCTGGGAGATCCTATAGGTAGAGATGCATGCTCGTAACAACCTGGGATGCTCTTGCGAGGTTTTGTGGTGACCACATATAATCTGTCCCCGGGAGATACTATAGGTAGAGCTGCGTGCTCGTAACAGCCTAGGATGCTCTTGCAAGGTTTTGTGATGAGGTCACATATAATATGGCCCTTGGAGATCCTATAGGTAGAGCCGTGTGCTCGTAACAGCCTGGGATGCTCTTTCGAGGTTTTGTGACCTACGTAATACATCCCAAGGATTCCACAGTATGGCCAGTGATGACGAAGACCTGTAGGTGGTGGGCCTACATCCAGTATGAAAAAGGACTGGCTCTGTAGAACTTGCTATGATGAGTAGATTCAGATATTGATTGAGATAGTAGCAGCAGTGACGATGATGATGACTCGATGATGATCATCCAATGACGATGATCCAGAGAAGATGACTTGTGCTAGAAGACCTATGTCGAGAAATACCTTTCTAGTTAAGAGGGAGTGTTGATGTATATGTAACTTCGATATGTATTTCACATATATGTATATTGTATTCCTATAGAGATGTTATTATTCCTCTATACGAAAGTGTCATCATTTATATTGTAAGTGTCGTAACTTATACTTGATGGGTTATTAGAACACCTTGTTGGGGTCGGCCCTGTATAAGTCATGTGGGTCAAAGGGTTATTAGACCACCCTATTGGGGGTCGGCCATGTGGGTCAAACGGTTATTAGACCACCCTAGTGGGGGTCGGCCCAGTCAACATTATGTTATGTGGTTAAGTTGAGGCCGACCTAGTTGAGTAAAGGTCAAGTCAAGTTAGTGTATAAATAGAGAGTGTGTCTCTCTCATTTTACACACATTCTATTCTCTCACTCACACTGTGGAGAGTGCCGCACTTGTGGAGGAGGAGGCTCTGCTGCTAGGAGAAGACTATCTCTTGTATTCTGGTTGTATCATTGCTCTATCTATCTCTGAGGAATTTATTGGGGTTTTTCACCTTTATGGTTTTCCCCAAGTAAACTCGGTGTCTCTTCTGTGCTTGCATTATTGTGTCCATGAATGATATGCTGTAGATTTGCTGTACATGTTGTTCTCTCAGTTAAGATCCTAGATAAGATTGAAGAAAATTCTGAAAATTTAACATGGTATGAGAGCTAGCTTGAAAGAAGGCATGATATGGCATGTATGACACTTGTTGCACTTACGATGCTAGGGCTTGATATAGCAAAAACCAGTCATCGTATCACTTTCACTATAAATCCGTTTTGGCGAAGGTTTCAGATCTGAAACCTTTACAGGTCGAAGATTAAATCCCCATGTACCTTGTGTCCAAAGGACAACCTCTAATTCGTTGTACTTTTTGATTTATGATCTGTACAATATAGGGTTTCTGCCGCTTCCAGATCTAAGTCAAACTCAGGTGACCTTGGGAAAAAAGGTCATAACTTGGGATAGGAAGATCCAAATGAAATTTAGTAAAGAGTGACAGGTAGTACACAAACTGTACTATCGCAGGAAAATTTTTCAGAGGCCGAAGTAGAACCAGTGACACGTGGCACACCGTACAAGTTCGCTCTCCTATATTATCCCATAAACAGGTCACGTTGCGACACTTGGCATAACGCTCTCTCAGAGAGTCCAATTGAGGTTAGACCTATCAGTATGGAAAGATAAATGGGAGAGCTATCTCAAGAACATTTTTTAGAGGCCGAAGTTGAAACAGTGACACGTGGCAGTCCGTACAAGTTCGCTCTCTTGTATTATCTCATAAACAGTTCATGTTGCGACCCTTGGCATAACGCTCTCTCAGAGAATCCAATTGAGATCAGACCTGTCAGGATGGAAAGATAACAAGTCAGGCTATCTCAAAAAACGTTTTTAGACCCTGTGGATCAAAAAGTTTCTAGTTACACCAGAAACAATCAGGTACATACTTCTGTCAAAAGAGAATTATTTTTGAGTACCTTCATTCATGGCTTCCGGTATTTAGGGCTTCAGAGAAAGTTGGAATTTTTGTAATCAGAGACCACGGATGGATGATACTCATAAAAATTGAAATTTAGAGACCAAGATCAGATTTTTTGGTTGGGCAGAAGGCCGAGCTTGATCAAACCCCAGTTCGAGACTTTGATCGGAAAGATGGAAAATTAGGGCTTTTGCAAAAATTGGATTTTTTGAAATCTGTGACCACGGCTAGAAGCTCCTCAGAAAAATTGAAGCTTAGAGTTTTGAATCAAATATTTTGGTTGGGTGAAGCTCCGGGAAACTCAAACCCTAATTCAGGGTCCTCCCTAGTGAATCCGAAAATCTAAAAGGCAATTTTGAGGGTTGAAACTTACAAGCGATCTCGACAGGTATGACTCATCGAGGTATGTTTCGATATTTGTTCATGATTAAGTTTATGTTATGTTTGTCTTCATGTTATTACGGTTAGTACAATCTTGATTTTAGATTTGTCGTATCACCTTAACAAAATTATGAATGCATGATAGAAGATATTCATTGGTTAGGGTGTTGACACTTATGATTGTACTAATGCATTATGGTGTTGTATGAAGTTTATGTTGTCTGCTAACATAAAAGGTACACTAAGAAAGACAAATCATGTTCTACTTCAAGAACATATGATCATGGTGACATGAAGACAAGGATTCATCCATTGTCATGGATCACATAGAAGATCTACTTTCGAGGTATGTATAACTTGGTTCTACAATGGTTAACTTATGAGACATGCAGGTTACTAGCACAAGTCACTGAAGAGAATCAAAAGACATTATGCGGGTATGTTAGACAAAACTAGCTAGCATGCTAATCCAGGTATGTCTTTCCTATATCAAGCTAGAATCCTACCTTGTGTTAGGATCTTATACTGTTGTGTTGTTGATAATGATTATTCATGAAGTCATAGGTTTGAATAGTCATGGTTGTATGCATATTATGTTTCTTACCATAATTGATGATATGACTAACCAGAAGAATCATGAAGGTATAGGTTTGATTAATCACGGGTTTATGCATTGATGATTTAACTAATCAGAAGATTCCTATGATCAAATAAGAATATGCATGAGTAAAAGAAGACTTCTTTGAAACCTTGAATACTAATGTTTATTATCTGTGAATGATCATGACTATACATGTTTAAGACTATTGTGTTTTGATAGTATTAAGATTATACTAATAAATGTGTGATTATGTATGAGACCTCAAGGATAACACAATGATGATACTAATAAGCATGCATAGTGATTAAGGATGGATGTAAGTTCAAGGACACGTAATCCAGGAAGCAAAGATCAAGAGGGAGCACACTCCAGTTGTTCCTCCAAGAAAGCAAAGGAGCACACTTCAGTAGTTTCTGCAAGGATGTAGATATTCAGAGGGAGTTGACCACTTCTCACAGTCCAAATCAGAATGGAGTTGCAAAGATTCAGAGGGAGTCCACCTAGAAACCAAACAAAGATAAGTATTTGAATTGTCATTTCTTACATAATGTTATTCAATGATGTATATGCTTATGTTCCTAGAATTAGGTTGTGTATTATGCATATTAGAATAGTTGCGTTGATTAAGAGTATACTACTAATATACATGGGTAAGTGGCCTATGGAACTCTACAACATTCCATTGCTATTTATCTAGAATGAAACCTCTTTGCTGACATGTTAGGAGCTGTGCACACTCTTAACAATGTTTTGGTAGAGATTGGAAGGCATCTAGAAAGTTACGGAATATGGATAAATGTTGTATTGAAGCATTGGCTAAGATAATTGCATGACTGTATGACATATTTCTTTATGTGTAAGAATTTGTTCTGAAAACTATGAGATGTTTTCTAATCATGCAATTTAACTTGTTGTGTGGGAAAGATCGTATACAATCACCTAGAAAAGAAGGACTACAACATTTGTTCAACAACAAAGTTATCTATTGAAGACATTGAAGTTCCCAGGATTTGGGAAGAATGCCATGATCGAGGAGTACCAGTCGATCACGAAGATGTTTGGGATGCAGTACCAAGACCTGAAGGGGAGTCTGTAGTGACGTCCAAGAGAAGCTACAATATCAAGCATGCTGCAGTTGAAGAAGAAGTGTACGTGGAGTAGCCACTTGATTCTGAGACACATGACAGGGAGTCATATATGTGCAGAACTTGGTATGGTACAATAGACAGCTTTCTATCCAGTTTGGGCTTTACCAAGAGTAAAGCGGATTCCAACCTTTACTACAAGGTTGAGGAAGGAAATCCAGTGATACTACTTGTGTATGTGGATGACCTGTTTGTTACAGGTGAGGATAGATTGATTGCCGACACGCAGTGGAAGCTTGCTGCCGAGTTCGAGATGAAGAACTTGGGGATGATGCACTATTTGTTTTTTGGCATGGAGGTGTGGCAGAGTGCAGATGGAATCTTCCTTGGACAAGGGAAGTATGCAGTAGAGATCCTGAAGAGGTTCGGGATGATGGACTGCAAGGCTATGTCCACACCTATGGCATCGAAGCTGAAGTGTCTGTGTGATGCTTCATTTGAGCTGATTGATATCACTATGTATCGTCAGATGATTGGGTCCTTGATGTACCTGACAAACACGAGACCAGATATTTTCCTTACAGTGAACACATTGAGTCAGTTCTTGACAGATCCGAGGAGAGTTCATCTGGTTGCTGTAAAGCATGTTCTGAGGTACCTGGAGGGTACAGTTGATTATGGGCTCAAGTATGAGGCGAATCAAAATTTTAACCTACAGGGTTTTGTTGATTCAGATTGGGCTGGCAGTGGTGCAGATAGAAAGCACATCTGGGTGCTTCTTCAATATGAGATAAGGTGTGATCTCTTAGTTTAGCAGGAAACAGTCCTGCGTAGCACTAAGTACAGCTGAGGCAGAGTATGTTGCAGCCTGTTTAGCTAGTTGTGAGGCAGTATGGCTACGGAAGCTACAATCTGAGTTATTTGATCTCCCGTTGGATGCTACTGGTATCTTTTGTGATAACCAGAGTTGTGTGAAGCTGTCTGAGAACCCAATGTTTCATGACAGGTCGAAACACATAGAGATCAAATATCACTATATCAGGGATATGGTGCAGAGAGGAGCTGTGAAGCTCCTGTATGTTGTGACGAACGAGCATATTGTAGATGTGTTGACGAAGCCACTAGCCAGGGTGAAGTTCGAGTACTTCAGGGAGAGGCTTGGTGTTCTTCAGATCGAGGACACTTCGAGGAAGAAGTGATGGACACATTTGCTAAAGCCATTACAAGCATGTTGGAAGGAGGATCCTTCACATGGCTGTGGATGTAAGCGTTGGATGATGAACATCAGGATGATTTTCTAGTTTCTGCTTTGTATGATCAGTTGGATCATTTTGTATATACGCATCATGTTGGATGCTGGATATGATCAGTTGGATCATTTATATGTATATGTATGTACGCATCATGTTGGATGCTAGATATGATCAGTAGGATCATTTGTATGTATTTTGTATGCATCATGTTGGATGCTTGGACCATGTATCTGTATATGTATCAGATGGATACATTGTATGATCAGGTGGATCATGTATGGTGATATGTATCATGTATTTGTATTTGTATCAAGTGGATTCATTGTATGATTAGGTGGATCATGTATGATGATATGTCTCAGGTAGATACTTGGTATGCATGAGGGAGATGCATTATATGATCAGGATGATCGTGGATGACGAGCTTCAGGATGTTGCTCCAGATGACATGCAGTAGGATGTTGCAGTGATGATGATCAGGATGATCATGTGTACATCAAGATGATGTATGGTGAGTATCATGTTGATACTCTATGGCCATGGATCAGGTTGTGCAGATGAGCATATAATTTGGCCCTGGGAGATTTGCATATAGTCTTTCAAGGTTTTGCCTATGGCATGTAATTCGTGCCCTGGGATATCTGGAAAATGCTATTTCGAGGTTTTGCTCTGGGAGGACATATAATTTGGCCCTGGGAGATCTGCAGATAGTCTTTCGAGGTTTTTCCTATGGCATGTAATTCGTGCCCTAGGATATTTGGCAAATGCTCTTTCGAGGTTTTGTCCGATGGCATATAATCTGTCCCTGGGAGATTCGATAGGTTGGGCTGTGTGCCCATAATAAGTCCTGGGGTGCTCTTGCGAGGTTTTGCCATGACCACATATAATCTATCCCTGGGAGATCCTATAGGTAGAGATGCGTGCTCGTAATAGCTTGGGATGCTCTTGTGAGGTTTTGTGGTGACCACATATAATCTGTCCCTGGGAGATCCTATAGGTAGAGCCGTGTGCTCGTAACAGCCTGGGATTACGTAATAAGTCCCAAGGATTCCACAGTATGGCCAGTGATGATGAAGACCTGTAGGTGGTGGGCCTACATCCAGTATGAAAAAGGACTAGCTCTGTAGAACTTGCTATGACGAGTAGATTCAGAGATTGATTGAGATAGTAGCAGCAGTGATGATGATGATGACTCGATGACGATTATCCAATGACGATGATCCAGAGAAGATGACTTGTGCTAGAAGATCTGTGTCGAGAAATACCTTCCTAGTTAAGAGGGAGTGTTGATGTATATGTAACTTCAGAATGTATTTCACATATATGTATATTGTATTCCTATAGAGGTGTTATTATTCCTCTATACGAAAGTGTCGTCATTTATATTGTAAGTGTCGTAACTTATACTTGATGGGTTATTAGAACACCTTGTTGGGGTCGGCCCTGTATAAATCATGTGGGTCAAAGGGTTATTAGACCACCCTATTTTGGGTCGGCCATGTGGGTCAAACAGTTATTAGACCACCCTAGTGGGGGTCGGCCTAGTCAGCATTATGTTATGTGGTTAAGTTGAGGCCAACCTAGTTGAGTAAAGGTCAAGTCAAGTTAGTGTATAAATAGAGAGTGTGTCTCTCTCATTTTACACACATTCTATTCTCTCACTCACACTGTGGAGAGTGCCGCACTTGTGGAGGAGGAGGCTCTGCTGCTAGGAGAAGACTATCTCTTGTATTCTAGTTGTATCATTGCTCTATCTATCTCTGAGGAAGTTATTGGGGTTTTTCACCTTTATGGTTTTCCCCAAGTAAACTCGGTGTCTCTTTTGTGCTTGCATTCTTGTGTCCATGAATGATATGCTGTAGATTTGCTGTACATGTTGTTCTCTTAGTTAAGATCCTAGATCCGATTGAAGAATATTCTAAAAATTTAACATGGTATCAGAGCTATCCTAAAAGAAGGCATGATATGGCATGTATGACACTTGTTGCACTTACGATGCTAGGGCTTGATATAGCAAAAACCAGTCATCGCAGCACTTTCACTATAAATCCGTTTTGGCGAAGGTTTCGGATCTAAAACCTTTAGAGGTCGAAGATGAAATCCCCATGTACCTTGTGTCCAAAGGACAACCTCTAATTCATTGTACTTTGTGATTTATGATCTGTACAATATAGGGTTTCTGCCGCTTCCAGATCTAAGTCAAACTCAGGTGACCTTGGGAAAAAAGGTCATAACTTGGGCTAGGAAGATCCAAATGAAATTTAGTAAAGAGTGACAAGTAGTACACAAACTGTACTATCGCAGGAAAATTTTTCAGAGGCCGAAGTGGAACCAGTGACAGGTGGCACGCCGTACAAGTTCGCTCTCCTGTATTATCCCATAAACAGGTCACGTTGCGACACTCGGCATAACGCTCTCTCAGAGAGTCCAATTGAGGTTAGACCTATCAAGATGGAAAGATAACTGGGAGAGCTATCTCAAGAACATTTTTCAGAGGCCAAAGTTGAAACAGTGACATGTGGCAGTCCGTACAATTTCGCTCTCCTGTATTATCTCATAAACAGGTCATGTTGCGACACTTGGCATAACTCTCTCTCAGAGAATCCAATTGAGATTAGACCTGTCAGGATGGAAAGATAACAAGTAGGGCTATGTCAAGAAACTTTTTTAGACCCTGTGGATCAAAAAGTTTGGAGTTACACTAGAAACAATCAGGTACATACTTCCATCAAAACAGAATTGTTTTTGAGTACCTTCATTCATGGCTTTCGGAATTTAGGGCTTCGGAGAAAGTTGGAATTTTTGTAATCGGAGACCACGGCTGGATGCTACTCATAAAAATTGAAATTTAGAGACCAAGATCAGATTTTTTGGTTGGGCAGAAGGCCGAGCTTGATCAAACCCTAGTTCGGGACTTTGATCGGAAAGATGGAAAATTAGGGCTTTTGCAAAAATTGGATTTTTTGAAATCTGTGACCACGGCTGGAAGCTCCTCAGAAAAATCGAATCTTAGAGTTTTGAATCAAATCTTTTGGTTGGGTGAAGCTCCGGGAAACTCAAACCCTAATTCAGGGTCCTCCCTAGTGAATCCGGAAATCTAAAAGGCAATTTTGAGGGGTGAAAATTTGCAGTTTTCAAATTCTGAATATACCAACTTGATCAGCTCATCAAGGCGCATATTTCTATCCTTTGAGAAGTTTAAAATTCAAAGTTTGAATTTTTGGGGTTTCTTTGACAAACCCTAATCCAGCTCCAGGTCCAGTTCTTGCAAAACAAGTGGATTGGGTTAATCCTAGAAGAAGATGGATTGGTCACCTGCATAAGTGAAGAAGTTGCTGTTTCAGAGGGAGATGAGGCTAAGGCCTTACATAAGAATATCAAGCGATCTCGACAGGTATGACTCATCGAGGCATGTTTCGATATTTGTTCATGATTAAGTTTATGGTATGTTTGTCTT
The DNA here is from genome assembly GCA_027924585.1 of Larix kaempferi. Lineage (NCBI taxonomy): Eukaryota > Viridiplantae > Streptophyta > Pinopsida > Pinales > Pinaceae > Larix > Larix kaempferi. The sequence continues at coordinate 8,254,331 of BSBM01000162.1, read as the reverse complement.
CATGTTATTACGGTTAGTACAATCTTGATTTTAGATTTGTCGTATCACCTTAACAAAATTATGAATGCATGATAGAAGATATTCATTGGTTAGGGTGTTGACACTTATGATTGTACTAATGCATTATGGTGTTGTATGAAGTTTATTTTGTCTGCTAACATAAAAGGTACACCAAGAAAGACAAATCATGTTCTACTTCAAGAACATATGATCATGGTGACATGAAGACAAGGATTCATCCATTGTCATGGATCACATAGAAGATCTACTTTCGAGGTATGTATAACTTGGTTCTACAATGGTTAACTTATGAGACATGCAGGTTACTAGCACAAGTCACTGAAGAGAATCAAAAGACATTATGCGGTTATGTTAGACATAACTAGCTAGCGTTCTAATACAGGTATGTCTTTCCTATATCAAGCTAGAATCCTACCTTGTGTTAGGATCTTATACTGTTGTGTTGTTGATAATGATTATTCATAAAGTCATAGGTTTGAATAGTCATGGTTGTATGCATATTATGTTTCTTACCATAATTTATGATATGACTAACCAAAAGAATCATGAAGGTATAGGTTTGAGTAATCATGGGTTTATGCATTGATGATTTAACTAATTAGAAGATTCCTATGATCAAATAAGAATATGCATGAGTAAAAGAAGACTTCTTTGAAACCTTGAATACTAATGTTTATTATCTGTGAATAATCATGACTATACATGTTTAAGACTATTGTGTTTTGATAGTATTAAGATTATACTAATAAATGTGTGATTATGTATGAGACCTCAAGGATAACACAATGATGATACTAATAGGCATGCATAGTGATTAAGGATGGATGTAAGTTCAAGGACAGGTAATCCAGGAAGCAAATATCAAGAGGGAGCACACTCCAGTTGTTCCTGCAAGAAAGCAAAGGAGCACACTTCAGTAGTTTCTGCAAGGATGCAGATATTCAGAGGGAGTTGACCACTTCTCACAGTCCACATCAGAATGGAGTTGCAAAGATTCAGAGGGAGACCACCCAGCAACCAAACAAAGATAAGTATTTGAATTGTCATTTCTTACATAATGTTATTCAATGATGTATATGCTTATGTTCCTAGAATTAGGTTTTGTATTATGCATATTAGAATAGTTGCATTGATGGACAATATACTACTAATATACATGGGTAAGTGGCCTATGGAACTGTACAACATTCCATTGCTACTTCTCTAGAATGAAACCTCTTTGCTGACATGTTAGGAGTTGTGCACACTCTTAACAATGTTCTGGTAGAGATTGGAAGGCATCTAGAAAGTTACAGAATATGGATAAATGTTGTATTGAAGCATTGGCTGAGATAATTGCATGACTGTATGACATATTTCTTTATGTGTAAGAATTTGTTCTGAAAACTATGAGATGTTTTCTAATCATGCAATTTAACTTGTTGTGTAGGAAAGATTGTATACCATCACCTACAAAAGAAGGACTACAACATTTGTTGAGCAACAAAGTTATCTATTGAAGACATTGATGTTCCCAGGATCTGGGAAGAATGCCATGATCGAGGAGTACCAGTCGATCACGAAGATGTTTGGGATGCAGTCCCAAGACCTGAAGGGGAGTCTATAGTGACTTCCAAGAGAAGCTACAATATCAAGCATGCTGCAGTTGAAGAAGAAGTGTACATGGAGTAGCCACTTGATTCTGAGACACATGACAGGGAGTCATATATGTGCAAAACTTGGTATGGTACGATAGACAGCTTTCTATCCGGTTTGGGCTTTACCAAGAGTAAAGCGGATTCCAACCTTTACTACAAGGTTGAGGAAGGAAATCCAGTGATACTACTTGTGTATGTGGATGACTTGTTTGTTACAGGTGAAGATAGATTGATTGCCGACACGCAGTGGAAGCTTGCTGCCGAGTTCAAGATGAAGAACTTGGGGTTGATGCACTATTTGTTTTTTGGCATGGAGGTGTGGCAGAGTGCAGATGGAATCTTCCTTGGACAAGGGAAGTATGCAGTAGAGATCCTGAAGAGGTTCGGGATGATGGACTGCAAGGTTATGGCCACACCTATGGCATCGAACCTGAAGCGTCTGTGTGATGCTTCATTTGAGCCGATTGATATCACTATGTATCGTCAGATGATTGGGTCCTTGATGTACCTGACGAACACAAGACCATATATTTTGCTTGCAATGAACACATTGAGTTAGTTCTTGACAGATCCGAGGAGAGTTCATCTGGTTGCTGTAAAGCATGTTCTGAGGTACCTGAAGGGTACAGTTGATTATGGGCTCAAGTATGAGGCGAATCAAAAGTTTAAACTACAGGGTTATGTTGATTCAGATTGGGCTGGCAGTGCTACAGATAGGAAGAGCACATCTGGGTGCTGCTTCAATATGGGATCAGGTGTGATCTCTTGGTTTTGCAGGAGACAGTCCTACGTAGCACTGAGTACAGCTTAGGTAGAGTATGTTGCAGCCTGTTCAGCTAGTTGTGAGGCAGTATGGCTACGGAAGCTACTATCTAAGTTATTTGATCTCCCGTTGGATGCTACTGGTATCTTTTGTGATAACTAGAGTTGTGTGAAGCTGTCTGAGAACCCAGTGTTTCATGACAGGTCGAAACACATAGAGATCAAATATCACTATATCAGGGATATGGTGCAGAGAGGAGCTGTGAAGCTCCTGTATGTTGCGACGGATGAGCAGATTGTAGATGTGTTGACGAAGCCACTAGCCAGGGTGAAGTTCGAGTACTTCAGGGAGAGGCTTGGTGTTCTTTAGATCGAGGACACTTCGAGGAAGAAGTGATGGACAGATTTGTTGAAGCCATTCCAAGCATGTTGGAAGGAGGATACTTCACATGGCTGTGGATGTAAGCGCTGGATGATGAACATCAGGATGATGTTCTGGTTTCTGCTTTGTATGATCAGTTGGATCATTTTGTATATACGCATCATGTTGGATGCTGGATATGATCAGTTGGATCATTTATATGTATATGTATGTACGCATCATGTTGTATGCTGGATATGATCAGTAGGATCATTTGTATGTATTTTGTATGCATCATGTTGGATGCTTGGACCATGTATCTGTATATGTATCAGATGGATACATTGTATGATCAGGTGGATCATGTATGGTGATATGTATCATGTATTTGTATTTGTATCAAGTGGATACATTGTATGATCAGGTAGATCATGTATGATGATATGTATCAAGTAGATACTTGGTATGCATCAGGGAGATGCATTATATGATCAGGATGATTGTGGATGACAAGCTTCAGGATGTTGCTCCAGATGACATGCAGCAGGCTGTTGCAGTGATGATGATCAGGACGATCATGTGTACATCAGGATGATGTATGGTGAGTATCATGTTGATACTCTATGGCCATGGATCAGGTTGTGCAGATGAGCATATAATTTGGCCCTGGGAGATTTGCATATAGTCTTTCGAGGTTTTGCCTATGGCATGTAATTCGTGCCCTGGGATATCTGGCAAATGCTCTTTCGAGGTTTTGCTCTGGGAGGACATATAATTTGGCCCTGGGAGATCTGCAGATAGTCTTTCGAGGTTTTTCCTATGGCATGTAATTCGTGCCCTGGGATATTTGGCAGATGCTCTTTTGAGGTTTTTTCCTATGGCATATAATCTGTCCCTGGGAGATCCGATAGGTTGGGCCGTGTGCCCATAATAAGTCCTGGGATGGTCTTGGGAGGTTTTGCCATGACCACATATAATCTGTCCCTGGGAGATCCTATAGGTAGAGCTGCGTGCTCGTAATAGCATGGGATGCTCTTGCGAGGTTTTGTGGTGAGGTCACATATAATATGGCATTGGGAAATCCTATAGGTAGAGTTGTGTGCTCGTAACAGCCTGGGATGCTCTTTCGAGGTTTTGTGACGCACGTAATAAGTCCTGAGGATTCCACAGTATGGCCAGTGATGACAAAGACCTGTAGGTGGTGGGCCTACATCCAGTATGAAAAAGGACTGGCTCTGTAGAACTTCCTATGACGAGTAGATTCAAAGATTGATTGAGATAGCAGTAGCAGTGACGATGATGATGAATCGATGACGATTATCCAGTGACGATGATCCAGAGAAGATGACTTGTGCTAGAAGACCTGTGTCGAGAAATACCTTCCTAGTTAAGAGGGAGTGTTGATGTATATGTAACTTCAGAATGTATTTCACATATATGTAAATTGTATCCCTATAGAGATGTTATTATTCCTCTATACGAAAGTCTCGTCATTTATATTGTAAGTGTCGTAACTTATACTTGATGGGTTATTAGAACACCTTGTTGGGGTCGGCCCTGTATAAGTCATGTGGGTCAAAGGGTTATTAGACCACCCTATTGGTGGTCGGCCATGTGGGACAAATGGTTATTAGACCACCCTAGTGGGGGTCGGCCTAGTCAGCATTATGTTATGTGGTTAAGTTGAGGCCAACCTAGTTGAGTAAAGGTCAAGTCAAGTTAGTGTATAAATAGAGAGTGTGTCTCTCTCATTTTACACACATTCTATTCTCTCACTCACACTGTGGAGAGTGGCGCACTTGTGGAGGAGGAGGCTCTACTGCCAGGAGAAGACTATCTCTTGTATTCTGGTTGTATCATTGCTTTATCTATCTTTGAGGAAGTTATTGGGGTTTTTCACCTTTATGGTTTTCCCCAAGTAAACTCGGTGTCTCTTCTGTGCTTGCATTATTGTGTCCATGAATGATATGCTGTAGATTTGTTGTACATGTTGTTCTCTAAGTTAAGATCCTAGATCAGATTGAAGAAAATTCTGAAAATTTAACAGAGTGACCATGAAAAGGATCGATCCCATTATAGTGTTATGCTGGAGGAATTTGGAATCAGATCCCCCTCACTTATGCCCTAGTTGCTTGTAAACCCTAGCACATCTAATCAGAGGTTGGGATGCTTGGAGAAGGGAAGCAAGAGACCTTGAATCTTGGTTTCATGAAGTTCCATGCTTGAAGGAAGGTAATTTGATGCACTTGCTTCATTGATTAATAAATATTGGACATTATTCGCTTTCCAATAGATTTGTTCATGTATTCTTTAGATTTGATTGCAATTTGATGTTTCATTCTCTTATAAATGTCAATATTTTATTTGTAGTCAAACTGGTTTGAGGAAGGTATTTTGGAATGTTTTTGTAGGTTGTTTCATTGGAGAGCAAGAGGATGGATCAAGAGGAGAGGCTTGGATCAACATTCTGAATGAGGTACACATTCTCCTAAACCCTAATCTCTTTGCTTAATAATTGTACTTGCAGAACCTTGTATGTCTATCTTTTACCCCAGTACGTTAATAGTCTCACCCCTGCTATAGGAATTTTCCCTAAAAACAATCCTCCACACCAGAAGACATAGCAGTAGATATTGGATTTGGTATAGACGAGGAGGAGGAGAATAGAGGAGAGAGCAATGACAATGATGTTGATTTTGACATGGAGGAGCAGGAGGACGATTGACAGTGGCTAGTACCACTTAAGAGCCATTAGATTCTTCCCTGTGGCTATTTAGTATTTTCATTTTGTATCCAGTAGTACTTAGATACTAAATTGTAGTAGTATCTACTATATTTTGTATTTTCCAGTGGCATTCTCTCAATATCTATGTAATACAATTTGATTTTGATGGTTTAATGAGAAATATCAAATATGAAATATGCAGTTTATGTTTCAAACTTAAAGTTCATGATTCAATGTTCATTGATAATTTTATTATTAATTCATCATTACCAAATTTCAATTGAATGATATTATATTCATATTGATGTATAGAATTCCAGTTTTTAAAAGATGTGGATCTTTATGTATTTTTTTTGGTCTCTCTCTCTCTCTCTCTCTCTCTCTCTCTCTCTATATATATATATATATATATATATATATATAACGTTTCCCTTGTGTTATGTTTCTAGGGTTGTGTTTTGTGTCGAATACTCGTATTTTTGTGTCCTCCATGTTCCGTGTCCTCGAGTCATGTGACTTAGCTTAAAGGACATCTCAAGAGAGGGACGTTGTCCATTGATCTTTCAATGCCCTACATATTGAGAAAAAAATCATATCCCCATTTTCTTGTCATTTAATTACTCTTTTTTCATCAATTTAGTTGTAATTTTATTTATGCATAAAAACCTTAAAAATGTGAAAATTCTTGAAAACCCTAAAAATCTAAAAATTCCAAAAATTCCAAAAATACTTGGAAGCTGGAAATTCTGGTCCACCCTACAAATTCTCTCTAGTGTATTTATCCCCAGATCTATGAGGGTGTCCTCTTTTACCTTGGTAAAAAACCCTAAAAATCATATATTGTCAAAAAATCCCTAAAAATTCAAATAAATTCAAACACCTAAATATATTTGCAACTTGGAAATTTTGGTCCACCCATAAATTTCTACCTAGTAGATTTATCCATAGATATCAAAGGGAATTCCTTTTCCCTAGTGCATTGGGAAGCATGAATTTGTTGAATTAGGGTTTTTGTTGGGTATTTTGCAGCTTTGATTGGGCCAAAAGGTGGGCCCTAGGCCACTTAGCCCTCTCCCCTTCAAAGCACACCTTTTTAAGGTATTTCCTTGGGATGTGTGAAGCCCTTGCATGGGGATTCATGAAGTGTATTGAAAGTTGTGATATTGATTGATAAATTGAATTAACTCCTTTATATTGATTTATGTGTCTATATTATTCATTGTTGATTTCATATAAGGCACTAATCTAGTTACAAGGTTGTAGAAAGGTATTTGCATGTATCTTGTTGTTTGTAGGTATCTTTAAGCGCTCTCCCCTTGTTTTAGGAAGTTACCCAAATAGGTTTAGAGGCTAGGCCGTGGTTTCATTTGGGATTAGACTTCTCGCATATGCTTACCTATCGCTAGCACTCAACCACACCTAGTCTATTCTAAAAGGATTGCTAGTTTGAGCGGTAACATTTTTTTTTGCCGTTGTCGGGGAAACTTCAAGACAATTGAGGTGGTTTTCTTAGGTCATATTTTCATACCTTTGGAAAAAACAAAATTTGGCAAGAAAGTGAAGTAAGTATTTGCTTGGTATAATTTCGAGATATATTGTTGTTAAGGACTGAACTTGCAGGTCTTACCTAGAAACTCCATTCAAAATTATTTAATTAAAGAAGGATCCCTGGGTGGATCAGTTTATTTTTCAAAGAGATCCTCCATCTATTAAGGTACGCTCTTGTATTTTACTTTGGTGAGATTTGTTGATCTAACTTGACAGGTCTCTGCTAGCGGCTCCCACTGAAGAAATTAAAAGAGGTACTCTACAAGAACAATGCCAAGAGATAATCTTTGCTTTGTTCCTTGATAAGATTTTTGTTAAAGGCTAACCTTGTAGGTTATATCTAGTGATTGCACTGAATAAAACTAGATAAATAAGTGTGATTCAAAGAAAGCGACATCAATTATTAGTAAGAAGATGATATGGGGCTCTTTTCTCCACTAGATTTCTCAAACATTCCAGGATATCCTAATGGATTGGATAAACGAGGTTTTCTTAGGTCCATCCCAATCTTTGACGAGTGTAAAGATACAGTTGGAGAACATATTATGAATTTCAAAGAGTTTCTTGTGGCATGTGATATCGTGGACAAGGATATCAGAATCGGCTTATTTGTAATATCCCTTGATTTGCATAATAATTAGGATGTTGAAAGTTGGTACTAAAATCTCCCTCCTATAGGGTTTCCTTCAGTTGGACATTTGATCAAAGCATTCAGTAAAGAGTGGGATCCTAATATGAATGAAATTCATGATTATGATAAGGCCTCAGAAGACTTGCTTGAAGAATCCGTCGTTCATGGTATGGTCGATGACATCCTAGGCCTTATGGATAAAGGATAAGGTTCTTTGGAAGATGAATATGAGCATGATGCAATAAATGAACAATGAGAAGCCCCAATTGAAGAAATTGAAGAACACATGGAAATGGTGCATTCTCCTTACCCTCATGTCATAGTTTCTTATGATATCGCGGGCCTCTTGGAGGAATATGACAGTATCCTGGAAGATGATGATTATTGGAAGTTCATGGGTCAACCAATCTATGATTCTTCAAGGGCCAAAATTATTATTCTCGATCCTTCTAGTTACACATATTGCAAAGAATAAGTATATGAGACTTACCTACAATTCATAGAGTAGGAATAATTTAACATGGATCCATTTGAGCCATATTTTTATGCAGATTGGATCAATCCTTTTGAAATTACATCTGATGATGAAACACCTCAGAATCGGGACCCTATTTCTATTACAAACGATCACCAGATGCAATTTTTCCATTATGATAAAGGATTTGAATATTTTAGAAGCCACAACTCTGATGAGTTTTATTTGGGATCAGTTCATTCATGCCTACCCAACATTGAGGATAGTATAGGGTGTCATACAAAGAGTTCCTTTACATGTATTGCGTTGATGGGTTTACTCTCTCCTAGGGTGGGCCATGATTATCTTTCCCAACAATGTCTCTCAAGCATTACAGAAGTTGAGCAACCCTTTCTATCCGGTACAAGTAAGTTTTCAATGATGCATTTCAAACGAACCGAGGCAGGTATGTGGGCAGGTATAGTATTTACTTCTCCTCATTATGATATTTGTTATTTCTCTTTTTGCTTAAAATTCGAGGGTATGAAATTTGTGGCTGAAAATATCAAAATTTTAAAGGTTATTGGTGATACTGACATGATTATTACAAAGATGAATTATATGTTTTCATGTCCAAAGAATGCTTGAGCAGGTATAGGGACATATTGTAGTTGGCCTTCAAAGATTCCTTAGAAAATTTCCAAGGCTTATCTTTGCAAATGGTCTCCTAAGTTCAAAATCAGATGGCTAATTCCATGCAAAAAAAATTCATAGAACAAATATATGATGGGGACAATGTATACTTGAGCCCGATACAAGTGTGGGTAGATAAAGATTGTGAAAGTAATCGTTCTCCTTGGAAATAATTTCAAGGCTTATAGGTTCTCAGGTTCATCCATCCTTTTGTCTCTATTATGACGAAGATAATGGTATGTACATAACTTATCATTGATATGATTTATCTTGGATTATATCCAAAGAAAAAGGAATAAAAAATGGCATGCTACAATGGTGGTATGATTTCACTTGACCCTTCCCTCTTATCATAATTAGGGTAGATAGGTATAGTTTCATTTAAGTTCAACATTTACTGCTACCCATGCATTGCACTTGTTGTTGTCTCATTTTGAGTTACTTGCATTTTCATTTTGAACAAGGCAAGACGGAAATGTCCGCCTTCGATGCATTTGATGTATTTGATGTTAGATGTGTGTGCAGTTATACATGTACCCAAAATATTCTAGGGGGTTCTCATACACTCATAGGAAGAGCACATGTCCCACAGTTGGAGCTAGTTGCTACGCCTCAGAGCTAATGCAGCATTCCAATAGGGCCAAGCGTAGAGAAAGGGGTATAAATTTTTTATTGTAAAGGCCAAAGTAATTTATGTTGTATGGATATTTGCCTTAGGGGCTATTGTCCACCTGGATTGGTCATGGCAGGATCCCTTGGTTTCACACTTAGAAGTACTTGGATTTGTGGCGCAATTGACTATCCCTTCAGTGTGTGGATTTCCCCAATCACGTGTTTGGATTCAAGATATTTCGATTAATTTGGAGCATCGCCATGGGTTCGTTGTTTCATAAATAATTGTAAACAAAAATACAATCTTCGCATGCAATTGCATCAAAGAAAAAGCACGTTGACCATTTTCAGTTAAATGTCTCTTAGAATTTTTTTTAGTGCTGACTTAGATAATACTTAAAAATATATATATTGATTGTATCAGCCCGTGGATGATCTAGAAAATAGTCCCTTGGACCTTTGGCATGGTATTGAATTGAAATTATATGCATAAAAACAATGACTATTCCAACCCATAGATGGTTTGAAAATGGACTTAGAATACAAATTAGTAAGTTGTTCGAGACATCACATAAATAATATTATAGCATGGCACATGCATATGTATTGAAACAAAATAATTAGTTCATATGGAATTCTGGGTTTCAAAAGAGGGATCTCCATTAATCTCGACATTAAGTAGCGTGCGAGGTGTTAGTTGAAGTCCTTCCTTGGAAAGGCTGTTGGCATGCTCATTTAACTTGCTATAGACATGGGAGATGGTGAACCCGATGAAAGTTGAGTAAATATCCTTTAAATGACCTGCGATAGCCAACAAATCAATATTAAATAATTATAGGGATCCTTGCATCCATTTCACTGCTAGGGAGGAGTCTCCATAGACCTAGAGTTCTTGAATTCCTCTGTCATATGTTGTTTTCAAGAGAGTTTTTAATGCTAACCATTCTTCTCTATTGTTGGTTCCCTTGCCTAGGTTCCCTTTGAAGGAAATGTAATGGGTTTTAGAGAAATATTGAGCACCACCTATGCCATAGTTATTATCTGAGCCTTGGAAGGCCCCATCGAAGAACCCCCAACAAAATTTCTTGTCCACCTGTAGATATTCATTTTGTTTTGGAGGTTTGGGACTTAGGTCCTGCTTAAAGAAGTTAAAGAGGCCATTGAATTAAGAAGCAATTTGAAAGGTCGGATTTTGGGTACCTTCAAAGATCCTCCCATTACGAGCTAACCAGATACCCCATAATACTAGGACATGAATTACCCAGTACTACTTTAGTTCTATGCATTTGAACCAACTATGCAAGCATTGTTCCAAAGTGTCTTCAATCCAAAGGTTTTGAAGTTTCAACCACTGGCCTAAATCTTTCCAAAATTGGAAGATGAAATAACACTATACAAAAACATGGCATATAGTTTCCTTAGGCCTATAACATAATATACATATCCCTGGACCTTGGACAAACCTTTTTTGTAAGGCCTCATAGGTGAGGACCTTGTTTTGTAAGGCAAGACACAGGAAAATACTGGATTTTTTTGGGGCCTTGACCTTCCATATTTTGTTCCATACCATACTGAGGGATTGTTGTCATGTCCCAAATTTGGTATTGGGTCACAATGGCCTAATCACATTGGCCCTATTCATTAGAGTTTGTCAAATTGATGCTAAAGGTCAAATAATTGCCAAGATGGAAAATTACTACTAACCTAGGTTTGGGGTGGAAGCTTTGGGATTTGGAATAATGGGAATAATAAATGATGTTTGAAAATTAGAATGGAATAAATATTTAATAAAGGAGATAAATAAATATATACAAGTGAAAATAAAAGTGGCATTTCATCATGAAGACACATGGAGGATGTGGGACCCACATATGGCTAGATTTCCCCACTACACTTGGCATCATTCTCTCACCAATTCGAATTCAAGGTGAATGGTAACATACTTGGGGGAGTCCAAAAGGTATTATTCATTGTATGACTCATCCAAGGTCGAAATATAGAGGAAGAGTAACTCCCATGGAAGAGGAAGAGGCAATTTGGAGCTAGTGAGACACTTGGGCTAGATTCCCTAGCTCTATGACAACAATGATGAAGATGCTATGACACCTATGACACAGATCAGACCTGAAGGCTGACATATGACATATATGACATGTCAGGGATAAAAATAGACTCCAAGAGGGTGCTCAAGGGTGTTATGGCAGCTAAGATGCTTCCACATGTGATTTGATGGAAGTGGGAGACTAGGAATTGTTGTACAAGTGGCATTCTTTGGAATCTCTTTCCAACTTGAGTTGGCATGAGTCTCTTGGAAGGAATTCGACACATGGAGGACATTAGAAGTTTATAAATGTCAATAACAAAGAATGAAACCAGCTTTTGATCATTTGTAGAATTTGCAATTGCATTTGTGAAGAGGGAGAGCTAGTGGATGACTAGTTTCTTGCCTTAGCCAATTTCGAGGGTGAACGATTCCCATCCAAGTTGGTAATTGCAAATGCCATTCAGACCTTTCATTTGGAGCTTTAATGGAGTCTTTATTTGCAGTTTGAAGCTACAGGGAAGCTCATGGTTTCTTCTATTGTAGCTCACTCCTTCAACCATTTCAGGTTTTGATGGCATATTCTTGATCCTTGAGGGAGGGCGTTTTTGGTGAGCTATTGTACTCTTTGGGGAAGCTTTTAATGCCCTATTTATTTTTTAATATGAATTAAATACTCTGTTCTTCATCGCCAAAAAGTTTCAGGTCGAAATTCCAAGTAGAAATGTATAAATCTCATTTTTAATGGAAGAACAATGCCATTTCCCCACTACCTTGTTGTGAGCCAATGTATTGATGATGATTTCGAATGAATGGATGATTATATGATATATTTGTGATAAATATACTTCCATGGATGTCTTATACAATTTTCATGTACTGTACTTGAGCATTTGAAGCATTTTTACTCAGTTTAGTTGTATTGGGAGGTGAAATAGTGCCATTTCCCCAAGGGTCGAATTGGGGATTTTTGCAATTGAATGGGAGAGGGTGAGAATAGTTGTAATAATCCATTAATGGTGCATATGAGACTTTAATAAAATACTTAACACATTACATACCTCTGTTCATAAATTTGAGTGGGTTTGGAGGCATTTGGGAAGCCATTTTCAGTACTTACCCCAGGGGGATTTGAACCCCAAATTACTAGTAAAATTGCATAATTGGTTCAGAATCTTAAGAGAGTTTTCAGAGGTATTTTGGTGGAAATATGTCATCCATAAACATCATATTCAAGTTATAATATCATTCATACACCTTCGTTGAATATATGAAGGCATTTGGAGTCAATTTGAGACCTAGAGACCAATACTAGTCAAAGGAAAATCACTAGTAAAGTTACCTACATTGATCAGAATTGAAAGAGGATTTGCAGGAGTATTTTAAAGGTCCAAAGGCATCCATGAAACACATATTTATGTTCTAATATCATTCATATACCTTTTCATAATATTTGGGATCATTTGGAGCAAATTTGGGACCTAGAGAACAAAACTAGTCAAAGGTCTAACTAGGGAAAAAAGTGAAAAATTGTCATTTTAATAAAATTCCTAACAAGGGACATTATAGTGGTATCAGAGCATGGTCCTTGCACCTATGGATTAGGTACATACATTCAAGAATAATTGGCAGCCATGTCTTACTATTATGATGAATCCCATGAGTACAATTCTTATGAGGAATATGCAGATGCTTATGAGCAATATGAAGCAGAATGTGAATGGTACGAGGAAGAGGTTCCATCATGCAACACTTATTACAATTTTAGGAGAAATGAAGATTATTTTTATGAATTTAGATCTGATGAATATGAGTGTGCCACACCAACCAAGGATAATGCTATGAGCGAGTTCCAAAGATGGAGAGAAAAATATAAAACCTTGCCCCAACAATATCAAAAATATCAAGAATATCTTGCTTCGAGCAAAAATACACAAAATGCCATATCTTTTGAGTACTATGCTGAACATGTTTTTGAAAATAGGCCCAAAAATGAATATGTGGAGTTAGTGAAGAAAGGTTTATTCCCTTCTTGTAAAAACCCTTGGAGCGAGTATCATATATGTGTGCATGAAATGATGTCCTCCTTGAGGAGAGCTTTTGAGATTTATTCAAGAAGAGATTCCAAATATACTGATCCTAAGAAAAACAAGGGGAAAAATGCATCAACTTTCTTGAAGGAGAAAAATGAAGAGACATCACAAGAGCCTTAAGAAGATTCTATTGAAAATATGGAAGATCATTTCGAGACACCTTCTAGCTTAGACACGAACCAAAGAGCATCTACTGATGGATGCTTAAACTATGAAGGAGTACCTACTGATGGCTGCTCACACCTCTATGTTGGTGACATAGAGATCACTTTTGAAAGTTTTGTTGCAAGCCCAAGTTCCATTAAGCATGATAATGAAGAACTTGTAGCAGTTGAAGGAGAACCAAGATCAACTTCCCCATCACCACTTGAGCTTCATGAAGTTGGTCCAAGCAAAAATGAAGAAGATGAGGAGGTTCATTTGCAAGAGACTCATTTTCTTGAAGGGTCCTTAAATATGAATGAAAAGAAGATCCAAGAGTCCCTCAGCATTTTCCATGACACTCAAGCATTGGTGTCAAATTCTTGTTGGAGAGCTACTTCATTGGAGGAAACATCCTTCCTTGAAGACATGGAGAAGATTCAAAGAGCAATATGCCACATCAAAGGTAATTTCATGTCTTTGATTTTTGATAGAAACCATTTGTTTGAGCTTAATGAATTGTTACATGATGCATACTTGAAGAATAATGAGGATATTCATAAGCTCACAATTCAAAATGAGCAACTTCTTGAAAAGTTGCAAGATACTTGTTTTTCCTCCTATGTTTCAGAATGTCAAATGGTAGATTGTTTGGAGGATTCTCATGACATGGTGTATCTTGAGAAATGTGGAAATTTGAATGTGCTTAATGTGTTTGAAGATGAACTTGAATATATCCAAACACTTGATGTGGTGGAAGAGGAACTTGAATTGTCTCTTGATGAAGGTTATGTAATTTTTAAAGAAGAGCATGAATCCTCTACATTGGAACCAATCTATGACAAAGGTTTCACACTTTTGAAGGAGCTGCATGATACTACCCATATGGATCCTTCCCATGATGAAACTTCTGCACTTTTTTATCATTTGGGTAAGTTAGTTCATTATCCTACATCCTACAATTCCATGTTTTACAACATTAGTCTCAATGAAGTATGGGTGAAAAGGTTCTTTTTGATGGTGCCACGTGAGGAGTATGGAACTCCTAGATTCAAATTTTATGATGACATGGTTGGAGCACATTCTTATTCACATTTGCAGCAGCATCCTTTGTTACTTTATGATGATGCACATCTACACGAATGCACCTATGATATGCATTTGAGTCACTTGAAGACTCATGGTTTTTCTTTCTCAACACTTGATTCATTTGATGTTGGAGGAACTTCATCCAACACTTGGGTGAATAGATTTATGATTGGAGAACATTTTTGTTGCAATACACATACTTTTTTATATCTTTATGACTCTCACATTTAGGGATGTATGGGTGAGACTTCTTTGAGTCATTTGAAGTCTCCTTGTTTTTTCTGCTCATTATTTGGTTCAGACTTTAGTGGAGATTCTTCATTCACTTCTTGGATGAAAGAATACATGGTTGAATATTTTGATGCATATCACATCCTTTTGGAGCAGCATTATAGGACATGGGATCCTCACCTATGTCATTGGAACAGATTTGATTGGTCACTTGAAGCTTGTATGCACTTGGAAAATGGTGGTCTACTTGCTTGGAGGTATAAGCACTTTCATGATTCTTTGATGAAGCATATCCTTGATGTACATTTTCATTATGTTGTTATGTACTTTGATGATATATATTTGGTACTCATGATGTTTGGAAGGATGCATACAAGAAAATGGGATCCAGGAATCCTCTTAACTAATGGTGTGGGTTAGAGAGCACTCTTAATTATTGGGGTGCAATACAAGCAATGGGACCCTGGAATAATTTTTATCTCATTGGTTTCAAATTTTTTGGGGAAACAAGCAGTATGGGAGATGGATTTTCCCACTTAATAAAGTGATTTTTATCAGAGTAGTGCAGCAGCAAGCATGGTGGTTCCTCTCTAAAAGCTTCATGGAAACTCAAAGACTCAAGGTTGGGCAATTCAATGGCAACTTCAAAGAATTATACAGAAAGCAGGTTCTTCAACACCCATGTTTAAAATTGCTTGAGGACAAGCAATATTGGGAAGGGAGGATTTGCCATGTCCCAAATTTGGCATTGGGTCACAATGGCCTAATCACATTGGCCCTATTCATTAGAGTTTGTCAAATTGATGCTAAAGGTCAAATAATTGCCAAGGAGGAAAATTACTAGTAACCTAGGTTTGGGGTGGAAGCTTTAGGATATGGAATAATGGGGATAATAAATGATGTTTGAACATTAGAATGGAATAATTATTTAATAAAGGAGCTAAATAAATATATACAAGTGAAAATCAAAGTGGCATTTCATCATGAAGACACATGGAGGAAGTGGGACCCACATATGGCTAGATTTTCCCACTACACTTGGCATCATTCTCTCACCAATTTGAATTCAAGGTGAATGGTAACATACTTGGGGGAGTCCAAAAGGTATTATTCATTGCATTACTCATCCAAGGTCGAAATATAGAGGAAGAGTAACTCCCATGGAAGAGGAAGAGGCAATTTGGAGCTAGTGAGACACTTGGGCTAGATTCCCTAGCTCTATGACAACAATGATGAAGATGCTATGACACCTATGACACAGATCAGACCTGAAGGCTGAAATATGACATATATGACATGTAAGGGATAAAAATAGACTCCAAGAGGGCGCTCAAGGGTGTTAGGGCAGCTAAGATGCTTCCACATGTGATTTGGTGGAAGTGGGAGACTAGGAATTGTTGTACAAGTGGCATTCTTTGGAATCTCTTTCCAACTTGAGTTGGCATGAGTCTCTTGGAAGGAATTCGACACATGGAGGACATTAGAAGTTTATAAATTTCAATAACAAAGAATGAAACCAGATTTTTATCATTTGAAGAATTTGCAATTGCATTTGTGAAGAGGGAGAGCTAGTGGATGACTAGTTTCTTTCCTTAGCCAATTTCGAGGGTGAACGATTCCCATCCAAGTTGGTAATTGGAAATGCCATTCAGACCTTTAATTTGGAGCTTTAATGGAGTATTTATTTGCAGGTGTAAGCTACGGGGAAGCTCATGGTTTCTTCTATTGCAGCTCACTCCTTCAACCATTTCCAGTTTTGATGGCATATTCTTGATCCTTGAGGGAGGGCGTTTTTGGTGAGCTATTGTACTCTTTGGGGAAGATTTTAATGCCCCATTTATTTTGTAATATGAATTAAATAATATATTCTTCATATCCAAAAAGTTTCAGGTCGAAATTCCAAGTAGAAATGTATAAATCTCATTTTTAATGGAAGAACAATGCCATTTCCCCACTACGTTGTTGTGAGCCAATGTATTGATGATGATTTCGAATGAATGGATGATTATATGATATATTTGTGATAAATATACTTCCATGGATGTATTATACAATTTTCATGTACTGTACTTGAGCATTTGAATCATTTTTACTCAGTTTAGTTGTATTGGGAGGTGAAATAGTGCCATTTCCCCAAGGGTCGAATTGGGGATTTTTGCAATTGAATGGGAGAGGGTGAGAACAGTTGTAATAATCCATTAATGGTGCATATGAGACTTTAATAAAATACTTAACACATTACATACCTCTTTTCATAAATTTGAGTGGGTTTGGATGCATTTGGGAAGCCATTTTCAGTACTTACGCCAGGGGGATTTGAACCCCAAATTACTAGTAAAATTGCATAATTGGTTCAGAATCTTAAGAGAGTTTGCAGAGGTCTTTTGGTGGAAATATGTCATCCATAAACATCATATTCAAGTTCTAATATCATTCATGCACCTTCCTTGAATATTTGAAGGCATTTGAAGTCAATTTGAGACCTAGAGACCAATATTAGTCAAAGGAAAATCACTAGTAAAGTTACCTACATTGATCAGAATTGAAAGAGGATTTGCAGAAGTATTTTAAAGGTCCAAAGACATCCATGAAACACAAATTTATGTTCTAATATCATTATTATACCTTCTCAGAAGATTTGGGATCATTTGGGGCAAATTTGGGACCTAGAGATCAAAACTAGTCAAAGGTCTAACTAGGGAAAAAAGTGAAAAATTGTCATTTTAATAAAATTCCTAACAAGGGACATTACAGTGGTATCAAAGCATGGTCCTTGCACCTGTGGATTAGGTACATACATTCAAGAATAATTGTCAGCCATGTCTTACTATTATGATGAATCCTATGAGTACAATTCTTATGAGGAATATGCAGATGCTTATGAGGAATATGAAGCAGAATGTGAATGGTACGAGGAAGAGGTTCCATCATGCAACACTTCTTACAATTTTAGGAGAAATGAAGATTATTCTTATGACTTTAGATCTGATGAATATGAGTGTGTCACACCAACCAAGGATAATTCTATGAGCGAGTTCCAAAGATGGAGAGAAAAATATAAAACCTTGCCCCAACAATATCAAAAATATCAAGAATATCTTGCTTCGAGCAAAAATACACAAAATGCCATGTCTTTTGAGTACTATTCTGAACATGTTTTTGAAAATAGGCCCAAAAATGAATATGTGGAGTTAGTGAAGAAAGGTTTATGCCCTTCTTGTAAAAACCCTTGGAGCGAGTATCATATATGTGTGCATGAAATGATGTCCTCCTTGAGGAGAGCTTTTGAGATTTATTCAAGAAGAGATTCCAAATACACTGATCCTAAGGAAAACAAGGGGAAAAATGCATCAGCTTTCTTGAAGGAGAAAAATGAAGAGACATCACAAGATCCTGAAGAAGATTCTATTGAAAATATGGAAGATCATTTCGAGACACCTTCTAGCTTAGACACGAACCAAAGAGCATCTACTGATGGATGCTTAAACTATGAAGGAGTACCTACTGATGGGTGCTCACACCTCTATGTTGGTGACATAGAGATCACTTTTGAAAGTTTTGTTGCAAGCCCAAGTTCCATTAAGCATGATAATGAAGACCTTGTAGCAGTTGAAGAAAAACCAAGATCAACTTCCCCATCACCACTTGAGCTTCATGAAGTTGGTCCAAGCAAAAATGAAGAAGATGAGGAGGTTCATTTGCAAGAGCTTCATTTTCTTGAAGGGTCTTAAAGATGAATGAAAATAATATCCAAGAGTCCCTCAACATTCTCCATGACACTCAAGCATTGGTGTCAAATTCTTGTTGAAGAGCTACTTCATTGGAGGAAACATCCTTCCTTGAAGACATGGAGAAGATTCAAAGAGCAATGTGCCACATCAAAGGTAATTTCATGTCTTTGCTTTTTGATAGAAACCATTTGTTTGAGCTTAATGAATTGTTACATGATGCATACTTGAATAATAATGAGGATATTCATAAGCTCACAATTCAAAATGAGCAACTTCTTGAAAAGTTGCAAGATACTTGTTTTTCCTCCTATGCTTCAGATTGTCAAATGGTAGATTGTTTGGAGGATTCTCATGACATGGTGGATCTTGAGAAATGTGGAAATTTGAATGTGCCTAATGTGTTTTAAGATGAACTTGAAGATATCCAAACACTTGATGTGGTGGAATAGGATCTTGAATTGTCTCTTGATGAAGGTTATGCAACTTTTAAAGAAGAGCATGAATCCTCTACATTGGAACCAATCTATGACAAAGGTTTCACACTTTTGAAGGAGCTGCATGATACTACCCATATGGATCCTTCCCATGATGAAACTTCTGCACATTTTTATCATTTGGGTAAGTTAGTTCATTATCCTACATCCTACAATTCCATGTTTTGCAGCATTAGTCTCAATGAAGTATGGGTGAAAGGGTTCTTTTTTATGGTGCCACATGAGGAGTATGGAACTCCTAGATTTAAATTTTATGATGACATGGTTGGAGCACATTCGTATTCACATTTGCAACAACATCCTTTGTTACTTTATGATGATGCACATCTACACGAATGCACCTATGATATGCATTTGAGTCACTTGAAGACTCATGGTTTTTCTTGCTCAACACTTGATTCATTTGATGTTGGAGGAACTTCATCCAACACTTGGGTGAATAGATTTATGATTGGAGAACATTTTTGTTGCAATACACATACTTTGTTATATATTTATGACTCTCACATTTAGGGATGTATGGGTGAGACTTCTTTGAGTCATTTGAAGTCTCCTTGTTTTTTCTGCTCATTATTTGGTTCAGACTTTAGAGGAGATTCTTCATTCACTTCTTGGATGAAAGAATACATGGTTGAATATTTTGATGCATATCACATCCTTTTGGAGAAGCATTATAGGACATGGGATCCTCACCTATGTCATTGGAGCATATTTGATTGGTAACTTAAAGCTTGTATGCACTTGGAAAATGGTGGTCTACTTGCTTGGAGGTATAAGCACTTTCATGATTCTTTGATGAAGCATATCCTTGATGTACATTTTCATTATGTTGTTATGTACTTTGATGATATATATTTGGTACTCATGATGTTTGGAAGGATGCATACAAGAAAATGGGATCCAGGAATCCTCTTAACTAATGGTGTGGGTTGGAGAGCACTCTTAATTATTGGGGTGCAATACAAGCAATGGGACCCTGGAATAATTTTTATCTCATTGGTTTCAAATTTTTGGGGGAAACAAGTAGTATGGGAGATGTATTTTACCACTTAATAAAGTGATTTTTATCAGAGTAGTGCAGCATCAAGCATGGTGGTTCCTCTCTAAAATCTTCATGGAAACTCAAAGACTCAAGGTTGGGCAATTCAATGGCAACTTCAAAGAATTATACAGAAAGTAGGTTCTTCAACACCCATGTTTAAAATTGCTCGAGGACAAGCAATATTGGGAAGGGAGGATTTGTCATGTCCCAAATTTGGTATTGGGTCACAATGGCCTAATCACATTGGCCCTATTCATTAGAGTTTGTCAAATTGATGCTAAAGGTCAAATAATTGCCAAGGAGGAAAATTACTAGTAACCTAGGTTTGGGGTGGAAGCTTTGGGATTTGGAATAATTGGGATAATAAATGATGTTTGAACATTAGAATGGCATAAATATTTAATAAAGGAGATAAATAAATATATACAAGTGAAAATCAAAGTGGCATTTCATCATGAAGACACATGGAGGAAGTGGGACCCACATATGGCTAGATTTCCCCACTACACTTGGCATCATTCTCTCACCAATTCGAATTCAAGGTGAATGGTAACATACTTGGGGGAGTCCAAAAGGTATTATTCATTGCATGACTCATCCAAGGTCGAAATATAGAGGAAGAGTAACTCCCATGGAAGAGGAAGAGGCAATTTGGAGCTAGTGAGACACTTGGGCTAGATTCCCTAGCTCTATGACAACAATGATGAAGATGCTATGATACCTATGACACATATCAGACCTGAAGGCTGACATATGACATATATGACATGTCAGGGATAAAAATAGACTCCAAGAGGGTGCTCAAGGGTGTTAGGGCAGCTAAGATGCTTCCACATGTGATTTGGTGGAAGTGGGAGACTAGGAATTGTTGTACAAGTGGCATTCTTTGGAATCTCTTCCCAACTTGAGTTGGCATGAGTCTCTTGGAAGGAATTCGACCCATGGAGGACATTAGAAGTTTATAAATCTCAATAACAAAGAATGAAACCATATTTTGATCATTTGTAGAATTTGCAATTGCATTTGTGAAGAGGGAGAGCTAGTGGATGACTAGTTTCTTGCCTTAGCCAATTTCGAGGGTGAAAGATTCTCATCCAAGTTGGTAATTGGAAAGGCCATTCAGAACTTTCATTTGGTGCTTTAATGAAGTCTTTATTTTCAAGTGTAAGCTACAGGGAAGATCATGGTTTCTTCTATTGCAGCTCACTCCTTCAACCATTTCCAGTTTTGATGGCATATTCTTGATCCTTGAGGGAGGGCATTTTTGGTGAGCTATTGTACTCTTTGGGGAAGATTTTAATGCCCCATTTATTTTGTAATATGAATTAAATACTCTTTTCTTCATCTCCAAAAATTTTCATGTCGAAATTCCAAATAGAAATGTATAAATCTCATTTTTAATGGAAGAACAATGCCATTTCCCCACTACCTTGTTGTGAGCCAATGTATTGATGATGATTTCGAATGAATGGATGATTCTATGATATATTTGCGATAAATATACTTCCATGTATGTCTTATACAAGTTTCATGTACTGTACTTGAGCATTTGAATCATTTTTACTCAATTTAGTTGTATTGGGAGGTGAAATAGTGTCATTTCCCCAAGGGTCGAATTGGGGATTTTTGCAATTGAATGGGAGAGGGTGAGAATAGTTGTAATAATCCATTAATGGTGCATATTAGACTTTAATAAAATACTTAACACATTACATACCTCTTTTCATAAATTTGAGTGGGTTTTGAGGCATTTGGGAAGCCATTTTCAGTACTTACCCCAGGGGGATTTGAACCCCAAATTACTAGTAAAATTGCATAATTGGTTCAAAATATTAAGAGAGTTTGAAGAGGTCTTTTGGTAGAAATATTTCATCCATAATCATCATATTCAAGTTCTAATATCATTCATACACCTTCCTTGAAGATTTGAAGGCATTTGGAGTCAATTTGAGACCTAGAGACCAATACTAGTCAAAGGAAAATCACTAGTAAAGTTACCTACATTGATCAGAATTGAAAGAGGATTTGCAGAAGTATTTTAAAGGTCCAAAGGAATCCATGAAACACATATTTATGTTCTAATATCATTCATATACCTTCTCAGAATATTTGGGATCATTTGGGGCAAATTTGGGACCTAGAGATCAAAACTAGTCAAAGGTCTAACTAGGGAAAAAAGTGAAAAATTGCCATTTTAATAAAATTCCTAACAAGGGACATTACAATTGTAAACAATGGAAGTCAAAATTTTGTAACCCAGGTTTTCTTCATATGTTCTGCCTACCAAATTCCTAGTCCAAACAATGAAGTCCTCTTCTTCTTTGAGACAGATGTGAGCCAATTCCATTTCCCTAACAAAATCATCACATAGTATGGCCCAATACCCTTGTAATCCAAACTGCTCAGAATTTTTTGAACCTTTCATCCACATGATCCTTATATTAGTGTCCTTAATATGTACAAGGGAAGCTAGGTTATGATGCTGAAGGTACTAAATCAAGTCTTGTGGAAGAAATACTTGATTTTTTCAACCCATGATGGTGTCCTTTCCTAACTGGACCTTCAACCCATTTCCAATGTTCCAATCAAAGTACTTTCCAATTAGGTTGAAGGAGGACACCAGTGCCTTAAAATGTAGAGATCCATTTTTCTAAGTTTTCACCTCTTTTATGATCCAAGACTAGAGAATATTATCAGGTGCCATATAATTTTGTTCTAGAATCCTATTCTAGAGGTTGTCTTTGGAGATCAAATTCTAGAGAAACTTGGTGCCATGAAGTGTTGATGTATATGTAACTTCAAAATGTATTTCATCCATGTATTTCATTTATATATTATTGTACTCCTATAGAGATGTGTCATTCCTCTATACGCAAGTGTCGTCATGTGTATTGACAACTTGCCAATGGGTTATTCGACCACCATGTGTGGGGTCAGCCCTGATTTATATATTATATGGTTGATGTACCCAGCTAGACAAGTCGGCCCCATAAGGTTATTGGGAAAATAGGACAAGTATAAATAGAGATCAGGAGATCTCTATTTGGATCATTCGAAAACTCATTCTTCCTTCACTTAGAAAGTGGCGCACTAGTGAGGAGGAGGATCATCTGCTACTAGGAGACTATCTCTGTGTATTTTGGTTGTACTTTGGTTGAGCCATTTCTCTCTCTATCTCTAAGGAAGTTGTGGGGTTTTTCACCTTAGGGTTTTCCCCACGGAAACTCTATGTCTCTTGTCTCTCATGCTTTTGCTTCTTGTGATTATTGACATGCTTGTTATGATTGATATGCATTGATATACTGTACATGTTATTCTCTCAGTAAAGATCCTAGAGTATTGTGAATTAATGCTCAAAATTTAACATGGTATTAGAGCTAACCTGAGAAGAAGACATTGTGTAGTGAAGGAAACCGAGGGTTTCTTGTTTATTGGGTTTCTCTCCATAGATTTTGGGAAAGCAGTATAGTAGATTGACTCTACTCATCAAGGAGAATCTTTCTGTCCAATCAAAATTCAATTTTGAGCATTTTCAGATTTGGCCCTAAAAATTAGGGTTTCCACAAAAATAGGAATTTTTGGAATCTGAAGACATAGCTGGAAGCTCCTTGCAAAAATAGAAGTTTAGAGCTTTGGATCGATATTTTTGACTGGGTAGATCCTCGGAAAACTCAAACCCTAATTCAGGGTCCTCCTTAGTGAACCTGGGAAGACAAAAAGGCATTTCTGAAGGGTGAAGCTTTTCAGATCTCAAATTCTGAATACACCAGGCTGATCAGCTCTTCAAGGCGCATCTTTCTACCCTTTCAAAAAGTTGAAATTCATATTTTGAATTTTTAGGGTTTTTCGACAAACCCTAATCCGAAACCAGATCCAGTTTTTCAGCCAGTCAAGTGGTAAGACCTAAATCTTTTCTATTTCCATTTGAAGTACTCTTTAAGATGTCTCACCACACCAAGCTTGAGGATAAGCTTGAAGGGGTTGATAACTTCTGAGCCTGGAAGTATAGGATTGGGTTAATCCTGGAAGAGAATGAGTTGGACTCATACATAAAAGAAGACATCCCTATCCTAGAGGATGAAGAGGATAAGATATTGCATAAGAAGAACTTGGTCAAGGCAAAGAGAATCATTGTTGATTCTATCAAGGACCATCTCATCCCACATGTGTCATCTCTAAAGACACCCAAAGAAATGTTTGATTCTCTGACCAATCTATTTGAAGGGAAGAACATAAATCGCAAGATGACCCTGCGGAACCAATTGAAAGGAGTAAAGTTTCAGAATGGAGAAACCATTCAATCTTATTTTTCTAGGGTCTCTCAGATTAAGGAACAACTGGAAGCGGTGGATGAAATGGTGGAGAATGGTGAAGTTGTCATGACCACTCTAAATGGCCTACCCAGGTCATGGGATTCCTTTATTCAAGGAATTTGTGCAAGAAAGAAGTTGATCTCCTTCAACAGACTGCGGAAAGAATGTTCACAAGAAGAAGCAAGGCTTGTGGCCTGAGAAGAAAAGATGGGAAGTGTAGATCAAGCTCTCACAGTACACACCAAGAAAGGAAGGTCAAAGAGAGAGCACTCTCATGCCAAGAAATCTTCACACTATCATCAACATAAAGATAAGAAAGATCTCAGATGCTTCACATGTAATGAGAAGGGTCATTTTGCTTCAGAATGTCCCAAGAACAAAAGGAACAACAACATCAAGAAGAAGAAGGGCAGCAGGAAAAGATATCATGCTCATGCTGCTAAAGATGATGAACCACCCAAGAAGAAGGCTAGAGCAGAAAGTGACGATGATGACTCATCAAGCGAAGAAGAGTATGGTCTGATCTCTGCTCTCACAGGTACTATCTCTCATGGTTGTAATGATTGGCTTATTGACAGTGGGGGTTCTAAACACATCACTGGGTTTAAAGAATCTTTTGTAAATCTATCTGAACATGAATCACCCCATAAAGTGAAACTTGGGGATGACTATCAATACCCCATCAAAGGAAGTGGTGAAGCCTCATACAACCTAGATTTTGGAAAATCCTTGAAGATGAAAGAAGTTCTTTATGTACCTGGGATCAAGAAGAATCTACTCTCCATCTCTACATTGGATGCAAAAGGAATTAGGGTTGCATTTGTAGATGGCCAAGTCCTAATGTGGCCAAAGGGTAAAACTATTGATGATGCAGTAGTGATTGGAGAGCAAGAGGGAGGTTTGTATAAATTGAAGGGACAACCTAAACATGCCATGGTGCATGATTCCATGGAGCCAAGTGAACTTTGGCATAGAAGACTTGCACATATGCACTACAGAGCATTACCAATTGCAAGTAAGGTTGTAGAAGGTCTTCCTAAAATCAAGACCAAGCATGAAGGTGTTTGCAAAGGATGTGCAAAAGGAAAGAACATAAAAAAGGAATTTCCAAGCAGTGAAAGCAAGGCAAAAAGTATCTTGGAAATTATCCACTCCGATATATGTGGTCCGATGTCATCCATTTCTCTGAGTGGGTATGTTTACTATGTATCTTTCATTGATGAATTCTCCAGGAAGACTTGGGTTTACTTCTTGAAGAACAAAGATGAAGTGTTTGATAAGTTCAAGGAATTCAAAACCTTGATGGAGAATCAAACTGATAAGAAAATCAAGACTTTCAGATCCGACAATGGTGGAGAATTCACTTCAGGTGACTTCAAGAAACTTTGCAGTGATTCAGGGATTAAGAAGGAGTTGACTGCTCCTTACAATCCACAACAGAATGGAGTTGCAGAAAGAAAGAATAGAACAATCATGGAATCACCAAGGGCAATGTTGCATGACCAGGATCTACCTATGCATCTATGGGCAGAAGCAACTAAGACAGTTGTATATGTGCAGAACAGAACACCCCACAAAATATTGGACAACAAGATACCAGAAGAGGTATTCTCTGGTAAGAAACCTGAAGTCAGCCATCTCAGAATATTTGGTTGTCCAGTATACACACATGTCCCAAAGGAGAAGAGGACCAAGCTGGATCCTTCAGGAAAGAAGGGCATTTTTGTGGGTTACAGTGAGAGCTCGAAGGCTTACAGAATATACTTTCCAGGGTTCAAGAAGATTGATGTCATTAGGGATGTAACATTTGACGAAGACTCAGCATTCATCAAATCAAGGAAGACACCTGTTGAATTTTATGAAGAACCTAAGGAAACTAGATTTCAAGACACTACCATGACTGAAGCAATTCCAGATGTTGATCGTGAAAATGAAGATCCGCAACAACCTGTAGATCCACCACGTGAGGACAACTCTCTCAAGAGGAAACCTGCATGGGCTAGAGAGCTCATTCAAGATGCAGAAATATTTGGCATTCCAGAAGAAGAACACAGAGCAAAGAAGAGAACTAGATCTCATACCAACTATGTTGCTTTACTCTGTGATATCATGAACAAAGAACCTTCCAATTACGAAGAAGCAGCATAAAAGAAAGAATGGAAGGATGCCATGGTTGAGGAATACCAATCAATAATGACAAACAATGTTTGTGATGTTGTCCCAAGACCTGAAGGGAAGTCTATTGTGACTTCCAAATGGATCTACAAAATCAAGCATGCTGCAGATGGAAGCATAGAAAAATACAAGGCAAGATTCGTAGCTCGTTGCTTCTCTTAGAAAGAGGGAATAGATTATGAAGAAACTTTTTCTCCTATAGCCAGGTACACTTCCATCAGAACAGTACTTGCCCTGGCTGTAGCAATGAAATGGAAGATACACCAGATGGATGTCAAGACTGCCTTCTTGAATGGTGTAGTTGAAGAGGAAGTATATGTGGAGTAGCCACTCGATTTTGAAACACATGACAAGGAGTCATATGTGTGCAGATTAAGGAAAGCCTTGTATGGCTTGAAGCAAGCTCCCAGAACTTGGTATGGTAGGATGGACAGTTTCCTATCTAGTTTGGGCTTTACCAAGAGTAAAGCGGATTCCAGCCTTTACTACAAGGTTGAGGAAGGAAATCCTGTGATACTAATTCTATATGTAGATGACCTGTTTGTAACAGGAGATGACAGATTGACTGCCGATACAAAGAGGAAGATTGCTGCCGAGTTTGATATGAAGGACTTAGGGATGATGCATTATTTCCTAGGTATGGAGGTGTGGCAGAGTGCAGATGGGATCTTCCTTGTACAAGGGAAGTATGCAGTAGATATCCTGAAGAGGTTCGGGATGATGGATTGCAAGGCCATGGCCACACCTATGGCATCGAACTTGAACCTTCTATGTGATGCTTCATCTAAGTCGGTTGATGTCTCTATGTATCGTCAGATGATTGGGTCCTTGATGTACCTGACGAACACGAGACCAGATATTTGCTTTGCGGTGAACACATTGAGCCAGTTCCTGACAGATCCGAGGGGTGTTCACCTGGTTGCTATAAAGCATATTCTGAGCTACCTGAAGGGTACAGTTGATTATGGGCTCAAGTATGAAGCAAAGCAAAAGTTTAACCTGCAGGGTTATGTTGATTTAGATTGGGCAGGCAGTGCTGCAAATAGGAAGAGCACATCTGGGTGTTGCTTCAATATGGGATCAGGTGTGATCTCTTGGTTTAGCAGGAAGTAGTCCTGTGTAGCACTGAGTACAGCTAAGGCAGAGTATGTTGCAGCCTGTTCGGCTAGTTGTGAGGCAGTATGGCTTCGGAAGCTACTATCTGAGTTATTTGATCTCCCGTTGGATACTACTGGTATCTTCTGTGATAACCAGAGTTGTGTGAAGCTGTCTGAGAACCGAGTGTTTCATGACAGGTCAAAACACATAGAGATCAAATATCACTATATCAGGGATATGGTGCAGATAGGAGCAGTGAAGCTCCTGTATGTTGCGACAGATGAGCAGATTGCAAATGTGTTGACAAAACCACTAGCCAAAGTGAAGTTTGAGTACTTCAGAGAGAGGCTTGGTGTTCTTCAGATTGGTGACACTTCAAGGAAGAAGTGATGGACACATTTGCAGAAGCCATTCCAAGCATGATGGAAGGAGGATCCTTCACATGGCTGTGGATGTAAGCGCTGGATGATGAGCATCAGGACGATGCTCCAATTACTGCTTTGTATATGCATCATGTTGGATGCTTGAACCATGTATCTGTATATGTATCAGGTGGATACTGTTTATGATCAGGTAGATCATGTGTGTTAATATATATATCAGGTGGATACATTGTGTGGATCATGTATTTGTGTATGTATCAGGAGGATACATTATATGATCAGGTGGATCATGTATGATGATATATATCAGGTAGATACTTGGTATGCATCAATTAGATGCATTGTATGATCAGGATGATCATGGATGACGAGCTTCAGGATGTTTCTCCAGATATGCATCAGGACAATGCAGTGATGAGTATCAGGACGATAATCTAAATGATATGCATCAAGATGATGCTATGATGATGATCAGGATGATCATATGTATCAGTTGGATACATTACATAATCAGTTGGATTATGTGTGATGAGTTATGAAGACACAGATGCACAGATCCTTTCCTACATGGTGGTAGATGTGTTCTCCCATGTGCGTTGATGTAAGTGTAGAGCCTTTCCGACATGGTGGTAGATGTGTTCTCCCATGTACATTGATATAAGTGCAGAGCCTTTCCGACATGGTGGTAGATGTGTTCTCCCATGTGCGTTGATGTAAGTGTAGAGCCTTTCCAATATGGTGGTAGATGTGTTCTCCCATGTGCGTTGATGTAAGTGCAGAGCCTTTCCGACATGGTGGCAGATGTGTTCTCCCATGGTCATTGATGTAAGTGCTGTGATCCTTTCACGGATGGTGGTAGGTTGGTCCTCCCATCCCGGTGAGTGCAAGTGTTGTGTATGTGCATCTGGGTTGTGCTTTGTGATACTCTGTGGCCATGGACAGGTTGTGCAATAGCATGTAAAAGGTCTTGGGAGATCCGATAGGTTGAGCTGTGTGCTCGTAATCAGTCCTAGGATGCTCTTTCAAGGTTTTGTTGACTCACATAATAAGTCCTAAGGATTCCACAGTATGGCCAGTGATGATGAAGACCTGCAGGTGGTGGGCCTACATCTAGTATGAAAAAGGACTGGCTCTGTAGAACTTCCTATGATGAGTTGATCCAGAGATTGATTGAGATAGCAGCAGCTATGACGATGACGATGATTCGAGGACGATGCATCGATGACGATGATCCAAAGAAGAAGACTTGTGCTAGTTGATCTGTGTCGAGAAATACCTTCCTAGTTAAGAGGGAGTGTTGATGTATATGTAACTTCGGAATGTATTTCATCCATGTATTTCATTTATATATTATTGTACTCCTATAGAGATGTGTCATTCCTCTATATAGAAGTGTCGTCATGTGTATTGACAAGTGTCGCAAGTATGTTAACTTGCCGATGGGTTATTAGACCACCATGTGTGGGGTCGACCCTGATTTATATATTATATGGTTGATGTACCCAGCTAGACAAGTTGGCCCCATAAGGTTATTGGGAAAACAGGACAAGTATAAATAGAGATCGGGAGATCTCTATTTGGATCATTCGAAAACTCATTTTTCCTTCACTCAGAAAGTGATGCACTAGTGAGGAGGAGGATCATCTGCTACTAGGAGACTATCTCTGTGTATTTTGGTTGTACTTTGGTTGAGCCATTGCTCTCTCTATCTCTGAGGAAGTTGTGGGGTTTTTCACCTTAGGGTTTTCCCCACGGAAACTCTATGTCTCTTGTCTCTCATGCTTTTGCTTCTTGTGATGATTGACATGCTTGTTATGATTGATATGCATTGATATACTGTACATGTTATTCTCTCACTAAAGATCCTAGAGTATTTTGAATTAATGCTCAAAATTTAACATGAAGTTCCCAAAAGCGTGTATATTGTTCAGACCTCAACCCCCTTCGAATTCGATATTGAGCACTAGCTGGTCTAATGATTCCCTGATATCCATCCTTACCACTCCACATAAAATTAAAAATGATCTTTCTAATATTTCCAAGTACACCTTTTGGGATATGTGCCATTATCTACCAATATATTGGGATTGCTTCAAGGACATATTTTACTAGTGTCAACCTGCCACCTCTGGGTAACCATTGATTGCACCAGTGTTGGATTCTAGCTTCGACATGTGTTATCAACCAACCCTAGTCCCGTTTTCCATATGCATTCAACTTTAGTATATAACCTCGGTACTTGAAGCCTTCCGAATGAAGTTTGTTACCTGGAAATTGAAAACACCCTTGATTTCCTATTCCACCAACTTTTCCACAATATGAAATCACATCAGGGATTTGTATTCGTTTATTGGCATTCTAATCGCCTTATAGTAGAGACTCATGAACTCTTTCAAATTCCTCCCTTCCAATAAAGAACCATTGGGGAAACATAGAACGTCGTCTAAAAAGAGTAGGCGAGTTAAGAAAATATTTTGTCCTACTTTTATTCCTTTTAGCCCACTTGTCCTTTTGGCTTCCATAATTGTTTGACTTAGCCCTTTAGCAACTAAAAGGAAAATATATAGCGATGAGGAGCACCCTTGATGGATACCTTGAGTTGGAATGACGAAATGGGAAGCTACACCATCTAATAAAAAAAACCCGAGGAGACACAACTCATGATCCAATTTACCATCTAAAAAGAGAACCCACCTTGAATTAATATCAAATGGATATATAACCAACAAACTCCATCAAAGGCCTTCAAGAGGTTGAGATTTGTGACCATTGCACTTAACCTCATTGATTTAATACTATGAAGACCCTCCTTAACCACCCTAATTGCTTCGTGGACCTACTATCATTTGAGAAAATTGAATTGTTATGGAAGAATGATCATGGGTAGAAGGTTTTTCAGACAATTTACCAAAACTTTAGCAATGATTTTATAGATACAATTACATAAAGAGATTGGCCTGAATTCTCTAAATTTTTTCAGTCTATCCACTTTTACAATCAGCGCTATGAAGGTGGAATTAAAGTTGGAATAACCCTCCCTATCAACCTTACTTATTCCACACCCCTTAGGAGGTCTTTTCCCAACATATACAAAAATTGACAATGAGTTCCATTGTCAATCTATCTAGGCCTAGAATTTTTCCTAATTGAAAATAAGCCAATGCTTCCTGAAATTTGGGCAGGTTGACCTCTATGAAGGGCCAAATATTGTCTTCTTTAGATACTAAATGAGGAAGGGGAGAGAATACCTTGACAACTTAATCTATATTAGTAGCCTTGGGTAATTGATAGATTCTCAAGAAGTGTCATACCCCAAGGGCCACAAGGTTTTCGAAGCATGTCCCCACGACCTTGATTTTCTAGTTCCTAAATGGATTTGTTTCTCTGTTGAAAGCTGGTGTACTGATGTAAAATCATAGTGTTTCCTCACCTAATTCCAACTAGACAACTCGACTCTTCATTATCTAGTCAACTTCATGATTTCTCAAGAGTCAAACTTTAGTGGATTCTAAGGTTTTTAAGGACATCAACTCTTCATCAGAAAATACCTAGGATTTACTATTTCTGAATAAATTATTGATAGATTCCTTATTTTCTAATGAATATTTATCCCTATTTTTTAATTTAGGAGCTGACCAATACACCACCTTCTTTTTGAGACCCAACATAGAATAAAAAAATTGATGACTTGCCGAAGTACCTACTTTAGGCTTATGATGAATACATTCTTTTCGACAAGCTCCAAGAATCATAGACTCCCCCATCTAGACTTGGTTGAATTTGAAGTGAGTTGGTGGTTTCTCCTCTACAAAGGAAAATTCAAGTAGAATTGGGTTATGGTATGATCCTCCTCCTATACCAACCCAACCATGATGTCTATCCAAACCCGACAGCAGGTGTTCTTCCATTAGAAAACAATCCAGTCATGTTGAGATTCCTGAAAAGCTTGATATTTTGTCCCACCAAGTTGGATTGAGGATTACCATATCTACCTTGATCATCTCCACTAAGTGAAACTATTGCATAAAATAATCAACTAGTGCCTTAGGTCGATCCATATCCCCCTAGAGTTCAAACCTATTGACAATGAAGTTTAAATCCCATCCTCTGGTCAAGTTTGACTCCTTGAGAACAAAAATCTGAAAAAATTATTCCAAAAAAGTTGTTTCCTGACATATGGCCTGTAGAGATTCAAGATGGTTAGGTTAGTGTTCAAAATTTCACTCATGAGGACCATGCAGAGACCTGAATGCATAGAGAAAACATTCATTAAAGATAAAACAATCCACCAACCTGTTAAGAGGCCCCTAGTAAGTGCACATGAATCCGAACCATTGAAAATCCCAATTGCAGAAGCGTTTCTTAAGCCTTCCTACGATCAAGTGCTCCTTGTATTTTGTTTCTTGAATAATAAAAATGTTTGGTTTCTCTTTCTCCACTAATCTATGGAGAGATAGTTGTTTAGAGGGGATGCTATGCAACCAAGTCCCATAAAGAGCATGAAAAGAGCATGGAAAGAGCATAAATATACCAAAAAGAGTAATCCATGCCTTAATAATGAAGAAAAGAGATGAATACCAAGCCTCTTCAAGGGGGAAACCTCCTTATATAGTGTACTAAGTACACAAGACAAGACAAGATGATTCAAATCAAAAGGTCTCCTTCCTATATATAGGGGACAAAGAGGTATAATTACAACTCACGGACCCAAGCCAACATAACTAATGAAATAATACTAATGATAATTACCACTAATATACCCAAGCCGACATCAATAATATGTAATGAGCCACAATATAGGGGCTAATGTGACAACATTTAGGGCTTAACATGCCCCTCCTCTTTAGCCAAGTGTTTTACTCAATGATTGATTAGTTGTGGATGCTTCTATATGAAAGAATAATCTTCCTATGCCACAAATCTTCAATTGATAAGTTCTTCCATTTGATGAGGTACTCAGTAATAGCCTGATTGCGTAGTTGTTTGGTCCTTGTTTCAATGACTTGTTCAATTTCCAATATGAATTTTCCTTCTTCATCAAGCTCCAACAAGATAGTTTGAATTGGTTTCTTGTCTCCTATTACCTTCTTTAAGAAAGAAACATGGAAAACTAGGTGTACCCTTGAAGATGAAGGGATCTCCAATTTGTAAGCCATACTACCAATCTTTTGCAACACTTTATAAGGACAGTAGTACTTGGGTGCTAATTTATTGTATTTATTTAGTTTCTTGAGGGACATCTATTTGTAAGGTTGTAGCCTCAAAAATACCCAATCCCCTTCTTCAAAACTTCTTTCACTTCAATGTTGATCTACTTTTTGTTTCATCCTATTTTTTGACATAGCCAAGTTGTCCTTGAGTAACTAGAGAACTTCTTGCTAGTGCTCTAGGTGATTTTCCACAACTTGAATTTTAGATTTTACTTTTAAAAGAGATCTGATATTTTAGGATTAAGATCACTCAACAGTAGCAAAACTCAATAATAATTCACTCAAGAAGTGTAGGAAGAAGAAGAAGAAATGGAGATTCAATCATCACTCATACACAAGAAATGACAAAAATTGTTGTATCATACATCAGCTATAAGTTGGCACTCTGAAAAAGTGAATAATAATTGAATACAATCAAATGGATTCGAATGCCTCTAAGTTCATTCGAATTCTCCTCAGTGTTTGGCTTGGATAGCATTGGAGACATCATCCAAACCAGTGGTAGTAGTCACAAATGTCAGATAGTCAGTAAAATGAGTCTAACTAAGTGCATGGGAACTGATGTAGGGAAGGAGACTCCAATGTGGGTGCATGAGGAGATGTCAGTAGTCAGAATAGTTGGTCTAGTCTCTCTGGGGGTCTATCTAAGTGTTTCAGTTAGTTAAACTAGAAATCAATCCCCAAAACAAGGAACAAATCCACTAATCATGGAACTAACTGAAGTAACTCCTAAATAGGTGGAAGAAGGCGCACTTGTACTCCAGTGATGAAAATAAGGGTGCATCAGTGGCTAGGAGGGCTAAAATGGAGCAGAAACAGGCTCCTGGGGCTGAAATACCGAGGACTAGGTGCTGGGAGACTACCATACTGATGACTGGATGCATGCAAAATGCATGCAAGCACGAAAAATATAAAAATTATGGTGAGAATATTCCAATGCCCCCCCGCAAGCTATACTATGAGGTGGTAACTGAAAATGAAAAGTAGGGCCCTGGTGATTGAGACCAAAGGTCACTCCATACAACAATCTAAATAATAAAAGAGGAAAGAGGGAAAACCCGGTGGGAAGAAAGCCCTCCCTCAAAATAGACTGAAGGATGCTAATATAGCATGTCATCACTCACCCCAAGAAGAAATCTAAGGTAAGTGAACCTCTTCACCGTGAAGGTCTTGGTGAAGATGTCTGTAATATTCTCTTCCGTTGGAAGGTAGAGCAGTGAGATGGTTTGATCATGCACCAATCCTCAGATGTAATGCATGTGTATCTCAATGTGTTTGGTTCTCTGTCTTAGAAACAGATCTGTGGAAATCCTGATAGCACTCTGATTTTCACAATAGATGACTGGTGGAGTACTGAATCGAATCCCAAACTCTGATAAGATGCCCCG
This sequence comes from Larix kaempferi, assembly GCA_027924585.1. NCBI lineage: Eukaryota > Viridiplantae > Streptophyta > Pinopsida > Pinales > Pinaceae > Larix > Larix kaempferi. The sequence continues at coordinate 8,219,458 of BSBM01000162.1, read as the reverse complement.
CAACCAGATGCACTGTGTGGCTACATTGACTGCACCTCTATACTCGGCCTCTGCTAAAGAAAGAGCTAAAGCAATATGCTTTTTTCTCGACCAACAGATAGGTCCATATCCAATCATGAAAACAAAACCAGATGTTGACTTTCGACTTGAGCTGTCTCCTGCCCAATCTGAGTCAGTGTAGCCAACAAGGTTCAGAGGAGACCCAATTGCATAGTCAAGACCATAGGTCTTTATCCCTTGCAAGTAATGCAAGATCCTCTTTGCTGCCTTCCAATGAATCTCATGAGGCTTCTGCATGAATCTAGACACAACACTGACTGCATAGGAAATATCAGGTCGAGTGTGTGTAAGAAACAATAGACTCCCAATCAACTGTCGATATAGTGTACTATCCACCAGAGGTGTGGAAGAACCATCATCAAGGTTGATCCGTAAAAGAAAAGGAAATGTTGCTGGTTTGCACCTGTTAAGCAGATCTAAAACATACTTGGACTGTGCAACCTTGATTCCTGAATCACTCTGAGTGACTTCAAGACTAAGAAACGGTCTCAACAATCCAAGATCTGACATGGATAAGGAGTTATGCAAAGCTATTTTTATAGATCTGATGCATGAAGTGTTGCACCCTGTAATCAATAGATGATCAACATATAGAACAATCATAAGTAGAGAGTCACCTTCATGTCTCATATAGACATTCAAATCAGATTTGCATCTCAAGAAGTTTTTATAGATCTGATGCATGAAGTGTTGCACCCTGTAATCAATAGATGATCAACATATAGAACAATCATAAGTAGAGAGTCACCTTCATGTCTCATATAGACATTCAAATCAGATTTGCATCTCAAGAAGTTTTGTGATAGAAGGAAGGAATCCATTTTTGCATACCAAGCTCGGGGAGCTTGCTTGAGTCCATACAAGGACTTCCTCAATTTGCATACCATTGAAGAGTCTTCAACATACCCCTCAGGTTGCTTCATGTAGATATCCTCCTCTAGATCTCCATGAAGGAAATCACTCTTGACATCCATGTGATGCACTTCCCAGCGCTTGGATGCAGTAAGAGAAAAAAAAAGACAGAGGGAATCCATCTTAGCAACAAGAGTGAATGTCTCTGAGTAGTCAATCCCATGGACTTGGGAGTATTCGTAGGACTTGGGAGTAACCCTTGGTAAGGAAAAATGTTATCTCTTCACTTGAATTCAAATTTTATTTAATGACATATTTATTTTTAGTGAATCAATTGTTGATAAATAATATATAGTATATTCGATAAAATATATTTAAATTCCATAATTATATTTTTAATTAAATAATTTTTTTATAATTTAATAAATAATTAATCAACTTTAACTATTAATAAAAATCAGATCTATTTTTATATATAAATAATAAAATATAAAGCTAAATTTAAATGTGATTATGGAAATATTACCATAAATCCCTCTCTCCCGTATAAATGGTTAAACAAAAAAAAATGAAAAACAATAAACATGATGTACATGATTTTCATAATCTAATAAAAGTGACTCATACATCATATGAATGACCTCTAAAGTCTAATAAAACACTACATTCAATAATTACAAATACATAAACTAGATTTAGAAAAGAGTTTAAAAACATCACTTCACATTGAGTATAATAAAAAGTAATTCAATCTATCTTATCTAAATATAAGCATATGAAACCCATGCAAACATCTCTTGTACCCACGATTATCTTGTTAAAATGTATTGTTATTCAAAGAACAATCATTACACTAAAAAAGATAAAAGAATCATTTTGTTTGAAACTCTTCATCATTTGTAACAAGTGTGTAGTGTTGGGTTAGGGCTTGATAGGTGTAAGGAATTCTCAATGGATACCATAATTGAGGTAGCTCCTTGAAAAGGGGTTGGATTTGACTCTAGGGTTGTCTCTAGATTCATGCCTCTAGATGGAAAGGTGTTTGATCTAGATCCTTCGGTGAACCAAGACTCTTCTCCTTCTATGCCTATTTATGGCTGACCTTTTGGATACGAACAACAAGAGGGGTTTTTATCTGGAAAAGAGGTGAATTATTTGGAAGATAGCGAGAAGGTTGTGAGAGGGAGATTTGTGGACACAAGGATTCTATTGGGTATGTGTTATATTCTCTGCATGTATGTGAAGGGGAGAGTGCGCTTGTCAGCGGAATACTAGGTTAATGGATTAGGGGTCTATTTACTAATCTGGGTTAACGTATTAGGGTATTGGATGCTGCGGAATACGTATATTGTATTGTGAGTGATTCATAATGACAGAATGAGAAAAATAGGAAGTGTGGCTCGAAGGTTTGCTTTTTTTCCCGGTTAAGGGTTTCCAGGGTAAATCTCTGTGTACTATGTGTGAATGCTATGATGTAATCTTTGTTTTGCTTAAAAGAATCTGTATGCTTTGCTTCTCTACACAAGTTTAAAACTTACATGTGGTATCAGAGCTCTATTATTTGGTTTTAGGGGGATGGCTCTGTTGTTGAGGGTTCGACGCAGTTGATAGATCTTGGGTGTGTGATAAACCCGGCTTCAGTGGGAGCTTTGTAGCCTTGATTTGTGCATTGAAAGATAATGGCGAGCAGTTCAAGAATTGAGATCGAGAAGTTTAACGGCCAGAACTTTGAGCTATGGAAGCTCAAAATGGAGGATCTTCTTGTAGATCAGGACCAATGTATTGTGGTGGATCCAGGTTCACAACCCACTAGAAGATCGAAATAATATTGGGAGAAATTAGATAGAAGGGAGAGGAGTATAATTCGACTGTGCTTATTAGACTCTGTGTTATTGAACATATCTGGGGAAGATACTGTTGTAAATATTTGGACGAAACTAGGGAGTTGTATCAATCAAAATCCCTTGTGAACGAGTTGTTTCTGCAAAATAAACCGCATCACCTCAGAATGGATGATAATGACACGATGACAGAGCATCTAAATGTCTACAATACTCTGGTAAGTCAAATAACCTCTGTTGGAATTACAGTGATTGAAGAAGATAAATGTATTACATTATTTTTGTTCTTTGCCAGATTACAGGGACAACCTAATTGTAGCAATAGGGAGTGTTAATCAAGCAACATTAAAATTTGATGAAATAGTATCATCCTTGCTATTAGAAGAGATGAGGCGGGAAGCCATGGATACGCATAGCATGAATGCTTTGTTTGTGAGAGGTTGTCCCCAGGAGAGAAACAAAAATAAGGGATCTCAGGGGGTATCTAAATCCCCGGGAAAATTTATAAGGAAGTGTTGGAAATGCGGTAAAGTTGGGCACTATAAAAAGGATTGCATATCTAAGAATATTGATAAAGGAAAGGGACCAGAGGATAACTCTACCACAGAGGAAAACACTTCCTCAGAAGAAGGAGGGGATGTGTACCTAACATCTACTGGTAATCCTTAAGAACGTGATATATGGTTGATTGACTCGGGTGCATCATGTCATATGACCCCTCATAGGGAGTGGTTCTGTGAATATGAAGAGTACAATGGAGGAGATGTGTTATTGGGAGATGACTCACCAACCAGTATCATTGGGCGTGGTAGAGTCAAGTTGAAACTTGAGGATGGAAGGATTAGAACTCTTCCTGGATTACTACACATTCCAAATTATCTAGCGAGAAACTTGATATATGTCGGAAAGACGGATATTGCAGGTGTAAAGATTGTGTGTGGAGATGGTGGTTGCAAAATGGTTCGAGGAACAATGCTATTGATGAGGGGAATTTGGTATGGAACTCTGTACAAACTATTGGGAAGAACCATCATTGGCTAATGTAACAGTTTTGTTGTTCCTGAGGGGGGAGATACATAACATAGAACCCTAAATGCATCAGCAGGAAAGACAATGCTATGGCATCAAAGATTGGGGCATATCAGAGAAAAGGGCCTTCGAGCATTATAAGGTAAAATTATGGTTGAAGCTATGATTAATTGCACTCTAGATTTTGACTTTTGTGAACATCGCATATATGGAAAACAAAATCGAGTAAGATTTGCATCTAGTGCTACAAGAGCAAAGGAAATTTTAGAGATAATACATAGTGATGTTTGGGCCTGTGTATGTTCCATCACTAGGTAGATCTGTGTATTATATTTCATTCATATATGATTTCTCAAGGAAAACATGGATTTATTTCCTTCGAAAGAAATTTGAAGTGTTTTCTAAGTTCAAAGAATTTAAGGTTCTTGTCGAAAATCAAACAAAAAAGAAAATAAAGGTGTTGAGGACAGATAATGGTGGAGAGTTCTATGGGAATGAATTCGAGGAATTCTGTAAGAAGTGTGGTATATCAAGGAAGAATACTACTCCATACACACCTCGATAGAATGGAGTTGCTGAAAGGATGAATAGGACGTTGATGGAAAAGGCAATAAGTATGCTAAGCAATGCCAGGATAGGACAATAATTCTAGGCAGAGGCAGTGGAGACATGTTGGTAAATCGATCACCCACGTCAGCTTTGGTTGACAAAAATCCACAAGAGGTATGGATTGGTAAGAAACCATCTATTAAACATCTGAAAGTTTTTGGCTGTGATGCTTATGTACATGTTCCAAAGGGGAAAAGGAGTAAGCTGGACAATAAAGCATAAAATTGTATCTTTATTGGTTATAAAGATGGTATGAAAGGTTATAAGATTTGGAATCATGTAACTAAGAAGACTGTCTACAGTCGAGATTTTGTGTTTAGAGAGGTCAAAGAACTTCCCAGGTAGGAAGTGACTCCAATGGAAAAGGAACTAGAGAAGATATAGTTTGAGTTAGAAGATGAAGAATCTGACTCAATGTAAGAATATGAACCAGAAGAAGAACCTCATACCCAAGTTTCAAGGAGATCATCTCGAGAAAGAAGGAAACCAGAAAGGTATTCCCCTCCTGATTTTCGGTCTAGTTTTTCTTTATCTATTACTGATGATGATCCTAGAAATGTGAAGGAAGTTGTTGATTCAGAGGATAGAGATCTATGGAAGAAGGCCACGCTTGAAGAAAGGGAAGCATTGGACAAAAATGAAGCGTGGGATCTAGTCCAATTACTTTCTATAAGAAAAGTTGTTGGAAACAAATGGCTATTTAAAAATAAGTTAAATGCAGAAGGTAAAGTGGAGAAGTACAAAGCCCGCTCGGTAGAAAAGCGATATTCTCAGGTAGAGGGAATTGATTTTGGTGAAATATTTTCTCCAATTGAAAAATTAACTTCCATTAGATTTATTCCTTCTATTTTTGCTGCTTTTGATCTTGAAGTAGAGCAGATGGATGTGAATACAACATTCTTACATGGGGATCTAGAAGAAGAAATCTACATGAAACAACGGGGAGGGTTCATATTAAAGGGAAATAAAGAGCTGGTATGTAAACTAAAGAAGTCCCTTTATGGTTTAAATCAATCTCCAAGTATGTGGTACAAAAATTTTGACACATACATACTTGGATTGGGGTTTGTGAGAAGCAAGGTTGATCACTGTGTATACTCCAAATAAGTTGGTGATCACTTCATTAACATAGTATTGTATGTTGATGATATGTTCTTGATTGGAAACAACAAATATGTCATAAAGGAGGTGGAGTCTCAGCTATCCTCCAAATTTGACATGAAGGATCTCGGTGCTGCAAACTTCATACTAGGAATGGAGATTAAAAGAGATCGTGCAAACAGGAAGGCTTGGTTAAATCAAAGAAAATATGTTGAGAAAAAACTACAGAGATTTAAAATGTAGGAAAGTAAGTCGGTCAAGGTCCCTACACCTGTAGATGTAAATTTATATGTAGATCAGCGTCCCAAGACACAGGAAGATGAAGAAGATATGGCACAAGTTCCATATGCTAGTATGGTTGGCAGTTTGATGTATGCAATGGTTTATACCAGATTGAACATTGCTCATGCAGTGGGAGTATTGAGCAGATATATGTCAAAACCAAGGAAGGAGCACTGGACAACTGTAAAGAGGGTCTTCAGATATTTTCGTGGCACTACAGATTATGCAATCTGCTACCAAGGAATACCTAGACTAGACAGAGTAATAAATGTACATGGATTTGTTGATGCAGATTGGGCTGGAGATCTTGATCATAGAAGATCTACAAGTGGGTATGTGTTTAACCTATTTGGAGGAGCTATCAGTTGGATGAGAAAGAGACGGGATTCAATTTCTCTCTCAACTATTGAACCTGAATATATGGCAGCCACTCATGCAAGTAAAGAAGTTGTATGGATGAAAAAATTATGTTCATGTGTTGGATTTGTACAGAAATCTGTAAGGTTAGATTGTGATAGCCAAAGTGCAATCTTCCTGGTAAAGAACCATGCTTATCATGCTAAGACAAAACATATTGATGTGAAATATCACTTTGTGAGAGATATGGTTGAATATTACAAGGTGTTGTTGGAGAAGGTTAACACCTTGAAGAATGTTGCAGACTTATTAACAAAGTCTGTTAGTACAAAGAAGTTCTCTTGGTGTAGAGAATCTATGGGCATCGATGCCCTGAACTTGTGACTTTATGGGTACATGACTCATTGTTATGCAGAGAAAACAACAAGTGGGATAATGTTGGGTATGTGTTATATTCTTTGCATGTATGTGAAGGGGAGAGTGCGTCATTAGGACATTTCCGTTCAGAAATGGTCGACAGGCCGTTTCCGTTCAGAAAGGGCCGACAGGCCGTTTTTGATACGAACAATTTTTTTTGTTTATTTTGGGGATTTTTCTAAAAATATGTGATTTAATACTGGTTAAGGGATTGGGGTCTATTTACTAATCCGGGTTAATGGATTAGGGTATTGGATGCTACAGAATACCTATATTGAATTGTGAGTGATTCATAATGAGATAATGAGAAAAATAGGAGGTGTGGCTTCAAGGTTTGTTGGTTTTCCCGATTAAGGGTTTCCAGGGTAAATATCTGTGTACTATGTGTGAATGTTGTGATGTAATCTATGTTTTGCTTAAAAGAATCTGTATGCTTTTCTTCTCTACACAGGTTTAAAACTTACATATTCAAGAAGGTTGTCCGAAGAAGAAATGGTGTTAAAATAATGGTGGGAGAGGATATTAAGGTGGGATACATAATGAAATTTACAGGTAAAATGCTTATAGGGAGATTCTATGGGTTCATATTTAAGGAGAAAAGTCTCAGAGGATGGTTGAATGATGAAAACTAGGCTTCTCTCCTAAAAAATTACTATCTGGAGTTTTTCATTATGACTCGGGGTTGGTTAGGGTTTAAGATGAAACAAGATGAGGATGTTGTAAAGATATCGAGAGATTCCTAGGTGTGGGGGGAGAATGATATAACCCTAAAATTCTGGAACCCATGCGTCGACCCAAGAAAGGAATTCAATCGCTTCGCTCTGGTTTGGGTAAAAATTCCTCGGTTGCCCCTCGATTTTTTAAATGATCCTTTCTTGAAAGTTGTGGGTAACCATATTGGAACAACAATTATAGTGGATCCCTCTTACAATTTTCAATTTCAGTGCACAGTTGCTAAGGTTTTGGTTTCGGTTGATATTTCCATAGGGTTACCGGATTTTATAGAGATAGAGGTCAATGAATTATGCTTGAAGCAGACTTTGGATGATGTAAATGTACCCTTTTAATGAGAAATATTTCATGTGTATGGTCACTTCATCAAGGAATGCTCGTAACCATTCAAAAAAACGTTTGGGTAAGAAAGGACCTACAAAGGCCGGAGCTTAAATATGTGTCGGACTTAGCGAAGGGAATTATGGTTGGTGATGCAGATCTCATAAGAGAGAATATTGGCGGAATTTCTTTAAATAATCCAATCGAGCTAGTGTCCTTGGAGCATGACCCTAGAGAAAAAAACCTAGATCATACTTCAAGGGTTAAGACACCTTTGGGGGTTTCACCGGTGAATATATCCTCTAAACGTGGGATACCGATAAGGGATGGGACAGAGAATTACTTGGAATATTTTCGAACCGGAGAACCTCTGATTCAGTATGCAACTAAAGAATATCAAGTGAAAGTTTGATTCTAGATGCATCAGGGTCTAATTCTAGTAGTGGGAGCTTGGAACCTGTTGTTGGTATTGGTTCGATTTCAACAGTAGACATTCAAAACGAGGCTATGTTGGCTCAAGAATTAAAAACCCTATATCGGAATTGGACTCTCGAGCTGAACCCGTTTCCAATTTTGGACCCTTTGGTCACAAACAAAGCCTTTAATAAGATGAAATTCCAGTGGAAGAAGTCAAGCTTTTGTATCACGAAGAGGATTTGGAAGGTAAGTCTATCTTGGACTCCCTTAAACTCTCGTATCTGATTCTTTTGGACTTTATGTTGTTGGTTCATAAAAATGTTAATGTTTGTTCAATGGCTATTCTTGGGTAGGAGATTCCTTGTCATAGAAAGTCTCTTAGAGTGCATAAAAATTTAATCCATGAGGGTTCTCCTCTCATGAACTTAGTGGGGTTTGTGGTTCTTAATGTAAAATGGGATGCCTCTAATCTATATGCCTTGAGATCGAAGGGTGTTTTGTATTGAGGGGAATAGGTTGAGACAGTAGGGTTAGGATATTTCACTCCTCTCAAAAGGACTTTAGGGTTTAATAAGTGTCTCAGAGAGGATTTAAACCAAATATTTTTAGACAGTATTTTACCCAAGGCACTTAGATTTTATCCCTTGATGAGGGTAAATCCATGAAAATTTTATCCTTTAACTGTAGAGGGTTGGCCAGCAACCTAATAAAGTTGGAACTTGTGAGATTGCTAGAGTTAAATTGTCTAGAATTTTTGGTAGAGTTAAATTGTGAGATAGATTGAAGAGGTTGTTGAAGGGTTGGGAGTTTGTCTGGGTCGATGGTCGAGATTTGTCTGCAGGATTACTAACAGGATGGAAAGATTCTTTGGAACTCCTAAATAGTTTTTCCTTTAAATATGGGATTGGAAATACCTTTCATAGTAAGGCTCTAGAATTGAAGTTCAATATATTTAATGTTTATGGTCCATACAGTTGGAAAGTTTTTTTTTGGGATATTTGTTTTGACAAATCCTTCCTTGAGGATTCCCCTTTCTAATCACAGGGGATCTTAACTTCTCCCTAAATAGGATTGAGTTCTGGGGGAGTAGGGCTATACCAGATCCTTTACAGGATTATTTTCAACACCTCTTGGAGTCTAAGGATATAATAGACATTGAACTTACAGAGATCAAACCGACCTAGTTTAACAAGAGACCAGGAGAAGAAGTCATTTTTAAAAGACTTGATAGATTTATCTTTATTGGAGAACTTGTAAGGAAAGTAGAGAGGTTTATATCCTGGAGGAAAACTGGAGGAGGATCAGATCATCTGCCTATTCTCTGCCATTTAGAAAAAGGAGAACCGAAACCAAGGACTCCTTTTAAGTTCAATCCCCACTGGTTGGAAAATGTCGATTTTACTAGTCTGATCAGAGCTAATTGGAAAATGTTTTATGCTTCTTTGAAGGAGTCTTGTAGCTTACAATTTTCTAACTCCTTATATGTTATAGATAAATTAACCATGTAATGGTCGGTTCATCAGATGATGAGAAGGGATTTCATACTTAAATAGATTGAATCCCAAATAAGCTCATTTTACAATGATTTTCCATGTGCATTGAGCTATAAGGAGTTATAGGACCTAGTGGTTTTAGAGGGAAGAAGGAATGCTACACTGAAGGAGAAGGAAGCTGAGGTAAAGATGAAAAGTAGAGCAGTCTGTATTTCCTTAGGAGATGAAAACAATGCTTATTTTCACAAGTTTGTAAACCAAAGGAAGGGGAACAATACCATTTGTGAATTAAACAAAGAAGGAGGGGATTCTATCACGGGGTTTGTTAATTTAGTTGTTGAAGGAGTCAAATACTTTAAAGAAATTTATTCAGAGCCAGAGCTAAATAATATCCCTGATCTAGTACAAACCTACACAAAATTTCCTAAATGAATCAAGGATGAAGAAAACAAAAATATTTATGCCCCTGTTTCTTTGGAAGAGATGGAAGCTACTCTTGGGAAATCCAAAAAAGAGAGAAGCTCGGGGACGGACAGATGGACATCTAAATTGTTCCTAGCCTGTTTCGATCTGTTGGGAGAAGATTTCCTAAGAGTAATTGAATACAACAAAATTTAGGGTAGAATGTTATCCAGATTTAACTCTACCTGCATTGTTCTAATCCCTAAGGTGGATATATAACCTTATTTATTTTCGAGACTTCTGTCCGATCTCACTTTGTAATGCTATTTATAAAATAATTTCTAAGGTTATTGCAAAAAGAATCAAACCCTTTCTAGATTCTCATATCTCTTTGGAGAAATTTGGATTCCTAACTGATAGGAGAATTCATGAAGTGGTAGGCACTGCAAAGGAGTGTATCCATACCATTAAGAGCAAGAAAATTCCAGCTAAGGTAATTAAGATCGACTTGTTTAAATCCTATGATAGAAATTGTTGGTTGTATGTTAGACTGGTTCTCATTTAGACTAGTTTCTCGCTTCAAGTTGTTAACTAGATTTGGTCATGCATTTCTATTGTCAATTATGCCCTTTTGATAAATGGAGTAGCCTCATCCTTTTTTATCCCTTCAAGACGTTTACAACAGGGATGCCCATTGTCACCGTACCTCTTTCTGCTAGTTATGGATGGTATTATAAGGTCCTTATCTGAGGCGAAATGCATGTTGAGGCCTTGGGGGTGCAGGGTAATTGCAAGGTGCTGGAATGGGTCCAAGGATCCCAACAGAGGGTGAAAACCTAGACTGAGAGACTTCGAAAAACCCTACGCAAGGGTAGTTCTATCCCCAGCCTTTTTGGTATGGAATTCTCCCATGGATATTCGGCCTTTGCTGGCACTCTATGAGTAGATGGGTTTGATCAATAGATCAAAGTTCAATACGGAAAACACAAGCTTAAAATAAACTAAGTCTGTTCTGACTTAACCTATTTAAGAAAAGAATCTAATATGAGTTAGACCTATTCTAAAAGGAAGCTTGTTGTTATGCAGGTCAACCTTGATGTGAGAGGAGTAAGTGAGTTTATCAACCTCATCAAAAACGTTAAAAGGTATGTTCACTTATTCACTTAAATCATAATCCATTAATGAAAATTAAAAGAGAATAGTTCAAGTAATTAAGCCCGTTCAAGATCGACCTGTAATCACTATGCTAATTGAAAAATTAACATTGATTAGGTAGTGTATGAAACATTTGCAGAAATCGATAAAGAAAGTATCTAAATTAAAGAAATTTAACAAGACACTCTTATACAAATATCTGTCATAAGAAAAATCAATACAAGAGATCTGTGCATTAATTAATGTATGCAAAGGGAACACATCCTGTAGATAAAAATTCTAAAGTTAGAAATTAGGAAGCATCAAAGAAACTTGACAATAAACAAGAGATGATTTGAAAGATTACTTCACTGAATTAAGAAGTCTGTAAACAAAATTACAAGGCTCTGATAAAACAGTATCTCCACGTCCTCTCCTGCTGATTTCTGACCCAAAAATTATCAACCCTGATACCTGAGAGGTATTCTTCCTTAAATAAGGATTACAATGGAGTACAAAAAGGGAATCCCAAAAAGCAGGGATTACAAAGTTTAATTTGGCTATTAATCCAGAGAATCCGGACAAAATAATCTAAACCTCTCTCAACTCATCAAATTTCCTCCGCTTGAAGGTGGAATTTGAACAAAAGTGATCTTGGAATTTATGGAAAATCCCATAGCAAAATTGGAGAATTTTTCAATAGCTTAATAGTTATCAGCAACAGGGAAGAGTCGGTCCTCCAAACCTTCCTGGTGAATCGCTGCAGAATCTCCCGGTTGATCCATAACGCTATCGAAAATAGAAAAATCAGACAGCGGGTCTTTTTTCATGGGAGCTGGTGGCGTTTCGGGTTCTTCATTAATTATGAAATCTTGGATAATAGAATCATCTTGATCATGCAATTTTTCACTGCTTTCCTCATCGTTTTGCTGAGGAGATGGTGGACAAGCTGGTAGAATTTCAGAAACTCCTTCTCCACTACCATAGTTGATATCAGAAACACCTGCATTAAACAATGGCCACATAGGTTCAGGAAATAGCAAAGAGTGAAGCTCTTCGGGCATGGAAGATTCATTGAAAAGATCACAAACAGTCCGCATGTTATTCATCAAATCGTCAGAAGGAGAATTTTCCATAATAGGAAAACTTTCTATCAAATTCAAACAATGAGCTAAGTACTTCATACCTGCGGCCATATTTAAGATAAGTTACGGAGGATCATAATGATTGAATGTGACCAGCTTCAATGATTGAGATCATGCGATTTTTGGATTACAATCATTTGAACTGGAATGAAACGACGTCGTAGCATGTCAATCGAAAATGGATCATCACAAATATTTTCAAGCAATCATATCTTCCAGGATGATCATGCAGCGCGGAGTGAAACAAAACATTGCAACATGAATTGGAATAATTGAATCTCATCCATTGAATTAACTGAACGGACGGTGAGGATTTAACAAAATAGGATGCGGGATAAAGCCTTAAGGGATTTGTCCTAATTTTATTCATGATTCCCGAAGGCCGCAATCCAAAAACTGCGGGTTTTGGGATCGCACACATGGATCAAAATACAAAATGTTTTTCCGAAAGCCGCAACCCGAAAATTGCGGGTTACGGGTTTTGGAAACATACTACGCAACTTAAAAGAAAAACGGGAATCCGAAATCCGAAAGCCGCAACTGCGGGTTTCAGGTTTCGGGGTGACGATTTTGAAACTTATTAATAAGAAAATCCTGCATCCCACACCTTTCGGGTTGCAGGTTTCGAGATCACCAAACCCAAACAACTGGAAATTGCTTTCCCGCAACCCACAACTGTCGGGTTCGGGATTTCGGGATGTCGAAAAGTCGGGTTTGGACAGGCAGAAAACAAACAACGAAAAACTTAGAATTTGAATCTTACTGTGATCAAAATACTCGAAAAAATTCTAAGGAAAGAAGTATGATCAAGCTAACCAAAGGCATAAGTACAAGATTTGCAGAAACCAAGCTCAAAATTCATATTCATAAGAACACTTGCAAGAATATCTTTGTGCTAATTTGAAATCAGGGCTCTCTTGCTTAATCGAAGCATGGGATCCATTGTGGTCACAACAATGCAATAAGGAATCAAGCGTTCATGTTTTGAAGAAGAAATTGCAACACACATCTTCTTTGTGGATGGCGCTCTTCTCTTTCTTGGAGACTCTGATGAGGAGAACCAGGTTATAAGAGATGTTTTAGGGAATTTCAGCTCTGCAACAGGTATGCTTGTAAATTATGGGAAGTCGTCTTGCTACCACAATGAAAAGGAGGAATTGCAGTTGCAAAATTTCCACTCAATTATGCATATGGACCAGTATCCTTTGAGTGAGGGATTTAAGTACTTAGGGTTCCATATGAATCAAACAATTATTGTAAACTTGATTGGATCTGGATAATTACTAAGGTTGAAAGTAGAATTAGATTTTGGTGTTAAAGGTTTCTTTCCAAGGGTGGTGAATCTATATTAAAGAAGAAATATCTGATAAATAAAACATCAATGGAGTGCATCAAAGAACCTTTGAAAAATTGCAAGGTCGGTTCTTTGTTTTGGAAAGCCATAGTGGGATCCTTCTCACTAATAGGAGACTTATTGGCTTGGGATGTTGGTAATGGTAGAGAAGTTATGATAGGAAAGGATAAAATTGTGGGTATTGATAATGAAACAAATCTCCTGGAAGGACTGATTAATCACCTCTCATACCGGGGATTATTCTCCTTATTTGATATTGTTGGAAGAGGTAGAATGGATAGATATGTACATGATTGGAAATCAGTGGTTGAGCTGGAAATTCCAAAGAGATGGTCAGAACTATGGAATAGATGGACATCGGACTTAAATAAAGGATTTATATTGTTGAAGGAGAAACCTGATACAATGGTTTGGAGTGGAAACAAAGAAGGAGGCAAGTACATAGTCAATGTTGCATACAAATTTTTCTGGAAAATCCTTCATCCTCTTGGAAGTTGGTGGTGGAAATACTTTAGCAAGTTTGTGCTCCTCATAAAAGCATATTTTTTATGTGGTTGTTATTGAAAGGAAAGGTTTTGACCTGGTATATTTTGAGGAAAAGGAACTTTTTTTTGCCCAAGCTAGTGTTTCCTGTGTAGAAGTGAAGAAGAGAACTCCGAACACCTATTTCTGAATTGTCCTTTATCAAGACAAATTTTGTTGGGCCTTGGGGAAAGCCTAAAATTAGATTATCTATGGAAACAAGTTCAATAGAAATCAATTTAAAAAACTGGTTTGAGAATTCAAATTTGAAATCTCTTAGATGTATCCCTTTTCTAATTCTATGGGGTATTTGGAAGGCTCAAAATGCAACTATTTTTTAGAATTGCCATCATCCTGCTTTCTATGTTATATCTTAGGTACTTTATACCTACAGAGTTTTTATAGATCGAGACAACAAGGATAAGAAGAGGATAATGAAAGAAACTTGTGTTGGTAAGGAGGATAATATTGGCTATTTTTATGGGGCTTGTGAGGATCCTAAAAGATATTGTGGTTTGGGGGGTATCCTGGTAATCTCTGAAAATGAGTATGTTAGAACATTATTACACCTAGAACCATAGTATCAATGATGTTTAATTAATTATTTGTGTTTCAATCAAGGTTAATGATAATTATCTAAGATTTTAGGCTAATTATGACCAATTCCACTACCTTGGCGCTCATTTTTGGTCAACCAGTGGATAAGGAGCCCTCATTTATGGACACCAACCTCATTTATGGCCACTAAACCATTATTGCATGCCCTGATCCCCTATTTTAGGGATTCGAGTTTGACTTGGGGCACTCATGCATAGAACTTGGTCATTTTACCTCATTTTTGGTAGTTTTGGCCAATATTAGGCCTCCACCACTCATGCGAAACCATCATTAATGTCCACCCATGCCATCCCAACATTCATATTAGAAATTTGTGACCATTTGAGGTGATTTGGAAGACTAATTTTCAACCTAGGGGGGATTGAGGTCCAATGTAAGCTATCCACTTATAGTCCATTCAAATGCCTCCAAAGGCTCATGATTTTTTCTAAATGTAATATAATTATGTTACCAACTTGTTTCTGGATTGGAATGTAATAGAATTATCAGTTATTTGCAGCATTCATTGTGTATATTATGCTTATGTTTACATTGTTTTCATGCATACTTAGCCAAATTCCTGATTTGTGAGGAATTCCTTAGCTAGTAGATCCTGTTGTGATTAGAATTTCATATGGTATCACATATCTTGGAGCTTCTAGTTGAACTAGACTGCTTCATAGGTGGACCAGAAGCAGTGGAGCAACCACATAAATCCTTGGGGTCATTTCCTTGAATCCATTGGAGCAATCCAGCGGAGTCTACCCAAGTGTGACGTGCTCCCGAATGTGCCTGATTTCAATGCAGGGTTCAAATTATTTGTGTAGGATTCCCTCCTGACTGATTGAGTGTTTGCATTGCAGGTTTTCAGTGTTCTTTGTCACCAAGTGCGAAAGCTGTAGAATGGAGAAAAATCATGTCACCTTTCTCACTCCATTAAACTACTTTGAGTGGAAGGACAAAATGATAATCCAGTTGAGATCGAAGGATATCTTCAGAGTTACCATGGGGACTAATAATGTGTCGAACTCTGTAGTAGAGTAGTCAAAGTTCTTCAACAAGATGGATGAAGCATTTGGCATGTTTGTCTTGGTATCTCAATACCTCTTGTTTCATGTAGACAATATCACTACTCCAAATGAAGTGTGGCTCAAGCTTGAGTCACTGTTTGGGAATACTGATAAGTTGAGGAGCCACCAACCTGAGAATGAGTTTATCGCTCTGATCCCAAGCATCTTTGAGACCATTCAATACTTCTTCACCAAGTTCAAATCCTTGGTTTGCATCTCAAGTAATGTGGCATTGACAATAAGGACGAACAACTGGTGTTGTCCATTCTTTCAAAGTTGGGGCCTGAGTACTATGTGTTTGTTTTGATTTCCATTCCACCAAGATCATTGTTTGAAACTGGAAGATGCCATCTTTTTCATACTTGATGGAGTCTCTTACACAAAAGCAAGACAAGTTGGCCCAAATGGGTACCTTAAAACCATCAAAGGACCAAGTTCTTGCAGCTGGTGATTCGAAGCATGCAAAGGAGAAGTAGAAGGCCAAAGGTTCGAAGGAGCAAGAGAAGAAAAAAGACAAATACAAGCCCAAATATTCTGAAGGGGTTTCGAATCCTAGAAAGGATAAAGGGAAGAAGAAGGATAAATTGAAATGCACTTACTGTCACTAGGGTTGGAGCCCTAAGAGTGCATACATGAAGAAGACCATTCACATGATAGTGCACCTCCTTGAGAATAACAATATGCCTCTTCTAGAAGGAGCAAAGAAGAAGGAGGGTGGTTGAATTCTGAAGACAAGGAGAGATGCCATGCATTGATGGCTAGTACCTCTGAATCCTCTTCCTTCATCATAGATTTGGGTGCCTCAATGAACATGGCTTCTGCAGGAGAGTCTTTCTCTACTCTTTCACCATACATTGGTCCTTCTATTCTCACGGGATATGACTCAGATATTCTAGCAAAATGAATTGGAAGGATCAGCCTAGACAATGGGTACTTCAACAATGTGTTGTATGTGCCTAATATTGTAGCAAATCTCCTCTTTGTTTACCAAATGACCCATACTGGTTCGGCCAAGTGAGTGATTTTCACTCAAGATGATGTGGAAATTTCTGAATTTGCCAGTGGAAAAGTGGTTGCAGTTGGTGTTGCATATCATGAGTTAAGGATGTACAAGTTTCCACACTTTCTTCCTTACCATTCTCCTAATGCTCTTATGTCACATGCTAATGAGGTATATAGACTTTGGCATGATATTTTTGGACACCTCAACTACAAATATTAGATATATTCAATATTTGAGCAAAGAAAATATGGTTGAAGGACTTTCAAGCATCAAATTTTCCAAAGGCACCCGCAAGGGATGCATTGTTGGGAAGCATGCAGAGCGCACGTTTTAGAAGGGTAAGGAAAGAAGAGTTGCTAAACCTATTCATTTGGTCCATTCAGATGTCATAGGACCTCTTCCCACACCCTCCTATGGAAACTCAAAATATGTCCTAACATTCATTGATAATTTTTCAAGGTACCATTGGGTGTTGTTCCTCAAGTTGAAATTTGAAGTGTTTCATTCTTTCAAATTTTTCAAAGCTTTTGTTGAGAAATTTAGTGGGAGGAAGATAAAAGTATTAAGGAATTATAATGGAAGAGAATATTTCAATAAGGACCTGAAACATCTATGTGAATAATATGGCATTCACATGCAACGTTATGTGCCTTACACACCCCAACAAAATGGTGTGGCAGAGCATAAGAATAGAGCATTGAAGGAGATGGCCACCTATATGTTGGAGGGTAATTCTTTGTCTCCTAAAACATGGGATGAAGCCATTAATTGTGATGCAAATTTTCATAACATATTTTCACAAAAATACTTGGAAGGAAAGACACCATTCGAGGCTTGGATGGGACATAAGCCTGATGTGTCTCATTTCAGGGTGTTTGTCTCAAGAGAATGGGATAGAATACCTCTAGAGAAAAGAAAGGCCTTGCATCCCCAAAGAAAGGAGTCCATTATGGTTTTTTATTCAAAATATTCCAAGGGATACAAGCTCTTTGATCCCTTATCTCAAAATACTTTCATTGAGAGGAGTGTTCAGTTTGAAGAAGAGCCCATGCAAGAAGCTGACCAAGAAGAAGAGGAATGATCAAATCCCCCACTTGCAGAGGATGTAAGTGATGTTTCATTTTTTATATTTATTATTCTGATGTTGAGGATGAATATGATGACATGCATGCAGATCATGACCCTCCTACAAGGCCTAAGTGGGCTGATAAAACCATACAAGTTGTTGGTGAACTTGTAGGAGATCCACAAGAACCTAGGAAAACTAGATCACAGTTTCACATTGCATTTTCTTCTTGTGTTTCAAATATTCCTGGGAGGTGTTTTATTATGGTTGGATATAATCCAAGACCATATGAAGAATCATCACATGACCCAATATGGCAATATTCCATGCAAGAAGAATTGAAGTCTCTTCATGACAATGAGACTTGGGAGTTGGTTCCTCTTCCTCCCAAGAGGAATTTGGTGCAATGCAAGTGGGTGTATATGACAAAAATGGATGTTTATGGTTATGAAGTGAAGTATAAAACTATATTGGTATCTAAGGGCATCTCTCAAGTCCATGGAGTGGACTACACAGATACATTTTCACTTGTGGAAAAGATGGACTCAATCAGGCTAGTTTTGGCCATTGCAGCATCCAAGCAGTGGGAGGTTCATCATATGGATGCGAAGAGTGATTTTATTCATGGTCACCTTCATGAAGATATATACATGTAGCATATTGAAGGTTTTATTCAATATCCTTCACTTTCTTGCAGGTTGAAGAAGACCCTCTATGGCCTCAAGCAAGCTCATAAAGCTTGGTATGCCAAGATGGACAACTTTCTTCTATCTCAAGGTTTTGAAAGATGCAAGTCTGATCCAAATGTCTATATGAAGAATTTTAGTGATTATATTATGATCATTGTATTGTATGTAGATGACTTCTTGATCACTGGTATTTTTGTTGAATGCATAGGCTCAATTAAAGTTGCATTACATAGTGCATTTTCCATGTATCATGATCTAGGATTGTTGAAACAATTTCTCGGTTTGGAGATTGATCAATCTAGTGCAAGGATAAAAGTTTCACAATAAAAACATGTTTCACAAAATTTCAGAATGGATGAATGTAAGGCTTCTTATTTTCCTTTCCTTTCAGGGGTAAAACTTCATGATTGCGGTTCCTCACCATTGGTGGGCAGAGTGTTGTATAGACAGCTAGTTGGGAGCTTGTTATATCTCACATACTCTCGACTAGATTTGGCTTATGCAGTAGTTGTTGTTGATAGACACATGAAAGAGCCTCATGAGATCCATTGGAAGGTTTCCAAAAGGATCTTACATTATTTGCAAGGTACCAAGTAGTTTGGGATTCATTATGCAGTTTTTTCATCACTTGAACTAGTTGGTTTTACTGATTCAGATTGGGTTGGAGATAACACAGACTGGAAGTCCACTTCTGGTTATTTATTTATGCTTGCACATGGTCCCATTTGCTAGTATAGCAAGAAGCATAGCACTATTTCCTTATCATCAGTTGAGGCCGAGTACAGAGGAGTGGTGAATGCAGCTACACAATGTGTATGGCTGCAAGGTATTCTTGCGGAGTTTGTATTTGCATTTGATTCACCCACAATCATTTGGTGTGATAAAAAAAGTGAAATCGAGATCTCCACTAATCCAGTACAGAGACAGAGGACCGATCACATAGAGATACACATTCACTACATCAGGATCTTGGTACATGACTAGATCATATCCTTGCAGTATTGCCCATCTTCTGAGCAAACTGTTGATATCTTCACCAAGAGTTTTGCAGAGAAGACCTTCATCTACCTTGGATCACTCCTTGGGGTGGGTGATACATGGTGAATACTGATATATGTTCATATTTTTCTTCATGTCTATTTTTTATTGGAGGTTTTGTTCCCATGTGGTTTTCCTCCTTACCTTGGTTACATGGACTAATAAACATTTGTAAGAGGTGACTTGAGCCTTATTTTCCAAGGCCTCATTTTGTTTTGGATACATAAGTCTAGCTTACGGGGGGGTGTTGGAACATTATTACACCTAGGACCATAGTCTCAATGATGTTTAAATAATGATTGTTGGTTCAAGAAAGGTTAATGATTATTATCTAAGGTTGTTAGGCTAATTATAACCAATTCCACTACCTTGGCGCCCATTTTTGGTCAACCAGTGGATAAGATGCCCTCATTTATGGCCACTACACCACTAGGGCACACCCTTATCCCCTGTTTTGTGGATCTTAGTTTGACTTGGGGAGCTCATGCATTGAACTTGTGGATTTTGGCCAATCTTAGGCCACCTCCACTCCACCACTCATGTGCATCCATCATTAATTTCTACCCATGCAATCCCAACGTTCATATTTGACCTTCGTGACCGTTTTAGGTGATTTGGGAGACTATTGGTCAACTTGGGTGGGATTGAGGTCCAATGTAAGCTAGCCACTTGTAGCTCATTCGAATGCCTCCAAAGGCTCATGATTTTTCCCAAATGTAATATAATGATGTTCCCAACTTGTTTCTAGTTTGTGCTATAATAGAATTACCATCTATTTGCAACATTCGTTGTGTATATTGTGCTTCTTTTTACCCTGTTTTCATGCATACTTAGCCAAATTCATGATTTGTGAGGAATTCCTTAGCTAGTAGATCCTTCTGTGATTATAATTTCACAGATTCCATTGATTTTAAATCCAATGGTGGAAAATTTACCAACAATAGAGCAGAAGGACTGTCATTGAGAACCTTATTACAGATAGCTAGAGAGGATAAACTAGAAGTTCTGAAGATATATGGTGACTCAGACTACTGGATCAGATATATGAGGAAGGAGCAAAGAATCATAAATCTGAACTTGCAAGCCATAGGACAAAATTTGGATATGATAGCATCTTCATTCTTTGGCATCGAGTATAATCATGCTTATAGGGAACAAAATGAGACAGTCGACGTCCTATCCAAAGAAGATCTGCTTATGTAAACGGGAGCCTGCATGGTTACAAAAAAAAAGAGAGGATAGCCGGAACAAAAAAGGATAACTCTGGACTATTGGTCTGAAAGATAAAAGAATGGCTCATATTTTGGGCTATCATTTTTTAAATTTTTAAATTTTGGTTTGTAACAATTGGATATTTAGCTTGTATGATGAAATAGTTTTTGCAACAAATATGATTCTCTTGGTAGAATGGAAAGATGTAAATAGTGAAGGTACACACGAGGATTGTATTCTAGACTTCAGTATGAATGAAATAATATGATTTTTTCTGTGGAGAAAAAATAAAGAAAAGAATGTGAACAAAAATACAACCAAATATAGATTGAGATGGTAATAATGAGAGAACCAACAGTGAGTCAATCAATGGCTTGTGGGTACCAGCCATCGATCCAAGGAAAGAGATTTCTTTGTGATACAAACGGAAGATCAAGAAACTTGTTAAAACAACTATATGAATTAGTGATATAACTGATGTCAATACAAGTAATGGTTGATAAATTTTGAGTCTTATATTCGATATATAGGTGTTGTAATTAATTAAAGACAAAGTCAATGTTGTGAACTTGTAAGGTGTATACAGTTTCCCAATGTTGAGCCCACAATTGTTGAGTGAAGAAAATGTTAATTTCTAATAAAATAATTAGGATTTAAGAATAAAACACCATGAACAATAGAATTATCTAAAATAAAACTAGAAGGAAAAACTCCAACATTGAATGACTTTGTTTGAACTTTATTTTTCAACCATTTATAGAATTACAATAATGCTTTTTCCTCTCTAGAGCACTACATTTGTTTTTTTTTGTAACTAGGGGAATCGACAACTGGTAAGGGGATAGTACTCGCGTGGCATGGGATCCAGGATCCAATCCCATCCGCTACCACTATACCCCTAGGTGCATCCACACAACCCGCAAGCATGGGGCACGGGTAATTCGGGGTGAATTGAACTCGTGACCTCCATTTTCAACATTTCCTTCATATCAAGAGAATCGTTGGTTGAGCTACACCCCTGCGGGACTCTCTAGAGCACGACATATTATAAACTCCTATTTTTTTATAGAATCCTTCTCTTCTCTTCCAAAGGACCGCTTCTCCAATGTCATACAAAATTTTATACGTAGAATTTGCTTGCTCAAAGAATTTGGAAGATCTAGGATTCCGAACTCTTCAACTCCCTAACTCCAATAATCTTCCTCTCATTTGTCCTTTTGTTGGAAACATTCTGATTAGAGTTCCCTTTCGAATTATGTTTTTATTTGTATTTTAATCCTTTGATTCTTTAATATTTTTGTGCTTTCACTAGAAATGCAACACTTTAGAGGCAAGAAATAGTAAATTGAACAAGCACAGGTCCCTTCACACTTTCAAACTCATCATTTAACCTTGTCTTCAACTTCGCGGCCTCAAGCTTTGCTTTTGTAGCCAATTTTCACACTTTATTGAGTTTTCTTTACTGCACTAAGCATTTGTGTGGGTCCATTTCAAGTCACACCTCCCCATTAGGAGGATTTATGTCTCCAAAAGTTGGTCCAAATAGGAGAAGGAAGCAGATAACCTCTACTTCAATTGGGGCTACTTAGTTTCTTGTTCCCAATTTCCAATGCTATAACTTGCCCTTTGTGTACATTATGATTCTTGCTACATGCCTTAACTCTGTGTTCCATTCTCTTTGGTCTTCTAGAGAATTCATCCATCTCATTAATTTTGTTGTAAATTTTATCTAAACCATCGAGTTTTCTAGATATCATTTCCACGTTGGTGTTTAGTTTATTTATATCCACACCATTAAGTATGTTGGATATATTCCCCATTGAGGCATTTAATTCACTTATCTCATCACATAGATCTCTATTTGGCGTAAGTTGGATCTATCTCGGGTGGTTGGGAGGAATGATTGTTACCCTCCCCACCCAAGATCAATTCACAATGGAACCTACACCTAAATCCTTCTTTGACATTTATGAATTCCTCATCAAGATTTAGTTTATTGCATAGGGTTGCCACGCAAGAGACACCCCATAACACTTCGAAGTAAATAATCCCATGGGGTTCCTTGAGGCAATGAAGGAAATTATGGAAACCTCAACAAACATGTTTCCCTTCACATCCATGCAAGGGCCAATGATGGAATCCTCATACACAGGTTTCCCCTCACATGCATCCTCCACGCACTAGTTTCCTCCTCCATGCATGGATTTCCTCTTTATAACACAAACCTTTATGCAAGGGCTCATAGCAGTCTCCTTGAGGTAGTGATGGAAGAAGTGGTAGCTTCCAAACACAAGTTTACTCCTTCATATGCAGGCCTCCATGCAAGGTCCAACAATGGAAGCCTCATACACATGTTTACCTTCATGTGTATACCTTTATGCAAGGGCTCCACACATCGTTTTCCTCCTCCACATGCAGGTTTTCTCTTCACATGCAAGGGATCCACGCAATGATAATGTAGGCTCTAATACCAATTTGGAGGATAACAAATAAATAATAATATGTTTCATTAATTTTTTTGATTTACAAACAAAAAGGGCAACCATATATACAACAATGACGAGAGGACGCAACTTTTCAAGGCCAATGTAACGTCCCCATCCCTTAATCCAGCCAGCATGAGGGGACAATAACTAAATCGGGGCCTCAAATTCTCGCCCCATATCCATAATTATGAATTTATACAGCTAAAATGCATGTGCAGACATGGAAATAAAAACACATAGTGGAAATAAAATTGATCCACACACACACAACATGCAATTTACAGGAATAATTCTAGCATGCATGAAAAAAAAATCATTACACATCAAATACATAAGCATACTTATCTTTAAACAAAGAAGATCCAAGCAACTGATGTGTAAGAGAGATTTTCCACCTATCCATAGTCACTCTATCTAGAATATACTCTTTCATTGAGAGGCTAACCCCAAGCTGGGCTACAAGGCCACCAGGGTGAAGGAAACACCTACATGATTCTATCTCTCATCCCACAACCCATTATACTCACTGTGCTTAGCCAAAATATCAACTAGATCTCTATAGGGGTCTCACTAAGCCTTCACAGCCATGGCACTCCTTCCAACTACCCCACAAAACAAAAGGAAGGAATTTCCCTTCATTGATCCACAGTTCCCTAACGAAATCCAACCCTTACAGTGCTTATCACTCTGTGGAATAAGAGTCCAACCTATTGTAAGATATTGGATAACCTCCTACAAAATTAATCCATGGCTTCTCAAGCATCCATAAGTAGAATAATTCAATGAGTAAATGTTCCTATCTTTCCAAACCTCCATGCTCACCTACAACCATATTTTTTCCTTTCCAAAAATGTAACTATGTCTTCAAATTCGAATTTATGTATTGGAGACGGTATGGTAATGGACATGAACAAAAATGGAAAACTCTATGTGGTGTATAAGCATGCATGAGAGAATGATCAAAAGAGTGTTGAATCCAAGGATATGAGGTAAGGGTGAAAAAACAACTAACATAGCTTCTTACTAGAGAAGAAATAGGATAGTTGACATAACTGTCAAAACCCCCATGCTTCAATAGATACATGAAGTGAATTTCCCACCAGCCTCACATATGCATTCAATTATTGGTTTTAATAGTCAAGAGAAGGTAATTGGCTCATTTAAGGAACATGGAATATTTTGGATGAGTTCTAAGGTCGACACATGGCAACATAGTATTTGGTTTCCCCATAGGCCCCCCTTCCTCTTCCCCTTTGGTGGAATCATATCCCTTTAGTTCTATTTACACATCCATCTTGGACCATTTTATTAATTTTAAACATAATATTTACACACATTTTGAATTAGCATGATAAGCCAATCATATGGTCCAAATAAAAATATATACACCATACATGCCTAGTCATTCACTAGTTGGACCTTGGCCTTGTGCTCCACACTATGAATCCATACTAACATATTTACATCATTTACATAATTTTGATTTAAATACATTCCAAGTCAAAATGGGGGTATTACAATCCCCTCCCCCTTGGAATAACATTGTCCTTGTGTTTTATCAAAATCAGAACAAAAATGGGTGTGTCTCTTTCATGGCATCCTTCAACACCCACGTAGCCTCATTGGGACCGAAGTGCTTCCATTGCACCTTTACCTATCCGATGGCTCAGTTTCGGAGCAATGTTACCTTCCTGTCTAGGATGCATAGTGGCTCAGTTTGGAACTCTCCCTCGGTTTTCACCTTAATCACATCCCAATCAATCACATGGTTAGGATCATGTACATATTTCTTAAGCAAGGAAACATGAAAAACATTATGAGCTCTAGTGTTAGTAGGAAATACAATTATATATGCAATTGGCCCTGTTCTTTCAAGCATTTCAAATGGCCCACAATATCTTGGTGAAAACTTGGCACAACTTCCAAGCTTCAAGGAACTCTTCCTTGGCCTCAATCTAAGGTAAACATGATCCCCAACATTGAATTCTCTATGCATTATATTCTTATCTGCATAGCGTTTCTTCCCATCTTGGGATACCTTTAAGTTCTGCCTAATTTTTGCAACCTCGTGTTCCATTTCCTTAATAAATTATGGCCCAATTACAAATCGGTTCACTGGATTATCCCATGTCACTGGTGTCCTACACTTTCTGCCATATAAAAATTCAAATGGAGTCATGTTCATATAAGCTTGATGCCCATTGTTATATGCAAACTCTACCAAATGTAGATAATTTTCCCACTTGGAAGGTTTTTCCATCACATACATCTGAAGCATGTCTTCAAGAACTCTTTTAGTTTGTCCATATGTTTGTCGATGGTAGTAAGTGTTAAAATCCATCTGTGTTCCCAAGTCTGCAAAAATACTTTTCGAAAAATTTGAAGTAAATTTGGTATCCCTATATGAAATTATTGCCTTAAGAAATCCATTGAATCTGAATATTTTCTTCATGAAAATACTTACAATGGAATATTCTTTATATGTGGATTTAATTGGAATGAAATGAGTTGAGTTTGAAAATTTGTCTACCACAACCATGATGGAATCATGTTGTTTCACAGTCATTGGAAAACCTGTAACAAAATCCATGGAAATTACTTCCCATTTCCATTTCAGAATTGGAAAAGGATGCAACAAACATGCTGGGTGTTGATGCTCAACTTTCACTTGTTGAAACTTCATGCATTTAGATATATACTCAGCAATATCATTTTTCATCCCTGGCCAAAGATATTGCTTCCTAGTTGTAGCAATTGCTTCATGATATCCTGGGTGAGTAGGATATGGCATTGTATGGATTTCACCCATAACAATTCTCCTCAAGTCTACCACACTTGGAATATAAATTCTATTTTTATAAATAAGAATTCTATCCTCTTCCAAATGATACACTTCATGCCTATTTTGAAAATTCTTTTGCTGTAATTTTTCCTTTATTTGCATATATAATTCATCTTCAACGAGAGAATTACCAATCTGCTGTCTTAAATCTGATTAGAAAGTTGTGATGGCTACCACATGCACCTTCTTGCTGAGTGCATCAACCACTTTATTTTCTTTTCCTTTTATGTTTTTTATCTCAAAATCAAACTCACATAAAAATTTCAGCCATCTAGCTTGCATGACATCAATTCTTCCCATTAAATAATGCCTCCACATCTTTAAGGCATGAACCATGGCTGCAAGTTCCAGATCATGTGTGGCATAATTATTTTCATTCTCCTTCAATTTTCTAGAATCATAACACACCACATGATTTTCTTGCATGAGAACTCCTCCAAGTCCTTGTTTACATGTATCTATACACACCACAAATTCTTTTTATGGGTTTGCAATTTTCAGAATTGGAGCACTTGTAAGAAGCTTCTTCAACAGCTGGAAGATTTCCTCACATTTATATGTCCATTCAAATTTCATTCTCTTCATTTGCAAGTAAGTGATGGGGTGTGCAACCTTGGAAAATCCTTCAATGAATATTCTATAGTAACCAACAAGACCCATAAAAGATCTCACATCTGTCATATTCTTTGGAGTTGGCCAATTCATAATGGCTTCAATCTTTTCCATATCCACTGATATTCCTTCTTCTGAAATAATGTGACCCAAATAATGAATTTTATTTTTATAAAAGTCACATTTGCTTAAATTTGCATATAACTTATGCTCCCTTAACAATTGAAAATACATTCTCAAATGTTCTTCATGCTCATCTTCATTCTTAGAGTAGATAAGAATGTCATCTAGAAAAGCAAGAACAAACTTGTCCAAATATTTGTGGAAAATGCTATTCATGAGACACATGAAAGTAGATGGTGCATTAGTGAGACCAAATGGCACCACTACAAATTCATAGTGTCCATACCTTGTTTTGAAGGTTGTTTTGTGAATATATTCTTCCTTGATCCTTACTTGATGGTAACCAGACCTCAAGTCAATATTTGAAAATACCTTTGCCTCTCTCATGTGATAAAAAAGATCATCAATTTGAGGCAATGGGTATGTGTTCTTCACTATCACATTATTCATCTGTTTGTAATCAATACATAACCTAAGTGTGCCATCTTTCTTTTTCACAAATAGTACAAGTGCTCCACATGGAAACATACTTGGCCTTACGTATTTCTTCTCCAATAATTCTTGCAATTGCATTTTCAATTCTAATCATTCTGGTGTACCCATTCTGTAAGGTGTCTTATACAGTGGTGCGACTCCTGGCACAAGATCAATTGTGAAATCAATGTCCCTCTTGGGAGGTAATCCCGACTCTTCCTTGGGAAACACATCCTTGAATTCTTGTAACACATGATAGTCCTCCAATTTTGGAATTTTATTTTATGTTTTGTCTAATATATAGGCTGCATACAATTGACAACATTTCCTAAAAAACTTCTTCAACTACATGGCTGAAATGTGCCTAACATAAATTTTCTTTTGAATTCCTTTAACAACCCTTGGGTTTCCTTCATCATAAATTCACTCAAAACTCTTATTGTAGCAGTCTAGTTTAAATCTATGTGCTTCCAACCAGTCCATTCCAATGAGAATTTCATATGAACCAAGTGCTAAAATATTTAGATTTGCACAAGTGGATAGTCCACCCATTTCTAATGGACATTTCTCCACCATTTCACTAACTTTTCTCTTGGTTCCTGTGGCTAGTTGAACCAACCATGACTTACTATGCTTGGTTTTCTTAAAAGCACAAATATCAACAATTTTATGACTAATATAACTATGACTATATACAGGGTCAATCAAAATAAAAATAGATTTCTTAGCAATATTACCTTCAATCTCAACCACAGTTGATTGATGATCTACTTGGTGATCCTCTAGTGCAACATAAATCCTAGGGATAGTCCTTGCCACTTGACCCACAGTTTCAGCTTCTTGAATGTTGTGAACTTGTTTTTCACTTCCATTTCGGTGTGGACAATTTCTAAGCAAATGGTCCTCTCCACATACACAACATTGAAGGGGATCTCTTGGCTTGTCTCCCATCATCTTAGCTGGATTTGTCACAACTTGTGGTGGCTGTCTTGGCTGATTTATGAAATGAGGAGGCTTGAACCCCTTCTTCCTTTGCTCAAACTTCCCATTCTTCTTATCCTTCCATGCCTTGTGGAACTATGGTTTTCTTTTGGATTGATCATAATGATACTTAGCCTTTCTTATGGTCCCATCTAGAGTTTGAGGCTCATCAAAATCAATTATATCTTTGTAGAATTCAGAAATCCCACTTAGAAAATGTTGAATTTTGACTTTATCATCCCTAATATACTTGGCATACCTCAACAACTCCAAAAATTTATTTGCATATTCCTCCATTGTCATTTGCCCCAACTTCAACTCATGGAATTCTTTAATTTTTCCATAAGAGTACCTATCATAGAGGTACTTTTGCTTGAAGTATTTCATGAATTGCTTCCGCATTATCTTCCTTTCATTGATCGTATTCACTTGCCTAAGGTGATTCCACTATATAGATGCTCTTCCATTCATGTTGAAGATAGCCACTATTGCTTTCCTATTTTCAGAGTAGTCTTGGACTTGGAAATACTTCCTCATCCCAAGAAGCCAAGCCTCAGCTTCTTTACTAGATTTTATCTTACCATCAAATGTAGGAGGTTTGGCCTTCCTAAATTCTTCATGTGAGTTTTTCTTGGAAGACCTCTTCCTCTTATTCCTATAAGATGAAGAGCTTGATCCTTCAGTGGAATTCTTAGAGTTAGATGATTCACTAGAAGATATTTTTGGACTATATGACTTTCCTCTAGAAACTCTTCTTGAACTATGGGACCTCTTGTGAGAATACCTTCTTGAGCTACTCCCACTCTTCTCCTGATTTTCAGAGTGATGTCCAGAGTATCTTCCTCTGAATTTCTATCAATATTTGTAGCATAGTTGCATTTAGATTATTCTACTCCTCATGAGCTCTAATCATCCTCTCATTGTCTGCTCTATAACTCTCTAGCTCCACCCTTAGGCTCCTCATGGTTTCTGCAGTGTATGTGGGAGTTACTTTGTTTCTCCTACCATTAGATTATGTCTCTCAATTCTCAATTTTAAAATCCTCTCCCATTGCATTAGCCTCAACTTCATAAAGATCATGTGCATCATCCATAATGATGACCTTCTTGGCCCAATCAAGATTAGATGTTTCTCAACTACACTATATTCACTGATGACATTAATAGTCACTGATATGATTATCAATCTGCAAAAGTGCTGATATATGTTAAGATTTAATATGCTAAGACAGAAAATAGAAGCATTACATTCCATTTCACAATAATAGCATATACAGGATCACTGAAGAAACAACAAGCATAGCATAAACACAAGAGACACAGATTTATCCTGGGAAACCCTCATGGGGTAGAAAACCCAGTAAAGGTTCCTCAATATAGATGACCAGCAATATACAAAGATGCAAACCAAAGATATGATCTCCTCCACCATCATAGCAGACCTCTCCTCCACAAGTGCGCCTCTCTCTCAAGTGAGTTTGTGTATCAAATGAGGAACACACCTCCTCTATTTATACACTACTCTGACATATCTTTTACACAAGTACACGTAGGCTCGTATTTAACCAATGGGTTAAATACCCCACTACAACTGACTGGGCCGACCCCTCTAGGGTGGTCTAATAACCCTTTGACCCACATAACACATACAGGGCCAACCCCCACTAGGGAAGTCTAATAACCCGAGTTACCATATTCCGACGGAGGAATAACCATCTCCGGATATACAATAAGATCTTCACGGAGGAATGAAACATCTCCGAAATAATAATGTACAAATATAATATTCTTTGAAGTTACAATATCTCAACACTCCCCCTTAACGAGAAGGATATTATAACAGCATCTGCATGAGCAAGGAGTCATCAACATCATACATGATACATCTATAAATAATTGGAATCTTTCTCAACATCATCAGTAACTCAAGCAGTTACTGGAATATCTTCAATACTGGAGCATCAACATCTTTAGTACTGAGTCTTTATCTTCTGCAGCACTCGAACAGCTACAACACCATCAACATCTGGATCCTCACGATCATCAGCATCATCATCATATGATTATCAGCATCAGAATCATCTCGATCTACAGCATCTGGATCATCTCGATCTACAGCATCTGGATCATCTCGATCTACAACATCTGGATCATCACGATCTACAGCATCTAGATCATCACGATGTACAGCATCTGGATCATCTTGATCTACAGCATCTGGATCATCTCGATCTACATCATCTGGATCATCTGTATTAGTATCCACACCAATACATCTATCATCAAAACATGTATTCTTACTAATACATATATCATCAAAAACATGTATTCTCACTAATACATCCATCATCAAAAGCATGTATTCTCACTAATACATCCATCATCAAAAGCATGTATTCTCACTAATACATAGCAGCATATCCTGCAACACACACGATCATATTACAGGATGATCAATCCCGCTCTCTTTAGGACATAGGTCCATGGATGATACAATCCAGTCATGTACCTTTTGAACCGAAGTCCAAGGACAATCCAGTCCTATCATGTACCTTTTGAACCGAAGTCCAGGGACAATCCAGTCCTAACATGTACCTTTTGAACTGAAGTCCAGGGACGATCCAGTCCTAACATGTACCTTTTGAGCCGAAGTCCAGGGACGATCCAGTCCTATCAATTCTCAGAGACCTCATGTCTACGGCTCAGTTCACAGGACCAAAGTCCAAGGATGATCCAATCCTTACCGTACATTTAGGACCGCGTCCAAGGATGACTTAATCCTCAACCGTACGTTTAGTACCACGTCCAAGGATGACTTAATCCTCCACCGTACGTTTAGGACCACGTCCAAGGATGACTTAATCCTCCACCGTACGTTTAGGACCACGTCCAAGGATGACTTAATCCTCCACCGTACGTTTAGGACCACGTCCAAGGATGACTTAATCCTCCACCGTACGTTTAGGACCACGTCCAAGGATGACTTAATCCTCCACCGTATGTTTAGGACCACATCCAAGGATGACTTAATTCTCCACCGTACGTTTAGGACCACGTCCAAGGATGACTTAATCCTCCACCGTACGTTTAGGACCACGTCCAAGGATGACTTAATCCTCCACCATACGTTTAGGACCACGTCCAAGGATGACTTAATCCTCCACCATACGTTTAGGACCACGTCCAAGGATGAATTAATCCTCCACCGTACGTTTAGGACCACGTCCAAGGATGACTTAATCCTCCACCATACATTTAGGACCACGTCCAAGGATGACTTAATCCTCAACCGTCCACCAAGGATTTCATTCTCGAAGACATACGTCTACGGCTCTTCTTTAGGACTGAAGTCCAGGGATGATCCAATCCCCTCACATGTTCACCAAAAACTTCATTCTCGAAGACATACGTCTACGGCTCTTCTTTAGGACTGAAGTCCAGGGATGATCCAATCCCCTCACATGTTCACCAAGAACTTCATTCTCGAATACATACGTCTACGGCTCTTCTTTAGGACTGAAGTCCAGGGATGATCCAATCCCCTCACATGTTCACCAAAAACTTCATTCTCGAAGACATACGTCTACGGCTCTTCTTTAGGACTGAAGTCCAGGGATGATCCAATCCCCTCACATGTTCACCAAGAACTTCATTCTCGAATACATACGTCTACGGCTCTTCTTTAGGACTGAAGTCCAGGGATGATCCAATCCCCTCACATGTTCACCAAAAACTTCATTCTCGAAGACATATGTCTACGGCTCTTCTTTAGGACTGAAGTCCAGGGATGATCCAATCCCCTCACATGTTCACCAAGAACTTCATTCTCGAAGACATACGTCTACGGCTCTTCTTTAGGACTGAAGTCTAGGGATGATCCAATCCCCTCACATGTTCACCAAAAACTTCATTCTCGAAGACATACATCTACGACTCTTCTTTAGGACTGAAGTCCAGGGATGATCCAATCCCCTCACATGTTCACCAAGAACTTCATTCTCGAAGACATACGTCTACGGCTCTTCTTTAGGACTGAAGTCCAGGGATGATCCAATCCCCTCACATGTTCACCAAAAACTTCATTCTCGAAGACATATGTCTACGGCTCTTCTTTAGGACTGAAGTCCAGGGATGATCCAATCCCCTCACATGTTCACCAAGAACTTCATTCTCGAAGACATACGTCTACAACTCTCTTGAGGATGATGCAATCCTATCATGTCCACCAAGGACTTCATTCTCGAAGACATACGTCTACGGCTCTCTTTAGAACATATGTTCAAGGATGATGCAATCCCCTTGTCACCTTTGACCCTGTCTAAGGACCATCCACCAACCTCTCTGTCGGCATCACGAATATAGGTATCCTCATCATCGACCTCACTGTCGATGCAGGCAATCTCATCATGAGTTATCACATCACTCCCCCTTTCGAGGAGGGTCCTTCTGAACTATATTAAGTTTGTCTCGGAAAAATTTATTTGAGGTAGAGGTTTGGTTAGTACATTGGATCGGTAGAAGTTTGGTTAGTACATTGGTAACTTGTTACAAATTCAAACTTTTGGTTCCTTTCTGCACCATATCTTGGAACACTAGATTCTCTGCCATCTTGATACAACTCTGTTTGTCACATAGGATCATAGTTGGGTCTATCTCTAAGTCAAACAATCCTGAAGCCATACTGTTTCATAACTTAGTAGAGCAAGAAGCCATATATTCTGCTTGTGCTAAGAGCCACACTATATTGCTTCCTTCTAAACCATGAGATCATGGTTGATCCCAGACAGTAACATCCTCTCGATGTGCTCTTCCTGTCTGATACAATTTCTGCCCAATCAACATCTGTGTAGCCATCTGAAGTCATGATCTCTAAGATAACATAGATCAAAATCTATCGTATCCTTTAGGTATTTCAACACATGCTCTGAAACTAATAGGTGAACACATCTAGTTTTCCACTAGATACTGACACAAGGTGTTCACAGCAAAGCATATATCTGACCTAGTATTTGTTAGACACATCAATGACTCAATATTTTGTCTGTACAGAGTTCTATCCACTAACTCTGATGAGTCATCTGATAACAAATTCAAGAGTGGCCATTCCAACACATCAAGTCCTTTTAATATTTTTCAGCATGCTTTCCCTGGTTGAGAAAGATTCCTTCTGAGCCTTGCCATACTTCCAGACCTAGGAAGTAATACATTAAATTATCTGAGATCTTTCATTTTCTTTTATGCAGCCATCTATCTGTGCCATCTCCTGTTAGATGGGTCTACTGATATGAACCTCAACATCATTCAAACTCTGAGGTGAGTTCCTTCTTGTATCCATGTCATCTGTGCATAGAAGCCATATTCAATCGTGTAGCAAAGGTTGAGATCCA
This sequence comes from Larix kaempferi, assembly GCA_027924585.1. Classification (NCBI taxonomy): domain Eukaryota; kingdom Viridiplantae; phylum Streptophyta; class Pinopsida; order Pinales; family Pinaceae; genus Larix; species Larix kaempferi. The sequence goes on along the minus strand of BSBM01000162.1, from coordinate 8,185,811 downwards.
CATCACCCATGATGATCATTAAGCTCATCAATTGATTATCGATCCTGGGTACCCATACAAAACCTGATTCACACTTCTTCTTTAATTACACCATTAAGAGAATGGTCTTATCTATCCACTTGGAGCAAACATCTTGTTATGATTCTCTTCCTCTTTCTAAGAGAATCTTCTAGCCATGAGCCTTCTATATTTTGTTTGATTTGTAAATCTTATTGTTGAACATCCATCACTTGTTTGGTGTTCATTATTCTTCATGATCTTTCCTACAAAACAAAATTAAGTACATGATTAGTAATACTTCATAATCATGAAATCATGTTGACATGATAACCTATTATGCATACAGATATCATTTACATAGTTATGCAACTATCTTGACCAATACTTTGGCACAACACTTTCCCATATCCTGTATGCATACAGTGGCTATCTAGATGCCTTCCATCTCTACCAGAACATACTATTGAGAGTGTGCATAGCTCTCAGCATGTCAGCAAAGAGGTTTCATTCTAGACAAGCAACAATGGAATGTTTGTCCAACTTACCAATCATATGCATATTAGTAGTATACTGTTCAATGCTTTATGAATGTTTGCACTCAACATGATATGTTCTAGGAATACAAATATGCATACAAGAAATATCATTTATTATTTCAAATAACAACTCAAATACTTATCTTTTATGTTTGTGTGGTTGCCTCCCGCTTGATCTTCTATATGTCTTTTGAACTTCTATTCATTCTGTACCACTGTGCATGCTCAAGTGTGCACTAGTGTCATCCTCATGATCTCATACACAAACATTCATTCATTAGTATATTCTCAAAACATTCTAATTCTAAATAATCTTGAATATGTATAGTCATGATCATTAGTATTCAGGGTTTCAAGTAAGTCTTCTTTTACTCATGCATATTCTTGTTTGATCATAGTACTCTTCTGGTTAATTAAATCATGCATAAACCCTTGATTACTAACTTTATGAATAAGCATAACCAATCATATCAAGTATACTTATATAAGGGATCCTAACACAAGGTAAGATTCTAACTTGACATAAGAAAACATACCTGGATTAGTATACCTGCTTAGTTATGTACAACATACCTAAACAATCTCTTCAATGATTTAGAGATCCTAAGCTAGAACATGCATGTCTCATAGGTTAATCATAATATAACAAGGTCATACATACCTCGTAAGTAGAACAAAGATTATGGATGATTCTTTGTCTTCATGATGTCATGGTCATGGAGCTTGATTTGTCTTTTGTGATGTACCTGTATCTTGTTAGCAGACAACATCAACCTCACACAACACCATAATGCATTAGTACAATCATATAGCCCTAATCAATCAATGTCTTCGATCATTCACATGCACTCATACTATTACTAGGGTGATAAGACAATTCTAACGTTAATCAAGATTGTACTAATAGATAACATGAAGACAAACACATTATGAACTTAATCAAGAATCAGATTTCAAGACATACCTGAACCTCCTTAAGTCATACCTGTTGAGACTTCTTGTAGTCTTCTTATGTAAGGCCTTAGCCTCAACTCCCCCTGAAACTTTGATCTAGAGGTTGATTAGGGTTTGCTAGAGAAACCCTAAAAATTCAATCTTTGACTTTCACACTTCTGAATGAATGGAAGGATGTGTCTTGCTGAGCTGATCAAACTAGCATACTTCAATTTTGAAATCTCCAAAATTTGACCCCTCAAAATTGCCTTTGAAACTTCTGGATCTTCTGGACAGGATCCCGAACTAGGGTTTGATGAATCCCACCCTTCTGCTGTCACGTCTCCTCCCATCCAACCAGCTAGATGGAGAGGATCGTGAGGTTAAACCGGGCATCTAGCCCCACACTTAGAAATTTATCATTCAATTTAAGAAGGAGATGAACATATGCGATTTCATAAACACTTGAAAACACAGCGGAATTAAAATCATTTAACACATCCACACACATTCCAATATTTATCAAATGATAATTGCAAATTTACACAAGAGAATACTTATCTTATGCGAAAGTAGTCCCACGCAACTGGCTATGCAACTGCAACGTTCCACCCAACCGTAGGCCAGTGTGCTCCTCAATTTCTCAGCACCACTTCCACCCCCGAGCTGGGCATGATCTCTACAAGGAAACAGGGAACAACAGACTCACACATAGCCAAGCATACACCAAAATGAGCCAATCCAATCTACAATTGGGTTTATCAGGCTGCTAGGAGATGGAAAGGAAGAGTTGCTAAGCTAGTGAGATCCAGCACAGAGCCAGGGATAACCTTGCAAGATCTATCTAGCTTGGCACCCACAATACCTACACACCCAACACATGGAAGTATCCTTTTCACTGTTGTACAGTCCCTCAAGCCATACCTTCCCTATCTAGTGCTCTCAGGGTATGCATAGAAGAGTGACCAAAGCTCTCTTGATCTTCTTGCTAGATTGTCTCCCCCACTAGGTTTATCAAGCCACTTCTGTCCACTACCACTCCAAACTTCAGTTCACAGGTTCCCACCAAAAACGAGGATGCACACCATAGCAGAACACAATTATCAGGCAGGATAAAACGTTTTTACAGTGACATGCATGAGATGGGGTTTCAGCTAACTCAGAAAAACATGGAAACCCACAAAAATGAAATGTGAAGTTGGGGAACAACCCAGGGAGCTAAATCCGTTTTTAGTAAAACGTCCAGGGTCAATTCGGGGCAAAAACGACCTCCCTCCTAGTCCCCAATTCGTGGCCTCCCTCTCCCAACCGTTATATACTGCAAAAACGACTCCCAGGCATGGAAAAATGCAGTATTTAGATGAAAAACGTAAATGGAAAGACCCAGGTAGCTCCAACTGCGTGAATGATGAAAGGCTCCTGTTCAGAATGGCTTTGGGAACCATTTCGTGGGTGGTTTGTTGCCCCACAAGAAAAAACACGATTTTCCAAGTTGATGGCTTGCCCATGCACAAAATTGGCTGCCATACTCTTTCATTCCCAAGGCATTAACTGCCCCAACCAATTTATGGAAGAATTAAATGATTGGGTCCATAACCCAAAATGGGTAGTTGAGATTTCATGGGTTTCCTCATTGACACATGGGCTGACCCTAGTGGCTCAAGGGTTTGAATAATTTCCCTCCCTTTTCCTTGTAGAATCATGCCCCATCTCTTTTGTTGCATTGCATAGCCGATTGTGGATTTTTTTTCATTAAAATTCGAAATTACATGATGTCTTATTTACATCGTGCCCATCTAGCACAAGAACCTCATGCATCTATTTTTAATTGCCGATACATAAAATGCCAAATCAATGGTGGGGCCTTGGCCTTGAGCTCCTCACCATGATTGAATTACCATATTTACATCATTTACGATTTAATACAAAGGGGGTCAAAATGGGGACGTGACATCTGCTCAATCAAAAGGTTTGATCCAAGGCTCTAAACTCTTATTTTTCTGAGGAGCTTCCAGCCGGGGTTACAGACTTCAAAAATTCCAACTTTTGTTGAAGCCCTAATTTTCCATCTTTCCGATCAAAATCCCGAGCTAGGGTTTAATCAAGCCTGGTCTTCTACCCAACCCAAAAATTCGATCTTGGTCTCTAAATTTCGATTTTCCTGAGTAGCATTCAGCCGTGGATTCCGATTCCAAAAATTCTAACTTTCTCCGAAACCCTAAATTCCTGGAAGCCATGAATAAAGGTGCTCCAAAAATAATTATGTTTTGACAGAAATATGTACCTGATTGTTTCTACTATAACTCCAAAATTTTCACTCCACAGGGTCTGAAAACTTTTTCTACAGTATCCTGACCTGTCATCTTTCCATCCTGACAGGTCTGACCTCAATTGGATTTTCTGAGAGAGAGTTATGCCAAATGTCGCAACGTGACCTATTTTGGGATAATACAGGAGAGTGAACTTGTACGGCGTGCCACGTGTCACTTTTTGAACTTCGGCCTCTGAAAACTTTTCCTGAGATATCTCGCCCTGTTATCTTTCCATCCTGATATGTCTGACCTCAATTGGACTCTCTGCGAGAGAGTTATGCCAAGTGTCGCAATGTGACCTGTTTATGGGATAACACAGGAGAGCGAACTTGTACGGTGTGCCACGTGTCACTGGTTCAGTTTCAGCCTTTGAAAAAGTTTCCTGAGATAGTAAAGTCTGTGTACTACCTGTCACTTTTTACGAAATTTCATTTGGATCTTCCTAGCCCAAGTTATGACCTTTTTTCCTAGGTCACCTGATTTTTACTGAGATCTGGAAGAGGCAGAAACCCTAACCTGTACTGATCATAACTTACAAAGTACAACGAATCTTAGTGTTCCCTTTGGACACAAGATACCTTGAGATGTTATCTACTACCTGCAAAGGTTTCAGATCCTGAACCTTCACCAAAATGGATTTATAGCGAAAGTTCCATGATGACTGGTTTTTGCTATGTAAAACCCTAACCTTCAAATTGTTGTAAGTGAAGCAAGTGTCGTAAGTGCCATACCTTGCCTTCCTTCAGGTTAGATCTGATACCATGTTAAGATTTAATATGCTAAGACATAAAATAGAAGCATTACATTCGATTTCACAATAATAGCATATACAGGATCACTGAAGAAACAACAAGCATAGCATAAACACAAGAGACACAGATTTATCCTGGGAAACCCTCATGGGGTAGAAAACCCAGTAAAGCTTCCTCAATATAGATGACCAGCAATATACAAATATGCAAACCAAAGATATGATCTCCTCCACCATTATAGCAGACCTCTCCTCCACAAGTGCGCCTCTCTCTCAAGTGAGTGTGTGTATCAAATGAGGAACACACCTCCTCTATTTATACACTACTTTGACATATCTTTTACACAAATACACGTAGGCTCATATTTAACCAATGGGTTAAATACCCCACTACAACTGACTGGTCCAACCCCTCTAGGGTGGTCTAATAACCCTTTAACCCACATAACACATACAGGGCCGACCCCTACTAGGGAAGTCTAATAACCCAAGGTACCACATTTCGACGGAGGAATAACCATCTCCGGATATACAATAAGATCTTCACGGAGGAATGAAACATCTCCGGAATAATAAAGTACAAATATAATATTCTTTGAAGTTACAATATCTCAACAATATAAACACATTTGTTAGATTTATTACAAAACAAAATTCAATTCCATATATTCTAGAAATTACCCATATTGACATTTTTTGTCAATTATGGATATAGACACTTTTCTGATCAAATTATAAAAGCATATGAATCGCCAATTCATAATTTCAATCTGTGAAATTTTTCCCCATTGGACAAACTTTCCAATGACTATAAATTTCCCAACTTTGATTCATGAAAACAAAGTTACAGTCCTTCAAAATTGCTAATTTGGCCCAAATTCTGCACATTTCCTATAGGTGCATTTAACCCAAAAGGCCAACTTCAGACACCTGCAGAATGTCACCTATGGAGAAACAAGATAAATTCCTTATTGGCTTAGATAATAGGTGTGGCCAGGATTACTCAACAATTTTCAGCTCTCTAATATGACGCTCTAGTCACCTGCTATAAACTTCTGGAATTGACTACTTTGTATTTTTCCACTTCTTCTAGACTTAGAAAATTATGTTGTTCTATAGCATACCCTCACAACCAAAATTTTACCCCAAATTTATGCTACTCCAATGGTCGTTATTAAAATCCAGATCCAACTTTGTTGGTTAAAAAAAAAAATAGGGGTTAAGGGGGGCTCGTTTTTTTTGTAGTTCAATTTCGCGCAATCCGACGCATAAGAAAATATGCTTTTTTGTTGATGTGGAAAGGGTGTCGACATGGCCTGACATGTACCTCCTGAGGTGTCATATAGGTCCTACTTGTCACCCTGTGACATGACCATGTCACCTTCTTCCCGCCACTAGGCCCCACACCACCCTACAATCGACCCTGTGTGTTGGTGGTTTTCCCCCTTTACCACAAGCAGTAACGTGCCCCCACGAAGAAGTTTTTGAAAACATCTCTTGGGGAGGCACGGTCAATCAAATGGTGACATGTTCCCCAAGCGGTTTTGGGAACAACGAGCCCCTCATCCCAAATTAAACATTGTGCAATTTATCGATGTGCGATGAGTTTGGTTCGTTGATATTCCATAAGATCCAAAGGTCAAATATTTTCCTACCTATTGCTAACCACCCCACACTTTCCAAGTCACGGTGATCCCTGACCGTCTATATTCCTCTACATCTGATGCTTAGATCTTCACTTGCCTCCATAATCCATCAGGGGAAACCTCATGTGCATGGGTCTGATGTGGCTGATCCACGTCATGCCTCCTTCCCACATGGTTCCTCCACATCACTCATCCACATGGCATGGGTGGAGACCACTTATAATTAGAAAATTTTATTAAAACTTCAAATTGTATGAAATTTTATTTCAGGGATAGGGGGACCATTGTAATATTATGTCTGGCCACTTATCCATCTCTTGAAAGAATACGAGCGTTACATAATTATTTCACCTACAACCTCATATTTTTTCATGTAACTTTATGTTTCTGTCCCATACAGCTCTAGTATTGCAACCAGGAGCTCTGATATGATTCTATAACATCCCTATCCCTCAATATGTCCATTGGGAGGGGACATTAACTAAATCAGGGCCTCAAAATATTGCCCCATAGCCATAATTACGAATTTATACAACTAAAATGCATGTTCCAAGACATGGAAATAAAAACACATAGCGGAAATAAAATTGATCCACACACACATAACATGCAATTTACAAGCATAATTCTAGCATGTACGCAAATAAAATCATTACACATCAAATACATAAGAATACTTATCTTTAAACAAAGAATATCCAAGAAACTGGTTGTGTAAGAGTGATTTCCCACCCAGCCATAGGAACTATATCTATCATATACTCTTTCTGCTAAGAGGCCACCCCTAAGCTGGACTATGAGGCCACTAGGGTGAAGGAAACACCTACAAGCTTCTATCTCTCAAACCACAACCCATTCTACTCACTGTGCTTAACCAAAAGCTCAACTAGAGCTCTATAGGGGTCTCACTGAGCCTTCACAGCCATGGCACTCCTTCCAACTTCTCCACACAATACAAGGAAGGCATTTCCCTTCACTGATCCACATTTACCTCAGGAAATCCAACCCTTATAGTTCTTACCAGTGTGTGTTGTAAGAGTCCAACCTGTCGTGACCTATTGGAGAACCTCCTGCAACATTAATTCATGGCTTCTCAAGCATCTAGAAGTAGCAGAAATCAATGGGTAATGTTTCCTATCTTTCCCAACCTCCATGCTCACCTACAACCACCTATTTTCCCTTCCAAAAATGCAGCTCTGTCTTCAAATTCAAATTTATGTATTGAACACAGTCTGGTGATGGACATGAACAACAATGGAAAACTCCACGTAGTGTAGAAGCATGCATGAGAGAATGATCAAAAGAGTGTTGAATCCAAGGATATGAAGTAAGGGTGAAAAGACAATTGACATAGCTTTTGACCAAAGAAGAAATAGGACAACTGACATCCGACATAACTATCACAACCCCCATGCTTCAATAACTACATGAAGTGACTTTTCCCACCAACCTCACATATGCATTCAATGATTGGGTTTAATAGTCAAGAGAAGGTAATTGACTCATTTAAGGCACATGGAATATTTTGGATGAGTTATAAGGTCGAAACATGGCAGCATAGGATTTGGTTCCCCCATATTCCCCCCTTCCTCTTCCCTTCTAGTGGAATCATATCCCCTCTAGTGCTCTTTACACAGCCATCTTGGACCATTTTATTAATTTTCAACATAATATTTACATACATTTCGAATTGGCATGATAAGCCAATCATATGGTCCAAATAAAAATATATGCACCATACAAGCCCAGTCATTCACTAGTTGGGCCTTGGCCTTGAGCTCCACACTAGGAATCCATACTAGCATATTTACATCATTTACATAATTTTGATTTAAATACATTCCAAGTAAAAATTGGGGGTATTATAGCCAACAACAACCTATTATAACACTAATTAATGTTAATTTGGTACATTACATCTATGGCTCTTCCTCCCTATCTTTCATTGATCTCAAATCATAGGATGACTTCACGAGAGAGGATTGCAACCTTTGTTTAGGGTCTTTGGCATGTAAAGGAGATCCGTCCTTCAAAGCTTTAGGAAAACTCGAAATTGGACAAGGACCATGGTCATTCGATAGGTGAGATCCACAAGGTATATTATTTTCCCTCCCAAGCAATAATTAAGAAGATATCTCCCCCCTTGTATAAACTTCTCCCTTTCCATCTAGAATGGGATATTAGAAGGCAAAGGAATTCCAACCATCATGTGTTCTTTATAAACTGAATCGTCATTCCCAATATGTAAAGAAGGACCGAATGATTCTTTCAAAATGCATAGAGGTGGAACTATAATTTCCTTACCTTTGATTGGAGCAATATGTTCTACCAAGTTGATATTTTAAAAAGTCAGGTCTAAGAAAAGATCCAAGCCTCCATCAACTGCAACAGAATTATTGGTATCATCATTTGGTTCCTTAGATTATTTATTTCTACACAGACAACAATTGGATAATCCAAGAACCTAAGTTCAAATTGAGATTGTTGCTCAAAGTTTCGATCAGACTTGGAGCTAGGATCATATTTAGAATTTTTCTACCCCTGAAAATGATCCCAACTGTTCATATTGAAATGCTAAGAAGAAATCTCAATCTGAATGTAGGTTCTTCTCTTATCCAATTTGGTTCCCTGCCAACAACCTATGAATCATCTGAATACTTTGAAGGTCCCTTTTCACATGAATTTTTAACCCAAATATTATTTTCCCTCTGTGTATCATTCCTTCCATCAGTGCATGAATCCCTTAAGTTTCCTTACCTCGTGAAATACGCCACATCTAAAAGGTAGTTTCTAGTAGTCCATCATTTGAGTATATTTTCATCCCCCACGTTCAATGTCTAGTTCTACTAGAAGGCCCTCCCTTAAGTCAAGTTTGACTAGGATATGGGAAATTCAATTGTTTACTGTCTCCTCCCAACCATATTCGAAACCAATGAAGCAACCGATTGAGTTTCCCACTCATTAAAAAAAATCCATTCAAAATCCCCCATGCAAGCCTTGATGGACACACACATAGTTTCTAAACATGATTTTGTTTCTAACTCGAATTGAATCCAGGAACCTAGTGCTTCAGGAATAGACTTGAAGGTCCCCACATCCAATTCTCTGCAAAAATCATCTTAACATCTTCTTCATTCTTTAATGTGAAGATAATCCAACCTCCAACATGTGAAACATTGGGAAATGTCCCAACAACGACTTCTAGTGCTCGAGCAACCACCCTTTTATATGAACTTTCCCATAAATAGGACTACAAGCTCCTGCACCAATAAACCTTCCACATCGAATAGTTGCACATCATGTCCAACTACCATATTAACATGGTATTCTTGCAACCTAATGCATTTACTTTTGCAAGTATAGTAGGTCTTGGCACTTTCAACATTTTTCTAAACTCAACTAGCACGATCTACAAGATTTCTCTCCTCCATGAAATTTCTTCCTACTGTATTGATCACTTTTGAAATCTCCTTTGCATTACCACCACAAACATGTTGTGAAGAGGTTACCTAAGAGGGATTTGGGACCTATAAAGAACAAGAGGAATAAGAAAACAAGTGACCAACTTACCATGGGACTAAGCCTTAAGCATGCATTCAATGTCAAATTGAGTGAATCATTCCTAGTGGAGTTAGGAAGTACAAGGAACGTCCTTTACTCTAACTACTTGGCCTCCTTTTTTTTCAACTATCAAAATTGATGCACCTCTATGGCTTACACTATTGACTATCACATTCATATCTCTACTGTCATGCCATAACTATGTCACCTCTTGATGTTATGAAAAATGGATCTAGGGCTTGGTCCCTCCCTGTGTCCATAGTGAGCTATCTACTCATCTTGATCCATGGTCCACAAATTCAAGTTGTCAAACCTAACCTTGATCTCCTAGTTGCAGAAAATCTAAGGTTAGATCATAACCCAAACCCAATTAAGAAACATTGCCTTTAAAATAAGATTTGAATGATTTCATGTCGAATTGATATTGCACAAAGAATCTACTAGTCATATGGGAGTAGAAAGGGCTACAAAAACCCTATATCTAACCATCCATATCTCAATCCATCCATAGCTGCAAAAACCCTAGTTTAGATCATCCACTCCTCATTACACTATCAAAATTCTCCTCATAGCTAACTTTGTTGCATACATATGGTTATTGTGCTACTAGATAATTAACTTCATTGGGTGGAAAACATTCATGACCATTTTATTGGATTTATTTAAAATCCACCTTTATCCATGTTCTAAATGAAGAGGCCTGATTAGTCCATATATGAGATAGATAAATGTGTAGGGTTAGGTTGATTAATTGAAATGAGTTTGAACACCATTTTCAAATGGTTTAAGGGTCACTTAGAGAGATGATTCAATTAATTGTTGGTCAATGATGAAACCTAGACCACATAATCCTCAAGTAGATATTCAAGTCACTGCTTTGAACACTATTTCAATTCATTGCTTTAAACACTCTCATTCTCAGTAAACCCTTACACCCTACCACTTGTTGCATGAAGAGTATACCAAACTTATTGCTACATGAAGAGAATAGTACGCTTACCACATTCTCTCTCTAACTCATCCTATTGGCTATTGTAGATCATATATCAAGCCATCCACTCTATGTACTCTTGAGATCACCTTCCTTGATTCCTTCAGTTTTCACCATCATAGATCACTTGTCACAACAATCAATACTCTAGAAATATTAATTTGTGCACCTTTCTTACTCGTTACAGAAACCCTAATGTATAAAACCTAACTGCCAAACCACAAATGTCCATTTTCATTGAAAATTTCCCCATCCCGATGATATATATATATATATATATATATATAATCCCCCTAATTTATCTCAAGTAGTCATGATCCAAGCACTAGATCTATCTCTCAAAGTTGGGGAGGTCATGGGTTCAACTCTCTCAATCCCCTTAAGAAAAAAATATTCAAAAAAAGATAAAATTTCCTTCTTCTTATGCACTAATTTTTTACAATTTCATTAAAAAAGGAATAGAGTTATCATAAAAATGTTCTTAAATAAAATACACCCAAAAACTAGAGTCCTAAACTAACGAGGAACATTTTATTCAATCTGACAGTTTTTCTATACTTTTATTTATCCCTCTAAGGACCCTTGAGAGCTAATTGTAAATCAACATTTAGAATCAATCCTTCCTCATCAAAATCAAAAGATTCAAATTCATGAGTTCTTTTCATTCCTCCAAATGGGCTTCATTGGAAACTATCTCCCTCGACGAATAAATCACCTCTTGTATTAACTTATTCTTGTATCTATGTGGACATCTTAAATATGCATTCTATTATTTTAAACCACCATTTGTACCATTCCTTTCTTCTGCTGTGAATAAATATTTTGATTCAAGTTAATCTTCATTATTTGAATTCGAAGGCTCATATTGTTGCCACTTTTTGGATTTGGGAGGAAAACCTTTTTCCTTTATGAATGAGCTCTTGATTGGGGACATGAGTGCTGAAGATGTCTAGGTTAATGGAAAATCCTATCAAAAAGGTGTGTTTTTTTAATCCAATATGTGTCCAATTCATTTTACCCTATTTTAAAATCATCTTATATGGAAGACCTTTACAAAGGTCAATCTCCACACAGAATCAAACCAACAAAAAATATTTTGGTTAGAGAAACATAATGCAAATTTGATTAGAGAAACTCTCTTATCTTTTTCCATAATTATCTACTCTCTATCTAAGAAAGTAATAATGCCTAATACTAGATCCTTGAAAAGGACGGTACCAAAGAGTCTCCTCTACAAGTGTTCCTTGAGAGTTGTATATCATGATTGATGTCCAAGTTTTAGTGTTTCAAATAATAATTTCAAATAAGAGAAAAGGGAAAGGAAACAAAGCTTCATCTGAGCAACCATCAACCACAAAATAACATGAGAAGCATGAATAATAACATGAAACATGTGTTATGTGTTTGGAGAAGGATATTAACAATTGATTGTCAATATATTTAAAACATGTTTGTGAGAGGTTGTTGATAAGCTTAGTGTAAAAAGACTTCAAAGACATTTTCCCTTGGAATGGGGCTTTTTATATTTTCATTAAGTCGTTTTCTGTTAGAAAATTTTCATCTTGATAGTGGTGGATATGGATTTGATTTACACTATAAAGACTAGATTTAGACCACCTGGAATCTGGATATTTCTCCATGTTTTTAGGTGTGGTATCCGGAAGTATCTCCCTCAAAAAATTCTGGACAAACATTTTTCACTTTCCTCCTCGAACAAGTCATCTTATCCACCAGTAGGGTTTCGCTCCAAAGAAGTTGTGAGCTCGTCTTCCCCTCTAGAGCCACACTCAAGTGATAAGGTTAGTTCTCATCCTACTTTATTTTCCCCTCTTCTGCAAAGGTTTACCGATGAACTTGAGATTACTATAGCAAACCTAGGTGAGAGGATTCCGACGGAGAAGCGGCCTCTTGAAAGTATCAAGGTAGGCCACATAAGGAGTTTGGAGGAGGTGGTTGGAAATGATCGGAGATTGTTGGAAGGTGTTAGTGATAAAGTTTTTTTAGAGGAGGTTTTCACTAAGGAAGGTCAAGCGGAGAAGGAAGATGGGCCTTCACAAAAGAAGATGAAGATATGTGTGAAGAGAAGAAGACACAGAGATGTGTGAAGAGAAAGGCTTCGCAGGTATGTTTGCATATAGGTAAGGACATCTCCTTGAAAAGAGTTATCTATCTATCTGAATATGCGCTAGTAGGAAAATTTGGTGGGAGGAGTATGTGAATGAAAACTTTTAGGGATTGGGTAAATGTTAATTGGGTCTTCGTGTTGGTTACCTTTCTAGGTGCTTTTCCATGGAGAAAGGATCATTAGGACTTGTTCTTTGTACTTCAGAAGATGCTACGAAATTGTTGGAGGGTTTATGGTATTGGGAGTCGGGACAAGGAAACTATAAATCTCAAGAGATGGTCTCAGTTTTTTATGCTAGTCATGAAAATTCTTACAATCTATAAATATGGGTGAATATATTGGGATTACCCCTCAAGCTCTGGACTCCGAAGATATTTTGCAACATTGGAATGAAGCTAGAGGACTACCTATCACTGGATTTCAGCTACAAGACATATGGTATTATGTTTGTCGCAAGTTCATTGGTAGATATAGACTTGTAGGAGGGACTTCCCACAGAAATGAACATCTCAGTGGGGGATCTTATACACTCCAAATAGTTTTACTATTCGGGGATCATGTTTAGATGTAACATGTGCCACATATATGGCCACCTGGTAAATGAATGCTCATTGCCTTTTTTAGGAAGGTTTGGATAAAACAGTCTTCTGGGGATGTGAGCACTTCGCACCAAAAGGCTAAATCCAAAGTGGCCCTCTGGGTGGGTTTTCTAGATCCTAGAGAAGATATGGCTTTGGGTGGGGTCTCGAATGAACCGATCAAGGTGCCCTCAACTCTTTTAGTGTTTTTAGACCTTGAGGATGGCCTGGACGTCAAGTCACATATGGATGACGAATATTGTTCGATTTTGGATAAATAGATAGAGGATTTGGTTCCTTTGGATGAAAGGGGGGAGGGGGTATCACAGGTTATGACATATGAGTTATGGATCTCGTTTTATCCTCATCATCAGAATTGGGAGAGACACCTATAGCTTTGATGTTTCATGATGAGGGAACCTCTATAGACTCGCCTTAGTCCAAGCCTTGTTTGAATTTGAATGGAATACTCTCTCATCCAGTATTCGACCACATTTTTTAGTCTTTTGTTGGGATTGGTAAGTCTGTCTTTTCTCAACCACAGCCTTTGAATTTTAATAGTGACTAATTGAAATCTTCTTTCTCGGGCATTGAAGTTGATTTAGTTATGGAACTTCTCTATTTGGGGATCAATAACTCTTTTAGTGATTCTTTGATTGATCATCTCATTACTTCGAATTTTCCCCTAACTTATGAGGGAGTTTCTCTCAATTATACTTCATTAAGGATGGATTTGAGTTGGGTTCCCCTTTTCCCCAATACTCCAAGGTTAGGGATCTTATTCCCGTGGAAGGAAGGTTTTATCATGATTTTTCTCCTAAATATGGGTATCAATTGTGTCCCCATATTGAGGATCAGTCGGAGTGAGATTCCCCTCCTTTTCTTATTGGTCATAAGGCATTAAGAAGGAATCCTAGGGTTTCTTGAGACTCTACAGTGAAGGAACACCAAGATTTAGTCTCGCGTTATGTATGTCTCCCCCGAAATTCGAAAGTAGTACTGAATCAACCTTTGGAGGTTTATTCCATGTCATCACCAGTCGTCCCATATCTTGTAGAGTCTACACCAATTTCTCACCATATTTTTAGGGAATGATGGGGGTCCACAACCACAAACGCAAAAGTAGTGGAACCTCTTCGTTTCTCGAAGCTTGAGGGAGGTTTTTTTTTTATGGGGGGAGAACATGTTGATCCTCATCCTGCAAATCAACCCCCTTTAATTGAATACAGTGGTTACTTTTATGATCTAAGGGGATCTCTTTATAATTTTATACCCAAGAAGTTTCTTAAGGAGAATTTGGCCTTCGGCTTAGGTGGGGGCTTATACTCTTTGGATTCACCCCCTAGGATTAGGGGAAAAAAAACTGTAATGGTTACAACAAGTGAACATGCTACATTGGAAGTCAAGGTAGGTCGTCAAAATAACATCATAGGGATGATTAGAACAAGTCTATCACATGACCTGGTTACTTAATGTTAGTATTGTCCATTAACATCATAGCGATAGGTCCCCCCTCAAAAAAATTCCCTTAAGAGACATGTGACTTCTCAAAATCCTTCAGTTCTTTTTATTTAGGAAAATTTGGCTTGTTGTGATCTTTTCTTAGCAAACCTTAAGTAGTTACTTCTAGGATGGGATTCTGTCTAGTATAATACTTCAGGCAGATTGAGTGGTCTATTGACTGGTTGGAAGACTAGTCTTATGTTATGTACTAACATTAGGCATTTTGGTTAGTTCTAGGCATTGTGCTTTTATAGAGAGAGATGGGTCAATCTATAAATTTCATCAACATATATGGTCCATACTCACAGAAGGAGACCTCTTGGGAAATACTTTTCAGATTAGCCATGATTGAGGCAGAAAGGCTAATTTTGGGAGGATATTTAAATTTTTCACTTGGGGAATTATAAATTTAGGGTATAAATGCTCATTGGGACAATTTATCTGACTACTTCATCAAGATCTTGGTGGAAAAATCAATCTATTATATCCCTCCTATAAAGATCATACCCACTTGGATAAATACGAGAGTGGGTCGGGATAGGATAGCAAAAAGGATTGATAGATTTCTGGTAAATGAAGGAATCCTAAACTCTCCTATGAGTATCAAGCAATGGGTAGGGGAGGATGGAGAGTCTGGCCACCTTCCCATTTATATGGAGATGTGGGTGGCTAGAGGGATTCCATCATCCCATTTAAGTTCAATTCGGTATGGCTAGAGGATGAGGGTTTCAAGGATATGATTAAAATATTATGGATCCCTTATTAGGAAAAAATACTTGAATTGGAAAGCATACAGTTTCAAAATAATCTAAAGAAGGTAAAATACCGATCTATTGCATGGGCAGTGTAATATCCCGATTTTGACCCCATTGCATTAAAATATAAATGATGTAATATTGTTATAAAATCACGGTGAGGAGCTCAAGTCCAAGGCCCCTCCATCGATTTACTGATACATATGGTTTGCGTGGTATCCAGGCACAATGGAATTGCAAATATCATGTAAATATGCATTTTAATAAAAACAGCCACAACTAGCTATGCAATGCAATAAGAGATGGGAGCATGCTTTTTACAAGGAATTGAGAGGGAAATACTCAAACCCTTGGAGCCAATCAATTCAAGCCAAGTTTCAATGAGCGAACCCATAAACCCTCAACTACCCATGTTTACTTTTGTACCCAATCATTTATTTCTTCCAAGAGTTGGTTGAGGTAGTTAATGCCTTGGGGAATGGAGAGGTATGGCTGTCCAAATTAGGGTATGGGAAAGCCATCATTTTTGGGAAAACGTGTTTGGATTCTTGGGCAAGAAAAGAGACACGAATTTTCTCCCGACTCCATTCTTCATCCATCATATTTTCTCTCTCACGAGTTCTAAGCTTGTTGGTTGTTCTCCCTCCACGTTCTTATGGTTTTTCCTTGTTTTCTAGTTGGGAAGAGGGCGTATTGGTGTTACAGAGCTCCTAGGAGGGAGGGAACTCGATTTGGGGTTTAATTGAGGCCCTTTTGGCCATTTGGAATGCTCATAACCTATGGGAGAAATCAGTTTTTCTCCCTGTGGTCGAATTCCCCTTTCCATAGTTTATTTTGGGTGAGCCACGATTTGGGGAAAACCCATGGACCATGTTTTGTAAATCCCTTGTTGAAAATGTGTATCCATGCCCAATGATTGTGTTTGTTGTGTGTAGAAAGACTATGTTGGGGTATGGGTTATGGGTATCCATTGTTTTGGCTTGAGCTTGAGTGTAAGCATCCAAAAATAGAAGGGTTCACATTGGCCTGATAAACCTAGCTGTGGGTTGGCTTGGCTTAGATATGATGTTGCTTGGGTTGTGCTAAGCTTGAGAGTCCCCTTTTCCTTGTATAAATCATGCCCAAATTGGGGGTGGAAGTTGTGTTGATAGATTGATGAACACAAATGGCCTATGGTTGGGTGGAACGTTGCAGCGACATAGCTAGTTGCTTGGGACAACATTACATCAAGATGAGTATTTTATTTATGTGCTTTACTTCCGCAAGGTTTTAATTATTTGATGAATGTTATCAATATGCTAGAAATTGCATGATATATGTGTGTAGAAGAATTTTACTTCTGCTGTGTTTGATAGATCTGCACATACATATGTTTTTATTTGTATGGATATAATGAATGGGGTTGAGTTTATGAAAAATCCCAAGATCTGCAATCATGTTCCCTTCCTTGCATCGGATCGATGGGAGGGGACATGACAAAGTCGTATCAAAGTGAAGGTTGCAACATTGGGCCTATATGGGCCTAATCATATTGTAACTTGTAGAGGTAATAACCCTTCCATACCAGTACTAATCATCAGAAGAAAAAAAAAAAGAAAAAAAATTCAAAATTTCAAAAAAATTCGAACTGTTTTTTAGTTTTCTGCTATGTCTGTGTCGGCGCAAAATCGACAAGAGCACTAAAAATGTCGGCGAGGAAATGAAAGGTTCACCGATGTGTTTTAGCGAGAAAGCAGAAAATGATCGAAAAGGTGTTTCGACATAAAAAGGTCAAGTTCGCCGAAACGGATCAACGACAAATTACGAGTTGCACCGAAACGGTCGGCGCAAGATGGTAAATTGCGCCAATCGGCGAGAAATTGGAATTGCACTGAAACGGTTGCCGCAAGATGGTAAGTTGTGTCGATCGGAAAGAAATTAGTTATTGCATCGAAATAGGTCAGCACAAAAGTGGAATTTGCGCGATCGAAGGCAAATCTCTAGTTGCGCTAAAATGGTCAGTGGAAAAGGATGAGTCCACCGATCGGAGACAAATCACTAGTTGCGTCAAAATGGTCGGTGAAAAAGGATGAGTCCTCCGATCGGAGACAAATTGTCAGTTGTACTGAAATGGTCGGCATAAAATGATGAGTACGTCGATCGGTGAGGAATGGAAAACTCGCCGAAATAGTCAGCGGAAAAGGATGAGTGCGCCGATCGGAGTAAAATTGGAAGTTGCTCCAAAACAGGTCAGAGGAAAATTGTCAAATCTTCCAAAACAAGTCGGAGCAAAAGCCATAAGTCCGCCAAAACATAGAATTTCATCATTTTTCTAGTGATATTTTCAGGTGCCAAAAATTTAAAATTTTCATGGAACTTATGCTCCAGATTGCACGAATGACCCCCGTCGTCCCCCTGAGACGACGTCGATGGTGAGAAAAATTCTATGGGAATTTAAGCAAGGTTAAGATGGACTTGGCCATAATTTCTGAAATCAATTGGAGCAGTAAGGAAATGTTGATAAAGAGGTAAATTTCTCACCTTAAACTATTTATGTTTATAGCATAGGAATTGCATGCTTGAAAAGTAGCAAGTAGGAATGTTATACATGAGTATATGTATTGAATTACTACTTGGTGAGAAGATCATAGATAATTATTTCTTGTATGCTTGGTAGAGAGGCCATGAAATTAGATCAGCTATGATGTGGAAGAGGAATTCCATGCTATGATGAGGGATTGGAAAGGGAGAATTCCTTAAATCCTCTCTTGCTATTGTATTTATAATTCTGAAGTTGTCATGCATATAAATTATGGCATAGGGATGCTGGAAATGCAAGAGAGTAGTAGATTAAATTCATATGAATTAGTGGGCATGATTAAAGAGTCATGGAATAGTGCATGTGAATTTCTTATGCATGAGTATGATGTTGCATATGGGTAAAGGTAGTGAATTTACACATGCAGTAGCCCATTAATGATATTGACTATGGTTGATGATAGTTAATGTTGTTGACAATGGTTGTAGGAATTAGACCATAAAAGCATGACTGAAAACGCAAAGAAGTCACAACATGTGACCAACAAACCTTCAGAGGGAAGGCTGGACTAATGATACATGATCAAAAGGTTGGAAAATAGACTATGTAGCCTTGGTAAGAGGCCAACTGAACAGGTAACATCAAGCGATGTTAATGAGATCCATGCAGGTAATGGTTATGCATGCAAATTGTTTAAGTGTTGAAAGGGGATTGGGTAAGAATCCCTTGAACCTTATTTAATAAACATAAAATGGTATGCATGTAAGGTTGAATGCATCCATGTTAATGTCATACCACCATGGTTTGGTGAGTTATAAGATAGTAAGGTGAAGGAACCTTCTACCATGAGACTGTTTAATTGTTACAATGCATTCATATATCATACCATTTGTATATGTTGGTTATGAGTTTAATAACCAAAGCATGTAAGTAATTATAGTCCTATTATGGTAGTGTTATTGTAGTGCATTCTATATGAGATAGCCCTAGTTAGGCCATAATGTGTTTGGAATGATGGAATGCATGACATGATAGTATAGTATGCACAAATCAATGCAAGGTGACACTGGGCGGATATGCCTTAAAATATTTTGTAAATATTGTGGATATGAATTGAGTAAATGCACCTGAAAAGTTTGTGCAAATGTTGTAAAGGTGCATGCATGAGTATGGGTGCACATGTTGTGATGCATTGTGTGAAGGCATGGTTGTGGTGTATGTTCATAGAAAATTAAACAATAGATGAAATCATGAATTAATGATAATTCTGAGACCATTTCATGAGCTGCTATGAATGCAGGAGAAGAATTGCATGAAGAAGGTAGTCATGTTTGATGGTCTACCGAGTGCTCTGTTGAAAGGACAAAGTTGCATAAAAAGAATATGGCTGTGAAGTAATGAATATTGGAATTTTTATTTAAAATTGCAGGGATAATGAGACTGTGTCTTGCAATTTTATTATCATAATGATATATATATATATATATATATATATCATTGCATTTCAAATGTTAACAGCTGAAAGTGTTTGAATTATTGAGTGTTATAATTATGATATCACTTCAATGGTTGTTTTAGCAATGAGAAGATTATTTGC
Organism: Larix kaempferi; assembly: GCA_027924585.1. Classification (NCBI taxonomy): domain Eukaryota; kingdom Viridiplantae; phylum Streptophyta; class Pinopsida; order Pinales; family Pinaceae; genus Larix; species Larix kaempferi. The sequence goes on along the minus strand of BSBM01000162.1, from coordinate 8,166,005 downwards.
ATAGATACTCAAAGTTTCAGATTTCAGGTATAAATGTCTTGAGTATGGAAATGAGGATAAGTACATAGTAAATACTGGGATCTACCATGTGCAGAAGCCAAAGGTTATGAAAAGGTTCTCATGGTTGTGAAATTTAACTTATGCATGGAAAAAATTTGTAAATTTTAGGTTTGAAATTTTGCTAATAATTACTAATAGTTGTTTGGATTCTCTAGAATTGTGTCAAGAGGACATGTTGTAAGTGGATGTTCATGTATGGTAGAAACAATAAATCCATAATGGACAGAGTGATTCCACTTACCAGAGCCAAACGATATGAGGATGGCCTCATGGTTAAACCAATCAATTTCTGTAGGAGACATAATTGTAAATTCATGTTTGAATTTAATTATTAATGCCATTGACTGATTAGGGAAATCATATTTGAATTTGATTGTTAAATGTTGCTGACCGTTTGGTTGTTCGAGGAGTGTGTCAGGAAGACACCTTGCAGGAAGACCGTGCGTGATGGCCTGTAGAAGCCAAACTCCATGGAAAGGATCCCATGCTTTGGAAATGTGTTTCGGGTGAAACGCCATTGTAAATTTTGATAATATCCCAGCTGCACTACATGTTGGAAAACCATGTGATCGAGATGGTAAAATTATTCCAAGAAGGCATGTGTGGGTTATGGAAAGGGAAAATATTGGGGTGGAAAACCGAAGGACTGATGACTCAAAGAAGGGAGCCCCCATTCTTCGCAAAAGAAGAAAAGATACATCTGCAAAACGAATGAGTATTCTGTAACCCTGGCTAAGAATATACATGTCTGCTTATTATATTTAATATGCAGAGCATGTTTTATTATTTCATTATTATTTAGTTATGCATATGGTTTGCGTGCAAGCTAGGTACAATGGAATTGCAAATATCATGTAAATATGCATTTTAATAAAAATACCCACAACTAGCTATGCAATGCAACAAGAGATGGGGGCATGATTTTTACAAGGAATTGGGAGGGAAATATTCAAACCCTTGGAGCCAATCAAGTCAAGCCAAGTGTTAATGAGAGAACCCATGAACCCTCAACTATCCATGTTGACTTTTGTACCAAATCATTTATTTCTTCCAAGAGTTGGTTGAGGTAGTTAATGCCTTGGGGAATGGAGAGGTATGGTTGTCCAAATTCGGGTATGGGAAAGCCATCATTTTTGGGAAAACGTGTTTGGATTCTTGGGAAATAAAAAGAGCCACGAATTTTCTCCCCAATCCATTCTGCATCCATCATATTTTCTCGCTCACAATTTTTGAGCTTGTTGGGTGTTTTCCCTCCACGTTTTTATGGTTTTTCCTTGTTTTCTAGTTGGGAAGAGGGCGTTTTGGTGTTTCATAGCTATTGGGGGGGAGGGAAATCAATTTGGGGTTTCATTGAGGTTGTTTTGGCCATTTGGAATGCTCATAACCTGTGGGATAAATCGGTTGCTCTCCCTATGGTCGAATTTCTCCTTTCCACAGTTCGTTTTGGGTGAGACACGATTTGGGGAAAACACATGGACCCTGTTTTGTAAATCCCTTGTTGAAAATGTGTATCCATTCCCAATGATTGTGTTTTTTGTGTGTAGAAAGAGTATGTGGGGGTATGGGTTATGGGTATTCATTTTTTTGGCTTGAGCTTGAGTGCAAGCATCCAAAAATAGAAGGGTTCACATTGGCCTGATAAACCCAGCTATGGGATGGCTTGGTTTAGATATGATGTTTCTTGGGATGTGCTGAGCTTGAGAGTCCCATTTTCCTTTGTAGAAATCATGCCCAGCTCAGGGGTGGCATTTGTGTTGAGAGATTGATGAACACAACTGGCCTATGGTTAGGTGGAACGTTGCAGCGACATAGCTAGTTGCTTGGGAGAGCATTACATCAAGATGAGTATTTTATTTATGTGCTTTACCTCTGCAAGGTTTTAATTATTTGATTAATGTTATCAATATGCTGGAAATTGCATGATATATGTGTGTAGAAGAATTTTACTTCCACTGTGTTTGATAGATCTGCACATACATATGCTTTTATTTGTATGGATCTAATGAATGGGGCCGATTTTATGAAAAATCCCAAGATCTGCAGTAATGTTCCCTTCGTTGAACGGATCGATGGGAGGGGCTGTGACAGGAAGTTACTAGGAGGGAAGCCATGGAGGAAAATATCACGACAACTAAATCTTATTTGGTCATCTTACATTCAAATAATTTGGAAGGTTTCTCTACGGTTGAGCAAAAAAATATGATTACTAGATTAGAAGGAAAAAGGAGGAATATTTTGGATGAGACTGAAGCCACCTGGATATTAAAGAGTTGTGTTATTTTTCTACAAAAAGGGGACTAAGATACAAAAAAAAATCATAATTATGCTAAGCATAGGAAAAAATCATATTCTTTGTGGCATCTTGATTAGGAAGATGGAAGTCAGTTTACAGGTTTTAATGACCTAGAAGCAAAAAGTCATGTCAACCACTTCTCATCCCTCTTTAAAGAATATTCTAATGCTTCGGTGGCTCAAATGATTAGGATGACTGCACATTTCCATCATATGTTAATGAGGATCAACATGAGGAATTTTTTTGTTTAGGTTTCTTTAGAAGAATTAAAATATGCAATCCACTCCCTGTAGCGAAACAAAAGTCTTGGTTTGGATGGTATGCCTGTGGAATTTTTCAAAGGTTTCATGGGTTTGTTTGAGGAATATCTTCTAGCAGTCATAGAAGAGACCACATAAAATGGAAGAGTTTTAGCATCCTTCAACTCTACGTTTATTTTCATCATCCAAAAATCAAACAGAACTATTTCTCTTGAGGACTACAGACCTATTTCACTCTACAATAGCATTTACAAATTGATTTCCAAGGTCATCGAAAGACGTATAAGAGGCATCTTGACAAGGTTTATTTCTTAGGAGTCGTTTTCCTTTTTGAAAGGTAGACAAATCCATGATGCAATAGGGTTAAGTTCATGGGAGGTTATTCATATGGAAAATATGAAGCATCTCCGGGATGCTATCTTCAAGGTTGATCTTTCCAAAGAATATGACCATGTGAATTGGATGTATTTAAGGTTGGTGCTCTTACAAGTGGGTTTTGTTGGAGGATCCTAGTCAGCCAGCCGACTAGGTTCTCTCGACCAACTAGCACATAGTTGGCTCAGTTAGTCGTGTTGGTTATGATAATCAACTGAACAGTTATGAATCCACAACGTAATAACTGTGTGTATCAAATATATAATAGGCTGGTGATCCATGTAAAGAGAGATGTTTTTGTACATATATAGTATTTCTGATAATACAATATACTTGTTCCTTGGGTCTCCATTACTTTATTCTCTTGTTCTATCATTGTTAACACCCAAAAATTGTTCACCTAGATCATCCCCCTAGTCACATAACCCATTTATCCCTTTTTCCTACATTTTTGGCCTCCAAAATCCAAAAAATCCCTAAGTTGGTAATCAAATGGGCAAAAAATCATTATTTCCCTCATCAATTAATGAAAATCCCACAAAAAAGGGTCAAAATCCCCCAAAAAGAAAACGAAAAAGGGGAAATAGTCAAAATAAGATTAAAAAGAGGGAAAACATCAAATACCACTGACCAATACTATTGGTTTCCCAATACCATGGGACAATACACCGCCCAAAATTACTATAAAAAGATGGTGGAGGCCCCCTATTACACAAGGACACACAACATTCACCCTATCTTACTGAAACTCTGCCAAAATTCCTATTAAACCTTAGCCTACCTTCTTGATATTTTGTTCCCACTTAGTTGAGTTTTGGCCACCATTTTGAGCATTCGAAGGAGAGCAAGGGACATTGGAGACCTGGAGAACCACCATTCATACGGATGCAAGGGCCCCAATCTACTCATCACATTGAGGTAACCCACGTTGTAAACTCTTATTCATAATATAAAGAAAACATTATTTCATTCATGGGTATCTTGATTTACCTTTTAATTTTACCGCAGTAATCATTTGCACTCTCACACACTATCCATTCATGAGTTTCTACTAAGGGTTCCATAACCCTTATCAGGTGCTCTTTTGCACTAGGACATTGGGGTTATGCATCCAAATAACACCCCCTTTGTCATACACATTTGAGAAATAGTTTTTGTCCTTTAGGGAGCCAAAATCCCCTATTATTTATTGGTACGGTTGACACTGATTTGTCGGAGGGCCTCTCACTTAGGATGGCAAGTGGCAATACTAGTTCCAGAAGTCTGAGTGGAATACCGTTCTCAATTTTGTATTGAAGGATGCCAACTCGTTGTTCTCGCCATGCATGCTGGCCCCCATACCCGGTGCGCAGCAACCAAAGAATTGAAGATGCGGGACACCTTTCTGTACATTCCATGAATGAGGTAGCTTAGTTTCCATTCTTCTAGGACTCATTTACCCAAAATCCCTCTCAGTAGGGGGATATCCTTTAGCCGTTTGGTTCTCCATTTCGTATTTCCTGACTACGGATTTCATCACCCTACAGGGGATACAATTTGTGTGAGCTTCCATATCTTTTAGATAGGTGTTTCCATTATCCTATACCCCCTAGGTTAGCGATTATTTGTCTTTATAGGAGTGTTTCTTGTTGGTATTCTGACCATTTCATTGTTTCTCCACCGATTGTAGAATGTTGTTACAGTAGGTATTTTTGAGCTTGTTGTTGTCTTGAGTGCCATCTTTTTGTGAGCTCTCCTTTTGCACACACAGTTGCATTAGGATTTTTGAGCATTTTATCTACCACATCCCTTTAGCATTTTTACACCTGTCACTGTTGCTTCCTCATGACACTCTCGTCGGATACAGGGCAGTCCCCACAGTTCGGTCCTTTAGACCCCACTCATTATGCTCCCTTGAGATGCACAACTTCGTCACTAGATATTCCTCCTGACACCCCTTACTTCACATATGATTCTGATTCAAATAAACCCATACACACAGCTTCATCTAGCCCCATGGTCGACGTGAATCCCAACCCATTTTATGACGATAGTTTTGGCAGTGGATCCACCATTGTCCCTGCTACCACTTCAGCATCCATCCCTGCTATGTCATCTACAATTCTTATGCCTGGTATTATAGCTACTACCTCTACACCCATCCATGGAGGATATATTCTGACCATTGTCCCTTTGGTTACTAGTGGTACCCTTGGGGGCACCGACCCTTCTTTTTCAGATCCCTCCACCCTTGAAGGGTGGTTCCTTGATCCCCATCATGACTCATGCCACTGCACCACCAATCGGCGGAGGTGGCCCCACGATCGCCACCATGGACAACACATAGCCTACCTCGACCACGTCACATCCTCCTCCTAGATTTTCATTCATGTCCAGTCTTAACCTACTTTATCTGGCCTAATTGACTAATGATCTGATCTAACACGACCATACATGGCCTCCCATTCCTACCAAAACCCTTCAGACATCCCAAATTTTGATGGGAAGGGTGGTGAGGACCCCCAAAACCATATCATGTCCTTCAACTTATGGTGTTCCTCCAACTTCATAGTGGATGACTTAGTCTACCTATGCCTTTTACAACAGACACTCACTAGCGTTGCAACCAATTGGTATATTGAACAGCCACATGGGACACACTCCACTTTTACATCCCTTGCCTTGAATTTCTTGCAGTTCTTCTAGATACCAGTTCATTAAGACGTTGGTGTTGATATTTTAATATCTTGCAGACAGAATGCAGCCACCCATATCACAGATCATATCCATGAATGACATAGATGCTGTAGTTTGTGTAAGATCAAGTGAGATGATCGTATCTTTTTATATTGGTTTTTGAAGTCCCTCATACCAGTTATTGCAAAGGATGTGGCATTCGAACGTCCCCAAACAAAAGAAGAAGCCATACTTAAAGCCCAATAGTTTGACCTTATTTACTCATAGTCGGACTACCTTTACACCATTTTACATGATGTTCCTCACAGTTATTCCTCCCGGTAGGACGCACTGGGACCATACCACGCTGCTGACGGCATCATTGGACATGTTTCATCTACCAATCGACCATATGTCCATATGTCTCCTTCCCCCACCCCTTCTTATAATGCTACGCCTATTTCCGCACCACCCGCCGTGAGTGGTGATCCCAACATTTCACGTGCCATGACCCATTTAGGAGCAACAACTTCATATTTTCTCCCGTCCCAATCCCCTCGCATACATGGACCTTACTATCCATCACATCGCTACGGTAATCCTCCGCAAGCATATGCCCCCCCTACAACACCACCTGCCAACTACCATCCACCAGTTGCACCCACGCCCTCACAACCTCAAGCCCCTCCCGCTTATTATCCACCAATGGCTTCCCTAGCACCTTCCCAACCGCAACTCCCCCCCTCGGTTCCCAAAGGGAAATTTTATGCCCAACAAAACCAACTGCAGAACCAGCTCGCCCAACATAACCAACAAGGACAGTAAAATAGGCGACGCGGACATAACCAAGGTAATAACCAGAATCTCGATAGAGTTGGTCCACCACTGAGCCCCCCTAATAATAATGGCACTGCACCGGCTAACCAAAATCTTGATTGACCACCTTGGAAAGGTAAAAAAACCCCAACTTATGTACGAACCACCCATGTTCTATTTGTGGGGTCTATGGCCATTACACACACAATTGTCCCCATCTGGTGCAAGCTCGCCAACTATGGAGTGAGGACACCCAATGTCAAGGACATGTTGCACCTCCAGTACCACCAAACCCCCCGCAACCCCACACACAACCTATGGTGTTGTAGAACCCCCTACCTACGCAAGGGGTAATATCCACCCAACCTTTGGTTCCCTCTCAAGGGGTTTCCAAACCACCACTACCAGTTACTTACATTGCTATTGTTATTCAACCCATTGACTCAGGTACTCACCACCTTTCAATGATGTATTCGATTGATATCAACCTTCAGACACACTATAACCTGTATGGTTCAACCACTACGACCATTTCTGAGGACAAGGTCGATAACACTACTCCCATAGATTAGTCATTACATCTACCCCCCCCACCGCTCGAGGCGGCCCCCAAATCTCCAAGATTTCCTTTGCACCGCATCAATAACAACTCCAATGCTCATGCTTCCCCCAACTATAATATTGTGGATGAATTATCCCAATCCTCCGATGTTATCTCTGGCTTAGAAGTTTTAAATAATTTCCCAGCACAACACAAAACACTGTTGTCCTCCATAGGTTCGATCGACCCTTCTTACTCACAGAAGATGGCATTCGACTTAGACCAATCTGAACCCCACATGCCTTCCACCCTAGCGTTCCAGGTCTCCATTTCGATCTGGAACCTTGTTATCCATCGATGCATTATCGATGAGGGTGCCTCTACAAGCGTCATGTCTACACTTGTGTGGAAGAAGCTCGAATCCCCTCCTCTACAGCCATCCACGACTTCCCTCAAAGATTACGATGGCCGCTTAGCTCAACCACAATGCCTTCTTTCCAATGTTCCAATCCAATTAGCTGGAAAAAACTATCCTGATTGACATTGAAGTCGTCAACGCACATCTCAACTACAACCTGCTCCTATGACGAAGCTACATGTATGCAATGAAGGTTGTTGCCTCATATGATGTTCCCCCATGAGGGACGGGTTTTCAAAATCGAACAGGTCACTTACTATGACCCTAATGTGCCTACTACTCCATAGAATGTCCTCCCCATGGTCGACAAACCTATCTTTGGTGCGTCCACACCTTTGATTTCCCCTAGGGGCATAGACTTTATTCAAAGGCTCCAATGGTCTCTACATTTCATTCCTTATCCCCTACTCCTTCGAAAGTTGAGATCTCTTACTTGTATACCATTTTTTCAAGTCAATCATTCCCTAACTCACAGCCCACCACTTCATTGGCACCTCAACTGCCATCGGTACCTAGCCACGTGGGAGCCACACCGATCCACACAATCCTTTTCTTATTTCCACCATTAGGGGTAGAAAGTATGTCATTCATGGCTACAATGAATCTCTCTGTATTGATGTTAGGACTTCCCGTATGGTATTTACTAGCCCCTAATCCCACTCCGATGCCACAATTAATTATTCATCCGGTCCAACCGATCACCACCGCTAATCATCCACCTCTAGGTGTATAGAAACAACCTCCTACAACACTAACCCTCAGTATTCCAAAAATACTGGGGGAAAAACCAACCAAATCAACACTGTGGAAAATGTGACTAAATCCGTGAACACCCCCCTCTAGCACGTGCGCCTCATAGGTGTGCCTTGTGCGATGTTTTGTGCCACGCAACCCACACTTTCCCTCACTTGCTCGACCTTCAAAAGCACATGAATACATTAGCAGATGACCCAAATATATCGGTTGTTGAATTACCAACCACCCATCCACTACGTAACAAATCGTTTCGCACCAATCACTCTTGCTCCATATGTGGAGTCTATGGCCATTACTCTCATCATTGTCTCGACTTATCAAAGTACCGATTAGTGGTCCATGAGCTGTGACAACCATCCTTAGAGTCCTTGATCACTATAATTGAGGATATACACCCACTTGAATCCTCCTCATAGGCTAATATTAACACCATTTATATAGTTGCCATTGGTGGTCCCTCTGTCCTGTCAGCCCCTTCAACTAATCCTTCTGACTTATCTATTCAACATTTCCGAATCAACGAGGAAATCACAGGTCCACAGCATGGGGGCGGGCCCAAAAACTTGCCTACTCATCATCATCATCATCATTCTCGTCGGAGATACTGGGGGGATCCACCTCTAAAGGGGAATACCCCATCATCATATCATCACTACAGTGTACCACCATGTCCAATAACCTCATGGTACACCACCCTTCCAGCAGTTGGTCGATGCCCTATTGATCCCTCTCAGAGTGAGCCTCCAAACTGCATTGACAAATCTAAGTTAGGGGGCATAATAGATTACCTCGACCTTGGGATAGGAGGCTTACTCAATCATTTTGACCCTTGACCATCACATCTATCTCAGTATTGTAATGATCCCATCGCTCAAACCAACACATATGTGATCCACAATCACAAACCCCATGCAAATAACATGGGGGCAGGTCATTAACCCTGCTCACTTTTTCAGATGCCTGATCTCAACCATTTTTGAGGTCACATGTCACTTTTATATTTGATTGGATTTTATTTTCCTATTATTCCGCCCCCTCAGGTTATCATTTCTCCCCACCACCGCATCCTTGGCTCGGTGGGCTCCCCTTTATTTATAGCCATTTTTTACCCCTTTTTGTTTGACCATTTCGAATTCATCCGACCTCTGTTTTCTATATCATTTGAACCGTTGGATTCAGAATTATGTGCCCATGATGATTCTTGAGATCATTTCTCACTCTCACTTACTACTTTTTCGGGATTTTTTTCATGCCCCTTCCCACCTCAATTTGCGTGCCACCATTTTGTCTATCACGACCCCTTCACTCCCTCCATACTGCAGTTGTTGCTTTATTTTTCCTTTGTTCATCTACCCGCAAGGAGGCCCCATCAGTGTTCCCCTCTCACCTTATTTCTTGGTTCTCAAACTTGTCCCTTGTTTGAACACTTCCTCCTTGCTTGGCTTTTTCATCTGTTTGGTATAATTTTATTCCTTTTTCGATCCTAGCAGTTCCTTTACGAAAAAGGAAATTTGGGAGTTTATGTTAAGCTCTTTTCTTACTCCATAAAGAATGAAAATATGGCCAATTAATATTGCTTCCTTTCATGCTCGTTAAATTATCTTAAAGGGAATCTATCTGGTATAAGTTTAACCCTTTTTCTAGACCTTCTAGAATATTTACGAAAAAGGAATACTCTAGTCACATTGGCTAGAAGAGTTATCCATGGAATACTTTTATGCTTTTTCAGGATTTGGGGACTAACAAACGAAAAAGAACCCCCTTGGAGTCTTCTTATTGCTTTTAGACTCTCTAAAATTGAAAGAAGCCACGAGCATTCATTGTCATGGGATCTAATAAATCCACACAGTGATATCTTATCACCACTTTAGAGTCTTCTTATCACTTTCAGACTCCTTAAATGTGAAATCACCTACGAGCATGCACCGTCCTGGGCTCGTACAAATCCACACGATGGTATCATCTCGAGCACACTTCTATCCCTTCTTCGAGCTCCTTAAACCATGATTAAGGCCCGAACGGTGCCTCTAGGAACCTCAATAGATCACCTTAGTTTCCCCCATTATGGAAGCATCTCCAGAATAGTATCCTTTGTTCATAGTATTATGTGATGTGTCACCCTTGGAGTCTCTTGATCTCACTCATCAATTCCCCCCCTGTGTATCCCCTAGCCACGGTCCTTGATCCCTTAATCTATGATCCCATTCCCTAAGGTCAGTTTCATATGCTTTCAGGTCAACCCTGTTGTCATACTCTGAACAAAGGAAGTTTGAAACCCATCACTCCATGGCCCTTGTATACCGCCACAGTGTCTCAGACTCCCATCCAGTACCACCTCTTGGTTGTACACCTCGCGCTCCTATCAAGAAAACAACATTGCCTTAGTAATTGAAGGTCTCCCTCTGTCGACTCCAGCACATCTATTCCAGAGGATAGACCCAGAGGTTCATGTACCTTGTACTCGTCTCCATCAGTGGTGAGTTCCTATGGACCATTTGAGAGGATTCCTTATTGCCTCTTAGAATGGTTGTTTCTCATGTGCTCCACTTCAAATACATTATCACACCATTGAGATTTGTACAGTGTATTAGTTCCCTCAATTCTTGGTCGAAGACCCCATATGTCCCATGACTCAAACACATTTATCAATCTATTCGTAACCCTCAGTTGGATGTTCCTGCGGATATCGGGTCTGCGTTGGTGACAGTGTTTGGAATCCCTCCAGTTATATGCTTCCTAGAGTATACAGTTTAGATGCAGTTCAGTGTACCTTCGAGATTTTGAATCTTAGTCGATGAGTCCATATAGTTGTTGGACACCTTCAGATCCAGTAGAGCATAAGTTGGTATGGTACTGCATTCAGGATGGGTTTTATTGTTTCTATGCATCATTTCTTCATATCAGACATGGTTGTCCCATGAGTATATCCTAGATCTATGTCCTCTCTGGACCATTATGATGTACACAACGATTTTCTATGTATTGTTTAGGTCCCCTTTGGGATTCACCATTATTTGCATATCTTGATACGAGGGCCTCGTCCATATATTTGAGATTATATGTACCTCATCCATTGTTGAGGAGTTATAGCACTTGCAGTTTTTATGAAGCACATGTTCCGGTCTCTGATCTGTTTCTACTCTCCTCCATCACAATGCTCGCACCCCTGGAAAAATTTAGAACTTATTATGTCTATCATCCATACGATAATCTCTTGCCCTCACACATCAGGGGGCAATCTGTTAACACCCAAAAATTATTCACATATCTCATCCCCCTAGTCACATAACCCATTTAACCCTTTTTCCTACATTTTTTGCCTCCAAAAACCCAAAAATCCCTAAGTTGGTAATCAAATGGGGAAAAAATCATTATTTCCCTCGTTAATTAATGAAAATCCCACAAAAAGGGTCCAAATCCCCCAAAGAGAAAAAGAAAAAGGGGAAATAGTCAAAATAAAATTAAAAAGAGGGAAAACATCAAATACCACTAGCCAATACTATTGGTTCCCCCAATAGCTTCCCCAAAACCCTGTAACCTCTTCGGCAATTTTCTGGGCCGCCCTTTCCATTTCTGCGATATCTGTCACAACCTCTTCTCTCGCATCCTTGCAATGTTGGATCTGCTCTAGTGGTGTACCTGGTATTGCCCTTGCCTGTATCTCTGCATTTATTTCCTTAGTTCAGTGATAGCTACGCCTAATAAGATAGATTTCGCTTCTAGTATTATATCCCAATCTACCTCTGAGGCTTCACATGCCTTGGATATCACCTTTTCTAACCGACCTCTATCCTCTATAGCCTTCTCTTTTTCAGCTAGTGTTTGGGATTTCTCTTTTTGGAGACGATGTGCCTCCATCTCACTAATGTGCTCCTGCTGCTTATACCTCACCATCTTGTCATGCATCGCAGCCTCACGATCGTGGATTTCTGCACTTGCTACGGCTTGAATCCTCTGTAGTGACAACATCGACAGTAGATTGAAATTTACCATGATTGAATCAAAAATCCTTAATTCCAGGTCCAAGGCCTCATCACCTGTTTCCATGGCGTTTGGCTCAATTTGTACTATCCTCGGTTGTGTGCCGACCTCTACTTCCACTCTTATTGTCGAAAAACTTGGTGGGACATCCCCGTGTGGTACGCTTGACTCTAAAACTACATTATCTAATGTGGATAGCAGTTGGGTTACTTGGTGGAAGTATTCGATTGAGTGTTGTGTGACTTTTGCATGATTTTCTTCTACGACCTCTGTTATTGTCGCCATGAGCCTATTATTGTGCCTCTAGTTCAAAATCCGTCACGGTAGCTGATGAAGCTCCATCACGAACAAACATCTGTGACTGTTCTTTCGCAGGATCATCTTCTCCTGTGCCCTCCTGTCAACTGGCTGAGTCTTTTTCTTCCACTGGGTGTCCCGTTGGTTGCTCTGGCTGAGTTTTCGTCTATCCGTTCTATAAATTCGATAGTTCCTCTTATGCAGTTGGAACTTTCCATTCTACTGGCCATCCGCCAATGATGGCATCCAATTCCTCCTCGGTGAGCTTGTACTGTGTTGGTAGCCACTGCTTCTACTTGTTTGTCCGTGCTTCGATGTAAATTTTTTGGGATTCGGCTAATAGCCTTGCAATCGACCGATGCTTCCATGCTTCTTGCTCAGTTATCTGCGGTACTGCTTTCGCATCTTTCCGCATCATGTCCAAGAACAAGTAGAATTGTATAACATTGAATGATTGTCGTTCTTTGTCAGTTGTTTCCCATAAATTCTAGTACCGCACCCTTCTCGTATTATGGCTTCTATTGTCTCCATGCCTTGATACTTCTCTAGCTCCCTCCATCCAGTTAATGTGACCAGTATCATTAGCCATGAATATGTGAACACCTTCCCTTTCTCCTATGCATCCAATGCATCCTCCATCAATTGGTTTAGCATAAATTTTGACCAATTCATCCACACTCCTACGGCACATTGTTCCACAAAGGCGATGATGCCTAAAGTGCATTCTTTTGGCTTGTTCTTCTACACCACCTTAAATACTAATATGTTTTCTCTGACCTTGACAACTTGGTTCATAATTGTGTCAATTAGGTATCCTCTGGAGTTTTTCTCTACTTCATCTTCATCTTTACTGCAAGCTTCTTGTCATCGTCCTTCCCCTGGAAAAATTGGGAAGGGTATTCTCTGTCCTTGGGTAGTCCAGTGATTCGTGCAATGAGTTCGACTGTGACTAGAAAATGTTCGTGCATCCATAGGTATCCACCATGAAAACAGGCTCATAACTGCTTGACGCACGCATTTACCTGCACCAGTCTCCCGAAGTGCGGTATCCGGGTGAGGCCTTGCAACCCTGATTCCACCAATCCCAATGCCCACACCGTTGTTTCCTTTGCGGTCGGACCTCCTTCACCGTGGTGGAAATTTATGTATGATTCTGTGCTTTCTGGGAATTTCACGAGGTCGTGGCTGCTATATTGAAGCTTCTACAAGTTTGTCACGATATTCCTATCCTGTGGAACTCCCTTCGGTATTAGCGGCATCTTAATGAGATATCGTTCTTTCTTTCCCACTCGAACAGCAAGTGTCCCTTCCTGGCTAGGCGGTACATACCCTAATATCGTTGGGCCAGGGTACCCTCCTTGCACGATTTTTTCCTTTTGAGCAGTGCCTGAAGTACTTGTTTCTCCCTCTGCCAGGAATGCTGAATTCTGGGTCCCTCTCTTCGGCTCTCGGCCGGTGTCTGCAAGCCGATTGGTGCTCCACTTCTTTTTTAATGGTATCCCGGACATTATTTATGGTTGCTCCTGCATAACTGGCATTGGCTACAGTCGTTCAGTGCTTGTGCTCGAAAGGTAAACTTCCATGTGCAACTTTGCAGGTTCTTGCTTAACAGCCAGTGCGTCAAACTATCCCCTACCCTACATTTATAGTGTTGATTGGCCGCACCTGACCGATTTTGGACCATGATTACCAAATCCAGTGTCAATTTACCAAATCCACTGCATGTGTCGGGTATTAATTTTTCATTTTTCATTTTTTCCACCATCGATCATGGCTTAACTGTTGTATTTATGACCGGATTTCACCCTTTTGCGCCGAATCTTGTCACTTTGCGATTCCCTTGTCGAAAGATGTTGAAATTTGTTGTTTTCGCTGCTTTTTTATTTTATTTTACGGGACCATAGTTGATTCTGTGGCACCAATCCTTCGCCGGGGTCGTTCTCGTTCATCTTTATCACGCTCCTGGGATCTTAGGTTTAACTTATAAGGTGGCTTCTTTATTAAATCGACATGGATGCCATTTTTCTTATCTTGGACCACTATCGGGCTGATCCACTCTAATTCCTCCACTAGTTCTATAATACCTGCATCCAGCATTCGCTCGAGTTCATCTTTCACCTACTCCTTATACCTTGGATTCAACCTATAAGGCCACTGCTTTACAGGCTTCGCATCAGGTTTCAGTGGGATTTTCATCTCGCCTAAGTCCCCAGAAATCCCTTTCATCTCTGAGAATTTTGTCGGGAACAAGTCCTGAAAATCATTTAATAGGTCAGTCATCTTGGCAATGGTCGAGTCATCCCAATAATCTCCAATGCTCGCGAACTTGGGATTCTCCTCTGACCCAATGTTCACTTTCTTGATTCGCAATGGTTACTGAAACTTGTCGGAAGGCATATCTGGTGTCTCAATACTACAACTTCCTTCTGAATCTGGTATATACATGGCCCTCGGGTCATCCTCATTGTCTGGTTCTCTTGTTATGTTGTAGCATTCCATCAACATTCTCAGTGTCTCAATCCACCGAAGTCCCATAGGTTTCTCTGTCGGAACTGCTTCGAATACTTTCTCACGGATCTCCTGTAATGCATTGTGGATGAAGGGGTTTTCGTTGGAGAAACTAAACGTTTGGCTAAAGCTAATAGTTAGATGTTCCCATGAGGTTGTTTTGCATCGCAGTTCTGCTGTGATATACCAACTTCACAGTTTTTCATCCAGTGTGTGAATGAATGTGTGGACCCATTCCTGTTTCTCCCGTGATCCCCATTTGCTTTGACATTCATTCAAATTCTCCTTTTGATCTCCTCTACCATCATACTTCCTTTCTCAGTATCCTGCAGTTTCGCCGAACCTAACCTCCATTAGGTGTCGACATAATGTCCATTTTGTTATAGTTGAATTGTGCACCTCCCACCATCACGCTAGTGCAACCTTCAGGGCTTCCTCCAAGGCTAGTAGTTGTTGTGGTTCTACCACTTTTTCTTCAAACTTGGTGAGAAATGTAGTCAAGTTAGGCAACCCCTCATATGTTGGCAGTGCGCACTCATTTGTAGCTACCCATCGCAGGGACTAGGTGATCTATGCACACCTCTTGAATGATACTTCATGTAGTCGATTCTACCAATTTTCAAGTGCTTCATCTGAATCTGACGATGCCAAACTGACATTGCGCCATCTTAACTATCCATCTACAGTAGGATTGATGTACTCTTCTGATATGTTGTAGACACTGTCCCATCCCTCAGTGAATTCATCCCTTGTCGGCTCAACATATCTCTGCCCTTCTACGGGATCAAGAGGTGCGACTACCCTCATCTCGCGGTTTTCGAATGACATGGTTCGTTTCTTGAAATTTATGATGGCCTAATACTCCATCGCCCAGTCTATCCCTAGAAGCACGGGATAGGGGCTTGTGTTGTCGAGAATCTCTATCACATCGAAATATGCGTATGTTTTGACTCCTTCGAATTCAACTGGAACCTGGCATAATCAACCAATCGGGGTGACCTTACTTTGATTCGCTAGTTGCAGTTGTACTGGGGACCAATCAAACTGTGGTTTCCCCATCATTTCCCAGGTTTGTTTTGTCAGGATGTTTACATCTGAACCCAGGTCTAAGATGATGGAGTCGACATCAAATGCTCTGATTTGCGTGGACATCCTCATCTCTCTTCATGTCTTCCTCTTATGTATTCGATTTACTGTGCGCTCCTGTCGTGCACCCTCCCTTCGATGCAACAAGATGGATATTTCTGTCAATGCGTCCTAATATTTTTCTAACTCCGGGAAGCTTTCTAGGAAGGCTCTTAAGGTGTTAGCCTTTTTCTGCGAATTCGTCGTGTCGAATGTTGGTAGCATGTCATAAGTAACTTCTTTCTAGTGAAGAGGTGGCTGCCTCATCTGTCTCATTGCCTCCTGTGCTTTCAATTAAATATCCCTTTCTACTTCCGCATCAAATGTGACTTGTTTTCTTGTTGGTGGTCGGACGCTAGCTTGTGACCTATTGGCTCCTGTCACAGCTCCTCCTCGGGTCACTACTCCAATAGTCGCAGTTTGACTTCTGACCTTTGTCGATATCTTATGTATCGTTGGTGGTGTATTCTGATTCTGATTATGATTTGGTGGAGGCGAGGGTAGGTTCTTAGTTTTATATTTCACGATGAGCTGAGGACAGTCTTCGACACCATGGTCCACAGCGTTGTAGTAAGTGCATTGTGGGGTTGGATTCGGGCAATCCCTCTAATAATTCCCATTTTTCCCACAATTGTAACATATGATTGGTTCTCGTCCTCATCCATCATCTCCTCCTCGGTCGACACCAGTATCTCGACCTCCGCAGAACCCCTCTCTGAAACCACCTCCAGATGGGCTATATCTGTAGTCCATTCTTGGAGTTGGTCGTAATCTGTGCAGTCTTTTTCGTCATGGCCAACCGATCAACATAATTTGCAATACAAATCCACTGGCTTTAACACCATCTTCTATAGGTACACGCATTCTTCTGGTCGATGTCCTCTCGTCTGACAGACACGACACCAAGGAATCCCTCCCTGACTGAGGGGATTCAATGCACCTGACTGTAAATACTCTCGAAATTATGGGCACTGATCCTTGTGATTTCCTTTTGTTTTACATCTACTGCACCATATATATTTGCAGGCTTCTTTTCCCTTCTTCATATCTTGTAGTTGGGGTGTCAAATTGTCCAACTGCGCTTGTATCTGATCCATGCCTATGCCTGTTTCGCCAATTGGTGAAGCCTCCAGCTTCATCACAATTTCCAACACTTCTTCTTGAGTCGCTACCTTATGTTGCATGAGCGGCCCAAGAATGTGTGGCACCAACCCTGCGATAAACCATTCTTTATGTTGCATGTCGCTCAACCTGAAACTCACCTTCACCATTAACGTTTTATACCGCTGGTCGAATTCCCATACAGGTTTGTTTGGAAACTGCTTGATTTCCTTAAGCTCTGTGATGTCAATGATTCAAATTTAGGTTTTTCTAAATTCATCAATCATTCCCACCTTGATATATGGCAGTGTTTTATCTGGATTTCCTATCGGTACTTTAGTAAATTTCATAAACCAATCTAGCGCACGGCCTTGGAGGGTCATCGCTAGCTGTCCTTTTTTTATATTTCCATCTTGGACCTGCTTTACAGTCCATACCGCTTCACATAAGAACCAGTACTATTCGGTATCCTTGGTCTAGTTGCCCTAGAAAGTTGTCATTTTTGCATCGTCACCTTCCATTCTTGTGCTCCTACTATTATTATTTACTGATGCGATACTCTTACCGCTGCACATAGGACAGCTCTACGAATAACTTATATTTATTCCTGCAAATTTTTTAGTATTGCACGGAGTTGAAGGTATGTTTTATCTTACGATCCGTCCCTCTTCGGCTTCTGGGGTATCCCGTTCACCTTCTTATTCGTCATAATAAGGTCGCTTCATCCCTTGTGGTCCTGTTTCGTAGTATTCCATTCGGGTCCCCTCAAGAGACTCTCTCTCAGTCCTTTTCTTCTTCTCTCATCGCCGAAATATCACCCCACTTCTCAAGGTACCACAATCTTCCTCAGGCTCCCTTAAAAATTCGTCTTCGCTCATTTCCATCTACCCCGCATCTTTCTATCGGATTCGCATTCATGCAGTACCCCCAAGCTCTGCACACTGATCTTCTACTCGTCGGAATTCATCCTCATTATTCCCTTTTCGCAGACGATCATCTTAATCCACAACTTCAACAATAGTAGGAATCTCCCTCTAGGTCCTTTGATAAATTTCCTTTCTGCACCACTGTATGATTTGATTGTATCAACGGCAAACTCCGTGATGTATCCCTCTAGGATACTATCTACCCAGAAGTCGACAGCCCTCGATACCTATTGTCGACCCGTTTTAACTGTTGGATCAATTCTGGAGTCCAGTGGTCAGGTTCACCTCCTTGACAATTGTTCTTCTGAAACATCAATTGTGCCAACCACTCGTACAACAATACCAGGAATTCGTAGAAAAACACCTTGTGGATTTCAGAATAGATATGCGTTTGCAACTAGCTTCTTGTTGTCTATCCAAGGTTTCGATTTTCTCCCTTTGTGAATTCTTTTGTCTTCTTGTCAAACCAATCCTGAATATCTGGTTTTGTCGAGTGCCACAGCATGTCCTCTTCTTTCTTCTTCAGGGTCCCGGCAACAAAACCATTTGTTGACACAGTTTTGTCGATAGGGGTTCACTTCGCATTGTTTTCAACAAGCACCAACCAAACACCCTTAAACACCAGCCCATAAGGATTTACCCTTTCCAGCAACACTCGCAGAGTGAGTGAAGTCTCACCTGAGATGATTAAGGGGGCTGCAGGAACCAGGTTTCCGCAGTGGGGGGAGGACATACATCAATTCTCACTCTATCACTATAGAAACCAGAGATTGTATCTTTGAATCATACTTAACAACTCATACTTTCATTCGTTAATCGCATATTGATCAAAGTGTAATCAACATTTGCACTAACATGGTGGAACTAGCATTCGCATCAGCAAAACTTACTAAACCACAGAACTTTAAACATATCACAACTAGCAATCGCATTCATCATTCAACATGAACAAAAACATAATACATAAACATAGCTGAACATCTTCATGCATTAACTCATCAAAAACCTGCGATACAACCCTCGCAGGGATAGTTCCAAACCACTTATCAAGGATCCATACAAAACTTGTTGAAAATAGAGCAAAACATTACACAATTCATCCGCTCATTTCTGATCTAGTTCTCTCCTAGGATAGAATAGGATCGGATGCCCTTAGGATTACAATCATAGTCCTATTTATAACCAACTAAGGCGGTTACAAAATGGTCCAAATGACCCATTCTAACTAACTAAACTAATCTTGCACTTTCGTCGGCTCCTTACTCTCTGCGAACGGTCCTCTCTTCCATGGATGTTGATGTCGGCTTCCGCACTTCATGCGGTCTAACCCCGTGCCAACAATCCTCTATAGGTTAGACTCATGGTTATACTTCACCACTTCTCCACACGCAAATTCTCTGCATCCCGCTGGAAGCAAAGGTCGTGGAAACAAAGTCAGTTGCATTTGAACCAGTTGACTCAAAATTTGTTTAGCTTAAATCCATAACCACACTGGGATAGAAGGGTGCAAAGGCAGATGCAAAGGAATTTGATCCATGAAATGTTGTTTAATTCCATCGTTTGTATTGAGATATATATTTATTCAACACAAAAGGTTGTTTTATGACCCAATATCACATTATGAAGTTATAATCAAGTTGTATTGGGATTATAGGATATGTGTCATTGGTAATTGGAATTTTGCACACAATAACCTTCCTACATCCATAACCTGGGACCTAGTTAGACTTAGCATTAGTGACATGGCTAGTTTTTATGATGGATTTGAAGGATAAAACATCATTGGATATGTTTAGGACTTAATTTTTGTTTTATTATTGTCCATATCATTCTCAATTCTAAGTTGCAACAGATTGAAAGGTAGGCTATGATACAAGGTTAAGCACAACTTATATCCCTTTTAGTTGAAAGGGACCATGGTTTTCACATTTTCCCCATAGGTAAGAGCACCATAATCTATTTTAGTGGGAAAGTTTCAGTCACCTTTAAAGAGGTAGTTTCTTGCTTTGTGTCATTGTTGGGTTCCTAGATTTGTGATAAAAAATATGGTGTAGTACAGACCTTGTATCAAGGGAGAATATTAATAAAAACTTAAAGGCTTATGTGCTTACCCAATAATCCAAAGAGGATATTCCAGTTCAAGTTTAGTGGATGAATTTGAGGTCCCAGTTGAAGCCCAGAAATCATCCATTCGAACATCATCATCTGTGGTTTTTACTTATGCCAACCCACACTCATTTGAAGTTGAAATTGTGCCAAAATGAAATTTTTTATTTCATGGAATATGTATTTGATGAGTGCCACTAAATTCACCAGAAGAATTCATTGTATTTGGAGGATCATTAGGAAATCCAAGAGCACCATCATCCTATAGAGGGTTAAACTTCTCACTCTTTCTCTTGGTGTTTGCTTGAGAATCCAATTTCCACTTATGTAGTAGGAAATAAAGAATTGATCAAAAATCTAATTCAAACCTTCAACACAGAAAGATTATACCAATCCTGAGCAACCACTAATGTGAAAAGTCTGGTGATAACTATTGCAAGATGTGAAATAGTTCAAATGAAAATTCCAAGCAGATTATAGTTTGCTTGAGGTTGAATACATTAATATCCACCAGGGAATCAAATTAATATCCACCAACGAAACCTCCATCTCAAGAAGCATGATCATGTGCTACCTGAGCTTTCAATTGCCTATGTTTTATATTACTTTTCTTATTTGTGAATGGAAATAGGTCTCAATATTTCTTTACATGAAACAATCATTATTTATATAGGGAAATCATTAGGCACCTCATCGCCCTTAAAAATTCACATTAATGTTACAAATTCATGCATGCCATTCCTTTCGAAAAATGCCTCTCTCACGGCCTTACATGAAAGTTGTAGGGATAAGAATGAATGCCAGGATTACTTCCACTTTTTTTCAAAATGTCTTTAATGTACAAAGAAATGTACATGGACAAATAAAGGTGGGCCCTAAAACAATGAATTGGAATGTCACCTTACTAGGGATCAATTTCTCATAGGAATTCATAAGGTGTTACCTCACTGTAAATAGCTTGTCTAGATCTATGCCTATAAATGCAACTAAATTGTTATTCACATTGTTTTTGGCTTGAAAATATGAAAGGAGGGGATTGAAAACTATTGCAAAATACCCTGACCTGAAAATTGACAAATTCTAGATTGTTTCTAAGATGGTCCAGAATTGCCACCTCGATCAATAGTCCCCCTTTACAAAGAAATGTTCCCCATTGTATCAACTAGATAGATCAAGTGTGAAATCATTTACTAGATCTACTTTCTAGTAAACTAATTGGAATGGTGAATAAATTTCCCTATTTTGAAAATCTAATAGAGTTGTATGCCCTATTATGAGGTACTGATCTTATTTTTGGTGTTTATGATTTGATCCACTTTAAGTAGTTCAATCAAGAAAAGTTTTATATTAATTGTAGTCTATTTATCTACCACCTCTAATGTGTCTAACAAAGGTAGATAGTATGGTCAAAGCAACTTCACATTTAAAAAAGGATGTGAATGAAGGAATGGAATTAAGATAAGTTCATGACAATTCTCACCCACTACTTGGTGACAATGTAAGACCTTTAAGGAAGTGGATTGATCTTCTTGTGGGAACTTGTAGGTCACTCTTTTTCCTACACTCTGTAACTAAACTTATAATTGTGTGGAATCTAGTGTTGGTTGTGGTGTTTCTTATAACTGGTGTTGATTTCCTTGAGAATGCCATAAGCCTATTATTGTTGGAGCTATTTGATCCATTCAACAAATTTAAATGCTTGGTTTTCTATTAGATGAGATGTAATATAATTACTCATTTTATGACTTACCCAATATAATTATTATGGTGGGACCCTTCTTACCTTGTTGAATTTTATTATTTTTGAAACTACATTTACTTCCTTTGTCTTAAAAATAAATGGAAAAGAAATTAACTTTCCCTCTTATAAAATACCTCAAACTATTCCCTTAATGGAAGAATTATTAATATATTGTTATAAAGGGTGACAGTTACAATAGTTTTCTACCCAAAATGAAGTATAAATAGAGGTTCAAATGACATGAAAAGGATCCATTAGTTGAGAAGAGTTATGCTAAGAGAACCTATTTTAACACTGTAATTCATTTTCCACTATCCATACGTTGTTTTTTAATAATATTTGACATTTTTCGTTGATGATATGGAATTCTTTAAAGACTTGGGATGCCTTGGGTAGTTATGCACATTTTGTTGACAACATGGACCCAAGGGTTGAACATTCTTAAGGCCATGGATGACTTTGAGGAGTTGGTTGCACATTGAGTTGGGTTTGGGTCCACTTGACATTGAACATAGAATAAGGAAAGAATTGAGGCACCTCCCACCTATAAGAAGAAGACTGAATCCTTTTGCAAAAGCATCATGAAGAAGTGACCAATAGGTGAACAAATATTTTTGAGGTGCTAATTCTAGGATTTTTCATAGTGAATGACCTAGGAACTGGAAAGATACGGCAATAGTTAGGACAATATCAAATATGACAATATTTAGGGTCATTCAATTCAATGAGTTGGTCCCTTTTAATGTCATTTTAGTTTCTTCATATTTTTGGTTTTGTTACTAAAGCATATGACTTTGATCATTGCTCTATATTGCATTGTTAACAATGACATTTATACTTTGCCAATCTAATGTATTGTAAGCACACTAATAACACTTAATTGTTATCTCAAGCATGATAAATAGTTGTAATATTTAATGAGAAATCGATGCTTTGAATATCCATTTATTTGATTGGTAATTAAGTATCACAAATTCAATGGACCCCTTGTGGGAAGAACACAGTAGAAAGCATTTTACAATTGACCATCTATTGTCAACAAGAGCACTAACACGAAGACCTTGAGCATGGTGAGATGCTTTGTTTCGAGGACTTGGAGCTTGATGCGATATCATGATTGATGGAGTTTGGAGAGACTCCTTTCTTGGTAACGTGATGTGATGATGTCCTTGGATGTTCACTTCTATGATATGGATGACGAAGCGACCAACTTTGGTTGGAATTGACTTCTTATATCTAGGGGGGTTTATTGGGCTGAAATTTCCTTCTTGTTGTTTTGAAAGATAAGTATTTCAATTGGTGAACCTACGAGTGGTTATTTAATGGTTAAACCCTTGTGTGCTTGAGATGAGCACTTGCATGTGTGAAGTATTTGATGGGTTGAAACCTAGTTGATCTTGTGATCATAATAGTGTGGTCTCATTGAGATCCTATTTGTTTCAATAATAATTTATATTCTCTACTGAACAGAGCCAACCATGTGAAAATGGAAGCTCTTATGGCCCCTCCCCCACCTCACATCACTCTCAATTCCCCATACCCAATGCATGTACTTGAAAAAAAGCATTATGTGCAAACATGTGGATTTAATCATTAAAGAAACATTTACCATTCATTCAATAAAAGGTAACATTCATTAAATCATTCATTCATTCAATAGGAAAACAATTATGCATGACATTATATTATCAAAAATAAGTACACATAGTGTTTCTTCAGTCACTTCTTTTTAGGTTTTTTTCTCTTGACAAAATTGGCAAGAAACTCATCTTTTGGAACGTGTTGTTCAACTCTTGGGGATTCATAAACTTGTCATGTTTCCTTCCTAGTAGAGTACTCGTGATGTGGATGTTGTGGCAAGGGGTCCAAATTTGCTGCAATAATGTGAAAATGTTACATTGCTATCTTCTAATATTATAATGACAAGTATTTCATTTACAAAAAACATTACAAATGTGTTTTTCACATGTGGCCAAATCATGTACTTCATATTCATGTCTAGGCTCATCATGTATAATATGACCCTCTACATGCTCTGCAGTTGAAACATGGAAAAATACAATTAATATTCACCATCTACAATGCAATATTTAAAATTGTAGCATATGAATAAATTCATTACTAGGATTCAAATCATTATCTTCGATCGGTTGTTCTCCATCCTCAACATTAAGTGGATTGTTTCTTTCTGCTCAAAATAGAGTCAATAGTTTATGGAAAATATTTATAATGAATAAATTGCACAAGTAATAAATCTTCATTAAACTATATTGATTTTATATAATGTGCGCAAGATGGATCACCAGAAGACTGTGTTTTCCAATACAAGCTTTTTCGGCGTTCAACAACAACTCCAAATCCGTGCTGGAAGCCAAGCTTCAAGTCTTCCTTAGTGGGAACTTCCTTGATTCGGTCAGCCTACATATTTGCATAATGTCATGAATTTACCTATTGCAGTGAAATAAAATAGAAATAATTTTCAATTTATTATTTGGAAGCAATATTGGTTTTTCGATACTTACAATTTGTGTCGCCAAATTCAAATAACCGCCAGGCCCAAGCTTGTGCTGACCAATTTTTTCTTGTCTTTCCTTTGTGGCCTTTGATGTGTCTGAAATCCTATGAAAGTGTTGAAATACGTTAGATGTTTCAAATTTGATCTAAAAATTAATAATAATATGGTTTAGAATTACATTGTGGAAAGTATTTCATACCTTCCTATGCCCGGTGGTAGCATTCCTTCTTTTCTCAGAGCCCTCTCTTTTCCATCTTCCACTAGGTATTTCAACTCTCTTCCTGGAATCATTGGAGCGAGCTCATACCTAGGGTTCCTTTCTATGTGAACCCTATATTGGTCTCGTACAATCTTCATATGTTGTCCAGCCTTCTTTAGGACCTCGGCTCAATTAAAGGTCTCGTTACCGAACATGCCAACCAAGCGATTAGTGAGCTCATATTTTAAGTTTTTACTTTGTTTATCCCACCTTGAGCGGATTGTGGGCCCAAATATCTCCAATGACAAATCATCTAGATGTTTATAAAAAACATCATTTCCTACAAAACGATCATGCCATCATTAGTTGAAAAACAATGTTTTAATAGTATATTACAATCAAATTATAAACACTAACTTGAACAATGTATAAATACCTGGGATCTTCTCTATATTTATTGGAACGAGCTCTTCATCCACTAAAAATGTGGTCTGTAGTGTACCCGTGATAGTGACACGGGAAGATCCAGGAAATATTGCTTCAGAAATATCAATACTAGCAGTCTCTGCATCAACCCCTTCTTCTGCACGATCTGGCGTGCACCAGTCACTAGTGGGTGCACTCGCAGCTGACCTCTAGGGTGTCGCATAATGTGTTTTCGACTGTTCAGTCGACAACAATGGCACATGAGATGCACGTGGAGTCATTTTCTCATGTGACGACTCTCCACGAGCGTCACTAGTGCCAAAACCTCCTTGACAACTAGTGTGTGGGCACAAAAAAATCCTAACAATTCAAACCATATTTTATTTCACCATCATATACAAGTAAAAATTATAAAACGCTAAATTAATTTATATTATGATTCAAGATTCCACAACTTGCTTTCAAGGCATGAGATATCTTTACCAAAACATCAACCTTTTCTCTAATTTCATTTGTCTGCGGCTGAATGAACAGTAGATGAAAGATATCCTCATTAATTTTTTTTAAGGTCTTCTCTATCATCTTAATTGGGTCTAGAAAATATCCAATGTCAGCATCGCACATCAGCTCATCCACATCAAAATATATTGATTTCTCTGATGCTAGATCATACGCCGAATCAGTGGTCTACAACAAAAATATATAAAACATTACTGACGTGAAAGCAATAGACTGAGGAAAAAAATATATTAAAAAAACATATCGATCATGATAGATTCCTAAAATTACAATTAGGTATACCTGATGCCTTGATGTTGGTGTTGTCTGATCCACAATTGGCGACTTTCCTCGATTATCCCCCTGCCAAAAAAATGTAGAAAAAATTATCATAATGAAACCAATATACACACGAAAAAGATATAACAAAAAAAACATGATGCTCCATATTATATTTGTACAATTGAAATGAATTATAAATGTTGCCTCAAGGATCCTCTACTTATCTGATCAATGGTAGGAGACTTTCCCCGATCTACTGCTAGGGAGGTTCCCCGATCAGCACCCTACAACAAAAACATAGAAAAAATTATCTAAAGGAAGCCAAAATACTCACGGAAAAAAAATAATAAGAAAACATATTGATGTATTTAAATTGTACAATTACAATCAGGTATACTTGTTGCCCCGAGGCTATTGTCGTTTGATCAACATCTAGGTGGTTTCCCTGATCAACACTCTGCAACAAATATATAGATAACATTATCTAAACGAATCGAATATACTCATGAAAAAACACAACAAAAAAACATTTTGTTCATATTAAATTTGTACAATTGCATCGATGTATACATGTTTCCTCGAGGCTAGTCTGGTCTCATCTACTTCTAGGGAGGTTCCCCGAACAACACCCTGCAAAAAAAACATAGAAAAAATTATCTAAATGAAACCAAAATACTCATGGAAAAAACATATTAATGTATTTGAATTGTACAATTACAATCAGGTATACTTTTTGCCCCGAGGCTGTTGTCATCTGACCAATAGCCGGGTGGTTTCCCCGATCAACAATCTACAACAAATATATAGATAACATTATCTAAACGAAACGAATATACTCATGAAAAAACAAAACAAGAAAAACTATTTTTTTATATTATATTTGTACAATTACAAATATGTATACATGTTGCCTCAAGGATGTTGTACTCCTCTGACCAGCTACTGGGGAGATGCCCCGATCACTACCCTGCGAATTAAATATAGAAAATTTTGATGAAATTATAACAATAGACTAACAAAAAATCCATAAGATGTTAAATTCATTAATAAAAGGTTGGGTAAATTGTTAGATGTACCACTCCCATAGTAACTGTGTGTGTATCTATTCGATTCAAATTGTAATTAATAAGCAACTCTTCCCCTGCAGCTATTAATTTAATGGCACATACAAAAGCATGGCTTCCTTCACACCCCTCAAATATGCATTTGGGTTGCTTAATTGTAGACCCTGGTTGTGTACTGTTTATAAACCCTGCAATATTCCATGTAGCCTTTGGCCTTCCGTCAATGTACAACGTTGTTCCTTATTTTGATCCTTTTCTTTCAGCTGTAATTAATTTCCTAACAATCCATATATGCGCAGAATTCATGTATATTGGACCAGTCGCATCCAATATTTGTAGTTGTAACAGGGTCCAACATACGTGACTCCATCAATTCAATACATCTGCGGTAACTGACCTTTATGCCATCCATGCAAAACAACCCCAATTCATGTAATGACGATGGTGCAATTCGATATATCCTCTCATTCACACAAAAATATATGTTTAGTTGAGGAATATCCTTGGGTACCCATTGTTTCACTAGATTTTTGTACCTCAAGGGCACCTCGATGTCGCTTATTGTCTCATCATCATAGGAACACGACCCCCCTTCAGCGAGAAAAAATTCCATGCGTTTATAGAAATTTCTTCTGATATTTTGACATCTAGTTGATATAAATCTTGTAGACCTACTGGATGTCTCACTTTCCTCTAGTATTCATAAACTCCCCTCCCTCAAGGAAAACAGATCTGACAAATACCTGTTTGGTTCTACCTGCACCATGGGAAAAAAGTTCAAATAGGACATTGTTGGGTATGCATAATTCATATTATAAAATTACAAGGAATTAAGGCATGCATTTTCCACTATCATCATACATAGTTACCATGCCTCCCCCAAGCTTGAAAATGCATTTGTGGATTAGTAAGGGATTTTTCCTTTAATTGACTTGCATGTTCAAAATTGGAAAAAATGGCCAAAATTAATTTTTGAATTCCTTGAGTTCGTATAAGAAGGAATCATAAAAATTTTGAGCCTATGGGTTGATAAACTATGTGAGACATACTTTGAAATATAATGGAATATGCTTTGAGATTTGGATATAAAAAGGTGGAAAGGTGATCCCAATTATAAAAGAGGAACAAGACAAAGGCACACTGCAATATCAAATCACCATGAGGAAATTCCAAGATAGAGCATCATAATTATGCCAAAATAAGTGGGAGGACTTAACTTCACTCAAAAGAGCAAAAAATCACTCTCCATAAGGCCTAAAAATTTCCCTATACAAATCGCAATTGTATGTGGAAACTATCAAAAAATTGGCCTAAGATTTACATTCCCACTTTTGCTACACCCCACTCCATCATGTAATGTCCCCATTTTGACCCTTAGGATATTTTGGCTGTAATGTAAGTATTGTATGCATGTTATGTAAGTTTCCTAGTGTGGATCTCAATTCCAAGGCCCCTCTAGTGAAGGCTCATCCTTGAAGAGGCAAGTATTTGGTATTATGGTAACCATGTGCTAGTAAGCCATGGAAAATGTAAATGATGTAAATGATACCATGTAAATAAAAATACCAAGGGCAGGATATGGATGCAGCTAAATGAGGGGAAAAAATATATCCACTAGGGAGAGGTGAGGGGTTGTGGGATGGAACCCTAAGATTCCAGATGTCACCTAGAGAACCACTTTACCTATCCTAGCTGACATCGGATGTTGTTGTAAGGAGGTGTGTGAAGATCGTTGTTCATGAGGTCGATGGAGCATGGGACTTCCCTAAAATCCGTAAGGCAGGGTATGGGGATCTATCTTTCGTTTCCCATAAGCCACCCTACCTCTTGGAGGACGCATTCCTCATTCTCGGACCTTGGTTGATGAGATAGGCATCAGTTGAACCCTTATGCGACCCAGTAGACGAAGCAGAGAGGAAGAAAACCAGGAATCACGATCTTGAGTAAGGTTGTGAAGTACAGAGCCAAAGACGCACAGAGAATTGCATGGGAAAGTAAAACCGTGGATAGGATCCACAGACCCGAACTTTGGTGCGAGTTGGATTGTGTTATATACCCCGAGAACCCATAGAGAAACCCAACTCTATTAGCCTGAAATCGTGGACGCGAGACGGAGCTTTGGGAACAACATGGAAGATATCCGAGTGTAGATTGCAATGGGAGGAAGCCAATAGGGTTTGAATTTGTATGGTAGAGATAGAGAGGGCTTATTTACCTTGATCTAACTGTCAGGACCCGCCACACCTTCCCAGTTCAATGCTAAGGGAAGGGATGCCCTGGGGACTGTGCAACAGAGAAGGGGACCTTACTTAGTCTGAGAGTGGAGGGGATGGGGGTGCTTGAACTGCCTGAGGTCATTGGGATATGCCTATAGCTATGTGTATGAGTTTATTGACCTAAAAAACCCTTCCTCGCCTTCCCATTTGCTTGAAAAATCAATTGTTTGTTGAAAGCATGAAGAACCATGCCTAGAGTTGTGAGTGATATTTCCTAGTCCCTCCTTAGTGGATACATAGCCCTAGCTCGGGGGTGGTCTCTGAGTGCTAAAATAATATAGGATGGGCAAAGACCTAAGGTTGGGTTGGAATGTTGCAGTCCATAGCCAGTTTGCATGGAGATTCAATGGAAAAGATAATTGTTCCTCGTGCCTTGAATGATGTCTATTCTACATCTATTCATGTGTATTTGATTATGTCAGAATGTATGATTTGATCCAAATGAATGATAGGGTTGAATTCCTATGCATTATGTTTCCATTCTGTTGTGCATTTCATTGCCATACTTCTGCACCTTTGCATTTTATATGAGGATAGCACTCATATGTATTTAGGCTTGAGGAGTAGGGCTAAGTCTTAGCATGTTAGATCACCAATCTGCCTGGTAGAACTAGGTTGATGAATTTCATCCTATGTGTGTGGATAATGCTTCATCCTCATGTGTTCATTGGTGTATTAACCTGCATACAAGAGTGACTTATTATACTTCTGCACATTTGCATTTCCATGGGTGTAATGTATTTAAATTATCCATTGATGAATTAGGGCTAAGCTTGGTAAATGTGCAGGATACTCCATCCAGGACTTGGGAGAGGAATAAACACCCATGTGGTGTTCATGACCCATGTGGACCAGACGAAGGGGAGAGGATAGGGCAGAATGGAATTCACAGAGTGGTAAAGAGGCATAGATGTGGCTTAAGGGTCACCTTTTGGAGTTGAATAAGAGCAGGAACAAAGTCTTCGGGTGTGGATGAAGACCCTACAGCTGCATAGTGCTCTCCAAGAGCTTTCCAAAGGTACCGGACTTGTCCAATTTGTCTCAAGGATGAAGGATTTATTGGGATGGGAAGTTGATTTTTTAGGGCATGGTCAGCTCCAAACTTCCCACATCCGCATTGCAGAATGCAGAATTCGGGGGTGCATTCAGCAACGTTCGGTAGTTTGGCGCTCCACAGTTTCGACTTCCGCACTATAGAATGCGGAAGTCGAGGGCTCGTTCAGCAACGTCGGGCAGTTTGGCTCTCCGCAGTTCCGAATTCTACACTGGGGAATGTGGAAGTTGGGGGCGCATTTCTACAGCATCGGTCATTTGGGTGCTCCGCATTTACGACTTTCACACTGAGGAATGCGGGGGATGGGAACGTAATTCTCTGAGACCGGACGTTGTGGCGCTCCACATTTCCGAATTCCGCACTGCAGAATGCGGATGTCGGAGCCGCATTTTTTTCGATGTCATGATCTGGGCGTCCTACCCTTCCGAATTCCGACTGTGGATTGCAGCCAGGTTGATTGCGGGTTGCGAATCAGAATCTATTATGGCTACATGTAAAACTGAGAAAATTGTTTGAAAAAAAAATGTATTAGGGTCTCCCATTGCCTCTGAAGGTCACTGAGGTGACCGAGGACATGACACACCATGGAAATACAATAATCATATAATTGACTTAGAGAGAGAGAATAAGAAGAGATAGAATGCAATGGAAAATGAATTAGTATATCATGACAAAGACACCATTATACACTTTGTGCCATATTAAGAACATAGGGAGATATGCAAGCAGCAACAACTTGAAGTTGAAGAATTATTAAAGCATGACACTACCTTGGGTTATTTTAATTCTATATTGCATATATGTATGCAACGTTCCAATTGGGGGGGGGTATGCTAAGCCCTTGGATTACCATATATTTCCCATCTTTATATTATTGTTATATTATCCTCAGAGAGATAAGAATTTCATAACCACTCAAATTTTAATGGTCCATCTAGATATTGTTGACATATGTTTTTTAAAATGAATGTGCATGGCTTATTTTCAAAACAGTTTGATAAATGCATGGTGTCTTGAGTATTTTGAGTTGATTATGTTGATTTCTCCAAAATGGAGTTAAATCATCCCACCCTCTAGCACTAAAGTGAGACTGAAAATTTTGATTATTACCTTATTAATGTGTTTGAACTTTTATTTTTTATTGAAATTGTCATATGAACCACATTGACATTCCCAATATGATGAGATAACCATGACCTTTAGATTCTTGTGGAAATATTAAATAGATGTAAAGAGTCCTAATATGGTTAGGGAGCATTGGATAGGCAAGTGATTCCATATTTTTATTATCTCCCTTTGTTGTATTAGTTTCATGCATATGCACATATTTTCATTTGTATGCGCATGTACATACGCATATGCAACTATTACCATGAAACATGGAATTCCCAACACTATAGGGATTTCCTTCTCTTTAATGCATGCCAACCACCCAATCCATTCCATGTTTCCTTATAAAAAGTAATCACACAACTATTTCCAAGTTAAAATATCATTTCAACTCTTCCAACAATAGCGCTTACCTTTACAACTTGTATTCAAGAGGAGGGATGAACTCTAGTGTAGCATGCACTTGATGTTATGATATTTGAAAAGTACTTGATGTATATAAGTCTTTGTTTTCTAATTTAGATATTATCACTTTTGTTTACCAACATTATAGATAAGTATATTTATTGCGATTTCAAATCTTTTATCTACATTTTCTTAATTTTTGGTAGAGTTGGGGTTTTATGCAAAAGAATAAAAAAAATCAATATACTTTAATACAAAATTACATCTAATAAAAAATTACTGAAACTAAATAGTACAACAATAACAAAACATAATTTTCATCTCTTTCGACTTTTCCACTTTAACACTACCAGTTGGCTCACTGTGTTAAAGCAATCTTCAGTAACGTGTAATTACTAACAATAGTTAATCAAGATTAACATGAGTAAAAAAGATAGGTTTAGGGTACTTACCTATAATGTGGAACCTTCCTATTTTATACTCAGAAATATTACTTTCAGTCAAAACTGTACCTCTCAGAGGTCATCCAACACTAGGAACCCACTGACCCTACTAAAGGGTAAGTACAAACTAGAGAGAGAGAGAGAGAGAAAGGTTGTATGCAATAGTAGTTAGACAAAGACAGTTGCATTCATAAAAGAAGTTAAATAAAGCACAAAGAATGATTACAACAGAAGTCTCAGTGCAAGTAATACTTAACAAAAATACACAGATTTGATCACCAAAAATTTTGTGTAACAGGACAAGTCTTAATAGGAGAGATCTGGGAAAAGATAAGATTCAGCATTAACGCAAACAAAGAGAAATAATTCCAAGCTAAGTATAAAAACTTCTCAAATAACCAATCAACAAACAGATTAAAATTCAAAGGAGCGTGCAGTAGGCTAGGATAAAACTTAAGGCTTCACAGCCCTCCTCAATCATGCTCACGGCCTTCATCAAAGAGTCATATCTAGGGTTACGATCCACCCAAACAAAATATTCAATTCACACAAGCATGCCCCAAGTGAACAAACACTAAGCGCATGCAAAAAATTGCTACTTACCTCTTGTATTTCCCAATATTATATATAACTTGTTTGACATTGTTGTTGAAGTTGTCTGGGAGAGAGAGAGGTAGAACATATTGTAACAATATACAAATCGTTTCATTTTTTTTACAAAAAGTAGACAAAAAAATACCAACAATATGCATTAGAATAAAAAAATATAGCAATTATATGCATACCATAATAATTATCTTCATGAAGATATGTCAATCATGCGTTTTCACCCCTGCAAAATCACATTTCTTTGTTATGATATTCTTCATGTTCGAACAAAATCTGGTGGGAAATCTAATTTTTCACATGACTTCTTTTACAACATTACTTTGCTTCTCCGTTAACAACCATGGAAGTGAGTTTATATTAATTTGGTCTCTGTTGCTATGAAATTGAATGACATCTTTCATTGCATGGTTGGATTCTTGAATATCATTGCAAATTTTGACATTTTTTTCTTTCTCACTCCTTCCATCCAATATTCGCCATAATGTTTCGGTCACATTCTTTCTTATATGCATTGTATCAAACAGATGAGCAATTTGTAGGTTCTCATAGTAGGGAAACCTACTAAATTGTTTAGGATAACTTTTCATTCCTTGTGGAAGCCCATTAATGCCTTCATGATCACGACGGACATCATGCATCATATTTTATAAAGAAATTATAGAAATCAATGTCAATTACAGTAAACAACACACAATAAAAAAAATCATAGCATTTCATACGATGATAGATAGACAATTTGATCTGTATGTACCTTGACGATTTCTATTATATTGCAACTTACATAGGTGAGGTGTCATTCTCTGTAGTTTTAATGTAGTCTCTTGCTTCCCATTGAACAAATGTTTTTCGGTAGTTCGATACCTATGATTCTTAGAGAGGAAGTGCCTATACTCATCAAACACCTCCTTTTCTAAACTTTTTGAACAACGAGATTTGATCTTAGGACCACAAACTGGACATGCAAATTTTCCCTTTGTCTAAAGACCTACATAAAGAGATGGATTAACTATGTCAATTATAATTATATATAAAATGAATGGATTATTTAAAAAAACATGTGTTCATAATATATTAACTAGTTCATAAAAATAAATGCAATTAAAGTGGAACTTATAATTACAAACCAAAAAAATGGGTTAACCCTGGGGCATCATGTATTGTCCATACAAGCATTGCATGGAATTGAAATTTCCTTTGTTGTATTGGTCTAGATACATCATACATAGTGATGCCATTCCATAACTTTAGTAGCTCGTCAATAAGAGGTTCGATATATACATTCATATCTTTAACTTGGTACTTACCTGATTGATTTGAACATATAAAATATATAATTATTATAGCCATTTAGATATATAAACTATACACAAGAGAAAAATAAAAAATAGATATATGACATTATGCAACAAAATGCGACAAATGAGATGCCACTACATTAAAAAAAAGTTGTAGACACATACCTGGAATAATCATTGCCAACATTATGTGCTCCCTCTTTATTGACAACCATGGAAGAATGTTATTGTTGATAACAAAAATAGGCCACACCTAGTAAATGGATCTCATATCTACAATGGATTAAAACCATTTGTTTCCAAAGAAATCCTAAGATTACGAGGTTCTTCTTTAAAGTGAGGCCATTTTTCCTCCATATCTCCAAATACGGACCCATCTGCACGCATTCAAATAATGTCATCTTGAGTTTTGTTCTATGCATGGTAATCCATAAATTGTCCTATGTTTTTGCACATGAACAGTCATTGAAATCATGTAATAATGGGAATATAACGAATAACCTTGCGAGGCACCTTTTTTGTTACTTGATCTGTTTGGTATCTACTGATATGACATTACGTATAGTATGTTTCAAATTCATTCTGATTATAATATATAACATGGTCATTGGGGCATGCATCAATTGCTTCATACTGCATTCCAATTTCTTTCATGATGGAAGATAAATCTCGATATGTGCGAGGTAAAATATTTGACGGTGGTAACAAAAATTCACCTATCAAGCTACAACAAATTAAAATAAAAAACTAGTTAATATAATAAATAAATAATATTAATGAAATACATTTCATCCATATTAATTTTTCTTATGAATTAACAATAAAATTATTAGACGAACAGTGATCACCTTTAGTGTGATCATATATATGTGATGGAATATATTACATACCTTAACAAATGTGTGACTGATGTGTTTGAAATACCATTCATAACCTTCAAGTTCATTATCAACAATATAGAAGAGAGAAGATTTGTGTTGGAGCCCTCATAAAGGGGTTCGTATGCCTTCTCAAGAAGAGATAAATCATGAACATCATCAAAGTCATCATTTTCATGATCATCGTCATCATCATCCATTCTAACATTAAATGTATCATGGATCAATGTATTTGTACCATCATCTTCAATTATGTTATCGGTATGATCATCTTCTTCAATATGATCATTAACTTGTTCTCCATTATTCATAGCTCCATGTTCCTTTGGTACTTGTTCTGAAAGCACATCCTCCGGGTGATATGCCATACGAGGTATTTCCTTTATAATTACATGAAACCATCAATAAATATTAGTTAATATAATAAATATTAAAATAATACATACATTTACAAAACAATCAATATAGAGACATATATAATGCAAAACTTACAAATGGACAATATTCATGTCCCCCCTCAGTGTGTCCATGTTCCCTACAATGTTTTATGGCTGTTGTGATCTTTATTCTTCTCCTTTTAAATCCCCTGCATTGACTACATGGACAATAATATTTCCCATCACCCTTTCTTTTCATTCCATCCCACAATTTAGCAAGTAATTGTCGATTTTTTTCGCCTGGATCAGGAATATTGTTATTTGATATTTTCTCATAAAGAGCTTGAATGAATATTATTGATATTAAAAAATTAAGCTCCACACTTCACTATTAATAACCACATAAACAATTGAAATAATTGTGTATTCTTTTACGGAAAACAGTCTGTGTGAAGAATATAATTTCTGCAAACCGTCGCTTGTATAGCCAACATGTCGGAATGTTTCCATAATTTATAGTTTCTAAAATTTAAAGTTCATCAGATATATGATGATATTATAATAGTTACCATTATAATATATACGTCGCATATCCGATGACACTCGTCGCATATCCGACGAGTGCCGTCGGAGAACCAACGGGCATCGGATATTCAATAATGGCAGGTATCAATTAAAAACAAATTGATCAAAATTCATAATTTTAAAGGTGAAATCCGACGACACGGTCAACTTCGTCGGAATTTGTCGGATTTCCTCGTCGTATTTTCTTGTCGGATTTTGGGTTCAAATTTTTTTGTGAAGGGCCTCAATCTAATCATCACATTGAGGTAACCCACATTGTAAACTCTTTTTCATAATATAAAGAAAACATTATTTCATTCATGGGTATCTTGATTTACCTTTTACTTTTACTGCAATAATCATTTGCACTCTCACACACTATCCATTCACGAGCTACTAAGGGTTCCATAACCCTTAGCAGGTGCCCTTTTGCACTAGCTGGTGTGAAAACACTAGCTACACTCATGTATGTATGATTATGTGTGCAAAGTATATTTATGTTTATGATTGATGCGCTATTGGTAACTCCTTGTAATCCATAAGATTACAGCATGTTACGTTTCCAATAGTACTGAACCGAAACATGAAGCATGCATAAATATGGTGAACAAGAGGGAAATTAAAGCCTGGTGGAACCAAAAGATCACAAACTATATACAAAATTATGCTAGAAGGAACAAACTAATGCTTTCACATGCCCGATAAACGTTATTCACTGAGTCACATGAAATATTCATAGAAGTCACTCCCCATGAAATAAAGAAATTTCCCGACGTTGTTCATGACCAAGTTGGATGCCTAGAATGAAAGACTCCTAATGCACAATATCTATGACAAAGGAAGGATGAATTTATATGAATTCCTTCGAAAATATATGTGAAGAATTTTGTGAATAACAAGATATAGAAGAAAGATCATCAGTCGACCAAATCCGATGCAAATTCTGCACCGACCTTAATGAAGTATTTTTTTGCTCTATACCAAGTTTTCTATATAAATTTTTAATCGAAAATGTAGTTGGTCGCATAGTCAAACCATGACCTCCATTGGGTGTTCCCGCTTCATCAAATTGACAGCAAATGCGGAAAGACAAGGATTTCTTCATCAATGAACACAAGTGGGAATACATTTTGAACAAATGAATCCTATTACTGAACCCACTTTCGTCAAACTATAAGAACTGAGTCGGAAGCCTATTGTTGAACCCACATCCGTCAAACAATAAGAAGAAACATTGGTTTGTATGCGAAGCACTCTGGAAAGCTAACCTCATCGATGATGAGAACCAACAAATTGCATAGTTTACAAGAGGTATTAGAAACAAATCTCACTTGGTACATGAATCTCATGGAAGAAGTTCCAAAGACAAAACAACAAATAAAAGATAACTTCCTATATTTTTTTAAAGTCAATGACACCAAGAATCTAGCCGGACATAAACTAAAATAAATCAAGCAATGACTAGGAGAAACAATAAGTGAATATAATAGAAGATTCAAATATCTCCTCGGTCAGATGCCATCAAAAATGGACCAAGTCGTCGTAATCCAGCTTTTTTTTGTAGGTCTACAACCCAAAATCAAGACACTACTCCTATTATGTGAAGTGACACAACCTATGATGATGTATTAAAGAAATATCTAAGAGTTGGATCAAACACAGATTACTCAATTGGACCTAGCGAAAGATGACTGGAAGAAAATATTGAAACAATACAAAGGTCACTTCGGCATCTTACCATGACTAATAATGGCATATGGTATACCACATTCTCAAGAGAAGGAAACACAAGAGACAATTTCCCCTATGATTAGCAAAGAAGATATCATGATGACCAAAACACATACTATAGAGAAATCAAACAACTTGAAGAAATTCCAAGAGTATTTCCAGAAGAGCGTAAAGCAAAACATTTCCACACAACACAAACAAGATATTTTTGCTGTGTTGAATATTGTAACTTCAAAGAATATTATATTTGTACTTTATTATTCCGGAGATGTTTCATCCCTCCGAGGCAACCCTATTATGTATCCGGAGATGTTTATTCCTCCGAGGGTTAGTATTAACTAGGGTTATTAGATCCACCATGTGTGGGTCGGCCCTGTAGTTATATTTTAGGGGTTATTAGACATCTCCAGGTGAGGTCGGCCCCATAAGGTCTTTTAGTCAGTTGAGAGTCAAGTATAAATAGAGGAGGTGAACTCCTCATTAGATCACTCACTCACTTGTGGAAGAGTGCGTGTTGAGCCCATAATTGGCCCTTTTTGACCATCATTTATCACTGTCCCTTACCTTGTCTTACACCAATTACCTTGGCAATTCAACTTATTGTCCTTATATATTCCCCAATTTACCAAGGTATGGCCGATTATTGTTTTATTGTGTTAATACTTATGATTGTGATGATTAAAGCTGTTCATCTCTTAATCTGTGCTAACATGATGCGATTTATGAAGGTAGTAAGACAATAGACTGCAGGAAGATCGGAGCTGAACAAGTCATGAAGGAACGATCATCGCTTGTGGAAGGTTCCTTGGGGCTCAAATCGGCAATCAAGGCATAGGCGTGGCAGGGCAGCTGTAACCGAAGAACTATCTTAAGCATGTCGCTGCTCGAATCCAGCTGTGAGCTGGAAGGACCGTCACTCTTGGGACGATTAATACTTCTCTCATATTTGGATATTTCAGTTCTGCCACGCGTTGTAACAGCTAGATTATTTAGGGCGCCTGAAGATCAGAGATCTTCATGGCTTCCCAATTATAGGTTTAGATGTTGCAATTTGTATGTATAAATATGGGAAATTACCTCGACTGAGGGGTTGAACAGCAATTAATTAATTCATCTTGTATTAGCAGTCAAGCTGAAACTGTGTACTTATCCTTCTGTTAATATAAGGAGTTGCTTCTGAGTTAAAGAGAGTGTTGTTCAACCAGCGTCTCTGTGTGAAGACTGGGCCCGTCTTCCACAGAGATTGCTGTGTTAATTTAGGATTTCATCTTTCTTGTTGTGTGATGCTTTGATCTTTCCTTTGTACGCAGCAGCAATATTCATCGTGTGGATTTCTCAGTAAATGATTTATTTGTGAGGTTGGTGAATGGTATCAATAACAGTCGACTGAGTCAGGTTTGTTTTATGTAATTCAATTTCTGTTCACACTGTTGTGCTCATCCTACAGCTGAAACGTAATCCCAGAAGCTCCTACGAATTAGATTTCCTGTTATGTGTTGATTGATTTATATTTTGCAATTCAGTTTCTTAGAACAGTTGCTTCAATCTCCTTTATTAATTTCTAGAGTAATGTTCAGGTCATGCTTCATGATTCCTAGCTTGATTTCATTAGACAGTTGATTATTTTAGAATGCAATTGAGATTTCCTTCCTGCAATTGTTGATTAGATCTGATATTTATTCTGCTTGATGCATAATAGTAAAGAATTGTAGTATAGCAGTTAGAAGGCAATTGGGATTGCATAGATT
This sequence comes from Larix kaempferi, assembly GCA_027924585.1. NCBI lineage: Eukaryota > Viridiplantae > Streptophyta > Pinopsida > Pinales > Pinaceae > Larix > Larix kaempferi. Next base: position 8,126,572 of record BSBM01000162.1, on the reverse strand, counting down.
CTTGGGATGAACATGGATGATAGAAGATAAAAGTATTCACTTCTAATGGTTTTGTGTTTAAGCATATATTGTGCACTTGTCCTTTGAAATAAAAAGACTTTCTCGGGTTGACAATAAATTTCATACGCTCTGTGTGTTGATATTTAATTATCTGCAATTAGAGTGCTTGACATTTTGGCGCCGTTGCCGGGGAAGGATAAAAATTAAACACTAGTCATTAGTTGTATCTGATAATTGCTTTTAGTCAGTCTTTTGGTTGTTTTTGAAATGATCTGCTTCGCATGAATACGAGGAGGGTAAAACGCGATCACCTCCCAACCCCCAAAACTCCACAAGTTACTAACAGTGCAGGTGGTTCGGGTCGTGGTCGAGCTCCACCGCTGGGCAGAAGAACATTCATCGACGACCTTGTTGACAAAACGGATTCAGCTGTCAGATCTCGTCAACGGGAGACTCCTATCAAAAGAGGCCCTGCTGATCCTGGAGCGCCAGCATCAGGATCTACAGTGGAGGATACAGGAGCAGCGGCGATTCCTGCATATACTCCTGCTAAAGAAGGAACAGCTGATTCAGCTGTTGCAATTGAGTACGCAGCTGTTACAACTGAAGAATACGCAGCTGCTACAACTGAAGAATACGCAGCTGCTACAACCGAAGAATACGCAGCTGCTACAACCGAAGAATACGCAGCTGTTACAACTGAGGTAAGGGATAAAGGAACAAACGAAGGAGAAGATACAGAAGAAAAGATGAATAACAGACATGAGAATGAAGAGGAAGAAGCAGTGGTACAATACCATCATGAAGATGATTCCCCGCCAGAAACGATGGCTACATTGCAATTCCCAATACAGCAGCTCGAGGGGACAGCTCCTATGAAAAACATCTCACCGTCGGTGTTACCCCGCTTCCATGGCAGGGCGGCAGAAGATCCAGACGAATTCCTGTTTGAATTCGATATCCTCTGTCGCAGCTATGATTATGTCACAGATGCTCAAAAGTTAAAGCTTTTTCCTGCCACCCTGAAGGACAATGCATTACGTTGGTTCATGAGCCTTGGGGGAGGAACTGTTGCTAATTGGAACAAGATGAAGCAAGTGTTCCTGGAAAAATATCAAGAATATTGTAACACCAGGGACAAGAGGGAGGAGTTATTCAAGATGGTACAGAAGGAGGACGAAAGCTTGGAGGATTTTGTAGAGAGGTTGCTGTACAATGTGCAGAGAGCTGGACAGACGAACATGGGACTAGATGTGCTTAAGATCATCCTGCTTCGAGGAATCGGGGACGATTGTTTAGACATGCTAAATTTATTAGGAAAGGGGGATATCTCTAAAGAATCTTTTGAGACAATTGTGGAATTATGTAAGAGATATTCCAGGGGATCTTCTAGGCATAATAAGCAGCATAAACGAAATAACCTGGAACGTGATGTCTTCGACAGAACTCAGAAGTCATCCAATGGGGGAGCTACACGTGCAGAGATAGGCAATCTTCTTGAAAACTTTAAAACAGAAATGATGAGCTCTATCTCTTCAGAGATTGACGTCTTGAAGGCCAAGCAAAGACAGGCAGTGGAGGATCTCACACTAGGGGTGTTTTGTCCCCGGTGTAGAAAGACTCATCCACTGAAAGAATGCCCTCTTGACAAAGTTCAAGTATGTCAACTGTGTGAGCTGAATCATGATATGAAAGAATGCCCCACGTTGCCCCAAGTGAAAGCTGTTCTGCAGGCATCAACTCCAGAGGTGGATTCAGCCTACTTTATTGCACAGAAGAAACCCTGGCAGCCCCGGAGTCAAGGTATGTCTCCCGATTCATTTCCATTTTTGAATAATTTGAATAATTGGAATACTAATATGCAAAACGTGAATACACAATTCCCTTCAAATTATGCTCAGTGGAATTCCCCTCAACCTGCGATGCAAGGTTATAATTCATGGAGTCCTTGGACACAGCCACCTCATCAACCTACTTCATGGTCTCCTGGATGGAGGAACTTCCATCCTGGGAATCAGTTTCCTCAACCACCTCCACCTCAACAGTTACCGTATCCTCCATATCCTCAATTTCAGCAATATCCTCAATACCTACCTCAGCAGTCGCAGCTGCAGCTGCAAAATAATCCTGTGCCTAACATACCAATACGGCCTCAGCTGCCTGCCCAACCTAACCCTAACCCAAATAATAAAACAGTCCAACAACTGGAAACTCTCAATATGCCAGCCTACTCTCTCTCCCCTGTACCTTGTAATGACATTCGCTTACGGTCTGGAAAGATAGTAGAACGTGTAACTTCAGAAAATATTCCACCTACTGTTTATGACAAAGGAGAGAGTTCCCAGCATCTATCTGATCCGGTTCCTATTATTGAAGACGCTGAGCATCCCTCAGAAGGGAGGGCTGAAACAATAAACGATGAAGTGGATAACACTCAGCCTACCCAGTTGGTAAGACAACCACCTTACCCTGAGAGATTGATGCTGCCACAAAGAGGGGGGCAACCTCAGTTCAATCTCTTAGGAGAACTGAAGAACCTTTATGTTAAGATTCCCCTTTTACAAGCTCTTCAAGATGTACCTATCTATGCTAGAACTGTTCGGGACCTGTGCACTAAAAGACCGGGAAGGAAACCCAGAGATCCTCCTACTGTCCATGTTATAGGGAATTTATCCGCTTTAATGACTGGAAAAACCCCTATAACCAAGTATGAGGATCCCGGCAATCCTACTGTCACTGTACACATAGGACAAACGCAGATACCCAGCGTACTAGTAGATTTAGGAGCTGTGATCAATGTTATAACGATGGAGACTGTAAAGAAGCTCGGATTCACCAATATTAGACCGACCCCTACTATCTTAGAATTGGCAGACAGATCCACCATCAGACCTGAAGGGATTTTGGACGACCTCGTTATTTCAGTAGACTCGTGGGAATACCCTGCCGATTTTCTGGTATTACAGCCAAAATCACAGCTGGGGGGACATCCATTGATTTTAGGAAGGCCCTGGTTGGCTACAGCTGATGCTTGCATCAGCTGTCGATCAGGATCTATGACTATATCTGATGGCATGGAAACCAAAAATCTTACCCTGTACCCTCCAGCAAGGCCGAGTCTAGAGACTGAAACCTCCCTTTGGATAGAACAAGAAGAAGAAGAAGATGTTCAGCCATTACTAACAATAGGGAAGGCACTAACTTTCAAAAACGAAACAGAAGACGATGCCATTAATAACTTCATTAGCGAACCTGCTTCTGTAGACAAGGAAGTTTATCAACTTCTGAACAGTACCCTCGGCAAAGAAGAACAAGAACAGCTTACGGAGGAAGCACTAGCCAATGACACAAATATAATCCCAATATTGAAAAGCTCGAGAAGTATTCCTATTGAGGTAGAGCCTGGAAGAACTTTGAACATCAATCCTGCTCTCTCCTCAGAAGAACAAAAGCGCCTAACCAATCTCTTGAAGGAACGTAAGGGGGCATTCGCCTGGGAGTATACAGACATGAAGGGTATTCCTTCTAGTCTGTGCACTCATCATATTTATATTAAAAACGACTCCCGGCCTGTATGTCAACCCCAACGACGCATGAACCCCAATCTGAGGGATATAGTGAAGGAAGAAATCCAGAAACTCTTGGAAGCATGATTCATCTATCCTATTTCAGACAGTGAGTGGGTTTCCCCACTTGTAATTGTACCCAAGAAAAACGGTAAATGGAGAGTCTGTGTCGATTATAGGGAGCTGAACAAGGCTACACAAAAGGATCACTTTCCTCTGCCCTTTATTGACCAGGTACTTGATAACTTATCTGGGAAGAAGTTCTTCTCCTTCCTGAACGGATTCAGTGGGTACAATCAAATCCAGATTGCTCCAGAGGATCAGGATAAGACCACCTTCACCTACCCTTGGGGAACGTTCGCCTACAGGGTGCTTCCCTTTGGGTTGTGCAATGCACCTGCAACGTTCCAAAGAGCTGTGATTGGCATATTTTCTGAATTGGTAAATGATAGCATGGAAGTTTTTATGGATGATTTCACTCCTTATGGCAGGGATTTTGATGAAGCGTTGGAAAATTTGAAGAAGGTTTTAATTCGCTGTGAACAGGCTCGCCTCTCACTGAGCACTGAAAAATGCCACATGATGATGAGTGAGGGGGTGGTATTAGGACATTTCATCTCTACTAACGGTATTCAAGTGGATCCTTCAAAAATTAAGGTGATAAAGAATATACCAACCCCTTCAACTCAGAAAGAGGTGCGAAGTTTTCTGGGACATGCTGGGTACTACAGGAGATTTATAGAAAACTTCTCCAAACTTGCTTCTCCTTTGTTTTCATTGTTAATGAAGGATGTGCAGTTTGCATGGAGTACAGCATGCCAGACAGCATTTGATAAGCTTAAAGAGAAACTGTCCATAGCCCCTATTTTAAGGGGACCTAATTGGACCATACCTTTCCACATTTCTTCAGATGCTTCTGATACCGCCATTGGAGCAGTACTAGGACAGCAGGATGGTCAAGTACCTTATGCTATTTATTATGTTAGTAAAAACTTAGCCCCTGCTGAACTAAATTATACTGTTACTGAAAAAGAATTTCTTGCTATTGTTTATTCTATTAATAAGTTTCGGCATTACATTACTGGGTATCCTACATTTGTGCATACTGATCACTCTGCCATTAAGTACTTAATGAATAAACCTGTCACTAATGCCAGAGTAACCAGGTGGCTTTTATTATTACAGGAATTTGATATTACTATTATAGATAAACCTGGAAAAGAAAATGTTGTTGCTGATTTTTTATCACCATTTACTAACAGTGATGACAGTTCACCTGTTGAGGATGCTTTCCCGGATGAACATTTATTCGCACTCTCAGCTCATTCACCCTGGTATGCAGATGTTGCTAATTATTTGGCTGCAGGGAAACTTCCGCCACATATGTCTAAACGAGAGAAAAGAAAAATTATTCAGCAAAGTGCCAAGTATTGTTGGCTTAAAGGCCATCTCTTTTACACAGGACCTGATCTTGAAATTAGAAGATGTGTAAGGGAAGATGAGATCTTTCATATACTGAAGGCCTGTCACGATGAACCTTGCGGAGGACACTTTGCAGATAAAAGAACAGGACATAAGGCGTTGCGGATGGGTTATTATTGGCCGACACTGTTCAGAGATGCAAAAAAATATGTTCAGTCCTGCGACAGCTGCCAAAGGATGGGCCAACCTAATAAGACAGATCAGATGCCTTTACAGCCCCAAGTGGTACTAGAACCGTTTGATAGATGGGCATTGGACTTTGTTGGTCCTATCAACCCTCCTTCCAAACAGAAGGTTTACATCTTGGTGTGTACAGACTACATGACTAAGTGGGTAGAAGCTGTAGCTTTGGCTAAGGCAAACGACCAGGCGGTGATTGATTTCTTGTACAGTGAAGTTTTTACCCGTTTTGGAGTACCAAAGGAAGTAGTTACCGATGGCGGACCACAATTTATTTCACACCAATTTGAATCCTTGCTCCGGAAGTATCATGTGCAGCACAAGATAGCTTCACCTTATCATCCCCAGGCCAATGGTCAGGTGGAAAGCACTAATAAAGTTATCGAAGCAATCCTTACTAAAACAGTTAAAAGCCATCGAAGGGATTGGGCTGACAGACTTCCAGAAGCACTGTGGGCATATCGCACGACTTGGCGCAACACCACGGGCTTTTCTCCCTATGATCTGGTGTATGGTAAGAGTGCCATCTTTCCAATTGAATTTGAGATCAAGACCCTGAAAACAGCCATTGAAATGAACCTGGATGTAGCAGAAGCCCAGAAAAGAAGATTGAATCAATTGAATGAACTGGATGAGAAACGATTAGCTGCGGTAGACCAGACTGTGCTGCTTCAGCAACAGAGATCTAACTGGCATGACCGATTCATCAAAAAGAAAATCTTCCATGAAGGAGACTGGGCACTACTGTACGACTCTAGATTCAAGAAAGATTTCAAAGGGAAATTACGCACAAGATGGCTGGGACCATATTTGGTTGACAGGGTATTTGACAACGGCACTGTTCGCCTGGTCACCATTGATGAAAACCGTATGCCATTACTTGTTAATGGCCACAGGCTGCGACTGTATCGGAAGCCCATTTCGAAAGATGCATTTATTTCACAGATTGCTGCTGATCCAAACTACCAATTGGCACCAGAGCAGGAACATTTTTCTACCTTTACCAAATCTTAAAATGAAAATCATATTTGCTGTACATAAATAATTTCTTGCTATAGCGTATAGTTGTCGTTTTCTTTCTTTTTGCATTTGATCTCTTTGCTTGCTGTTGTCTTTTAAGAAAAAAATTTCAGGGAAGCGCCAGGAGAACGATCAGTTTGGGGCCCATAATGAAAATCTCTCTGTGCCGTCCTTGTGTTAAAAAAAAAAAAAAAAAAAAAAAAAAAAAAAAAATTCGGCAGCTGCAACATATTTTCCGGCAGCTGCAACATATTTTCCGGCAGCCGTATATCCTTTTCCGGCAACCATATTCTCCATTTCCCGGTAGCCATAATGCCCTTTCTGTCAGCCGTAAATCTTTTTCGACTGCTGCAATTTCGGCGGCTGCAACATCTGCGGCTGCAACATCAGCGGCTGCAACATCGGCGGCTGCACCATTTGCGGCTGCAACATTTGCGGCTGCAACATCGGCGGCTGCAACATCGGCGGCTGCAACTCCAGTTTCCGCGGCTGCCACCTCATCGTCCCCATGGTTGCCACCTCATTCACCAGCTATTTCCACCTCATTCACCAGCTATGGCCACCTCATTTTCCGCAGCTGCCATTCCATTTACCAGCCACGGCCATTTCACTTCCCGGTAGCCGTAATGTTTTTTTTTCCCGTCCGCCGTCAAACCTTTTCCGACAGCTGCAACTCCGGCAGCTGTAGTCCCGGCGGCTGTAACTTCGGCGGCTGCAACATCTTTTTCTCACAGCCGCCACATCATTTCCCGGCCGTCACCTTATTCCTCGGCGGCCGCCACCTCATTGACCAAGTCACTTCCACACCACAGCTGTCATTTCTTTCCAGCGGCTGCGACATATTTCCCATATTCGTAAAATCTTTTCCCGCCAGCCGTAAGTCTCTTCCGCCGCTGTAAAATTTTCCCGTGACAGCCGTAATTTTTCCCGGATATTGTGAATCTTTTTCCGGCTGCCACGAATTCTTTCCCGATGGCTGTAACTTCTTTCTTGTCAGCTGCAACAAGCTTTTTCATCGGCTGTGTGATCATTTCTTTGGCAATTTGCAGTGGTAACTCCCGTGTTAACAGAAGGATTGTTCAACCTGCTAATTATGACGCTGATTCAGTCCAGTCCTGCCGGCGAACTCATCATTTCAACCCGGAGGATGCGACGCCTTGTGTTTTATCGGCGAAGGAAATCAGTGCCTTATCCGAGTCATCATGATTCCACGTCTGATTGTGCACGCGTTCGGCTCCATGACGTCACCAACTCCATGCTCCACCAGTTTCCGCAGCCTTCCGACGCACAGTTTTATGAGGTATGGCTTTCATTTATCACGTGATTAAGTATTGATATCATGTAAACGAGATTGGCCGTACCTTCACTCGTACCACCATTTATATCTGATTGAACCTTTCCCTCGTACGACGTAATACTAATAACTGCCACCTTCCCCAATTCGGCATGAAAATTTTAAACTCCTCTCTGCGCTTAATTTTCCGAATTAGTTCATTCGCTCAACGTCTCCGCTCAACGATTCGTGCATTTCTCCGCGCTGCAACTTCCATTCTGGATCCTGTACTCTGTCGAACAGCAGTTCTATCTTGCAGCCAGGACCATGGGCATTCCAGTTCGCCATGAACCTTTCAATACCTGGGAACTTAGACGGAATTTGCAGGTTCTGGCCATTTTCCAAGCCGCTGGCTGGGTCGAGTTCTTTGAACGATTGGATGGATTCGACCGGGACGCAGCCCTGCAATTCGCATTGAATCTTACTAAAACACACTCCACGGTGTGGGGGCTGTGTATAGATGTTTCGGAGGTCATTATATCCGAGGTTACAGCTATCCCGCTGGCGGGAAAACCTTGGTTTAACCGTCGAGTTCCTGCAACAGTTGCACGGGAACAATTTTTACTTCCAGGGGAGCAAGTTGAAGCATCCAGGAGAGGGATTGCATTGAAGTCACTGCCGCAGCCATGGGACCAGGTCGCTATCTTCCTCAAGAAATACATAACTTGCGAAGGTAGATACCAAACTGTGTACAACTCTGAACTTCCTTTGCTTTCTCATCTCCGTCATGGCATTTTGTTAAATATTCCATTTTATCTATTGCATGATTTGCGCCATATGGCAACATTCGTCCAATCTGCAAAGCACCCATTATCCTCCCTCACCCACCATGGCCTCATTAAGTTAATTATTAAAAGAACCCTGGCCCAACATAATATAACATGGGAGCAATTCATCACCCGGCCACAGCAACCTGTTCCCTTGAGGGTCATTCCATTACAGCAATTACCGGTTCCGCCACAACAGGAGGATCGGAGTTCCTCCAGTGAAGTTGGGGGGAGGGATGAAACGGAAGAAGAGCAACAGGGGGCACAGGCAGGACCATCAGGGGTTGGCAAAACCACAGAGGAAGAACAAACAGGGGCACAGGCAGAGCCATTTGAAGTTGATGAATCCCCATCACAAGCAGAACCAGTGGGGGATGACACGGCATTTGAAGGAGAGTGAGGGGAAGCACAAACAGAGCTGTCAGGCGACAATGTAGATGAAACCCTCGTGGAAAACCTAGACAACAGGGCAGCTCCGGCAGCAGAAGGTGAAATTGGAGCAGCATCAAATGCTGCGACAATGGAACCTGAAGATGACGGAGCCAGAGCAATGGAAGAAGATATTGAGCTGGTCACAATCGAGTCTTCACCGGAATGGGCAGGAGGAGCAGCTGTGATTGAAGAAGAACAGCATGGGGGGCAGGTAAATATTCCTTTAACTTCAGCTTTGCCTCCCTATATTCCAGCTCCACGAGAAGAAACACTACAAAAAGGAAAGTCACAAAAGAAACCCCCACAGAAAAGGAAGAGGGCCACCAATGAGTTTGATTTAGTGGCACCAATCAGAAGGAAACGAACTCGGTCAATCACAGCAGCAGAGGCAGCCAGAACAAAATGGGCAACCTTAGAGACACAGGTTGAACCCCCAATCCTTACACCAAAACCGAGGGATGCTCCACAAAGGCCAGTGGAGGAAGAGACGGGGGTTGAGGGACTCTTGTATGAGAATGCAATGCTGAAAGAGGACCTCCAAGCACTTAGAAAGGAGCTGGAAACATGGAAGGAAATCTGCCAAAAGCAGGGTGGAAGAAAGATGTATACATTAATAGAGGCTGCAGACCAAGTGGAGAAAACAGCTTCTGCTGAAGCTGGAGAAAAGGATGAGCGAATACTTTGCCCCACCTGTGGGGAGATCTTTGAGGAAGCAGGCCATAAAATTTTACTTAGCACTTATTCAGCACAACAGCCTGTAGCCACAGAAGGGGAAGCAGTGAAGAAAAAGGATGCTGCAACACAAGAACCAGCACCTTTAAACATCCTTGCTGCAGCTGCTACTTCCCATGATGCAGAAGTTATAGAACAGATGGGAGAAGAACAAGGAGTGGAGGATGCCCTGGAAATTTATGAGGAATGTATGGCAATCCCAAATTGCTCCCACAATACAGAAATCATGGAACAGATGGGAGAAGAATAGGAAATGAAGGATGCTCTGGAGCTTATAAAAGAATATGGTGAGACTCCAGAATGTTCCCTTGATACAGAGATCATGGAGCCAAAGGATACTCTGGAGGATAGTGAAGAATATTGTGCTGTAACCCCAGAACGTTCCCAGGACACAATAATTTTAGAAGAAGAAACGGAAATGCAGGACAGTGATAAGTTGAAACAGGATGCTGCAACACAAGAACCAGCAATCCTGAATTTGACCATCCAACCAACTGAGCAGACAGGAGAAGAAGCTGGGACAGAGGATATTCTGGCATTCAACGATGAACTCTGGGTGGTGACCCCAGAAAGATCTCATGATACAGAACTCATAGAAGAGGAGCTGCAGCAAAATAAAGATGAAGATGTAAGCCAGGATGTTGCCACACAAGAACCAACATCCTTGGATGCTGCAGCAAGAACCCCTGAACTGCAGTTGGAGGATAACCCGGGAGTAGAGATCATTCCTGATACACAATGGAGTGATGATGAACAGGTACAGACACCCTGCTCAGGTGACACTGAAATCTTGGAGGAGGAGCTGCAAATTGAAAAGGATATCCAATCTCAGCAGCCAATTGACAAAGAAGACACTGTTACACAAGAACCAGTGTCTCCAAAAGCAATAAAGGCAGCTGCTAAAGAAGGTTTAAGGGATGTTGTTGTTACACAAGAACCAGCAACTCCCTTGATAAGATTAGATGCGCTGGAAGACACTGTCCCACAAGAACCAGTGCTTCCACCTCCTACAGGTATTATTGAATTGGATTCAGATTGAGTGTGTCTTTTCAACTTCCCCAGGCATAGCATAAGAGAACTGCAGATATTAGCAAGTAGCGGTGGAAAGGGGAACAGTAAAGTTGGAAGATGCCGGGTTGCTCATAGAAATTTTTCAAAGGGATAGAGGGGATGCCTGATTTATCTACATTCTTTCCTTCTGCCTGGACAAAGTTCAGTACAATATTCAGATGCAGGTTGTTGCATGAGGACATGCAACAGGATAGTTGGGGGGAGATGTTGAGCCCAGAATTGGCCCTTTTTGACCATCATTTATCACTGTCCCTTACCTTGTCTTACACCAATTACCTTGGCAATTCAACTTATTGTCCTTATATATTCCCCAATTTACCAAGGTATGGCCGATTATTGTTTTATTGTGTTAATACTTATGATTGTGATGATTAAAGCTGTTCATCTCTTAATCTGTGCTAACATGATGCGATTTATGAAGGTAGTAAGACAATAGACTGCAGGAAGATCGGAGCTGAACAAGTCATGAAGGAACGATCATCGCTTGTGGAAGGTTCCTTGGGGCTCAAATCGGCAATCAAGGCATAGGCGTGGCAGGGCAGCTGTAACCGAAGAACTATCTTAAGCATGTCGCTGCTCGAATCCAGCTGTGAGCTGGAAGGACCGTCACTCTTGGGACGATTAATACTTCTCTCATATTTGGATATTTCAGTTCTGCCACGCGTTGTAACAGCTAGATTATTTAGGGCGCCTGAAGATCAGAGATCTTCATGGCTGCCCAATTATAGGTTTAGATGTTGCAATTTGTATGTATAAATATGGGAAATTACCTCGACTGAGGGGTTGAACAGCAATTAATTAATTCATCTTGTATTAGCAGTCAAGTTGAAACTGTGTACTTATCCTTCTGTTAATATAAGGAGTTGCTTCTGAGTTAAAGAGAGTGTTGTTCAACCAGCGTCTCTGTGTGAAGACTGGGCCCGTCTTCCACAGAGATTGCTGTGTTAATTTAGGATTTCATCTTTCTTGTTGTGTGATGCTTTGATCTTTCCTTTGTACGCAGCAGCAATATTCATCGTGTGGATTTCTCAGTAAATGATTTATTTGTGAGGTTGGTGAATGGTATCAATAACAGTCGACTGAGTCAGGTTTGTTTTATGTAATTCAATTTCTGTTCACACTGTTGTGCTCATCCTACAGCTGAAACGTAATCCCAGAAGCTCCTACGAATTAGCTTTCCTGTTATGTGTTGATTGATTTATATTTTGCAATTTAGTTTCTTAGAACAGTTGCTTCAATCTCCTTTATTAATTTCTAGAGTAATGTTCAGGTCATGCTTCATGATTCCTAGCTTGATTTCATTAGACAGTTGATTATTTTAGAATGCAATTGAGATTTCCTTCCTGCAATTGTTGATTAGATCTGATATTTATTCTGCTTGATGCATAATAGTAAAGAATTGTAGTATAGCAGTTAGAAGGCAATTGGGATTGCATAGATTCTTGGGATGAACATGGATGATAGAAGATAAAAGTATTCACTTCTAATGGTTTTGTGTTTAAGCATATATTGTGCACTTGTCCTTTGAAATAAAAAGACTTTCTCGGGTTGACAATAAATTTCATACGCTCTGTGTGTTGATATTTAATTATCTGCAATTAGAGTGCTTGACAGTGCGCACTTGTCTGGGAGATCAGCTAAGGAGACAAAGGAAGGAGGAGCACATCTTGTATTTTGGTTGATCATCTTATTGAGGAAAGCTTTACTGGGTTTTCTACCCCATGAGGGTTTCCCAGGATATATTGTGTGTCTATCTTGTGATTATGCTTCTTTCAGTGATCTTGCTTGGTTATTTGGTTTAAACTTAACATGGTATCAGAGCCAAACTGAATAGGACATCTTTCACAAGGTAAGAATACCTCTTTCTCTCTCTTTGGTGAAGTTAGGGTTTCAGCCCAAAGTTGATATTATTGATTTTTGGTTGCATGGCTGGATAGCTCTTTTCAATACCTTTCTTTTGAGCTATAGATCGAACTTTTTGGTTGGGTAGAACTCCGGGAAATCCAAACCCTAATTCTACCAAAAGTGCGATACGTCAGATTTTGGTTTCAGAAAAAAGTTGTAATTTTTGAATTCTGATTACATGGCTGATAGCCCTTCTCAAGAGCATTCTTTTGAGCTATAGATCGAACTTTTTGGTTGGGTAGAACTCCGGGAAAATCAAACCCTAATTCTACCAAAAGTGCGATAAAATTCTATTCCAGAATCCGGAAAAGTAAAAGGTAACTTTCCAGGTAAGTCTACTATGTCTCTTGGACTCCCCCAAGAGAAGATGGCTCCAAATACTAAGCTTGAAGACAAGCTAGAAGGCATAGAGAATTTCCGAGCATGGAAATACAGAATTGGTCTAATTCTTGAGGAGAATGATCTTGCTCATTATGTCAAGGAGGAAGTTGCAGAACCAGAAGAAGATGAAGCCAAAGAGAAACACAGGAAGGATCTGATTAGGGCAAAGAGAATCATAGCTAATTCCATTAAAGACCACTTGATTCCTAAAGTATCTTCCAAGAAGACTCCAAAGGAAATGTATGATGCCCTAGGAAGAATGTATGAAGGAAAGAACATCAATAGGAAGATGAATCTAAGGACTCAGTTGAAGAGTACCAAGATGCACAAAGGAGAATCCATTCAAGACTACTTCTCAAGAGTCTACCAAATCAAAGAACAACTAGATGCCATTGGTGATACTCTTGATGAAGATGAACTTGTGATGACAGCTCTAAACGGTCTCACTAGACCTTGGGAGTCATTCATTCAAACTATGTGTGCCAGAAAAGAAAGTATGAAGTTTGATGTAGTTTGGGAGGATTGTGTACAAGAGGAGGCTAGGGTTGCAAATAGAGAAGCCTTGCTCAAAGAAGATGACCAAGCTTTGGCTACCCATACCAAAAGAAGAAGGAGTCAATCCTACTTCAAGAAAGGTGGTCACAAGGAGTCTCATCCTCCTCACAGATTTCACAAGAAAAGAGGATCTACTCAAAGAAGGGATTACTCTTCTTTCCAGTGCTATTCTTGTCACAAATTAGGACACATTGCTAAAGATTTCCCTCTACAGAAGAAAAAGGGTAATCACTACAAAAGACATCAAGCACATCTTGCAGAGGATGTTAGTGAAGAAGAAGAAGTAGAGGAAGAAAGGTCTCACAATAAAAGGCCTAGAGATGAAGGGGAAGAAGAAGAAAGGACCTTCTTCAAAAGGAGGTCAAGAAGAAACACAGAAGAAGATGCAGAAGAATATGTTCTCTTCTCCGCACTCTCTGGATCCATAACCCCTGGTGAAGGTACATGGCTTATTGACAGTGGTGCTTCAAAGCACATGACTGGACAGAAGAGGACTCTCTCAAATATTGAAGAAAAGAATTCTCCCCAAAAGGTATCTCTAGGAGATGACTATCAATATCCCATTAAGGGAATTGGTGAAGCAAACTACAAACTCGATTCTGGAACTCCCATGAAGATGAAGGAAGTTCTATATGTTCCAGGATTAAAGAAGAATTTGCTTTCAATCTCAGCTTTAGACAAGAAAGGCTATAGAGTTGCATTCATTGATGGACAAGTGTTAATGTGGTCCAAAGGCAAATCCATTAAGGATGCAATTGTTATTGGTGAAGAGGAAGGAGGTTTATATAAACTCAAGGGTCATCCGGAAGCTGCTCTTGTTCATGAAACCTCTAGCCCCAGTGAGCTATGGCATAGAAGACTAGCTCACATTAACTACAAAGCCTTACCTTATGTAAGCAAGGTGGTCATAGGACTACCAGATTTAAAGGTTGATCATGATGGCTCATGCAAAGGATGTAAGAAAGGCAAGAATGTCAAGAACCCCTTTCCAAAGAGTGAAACAAAGACCAAAGGGATCTTGGAGTTAATACATTCAGATGTGTGTGGTCCAATGCCCACCACCTCTCTAAGTGGGTTTGAATACTATCTTTCATTCATTGATGATCATTCAAGGAAAACTTGGATATACTTTCTAAAGGGTAAGAATGAAGTTTTTGGGAAGTTCAAAGAGTTCAAGGCTCTAATAGAAAATCTCTCAGAAAAGAAAATCAAGATTCTCAGAACAGACAATGGTGGAGAATATACTTCAAAAGAGTTTGAAGAATTCTGTAAGGAAGCTGGAATCAAGAGAGAACTAACCACTCCCTACAATCCCCAACAAAATGGGGTTGCAGAAAGGAAAAATAGAACCATCATGGAAGCTGCGAAGACTATGATACATGACCAGGATCTTCCCATGTATCTGTGGGCTGAAGCAGCCAGAACAGCAGTATATGTTCAAAACAGATTATCTCATAGTGCTCTTGATTTCAAAACTCCAGAAGAAGTGTTTTCTGGAAAGAAGCCCGAGGTAAGCCATCTTAAAATATTTGGGTGTCCTGTGTACATCCACATTCCAAAGGAAAAGAGAACCAATTTGGATCCTTCTGGTAAGAAAGGAATATTTGTTGGCTATTGTGAATCATCCAAAGCCTTCAGGATTTACATACCATGTTTTCATCATATAGAAATAAGTAGAGATGTAACCTTCGATGAGGAAGCAGCTCTTAAGAAATCTAGAAAATGTCAACTTGAAGAAGTTTATGAAGAAGATACATCTCCCAGAATCTCAGAGACTGTTCACATCCCTGAAAAGGACATACCAGAGGATCATGACATGCTGGAACCACAAGAACCTCCTGTTGCAGAATTATCTAGGAAAAGAAGACCAGCATGGGCTAGAGATATTATTCAAGGAGCTAAAAGATATGGTGCTCCTGAAGGCTCCACTAGAGAAAGGAAGAAACCAAAGCTAGTGTCCAACTATATGGCCTTGATGTGTGATCTTGTGGATCAACTGCCTACTAGCTATGAAGAAGCAGCTCAAAAGAAAGAATGGGTAGAAGCAATGACAGAAGAATATCAGTCAATAATGAAAAATGATGTTTGGGATATAGTCCCCAAACCAAGAGATAAAAGTGTGGTTTCTTCCAAATGGATTTTCAAAATAAAACATGCTGCAGATGGTAGCATTTAAAAATACAAGGCAAGGTTTGTAGCCAGAGGATTCTCTCAAAAGGAGGGAATTGACTATGAAGAAACATTTGCACCTGTTGCTAGGTATACTTCGATTAGAACTATCATGGCACTTGCATCCATGATGAAATGGAAATTGCATCAAATGGATGTTAAGACAGCCTTCCTGAATGGTGTAATTGAAGAAGAAGTATACATAGAACAACCTCAAGGTTTTGAGGTCAAAGACGGAAGGACCCATGTATGCAAACTGAAGAAGGCATTATATGGTTTGAAGCAAGCTCCCAGAGCTTGGTATGGAAGAATTGACAGTTTCTTATTAAGCATGGGCTTTACCAAAAGTAAAGCTGACCCCAATCTCTATCTTAAAGTAATGAATGATGAACCTGTTATATTGCTATTATATGTAGATGATCTATTTCTAACAGGAAATGAGAAACAAATCATTGAAAGCAAGAAGAAGCTTTCTTCAGAATTCGAAATGAAAGATCTCGGATTAATGCACTACTTCTTAGGCCTAGAAGTGTGGCAAGAGCCAAAAGGGATCTTTCTAAATCAAGGTAAGTATACTGTGGAGATCCTCAAAAGATTTGATATGTTGGAGTGTAAAGCTATGGCCACTCCCATGGACTCCAACCTAAAACTGCTAGCTAATGATTCATCAGAACTAGTGGACATAACCCTATATAGACAAATCATTGGATCATTGATGTACTTGACAAATACTAGGCCTGATATATGCTTTGCTGTAAATACCCTAAGTCAGTTTCAAGTAGAACCTAGAAAGGTTCACCTTATAGCTGCAAAGCATATCATGAGGTACCTAAAAGGTACAGTGGACTTTGGCCTTTACTATCTTGGAGAAAATGAACTCAAGTTGCATGGTTTCTCAGATTCTGATTGGGCAGGTATTGTCTCAGACATAAAAAGTACTTCAGGTGGATGTTATGGTCTTGGATCTGCCATGATCTCCTGGTTCAGCAAGAAACAATCTAGTGTGGCCCTCAGTACCGCTGAAGCAGAATATATAGCTGCTTGCTCTGCCAGCTGTGAAGCGGTGTGGCTTCGGAAACTCTTATCTGGAATCTTTGACTTAGAAATGGATCCCACTGTGATTATGTGTGATAATCAAAGCTGCATTAAGATGACTGAAAATCCTGTGTTCCATGATAAGTCAAAACACATTGAGATCCGTTACTTCTATATACGAGATATGGTGCAGAGAGGAGCCATCAAGCTCGAGTATATAAGCACTGAGGATCAGGTTGCTGATATCTTGACTAAACCTCTGTCTCGAGTAAAGTTTGAGTACTTCCGAGACAAGCTTGGTATAGTCCAGAAGGACCCTCCTCGAAAGGGGGAGTAGTATAGTATTTCTGTCACTTATTTTCTGTTTTGTTAGCTACTTACAATTATTTAGATTTAGAACTCTTACATATCGTTTATGCTAGATGTATACATGATTTGATATGATGTATTAGTGAAGATACATGTCTGATGTATACATGTTTTGTTTTGATATACATGCTAGTGATGTACACATGTTTTGATGTGATGTGTACATGTTTTGATTAGTGATGTATACATGTTTTGATGTACACATGTTTTGATGTGATGTGTACATGTGTTGATTAAGTGATGTAATACATGTTTTGATGTACACATGTTTTGATGTGATGTATACACGTTTTGATGTGATATATGATTGTACCTGTATGGATGAGAATACAGTTGAGGGGATTGGATCATCCCTGGACTTTCAGTCCTAAAGAGAGCCGTAGACGTAAGGTCTCCGAGAATGAAGTCCTAAGTGGACAGTTGAGGGGATTGGATCATCCCTGGACTTTCAGTCCTAAAGAGAGCCGTAGACGTAAGGTCTCCGAGAATGAAATCCTTAGTGGACAGTTGAGGGGATTGGATCATCCCTGGACTTTCAGTCCTAAAGAGAGCCGTAGACGTAAGGTCTCCGAGAATGAAGTCCTTAGTGGACAGTTGAGGGGATTGGATCATCCCTGGACTTTCAGTCCTAAAGAGAGCCGTAGACGTAAGGTCTCCAAGAATGAAGTCCTTAGTGGACAGTTGAGGGGATTGGATCATCCCTGGACTTTCAGTCCTAAAGAGAGCCGTAGACGAGAGGTCTCCGAGAATGAAGTCCTTGGTGGACTTGAGGGGATTGGATCATCCCTGGACTTTCAGTCCTAAAGAGAGCCGTAGACGAGAGGTCTCCGAGAATGAAGTCCTTGGTGGACTTGAGGGGATTGGATCATCCCTGGACTTTCAGTCCTAAAGAGAGCCGTAGACGTGAGGTCTCCGAGAATAGAGGATAGGACTGCATCGTCCCTGGACCTTAGTTCAAAATGTACGTGATAGGGGATTGCATCATCCCAGAACTGATAGTTCAAAATGTATGTGATGGGGATTGCATCATCCCGGAACTAATAGTTCAAAATGTACGTGATGGGGATTGCATCATCCCGAAACTGATAGTTCAAAATGTACGTGATGGGGATTGCATCATCCTGGAACTGATAGTTCAAAATGTACGTGATGGGGATTGCATCATCCCGGAACTGATAAAGTTCAAAATGTACGTGATAGGGATTGCATCATCCCGAAACTGATAGTTCAAAATGTACGTGATGGGGATTGCATCATCCCGGAACTGATAGTTCAAAATGTACGTGATGGGGATTGCATCATCCCGGAACTGATAAGTTCAAAATGTACGTGATGGGGATTGCATCATCTCGGAACTGATAGTTCAAAATGTACGTGATGGGGATTGTATCATCCCCGGACTTCGGTCCCTGAATTGATCCGTAGACGAATGGTCTCCGAGAAAGTAATGGTATTAATGATGTGGTTACTTGTATCGGTAGGATACTTGTATTTATGATATGGTTACTTGTATCGGTAGAATACTTGTATTGATGATGTGGTTACTTGTATCGGTAGGATACTTGTATTGATGATGTGGTTACTTGTATCAGTAGGATACTTGTATTGATGATGTGGTTACTTGTATCGGTAGGATACTTGTATTGATGATGTGGTTACTTGTATCGATAGGATACTTGTATTGATGATGTGGTTACTTGTATCGGTAGGATACTCGTATTGTTGTTGTATCGGTAGGATACTTATGATGCTGATCGTGTGATGACGATGCTGCTGATCGTGTGATGACGATGCTGCTGATCGTGTGATGACGATGCTGCTGATCGTGTGATGACGATGCTGCTGATCGTGTGATGACGATGCTGCTGATCATGTGATGACGATGCTGCTGATCGTGTGATGACGATGCTGTTGATCGTGTGATGACGATGTTGCTGATCGTAGGATGACGATGCTGCTGATCGTACGATGACGATGCTGATCATGTGATGACAATGCTGCTGATCGTGTGATGACGATGCTGCTGATCATGTGAAGACGATGCTAAAGATCGTGATGTTGATGTTGACATTGATGTACCAGTAACTGTTTGAGTTACTGATGAAGTCGAATTAAAGAAAGCTTCCGATGATTTATAGATGTATCATGTGTAGTGACTCCTTGCTCCTGCAGATGCTGTTATAATATCCTTCTCGTTAAGGGGGAGTGTTGAATATTATAACTTCAAAGAATATTATATTTGTACTTTATTATTCCGGAGATGTTTCATCCCTCCGAGGCAACCCTATTATGTATCCGGAGATGTTTATTCCTCCGAGGGTTAGTATTAACTAGGGTTATTAGATCCACCATGTGTGGGTCAGCCCTGTAGTTATATTTTAGGGGTTATTAGACATCTCCAGGTGAGGTCGGCCCCATAAGGTCTTTTAGTCAGTTGAGAGTCAAGTATAAATAGAGGAGGTGAACTCCTCATTAGATCACTCACTCACTTGTGGAAGAGTGCGCACTTGTCTGGGAGATCAGCTAAGGAGACAAAGGAAGGAGGAGCACATCTTGTATTTTGGTTGATCATCTTATTGAGGAAAGCTTTACTGGGTTTTCTACCCCATGAGGGTTTCCCATGATATATTGTGTGTCTATCTTGTGATTATGCTTCTTTCAGTGATCTTGCTTGGTTATTTGGTTTAAACTTAACATGCTGCATTTGTGAAATATTTGAACCTTATTCAATGATAGACTACCCCTATAATGCTGACAACGTAAAACCAAAATGGTGTTGAATATGTCAAATGACACAACATTCGACTGCAAAATGTATCAAGAAGTTAAAAATCTAAGAAAATTATCATACAGTGTACCAAACACAGAGTGTTGAGTAGAAAATATGGGATGGTCACGACAACGATCAGTTCAACAATGGAAATAACCGACGAGGAAGGTACAATGGTCATGGAAGATACAAAAATTGGGGATATAGGCCACCAGGTCATGGAAAACCGCATTGCTTTGTGTGCTATAGTGAAGAACATATGAGTATCGGTTTTCCGTGGAAGGACAGGATAGACTTGAAAGTTTGTGCAAAATGTGTTGTAAGAGAGCACAATTTAGAAGAGTGCCCCATCACATTAAAAACACTTAATAATAAAAGGAATGTTAATCTCTTGTCTAGTGTCTCCATGCATGATGCATTGAATACTAAAAAATTGCATGTAATCACCAAATAGGGTACAAAGACTAAAGGGGATAACCCTTATGTCACAAGAATACAAAGAAAGGAAGATGACTATCCTAACCCACTGAAGCAAAAAGAAATATTTACCAATGCTGCAAAAATATTTACAGAAATTACAGCTGAAGAAAACACTACAGAATCCAGAAATAAAACACTTAATGAGTCATTACAACTCTTAACAAAGGAAGAAGCAATTGCATGATTAAATGAGTTAATGTATAATATTCAAAATAATTCAGCAAGCAAAAGGATCACCAAAAATCTTTGCAGTTTGAATCACAAAGAAAAAATTGATATTGACCCCCTTATTGACCTTGAAGTCGAAGTAGTTTCATTTCACAAGTCGTCCTTGTTTTTGGGTCGCAAGCCAATATAACGACTAGGTCAACGTGGGAAATTTTGGGTCAACCATGACTAGAAGAATCGGGCATCCATCTTAAAATTGCCAACTAAGGACTGATCTAACCTATTGGTGTATAGAAAAATGTTAATACCATAATTATGGGTATAAGCACACTTATTGATTTTGAAATCATCGATCCAGGGAAAGGATCCAAATCATTCTCATCATTAGTCGGTCATCCCTGGGGTCGCAAAATGAAATCTTATATTTCCTTAGAAAAAGATAGAATCGAATTGAAAGGAAAATAGAAAAGGTCATAGTACCCAGCAATCCATCCCAAGGGAAACCTTGGGAGGAACCAGATGATAACGAGGGAGATATAAGAAAATTATACCAATTCATGCAAGACAATGAGGATTCAATAGAACCTAATGAATTTGGTGAAATCCATATTGGTTCTCCTATGTCTGTTGAACAAAATTCTGACTCAGAACTATATGAGTGGCATATTGAAAACTATGAAAAACACGCAAGAGAATGTTGGATGGTAGAAGCCATCCCTCAACGACCAACACAAAAATTATTCGCAATAACTGCAATCCCAAAAATATTAAAAAAAAAAGATCAAAATAATATCCAACTCTTATATCGACAAAAAACGGACCAACAGCTCTCCCTACCTTGAGGTTCAAAAAACTAGAATCGCCAGTATTGCAATATGTCGAAGAAATATCTAAAACCGTAGACAAACAAGGATTATTGCAAAGCCATTTCGAAACATTTACAGGACAAGCATCTCAATGGAGGGTACCCATCAGTCACAACTGTATACCTTGACGACCGCTTCGACATATTTCATTGAAAAAATTGGAGGAAGGAAATTAATGTTGCAACTGGAAATTCAGAAATTTGTACAAGGTCTAGACCCCACTGTGCATATAGAAAATTGTGAAAAAGAATGGAAGCGAGTGGGATATAGAGATGAAATAATTTGGCCACATTTGTTTCCTAATACCTTGGATGACCTACCTAACAAATTGTACAAAATGGAAGAATCGAGAGGAGAAACATTTAATTGGAAAAATATTAAGGAAAACTTTATTAAATATTTATCCTTTTCTCTCGCAGAAGAATGCCTTCATGATGCAGTACAAGAATTGTACCAATTCCTTAATCCTTATTAAGCCAACGAAACAAGAAAACAACCTGAGCATTTGACCACACTTAGAATGTAAATCAATTTCCATTAAAAAGAAGCAGTTGGATCAAGCAACAACTCAACTAGAAATGGAGAACGAGCATACCCATGGGAAAAGTTTTCGATGGAAGAGAGATCACCCACAAGTAATTCAACCATTAAAAATGACTTTCGAAATTTCCATCAAAGAAAAGGAGAATGAAGATGACAAAAAACAATTCTCCCTAGGTTTTATAGAATTTAAATAAGGTGAACAACTGATCAATGAATAAAAAGCACCTGAGTGGATGGACGCTGAGATTAAGACAAAGGAATTCGATATATCTACCGATGGGAAACCAAAAATGGAAAAGATAGACGACAAATGATTGGAGCAATAGCTCATCGAAATAGCTAATTGGCTTAAAGAGTATCAAGATGTTTTTACTCGAGACTACAAAGACCTAAAAACACTGGTACAAGAAATGGAAGAGATGAAAATTGATATAATGCCTGATCCTAATCCCGGCAAGAAACAACCATACAAGTTATCCCACAAGTATAAATACATAATTAAGAAAGAAATTGAAAACGTGTTAAATGCATGAATAATATATCCAGTGGATCAATCTGAGTGGGCCAGCCCCATGGTCATTTAGCCAAAGAAGCACAACCCCAAGAGAGTCTGTGTTTGTGTCTCCTTAAGAGGCCTCAATAAAGTAATTCTAACAGACCCCTTCCCAACTCCCTTTGTCGACGAGATCATTAATAAATCCGTTGGGTATGAATGCTACTCATTCACCGATGGATTTTCTGGATATAACTAGGCTCCAATTGCAAAAGAAGACTAGCATAAGACTGCATTTGTTTATGAATTTGGATTGTTTGCTTATAAAGTGATGCCATTTTGTCGAAAGAATGCCCCAGTTGTTTTCTCCATAATAGTTATAAAATCCTTTCAATATTTTTTATATAAAACAATGGTTTCCTACTTCGATAACTAGACCATATACTATACTCAATGCTCAAAGACCATGTGCAATGGCTCTGCCTAATGCTAGAAAGGTGTAGACAAATGCAGTTATCCATAAAATATAAAGAAATGCATATTTTCCACACCAATAGGAATACTATTGCGTCATGTTGTTTGCAAGGATGGAATAAAGGTAGAATTAGCTAAAATAAAAGTCATCATGGACTTAAAACCACTAGTAAACCCTAAACAAGTTCGAATCATGCTAGGACATACTACCTATTATAGA
The DNA here is from genome assembly GCA_027924585.1 of Larix kaempferi. NCBI lineage: Eukaryota > Viridiplantae > Streptophyta > Pinopsida > Pinales > Pinaceae > Larix > Larix kaempferi. Next base: position 8,103,561 of record BSBM01000162.1, on the reverse strand, counting down.
AAATTCATCAGACATTATTTTGACATTACATTTCCATTGGAATAATTACTTAGAGTACAGGTTTAATTATCATGGACATCAAAATGTGAATAATCTTTTGAGCTACTTAAAAGGAAATTAGTTGAAGTTCCAATACGTAAATTCCCTAACTAGTCGAATAAATTTCATGTCCATATTGATGCATCAGGCGTCATAGTCGGAGTAATATTAAAACAACCTAGAGATGATGGACGTGACTACCCTAATGCATATTCTAGTCGTAAGCTAAATAATTTTGAAAGAAACTACTCAACGAATGAACGCGGGGGATTGGGAATGATATTTGCACTACAGAAATACCGACATTACCTATTGGCCAATCCATTTGTATTTTACACAGACTTTCAAGCTCTCAAATACTTGGTGAATAAACCACTACACCATGGCCATATATGCGATGGATCCCAGTGTTTCAGGAATTTGAATTTGAAATTATAGTCTGACCTGGAAATTTGAATCTCGGCCCCAACCACTTGTCATGCATTGAAGCTATAGAATAACCAATCGGCATCGACGACGAACTACCTGATGCGCACCTTTTTAGTATAGAAGTGGTAACAAAAGAATTCGCAAATATTGAAAAAAAATTACAAGAAGGCCAGGCACCTCAAGGAACATCAGAGAAAAAGAAAAATATTTTAGCAATGAAAGCAGCACCATACACAATAATCAATGGGTACTTATACAAACATGGGCCTGACAACATACTCCGTCGATGCTCACTTGAGTATGAATGAAAATATATAATACAAGAAGCACATTCAAGGCCTGCAGAAGGACATTTCCACGATGACACTACTTCCAAAAAATATTGCAATCAGGGCTATGGTGGCCATCTCTACATAGGGATTGCAAAGCTCATGTGAATAAATGCAAAAAATTCCAAAGAATGGGTCGACTACTTAGATGACATGAAATTCCTCTAATATATGTTAACCCTAGATTGAAATTCGAAATATGAGCAATATATTTCATCAGACCCTTCCCAAACCTTGGTCCTCGGACCGGGGAAAGATGTATTATTTGTTGTAGATTATTTAACAAAATGGGCTAAAGCAGAACTAGTCGAAGCCTGCACTAGCGAAGTCACATCCCGATTCATCTATGAAAATATAATTATATATTTGGATGTATGCTAACACTCATCAGTGATCAATGCATTCACTTTATTAATAAAACCATCCATGTGCTGACCATAGAGTTGATGATAGATCATCATAAAAGTTCAGCTTACCATCCTCAGTCAAATGGATCTGTTGATTTTTTTAACAAAACATTAACTAAAGGCTTAACAAAGATTTGCAACATTGACAAGGATGATTGGGATGACAAAATACCTTCCATACTATGGGCATACAAACGATCGACGGGTCAAACACATTTTAAGCTAGTATTTGGATAGGAACCAGTCATCCCATTGCACTTCAAACAACAAGCACCAACCATTTCTCAAGTATTGCATATCAACATTATTCAAGCGACTAAGGATAGAATATTTGTCCTACAAAAGTTGGAAGAGGACAAAATTATTGTTATACATCATCAAGAATTTCATAAGACACGGCAAAAATATTGGCACAACTGCAACATCAAAAGCAAAGGAATCTATATTGGTGACTTGGTACTATTATACAATAATTGGATAAAAGGAAAACCAAAGAATCTTGAGATCAGATGGTTAGGACTGTATATAGTTGAACACAATACCAATGGGTCAGTAAGGTTAAGAACACTTCAAGGTTGTGTCTTCAAAAAAGTCACGAATGGTGCACGACTAAAATGTTACCGACTATAAAGGAATCTTGACACCGACTAGTGACCGTATCATCACTAGTCGAGCATTGTGTCCCAAGTTTATTAGAGATAAGATAAACTAATTAATTTCCATTATAATTTAGAAGCAATTACTCTAACTAACCCAGAAAAAAATAATAGAAAAAGCACTAAGACATGGATTGCTTTGGTATAACACATGCAAGACAGAAAATATGGGAGTAAACTGAACAGAAGAGGTTGAGTGTGGGAATGCAAAAGGAAATCACCTCCAAAGCAGATGGCCTTCCTATAGCGACGAATTGAAGTACAAAGATACAAGTAAATATTCATGTAAACGATCGACTAAATCATCGCCTAGACAACCAAAGATAGATGACAGGACATATAAGGCGAAGGACAGACAAAAGTACCAAGAAACAAAACGACCACTAGGAACACCATCTGAGGCACGAAGAAAAACTTAATAAGAATTTATTCCACTTGTTCAAATGAGTTGTAAACCATAAAATTTGAATTTAATGTGCTCACCCACCCACTCTAAAGTGCTACAACTTTCCACTCCTATAAATTCACATGTAGACTCTTACTCGTATTTCACAACACAATGCAACCCTCAGCAAGCAAATTACCAAGAATTTCTTCTAACCCTCTCTGTTGACGAACCAGACATGGCACCAAAGAAATCCCTTGCGGAAACTATGTCCAAAGCTGCTTAGCAAAAATCCAAAATGTTTTTGTAAGAAGCTTCCATGACAGCCCTAGAAGCAAGAATACATAGGATTAAGAAAGCCAAACTCGAGGATCCCAATTGGGGAAAATACTACAAATATTTCAAGGAATGGGGACTTCGAGACAGTAAATAGATAGAAGTCACCCAGAAGCTCAGCATGGCCACAATCCAACAATATTTCAATGCACCTTTGATCGCATCATTTAATGGTCTAAAGGAAATTATTGCAAAATTTCTGGCAATTCATTACCACGATGGGAAAATTTTGATAGATGAGACCATACCTATCACAGATTCCCTCATTAGTGCAATTATAGGCCTTTCAAGCAAAGGACCAACATTTCCAATGATCAACAATGCACAAGCCCTTGTGGAATAATTTACAAGGTCAGCTGCTAGTAAGAACTCAAAAGGATTGATAATCAGTAGGGTACAGTATGAAAGCTACAAATGGATGGATATTGTTATTTCCTTATGTCTAACAAGCTCAAGTCGTCCAATTGACTTATTATTAGACATGTTGCAAGTCGTCAAGCAGGTTGCAAATGACGCAAGAGTTTTTAATTGGGCTCTAGCTCAATTAATGAAAGAAAATTGTACAAAATGCTAGGATTCTGCACACACCTTCATATTTCCGTCATTACTAATCTGGATAGTAATGGAAAAAATTACCCCAGTCGAAGAAAAAGAATTTTCTAGCACTTCCCTACCTCTTATGACAAACTTTCACGTATTTGCGGGAAAAGGACCATCATTCAATATCAATAAAGCAAAGACATATTTGGAACTTTGGTTCCGATATATTAAAAAAATAGATGCACAAGATCGAGAGTATCGCAACAAGTCTGTCGTTTCCTACCCTCGGAAGCACACATTGAACTTTGTCTAGAATGCACAAAAGTCTAGTATAATTAAGTTGTATGTGGAGATGATCAGGAATTGTATTTTTATCCAAACATTCCAGAATTATTCACTGATCTGGAAAAACAATCGAATACAGTATACCCCATACCAACCTTTGACACAGCACAGCATACAAGCCTCATATAGCCCATGTCAGATGGATAACTTGAAGAACGGAGAGAATTCACCTTATATATTACAACATTCTATGTAGGAGAAGAGCCAGTTAACCCATTTACGCTCGTACCAATCACCATTACTAGTAAATATATAGTCATTGAATCTCCAGGCGACACAGTTGAAACAAATGAAAAAGAACCCCTCATCAAAGAAGGAGAGAAGCCCAACTTTAAAGAGCCATGACTTAAAGCACATGTCAGAAAAATTGCTCTTAAAATCTTTGAGTACCAACGCGACCTAAAAGGAAAAGCAACCGGGAAAAATTCCAGGAAAATAAAGCTCTTACTAGAGCTAACAGAAGATGATATTGAGGAACTTAGATAGTAAGCACAAAATGTATTTATTGAAGATGTAAAGAACAATGTGTCTGTCAACCAACATATTCAGAAAGAATTCCAACCAAGGAAGTCATTGTTACCAACCACTACAACATTCCTTGTTGCAATACCTTCCCCTCATCAAAAGAAAGCATGAACTTCCAAGCCTCCAAAGGACCCATTCGACTTAACAAATGAATCAACACCCCCATCACCTGCCAGAGATGAAGAAGAATCCCAACAAGGGGTAACCACTCCTAGTTTTGATCAAATTGTGCATAAACCCGAATTTCGTCAATATGTATCAAAATTTCTCCAACAACTTTCCTCAAGCCCCCCATCCATCCAGCAAGATCAGTTAGAAAATATCAAAAACTAAATTACCTTCTATAAGATCCATAATGCAACCACATGCCTCCCAACCAACTATATCTACCCCTATGAGAACAAGAAGTTTCAACATTCATGTCAAATGAACCCCTGCATGTACCTCCACTTCATCCAAACCCTCTTGTCACAGAAGTATCCATACCAGCTCCAATCGACTCAACTATCGTCACCACTTCACCGTTGCCCCTCGCAACTGCCGAAAATGTCACACCTTCACCATTAAGTCTCACATATGTTGTACAAGACTTTAAAGACTTTCTCAAGCAAACACCCTCAATGCAATTCCCGATTTCCTTATCACCTCAGAAAATCCATATATATTCTCCTCAGATGACCATAGCATCAATAGTACCAATGACCTCGCCTACCGATAACTTATTGTCGTCATCTCCTTTACCATCATCCCCTCTGCAGTCATTACCTCTACCATCATCGTCTACCTTATCATTTTCATCGCCTTTTCCATCTCGCCACTTTTAACACTGATGATGCCACTACCGACACTTTCTGAAGCCCCGTCTTCGTCGACTCCACCTCTGACTTAAACAGTCCCAACATTCGTCGCCCCAACTGCATTTACTGTTGACATGACTACTGCACCACTAATAGCTCCAAGATCTAATAAGGATTCCAAGAAATCAACAAGGAAAGACAAGAAAAGTAAGAAGGATTCCAAGATCACCTTCTCGATCAGACCATCAGAAGGGCAGGAATCAAAATCAGTTACCCTATCACGATTAGCAATCCGGAAAAAATAATTTGATAATCTTATCAAAGTTGTCACTACAGAGCAAAACAAAAGATGGAAAGATGAATCCAAAAAGCTCAAAGCATTCAAGGAAGAAAAAAGCATGCTGCGACCTCCTACACCGAGAAAGTACAACAAAGTATTGGACATTTTCCATAACATTTACCAGAGAAGCCGCTTGAGAAAATTAAAGCCCTATTTGATTTTTTCCTGGATAAATATGACAACATTCAAGAATAGCTAATCCAAAAACAGCAAGATGAAACGGGTTTCCTCCTTATAGACCAATTCAAAGCATTTACAGAATATGATGTCAAGTTAAAAGAATATGAACCAGAAGCGACCAAAGCATCTATCGTCCTAAACAATTGGTACTCTTATTATGGAAAATTTTGTCTAGATATACAAAAGCAGCAAGATACTATATTGGAACTGTATAAACAAAAGCAATCAGCCACTCCATACCCTTCTCAAGCACTAGAACAACATATCCATGTGGAAAAACAAAAACAAGAACAGTTCCAACGAAATGAGTACCAGTGGCTCCAGCAAGGAAAACAAGCTCAAGAAGAAGTTAGTCGTCTCACTTCGAGGATTTATATCCTAATGAGGTCCTCTGAGCTTCAAGAACGTGCTTGCGGACCTGAAATGAAAAAACTTCTGAGAGAACCAATGCATATCAAGCTTATTTAGCTATCAAAAATGACCATCCTAACAACAAACATCAAGACCATCCTATCAGAATGGGATGACTTCCAAGACCGACTAGCTCTATCTGCTCTAGCAATTGCCAAAGCTTGTGTTGATTGCACCCCCCTAGGAAAAGCATTCATGTCGCAACAAAGTAGTAGCATTTATTTTTTTCAATTTTGTAAATTTTACATCCCCCTTGAGTCTCTTCAGGACAAAGAAATGTTTTAGGGTGGGGGAGATGTTGGAGGAGCCTAGTTGGCCAACCAACTAGGCCCTCCCGAATGAATAGCACATAGTCGACTCAGTTAGTTGTTTTGGTTATGATAAACGGATGAATAGTTATGGAACCACAATGGAATAACGGTATGTATCAAATATATAATAGGCTGGTGAGCCAAGTAAAGGGAGATGTTTTTGTACATATCTAGTTTGTCTGATAATACAAGATACTTGTTCCTTGGGTCCCCATTACTCTATTCTCTTTCTCTCTCATGTATGTATGATTATGTGAGTAATGTATATTTATGTGTATGATAGTTGCACTAATGGTAACTTTATGTAATCCCTCATACTACAACAGATTTTCTCTCTTATTTGTTAATTGGGTGTTATCATATGTGCAATCTATATATTTTTCTATTTTGATTAATAGTTCTGCATCCCCATTTTTTAGACTAGAGAGGGTACTTAGGAAAGGGTGTTCCCTTTCCCCTCTCCTTTTCTTACTTTTAGTGGAGGGCCTTAGAAGGATCATCAACCATGCAAAGACTCATGGTTCTTTTTAGGGGCTCAAGATTGGTGGTATTGTTTCCATTACCCATTTACTATTTGTGGATGATATTATGATTTTCTGTGATGGCTCTAGGAGGGAGATTGAAAAGATTAAATATATTATGTTTATGTTTTTTGAATCTTCGAGGATGGTCCTAAATGTTAGAAAATCATCAATCTCCTTTATGAATATGGATCAAGTTTCAAGGGATTGGATTATTGCACAATTTGATTTCACTGTGGTGGATTTGCAATTGCGTTTAAAATACATGGTTTCATTTTAAAAGCTAACGATTATCAAAATAGATATTGGTACTGGATGATTGGAAAAATATAAAAGCGATTGCACCTTTGGTGTAATAAGTGTCTTTCGAGAGGGGGTCGCTTGGTCATGATAAAAAAACTGTCATAATTTTCTTTAGCAAGGTAATATAAATGAGAATCATTTTCACTGGGTTTCATGGGAAAATATTTCATTGCCAAAGGATCTTGGAGGTTGGGGTCTGAAGAATTCAATATTCTTTGTAAAGGCTCTTGAAACTAAGGGGGTTTGGTGGATGATCTGCAAAGGTGGATGATTATGGGTAAAGGTGGTAGTACATAAATACATTCACCCACTCTCCATTGAGGACTAGTTTAAGATCAGAGATAAGTAGTATAGAAATATCAAGTCGACAGTATAGGATCCCATAGGTTACCAAATGATATGGTGGATGCTTTAAGAGATCAAGGTATTTCTCTATTGAGTCAGTTGGTTTATAACTATAATACTAGTCCAATAAGTCATGCTTGGCTTTCAATTGAAGTATTGGGTTTCCATGGTGAACAAAAAGAGATTTGGAAAGGTTACATGAAGGATCTAAAGCACTGTCATGTTAGGATAGGAGACATGGAGGATGAGTTGTTATGGTCAAGGAATCTTGTGGGAGGCTCATACTCCCATAGACTAGGATATATATTTATTAGGAATGAGGAAGATCTCCCAGAATATCCCTAGTGGTCACTATTAGTATTGAAATTCAAATGTCCTGTGAAGACTAAGTTGTTCTTGTGGTTAGCACTAAACAATAAATTTCTAGCATGGGATTAGTTGACTAGAAGATACATGGTGGGACCAAGCAGATGCCCCCTATGTAAGGAGAACAATGAAAACATATCTCATTAATTTATCAATTGTTCTTACAGTCTAAAGATGTGGGAGTATGCCACACTATTTAAAGGGATATAGTTCAATTAGACTGCTCTAGATTTGGATGTTTCTCTACAGGATTGGATCAACAACCAAACTACAAAGGATTTCTTGTCCCTACCAATCATTTGTATTTGGGGGATCTGGTTAGCCAAGAATAAGGCCACTTTTGAGGATGTATATATATCTCATTCGGTGTATGCAACAAAAGGATTGTCTATTCTTAGTCACTTTCCACAAATTGATGAAACCAATAAAGAGAGAAGAATAGTACAGGAATGGATTGATAAAACATGAAGTTGGGCTAAATCTGGCTATAGGGGGGCTAGGGGTATTATATACTTCTCTGACACACATTGACCTATAAATTTTCTACTGGCCTTGAGATGAGATCCAACAATTAAGCAGAATTAATGGCTTTAAATCTATCTTTGATTTCGGCCTTATCATAATAATGGGGTTAAAAACTTACAAGTTTTCGGGGATTCAAAATTGTTGGTAGACTAGATGAGATAGAAAAGGACTCCAAAGAATGTTCAGTAAAGGCCCATATATGATGATATTATTTGCATCATTGGTCTTTTCCAAGTGGTAACCTTTCAGAATGTCTACAAAGAAAGGAACAACCTGGCATATCAAATGTTTAAGAATCGTTTACAAGTTGGTGATGGCATTTGGCATAGGTAGGAGATGAACAATGACATTTTGATAGAGTTTGACCTTGGTCCCCATTTGGGATGAATTCCAAAAGCACTTAAAATGTTTTTTGGGATACTTTCTACCTCTCAAGTTTCATGCTTTTTCACCCTATCTGATAACTTTCATGATACTACAGTTTTTATCCCATGAGCTTATTTACTATGTTTTATATATTGATTTTTTTGCTTACAATCAAGTTTTTAAATTAGTAATTTCCAATGAGATTATGATAGATTCCAAGTTTTATAACTATTATAACAAACAAGGTTCAAACCTCCTATATAATTTACTTATATTATAAATAAATCATAATTTTTTTCCTGATAAAAAAACAAATATTATCATATTAAAGTTGATAACATTCTAGTATTCCAAATGATTAAGGACCTATTATACTCTCATCGCGCTGCTCTGCTTTAGCTGCCGTCCTAGGGCTCCTGCTTGACATTCTCCAGGCCGTCTCCTCCATGGCCACGCCAGGGGGAGGGCTTCCCCCTCCCTTTGCTCAGATATCTGCCGAAGAGGCCTTCAACAATCTGCTAACGCCGTCTGGGATGAAGCAAATGGCACCTGCTATCCCGAAGTTTATCAAAAAGCTTGAATCCGTGCCAGAGATCGACCTTCCGATAGAACAACCCATCAAAATCGCCCTGGCATTAGCTGAGCGAGGTTTAGTAGGCCAGTTCATGGGTCTCTGGCCCTCTGCAAAAACCACAGATGACTGGCTCCAAAGGAATTGGAGGCCTCAGATAAAAAACAGTGTCACCTGCTATCCTGTTGGCCGGGGATTCTTCATTTTCGAATTCATTGCCAAAGAGGACCGAGATCTCATATTCAGAAGTGGACCTTATTTCATGGGAAGCCAAGGGCTCTACCTGAACCGCTGGAATCCAGATTTCGATCCTGAAATTGACGTCCCGAAGGAAGTTCCAGTCTGGGTGAGACTTCCAAATCTTCCAGTTCATTGCTGGAACATACAAACTCTGGAAAAAGTGGGAAATACGCTGGGGAGATACATTGACAAAGCAGAGAACAAAGGACAGTACACATGCGCCAGAATATGTGTTGAAGTAGATCTAGAAGCAGGATTACCGGAGGCAGTAAAGCTAAAAGTAGGATCGTGGCACCATTATCAAAAGCTGGATTACGAACAGCTTCCATTCAAGTGCCGTCTTTGCCATGAGCATGGCCATTTCCAGAGGAATTGCCCCAAAAACCTGACAGTTGAAGAAGGAGAAGGATGGCAGAAGGTAAAGAAAGGGAAACCCCAGGGGAAAAAGATCTCAGGGGACATGCAAAAAAACCAGCAGTCAACCTCAACTAAGATGCATCAAGACTCCACCAAAGCTAACCCAACTGTCACACAGTTCATTGAAGATCCAAAGAAAGCCAGCGAACACAATGAAAAAAGCCATGTCTCAGCGAGTATTGAAGAGATCCAAATAGATCATCTGACCAACAGTAAAGAAGTAGAAAACCAGGCTGATGACCCATTGGAACCAGGGGAGATCCCTAGAGCAGATCCAATGGAACATTCGGCAGCAGGTACATATTCCAAAGAAGCTAATGAAGGACTGTCACTTCTAGAAACGGATCCTGGGGAAGACTCTGATGAAGGCGATTCATCGAGTAGCTTGCATGCAGCCCCCCTAAAAAACCCAAGACGTAGGAAATCGAAAAAGAAGAAACGTGATGAAGCAACTTATCTAGCTGTTCTGGAAGGCTCCCAAAAAACACTTAAAGGAATGATGAATACCAGATCAAAGAATGGAACGCCGGCCTCTAAAGGGGCCAACCCCGCCAAAAGTAATTAATGCGTTACATATCCTGGAATTGTAGAGGATTAGGATCTGCATTAAAAGAAGATGCACTGAAAGACATGGTCAGAATATATAAACCTGAGATTCTACTAGTCCAGGAGACAAAGATGGAGGAAGTCGAGCTCCTCCAGGCGGGGAAAAAATTTTGGAAGAAAGGCCAAGGGATCGCCATCAATTCAAGAGGAGCTTCTGGAGGCGTTGCCACCTTTTGGGATCCCACGATCTATGATCTTGAAGCTGAAAAACGCACCATGCACTGGGTGTTCACTAAACTCGTCCATAAACTCACACGACGCAAGGTAAGCCTCTTTAATTTATATGTGCCTGTATCAATTTCTGAAAAAAAAGATTGTTGGAATATGCTTGTAAGCTACCTCAATTTACAGCAGCTTGAGAACATCATAGTTGCAGGGGATCTGAATGTCACCTTAGACTCCAATGAGAAAAAAGGTGGCTCCCCTGTCAGAGACCCGTCGAGGGAATGGGTGGAGGATATTATCCTTGACTGGGATCTAATTGATGTCAAACCGGCCAAAGGTAAATTTACTTGGTCCAATAAGAGGATTGGGCCTGGTCATATTGCAGCTCGTCTTGACAGGTTTCTTGTCCACTCATCTTTCCTAACCCTTGGTTTGCTTGCCTCCTCCAAAATCCTTCCTCATTGTACCTCTGATCACAATCCCATTCTGCTTGAGTTGTCCTTTGGCAGAGACTTGGGTCCCATTCCTTTCCGGTTCAGTCCACTTTGGATCCTTCAAGAGGATTTCATGCATATTGTTTCCAAGTCCTGGAGTATTCCTTTAAGAGGATCGCCCTCCTTCATCTGGGAAGGAAAAATTAAAAGGCTGAAGCATGTTCTTAAAAGATGGGCGAAGCTAATCACCTCACCCGTTACAAGTAGGGAAAAAGCTCAATCTGCCCTGGAGGCCCATCAAATCATTATGGAAGACAGCCCAATCTCTGATAGCCTCCTCATCAAGGAAGGGGTCCAACAGAAAGAATTCTTCTCTGCCTGCAGATTAGAGGAGGAGTACTGGAGACAAAAGTCCCGTAGCCTTTGGCTCCAAAGTGGGGATAAAAACACCAAGTATTTTCACAAGCAAGCTGAATCTCGAAAAAATTATAAAGCGGTCACCGAAATAAACTTCCAAGGAGCTCTGTTGAATGACTTTGAAGATATTAAGCAGGCTGCTTTATCTACCTTTAAAGACCTTTTCACAGCCCCTGTAGAGCCTCAGATTGATCCCACATCTTATCCATTGGACCTCATTCCATCACTCATCACTCCTGAAGAGAACCGGATCCTTGCTGCCCCTGTAACCATGACCGAGCTAAAGTCTGTTCTTGAGGCAATGAAATCTGATAGCGCCCCTGGACCAGATGGGTTCACAGCTCGGTTCTTCACCTGCTGCTGGTCAATCATCAAGATAGATCTACTAAAGATGATCCGGTACTCCCAAGAAAATTTTTTTATAGGAGGTAGCACAAACTCCTCGTTCCTTTCCCTTATCCCGAAAGAAAAAGGAGCCTCAACCTTCAATCGTTTCAGGCCGATCTCACTTTGCAACACGGGGTACAAGCTGATAACCAAAATTATAGCCTCCAGAATTAAAAGAATGCTGCCTAGGATAATCCCGGAAAATCAAGGAGGATTCATCAAAGGAAGAAGAATCCTGGATAACATCATTCTTGTCCAAGAAGCAATCCACTCCAGCTGCCGCCGCAAAGAGAAAGGTATGGTCATTAAACTCGATTTAGCGAATGCTTTTGATCGAGTTAGGCATGATTTTCTGTTTACAGTGATGGGAAAGTTTGGATTCTCCAATTCCTTTATTAGCTGGGTCAAAGGTTGTGTGAGTGGGCCATGGATAGCGCCCTTGGTCAATGGTCGCCCTACAAATTTCTTCAAAGCCTCTAGAGGACTAAGGCAAGGCTGCCCACTGTCCCCACTCCTCTATGCAATTCAAGCTTCTGTGCTTAGCCTTCAGCTCAATTTCTGTCAAGAAATTCACACTCTTCCTGGACTGAGGATGGCGAATTCTGTTAGGGACATAAACCACGCACAATTTGCTGACGACACCTTGCTGTTGGGAGGAGCAAGTATCTTCTCAGCAGATTATTTCAGAAATGAGATGGAACTTTATAAGGATGTTTCCGGAAGCAAAATCAACTTACATAAGAGCAAAATCTTCAGCTGGAACTGTTCGGCTAGAGAGCTAGGAGAGATAGCCAGAAATCTGGGTATGGAAGGAACTATGGACTGGGATGATTTCACTTATCTGGGAATTCCCATATCCAAATCCAAAATCAAAACAGCAAAATGGGGTAACATTCTGGAAAAAATCAAAGGAAAAATAAAAAATTGGAATGCCAATTGGCTCAACCTCGCTGGGAAAACGACCCTCCTCAAATCTGTGTTAAACAGTATGCCAATTTATCAGTCTTCTATCCTGATTGCCCCTGGAGTGGTTATTCGAAAAATTGAAAGCCTGCTTAAAAAATTCATTTGGGAAGGTGGGAAAGGGAATGAAAAGAAGATGCATCTTATAAGCTGGGAAAAAATTCAAAAACCGAGGAATGAAGGAGGGCTACAGGTAAGGAGTCTTTCAAAACAAAATCTAGCTTTGGGAGCTAAATTACTTTGGCAGCTGATAACTGGGAAAGAGAGCTGGAGCAAGAAAGTTATTTGGAAAAAATATTTTCCAGGAGCAAGAAAGAGATGTCTGGACACCCCTCCACCGAACAGAGCTGGCTCCCCGATCTCTGAAATCTGCTTCAAAGCCCTTGAACTCTTCAAAGGGAACCTCTTCTGGATTCCTGGAAGTGGGAAAAAAATTAATGTCTGGGAGGACTCCATTCTGGGAGGGACTCCATTGGGGCAGATCAGGGAAGTGGATAATATCAAGAGATGGCTGATAGATAAAGGTGTCACCTCCTTATGGGACCTCTCCAAATGGAAGGACAGCTATTGGGACGGATGGGACTTTGGAAACGTCCCTACAGAACTTGAAGCCGAAGCAGATGTTTTAATCATCCTACTTCAAGGCAAATCTCCTCTAAAAGAATACTCCAGCGACAAAAGAGGATGGGGGCATATTTCAGGAAAGTATACTGCTTCAGAAGGATATAAGCTCTTTAACTCTGTCCCCACTGCTGCAACCAATCCAGCAATCTGGAAATTCCTGTGGACTAAATCCTTCATTCCCAAAATCGACATGTTCTGCTGGCTGTTAACCCATAAAAGTATCCTCACCGGAGAAAATTTGAAGAAAAGAGGCATGGAAGGTCCATCCCGCTGTCCTCTCTGCAAAAATTACAATGAAACCATGGATCATCTAATAATAGAATGTCCATACGCCAGATAAGTTTGGAGAGAAGCTTTAGCTATCCCTGATCTCATTTTGCCGAGCACTACCCAGGATCTCTTCACTGATTGGATGCAGATCTCCCCTTTCAGACTATCCAAGAAAGACCTGCTGCAAACTATTTGGAGATGGATGCCAAAAGCCATATGTTGGAATATATGGATTGAGAGGAACAGTAGAATTTTTAGGGGAAAAGAACTTGTCCCTTCTAGAATAGCAATGAAAGCTAAATCAATATTAATGGAAGCTATTGATCACAGCATACCCCTAGCAAACAAAGCACAGCTCCTCCCAGCAGAATCCAAGTGGTTAGACCAGCTTATGCCAAACCATAAACTTCGAAGCTGGAAGAATCATTATAAGACTGAAGAATGGGAAATCAGATTGGATGAGAACACCTTCACTAAATGGAAAGAATCTCTGCAAGAAATCTGCCTCTTCTTCGATGGGGCTTCTAAGGGCAATCCGGGATTGGCTGGATGTGGTGGAGTAATTATCTCTAAGGAAGGAACAGTTGAAAGTAAATACGCCTGGGGAATAGGCACTGAGTCCAACAATACAGCCGAGTTCTGTGGGCTATGGCAGGGTCTTAGAATCACCCAGTCCAAAGGAATTGCTAAGCTGGTGGTCATCGGAGACTCTCGTCTTCTAATTCATGCTCTGATAAATAAGAAGGTTCCCTCTCAACTCAATCTAGCTCTGATGTTCCACAAAATCCAACTGCTAACGAAAAGATTTGAGTCCATACAATTATTCCATGTGCTGCGTGATTTGAATACATTGGAAGATAGTGAAGCCAACATAGCCTGCCTCCTGAGCAGAGGTTCTTTACAGATCAATGGAGATACCACCAGATGTGACATCCCTTAAAGGGTGCGGCCTCAATATCAGATTGGGGCAAGCTTTATCTACTTGCAGTGTTCAACTGTACCCTGGAGTATCCTCAAATGGCGAATCTGGGGAATTATCAATGAAAAATTCCTTTGAATACAATGACACCCGTGATCTTCAGACGCGATGGAGTTTCCCTTTAAATCAGGTGCCTTTAGTTTACCAGCGTGCTTTGGAGTTCCTGAAGGCTCGTTTTCTGGGGAGTAACCAGAGACCCGATCACTCTGTCCACCAACTAAGCTATGTTTTAAATACTTTTGGGGAAAAGCTTGCTGAACATATGGCCTCGTCAGGATCTCCCTCAGTTTCTCCCTTGCTGGGATGGGTTCACTGGAGCACGCTGTGGAAAGATTCAAAAGACAAGCAAATAGTCAAGGTCAGAGTCTTCTGGAGACCATGGTGGCTGGAGAAAAGAAATGGGAAAGGCTCAGCAAAGACCTCAAGAAGATCAGAGATCATTTGGCCGCGCTGGAGGAAATCCAAGAGTATGTTCATGTCAGTTTTAAAGATGTCTCCTAGATCATTGAAAATATGGAAGAGCAACGTTCAAAGCACTGGACTTGGCATCTTCTCACAGTGCGATTTCCATTATATCCTGTTCTCTGTCTTTGGGAAGCTGCGCCTTCACTTATCCCCAGTATTCTGTCTATTGTATTACAGTAAGAAAGAAGTGTGGTATCATAGAATGCTCTTGACCTGGGGGACAAAAATTCCCACTCAACAAAGCGAGTCAGAAAAATTGTTAAAGTACTCTGCAGCTGTTTTGCAGATCCTAATATAATCTTCCATAATGTTTCAGTCAAAAAAAAACATTCTAGTATTCCAAATATCATACCAAAAATAAAATAAACAAATAACATTATAACATTTACACATATCATGCCAAAGTTGGTAAAAAATAAATTAATAATTTACGAAGTTAATACTTAAATAACTCTCTCTTAACTTGTATGCACAAAATTCTTATTCCATGTAGTACGAAAAAATAACAATATTTGCTCTTGTTGTTTTCATTTCAAAATCATCATATCCCATTTCCTTCTAGAACTATTAATTGCCTCATTGAGGATCCTCCATGGTTTGTCTTTTAACCATTTTGGCATGTAAAGTTGTCCTAACGCTTTTACTTTAAAAATTAGTTTTTATTTTTAGCTTTTATATATACTTGTAAATGTTTACGGTGTGCTGTGTGGGTAATTATTTTTTATTAATTAAATATAATTGAATAATTGTAAATAAAATATTATTCTTCTCACTTCAATTTAAATTTTATTTTATAATAAGTTTGTTATATATATATAAGGTCTTAGAATAAGATCTTAAATTGTTTTTGATTGATTAAGATTTTGTCTTTCTTAGATGTAAGGAAATAAGTTAATGACGCAAAACTCATAGGTATTTGGCAAGAGTGGAAGTCTATGCCCTTATGGATCACCATTGGGTTATTTCTAGTGGCGTGGTTTTCCTTGAATAACAATGATGAATCAACTCACATTTGCAAATAAAAACCAATGATAATTGTCATCACTGCCACTTTGACAACTGAATTATGATAGGTTTTGTCATCATATAATATATTTATTAATATTTATTTAAATTTCACAATAATTTTTTAATTATATAATATCTTACTAATTTAGTAAAAAGTACAACCAAAATTGAATGTGATTATGAAAAAATTATTCCCATAAACCTCTTTCCCATGTAAGTAGTTAAACCAAAATCTATAAAAAACAATAAACATGATGAACATGATTTTCCTAATCTAAAAGTGACTCACATAATATGATTGACCTATAAATATAATAAAATACTATAATATTTATTTGATAAACAAAATTTTAAAAAAATAATAATAATATCACATCACATTTCATAACAATTAATTCAATTTGTATCACCAAATATAAGCATATAAAACCCTAACAAGTATTTCTAATCATCAAAGCACAATGTATTGTTAGTATAATCATCAAAGCACAATGTATTGTTAGTAAAAGCATAATCATTACACCAAAAAATCAATAAATTATTGATCATTTATAATTATATGAAGAAAAGAATGTAAACGCAAACACCACCAAATAAATATTAAGATAAAATGAAAACATCAACAATAAATTAATTAATGACTAGTAGGTACAAGCCATGATCCAAGCAAAGAGATTTCTTTATAATACAAACCAAATATCAAGCAATTTGTTAACACAACTATATCAATGAGTGTATTAACGCTCTCACTACAAGTAATGGGCGATCAATTTATATGGGTATTTTAATTAATTAAAGACAAAGCCAATCTTGTATATGCTATGTGTATATAATATCTCAAAGTTTGATGATTGGAGAAAATGTTAATTTCTAACCAAATAATTAGACTTTTTTATTGGAATTTATGAACAATTATATAAATTAAATCAAATATATAACAAACCTCATCCATACACAAAATTAAACATTATAAACAATAAAATTATCTCAAATAAATTTAGAACAAATACATAACAAACCTCATCCATACATAAAATTAAACATTATAAACAATAAAATTATCTCAAATAAAATTAGAAGGAAAAGCTCCAAACATTGAATGGCTTTGTTTGAGCTTTATTTCTCAACAATTTATAGAATTATAATAATGTTTTTGGTTCTCTAGAGTGTTAAAAATTACAAAAACATAATTTTTTTAATATAATACTTCTCTTCTTTGTTAAAGAATCTCTTCTCCAATTTCATGCCAATATTTATAAGTTAAATTGACTTACTAAAAAAGTTAGAAGATATGGGATTCTGAACTCTTCAACTCCCTAACTCCAACACTCCTCCTCTCATTTAACATTTTGTTAGACAACATTCTCATCAAAATTCCCTCACCATTATACTTGTCTTTTTATTTTTATTTGTATTTTGATCCTTGGATTCTTTAAGTATTGTGTGCTTTCATTAACAATGTAACAATTTAGAGGTAAGAAATAAAAAATTAAACGAGCATGGGACCTTCACATTGTTAACCGCATTCAACTTCATAGCCTCTAAATTCATGTTTAAAAATCTTTAAATTTTATTGCATTTTTTTCATTACTTAAACAATTATTATATTAAAATTCTAATGTTTAAATCTCATACCAAAAATAAAAATAAAAAACAGAATTATAATTTTTTTCATTACCCAAAATTCTAAATTCTAATGTTTAAATTTCATACAAAAATAAAAATAAAAAATAGAATTATAACATTTCAAATCTCATGCCACAAAAATATAAAAAATAAATTAATAACTTACATAGTTATAAAAATCTTTAACCTTTTATGAACAAAAATCTGATTCCACATTGTACAACAAAATATTAATATATGTCATTTCCTATTGGAATTATTAATGACCTAGCTGAGTGCCCTCCATGGTCGGTCTTTTAATCCATTTTGGCATGTAAAGTTGTCCCAATGCTTTTACTTTAAAGATAAGTTTTCATTATATATATAATTGTTTTTGTTAATTAAATATAATTAAGTGGAACTATTAATGACCTAACTGAGTGCCCTCCATGGCTGGTCTTGTAATCCATTTTGACATGTAAAGTTGTCCCAATGCTTTTACTTTAAAGATAAGTTTTCATTATATATATAATTATATAATTGTTTTTGTTAATTAAATATAATTAAGTGGTTCAAAAGAAAAGTATTACGATCTCCACTTCAATTTATATAATTGTGTTTGTTAATTAAATATAATTAAGTGGTTTAAAAGAAAAGTGTTACCATCTCCACCTCAATATAAATTTTACTTCATAATATGAATTATTTTTGTTAATAAGATGTAATGAGTAATTTTGAAGAAAAAAGTTATCATCCCACTTAAATTAATTGGTGACACATTTGTTTTTAATGCATGAGTTGTTGATAAAATATATAGAATATATTCATTAATACTTATTTAAATTTTATCATATTTTTTTTAATTATAAAAAATCTTGATAATTTAATAAAAAATATAGTCAAAATTAAATGTGATTATAAAAAAAATATTCCCATAAACTTCTTCTTTCTCATGTGAGTTAAACCAAAATCTATGAAAAACAATAAACATGGTGTACATGATTTTCCTAATCTAAAAGTGACTCACATGATATGATTGACCTATGAAGTTTAATGAAACACTGCAATTAATAATTACAAATACATGACGAACAAGATTTAGAAAAGAGTTTAATAACATCACATCATAACAACTAATTAAATTTGTCTCATCTAAATATAAACATATGAAACCCCACAAACATATGTAATTATCAAAACACAAAGTATTGTTAATCAAAGCACAATCATTACACCAAAAAACTATAAATGTAAATGGTTAAACCAAAATCTATGAAAAACAATAAATAATTACAAACACATGACGAACAAGATTTAGAAAAGAGTTTAATGATATCACATCATATTTAACATCATAACAATTAATTAAATTTGTCTCATCTAAATATAAACATATGAAACCCCACAAACATATGTAATTATCAAAACACAAAGTATTGTTAGTCAAAACACAATCATTACACCAAAAAACTATAAATGTAAATGGTTAAACCAAAATCTATGAAAAACAATAAGCATGATGCACATGAGTTTCCTAATCTAAAAGTGACTCACATGATATGATTGACCTATAAAATTTAATAAAACACTACAATTAATAAGTACAAATACATAATTAACAAAATTTAGAAAAGAGTTTAATAATATCACATCACATTGAACATCACAAAAATTAATTCAATTTGTCTCATCTAAATATAAGCATATAAAATTCTTATGTGGGTGTTTTTTAGGGATAAAGAACTTACATGGGATCATATGCAAAGAAGAAGCTATCAAGGTCTTGGTTGGTACATTTTATGTAAACAAGCTGAGGAGTCACCTTTATTTATCTATAGATTGTCCTTTTGTAATACAAGTTTGGAAGGAAATGGGGAAGCTATTAAACCTAAGAGTTTCTTGGAGTCGTGTATCAATTCAAGATTGTCTTAGAAACTGATGTTTAAATCTTGGATTTTGTGCTATAAAGAGATTGATTGTCTTTAATAATTAATTAAAGACAAAGCCAATCTTGTGCATGTGAGGTGAATATAGCCTCTCAACTTTTTCCACACTATTGGTCAGTGAAGAAAATGACTAATTTTCTAACAAAATAATTAGAATTTAAGATTGGAATTCACAAATGAACGATCATATTAAACTAAATCAAATACACAACAAACCTCATCCATACAAAGAACAAACACCACAAACAATAAAATTACCTCAGAGAAAACTAGAAGGAAAAACTCCATTGAATGTCTTTGTTTGGGCTTTATTTCTTAACAATTTATAGAATTACAATAGTGTTTTTGGCTCTCTAGAGCACTAAAATTACAAAAACATAATTTTTTTATATAATCCTTTTCTTTTCTACCAAAGAACCCCTTCTCCAAGATCATGCCAAACTTGCTTGAAGAAGTTGGAAAATATGGGATTCCGAACTCTTCAACTCCCTAACTCCAACACTCTTCCTCTCATTTGTCCTTTTGTTGTCAACATTCTGACCAAAGTTTCCTTTCCATTTGTCTTTTTATTTTTATTTTGATCATTTAATTCTTTAATTATTATGTTTTTTTATTGAGAATACAACAATTTAGAAACAAGAAATAATAAATTGAACAAACATAAACCCTTCATACTATCAAGCACATCCTTTTACCTTGTCTTCAACTCCATAAACTCAAACTTCACTTTTGTAGCCATCTTTAAACTTTTAAACTTTGATGAGTTTTCTTCATTGCACTGAGCTATAATGAGCCATTATCATATTTAAGTTGATAACATTCTAGTATTTCAAATCTCATACCAAAAACAAAAAAAAATTAACATTGTCGCATTTTAAATCTTATTTAAAAATATAAAAAATAAATTAGTATTTTAAATCTCATACTAAAAACAAAAAAATAACATTATAGCATTTTAAATCTTATATAAAAATGTAAAAATAAATTAATAATTTACATACTTACACTTAAATAACTCTCTTTTAAGATTTATGCACAAAAATATTATTCCATAAAGTAAAACAAAATAATAATATATGCTTTCATTTCAAAATCATTGTATCCCATTTCATATTGGAACTATGAGGAAGAGGTCGAGCTGGCGATGGCTACCGGTAATAGAGCATCTCATTCTCCCTCTACGGTGTCTCCTTATGTTCCTTTTGTTATGCCATTGATCCTCTAAAATATGTTCGAGAGTCTCATTCTCCCTCTACGGTCTCTGCTTATGTTCCTTTTGTTATGCCATTGATCTTCTAAAACATGTTCGAGAGTCTTAGAGTTCTAGGAAAGTATTGGGATCTTTCAATTCTACATTCCTTTCCTAATTTCCAAAAAGTAATGTTCCTCCTCTTTTGACAATTATGGAACTATATCATGTTGCAATGTTATTTATAAATTAATTGCAAAGATCTTTGCATAGCTTTTAAAGGTGGTTCTAAGTGAGATAGTCTCCGAAGAACAATTTGGATTCTCCATAAATGCCAAATCCATGATGTAGTCTCTTTCTAGCTCAAGAAGTGCTTCAGTCTATAGTTCAATCCAAGTGAAAAGATTTTGCGCTGAAACTTGATATATCAAAGACCTATGATAGAGTCAACTGGACCTTTCTCCGACTCCTTCTTTCCCAATTAGGGATGTCAATAAACTTAATCAATTGGATCATGGGTTGTGTCCAGACAACATCCTTTGCAATCTTGATAAACAATTCTCCTTTGCAAATTTTCCAAGCATCAAGAGGGTTATGCCAAGGCTGGCCCCTCTCCCCCTTTATATTCTTGTTGATTTCTAAATGCCTCAGCAAGCTTGTTGCTCACACAAAGTCTATTGGTGTCTTCAAAGGAGTTAATGTTTCAATTTTAGAAGTCCTTACCCATCTTCTTTTCGGTGGTGTTCTCCTTTATGGTGAAGGTTCCTTATCTAAAGTTCAAGCTTTAAAACACATCCTAGATGTCTATGGGAAGGCAACAAGGATGTAGATAAATCTTGAGATGTCTTTCTTTCTTCACAATCTCTTCTTTGAAGACTTTCTTAGTCGATTAAATAACTTGCTTCCTGTCCCTCGAAAAGACTTTAGAGAAAGTTTCAAGTATTTGGGTTTTCTTTAAAGTAGAATTTATGCTCCTTTGCGGATTGACTTGGTTGTACAAAAAAATTAAGGTAAAAAATTCTTTCGAGGTGAATCTCTTCCTCTCTAGGGGAGGGCATCTATTTTTATTGAAGTCGGTGCTACAAAGCATTCATGTTTATTGGCCTTCAATCACTCATATCCCAAAAGGAATTTGGAAAAAAAGTTCTCTCTTTTATGGTATGGAAACAAGAAGTCTAAGGGAATTCCCTTAATCAAATGGACTAAGGTGGCCCAACCTAAAAGTCTTGGAGGTTGGGGAGTCAAAAATCCTTTTATTTTCAACCAAGCCTTAGTTGCCAAAAGATTATGGCAATTAAACCACAATAAATCTGTTTGGGGTAGAACTTTAAAGTCAAAATGCATTCCCAACTTGTCAATGGAAGACTGGTTTTGCATCCCTCGCAAATTACATAAAAATGGTTCCAGCGTATGGAAAGTTGTCACATCCCCATTTTGACCCTTGTAATATTTTGAGCTATAATGTAAATATTGTATGCATATTATGTATGATTCCTAGCGTGGAGCTCAAGGCCAAGGCCCCGCTAGTGAACGCTCGACCTCAAAGAGGCAAGTATTGGATATTATGCTACCCATGTGCTAGTAAACCATGGGAATTGTAAATATGCATTTTAATATAAATGCCCACAACTAGCTATACAATGCAACAAGAGATGGGGACATGATGTTTACAAGGAATTGGGAGGGAAATATTCAAACCCTTGAGCCAACCAAGTCAAGCCAAGTGTCAATGAGAGAACCCATAAACCATCAACTACCCATTTTGACTTATGCACCCAATCATTTAATTCTCTCAAGAGTGGGTTGAGGTAGTTAATGCCTTGGGAATGGGAAGGTATGGCAGCCAATTTCGTGTATGGGCAAGCCACCAATTTGGGAAATCGTATTTTTGCTTCATGGGCAAGAAAACACCCACAAAATTGTGCCCAAAGCCATTCTTCATCTATGGCCTTTACTCTCACACGCAGTTTGAGCTAGCTGGGGCTTCCTCCTTCATGTTTTGCATCATTTTCCTGCAATTTCCATGGTCGGGAACTCGTTTTTGGTTGGTATAGTGACTGGGAGAGGGGAACCACGATTTGGGGTTTATAGAGGCCATTTCTGTCCCTTGAAAGCCCAGATACGTTTTCTGAAAAACGATTTGCTCTTCCAAGGTTGTTTTCCCATCTAAACATTTCATTTTTGAGTGTGCCACGATTTTGGGGAAAACCCATAGATTATATTCAGTGAATCCCATTGTTGAAATGTGTATCCATGCCCAGTTTTGAGTTGTTGTATGTAAAAGACTGTTGGGGCTGAGATGGGTATCCATTGCTTTGGGATGTACTAAACTTGAGAGTCCCATTTTCCTTGTAGATATCATGCCCAGCTCGGGGGTGGTCTCTGAGTGCTGAAAGAATATAGGCTGGGCAGAGACTTATGGTTGGGTGGAACGTTGCAACGACATAGCTAGTTGCTTGGGACGACATTGCAGTGAGATAAGTAAATTCTTTTATGTGTATTTTCTTCTGCACTATTTTAATTAATGGATGGTTGATTTTAATATGTTGACTGCATGTGAAATGTGTGTGGATGATGTTTACTCTGCTATGTATGTTTGCTTGATTTGCATCTGCACACATATGCATTATATAAATAATGCCAATTGTTTATGTTTATACATTTGTAAATGTTGAAATGGGCTAAGTCTTATAAAAGCCCAGAGTTTTGGGTATCATGTTCCCTTCCTTGCATTAATAGATGGGAGGGGGTGTGACAAAAGCTCTTTTAACCTCATTTCCTTTGATTGGAGAATGGAAAATTTGTCACATTGGGGACAAAAAGAAGTTGAGAGTAGGTGAGGATCCTTGGTTGGGATCTGCAAACTTTTCAAGAGTGGGGGCGAAGAGGATGGAAATCTTCGCACACCCTTGGGTTTTGGGGAAATTTAGCCTTGGAATTGTTAAGTTTATAGATCAACATATAATGAGCAACTCAATTAATAATCATAGCAATATCACATTAGACACATAATTAACCTGGAAAACCCAATGAGGGGAAAAACCACCCATTGAAGATCTTCATTATCCTTGGCCAAAACCGGCCAACAAAGCCAAGTGACCTCACTCGCTCACCTCCATGCCACATTACAATGGAGTATGCCAATCCCTTTAAAGGCTTCATTACATGCAATACCTTGGGTCAATACCATGGGCTACCAAATACCATGGATCCAAAACCATGTGTTGAGACCTAAACTATTTGACTCATTCCCAAGTCGAAGTTAACCCTAAAAATCCCCCCTTTAAACTTGACTTGGAGAATCACCAACCCCCCCTCAAATTTTTAACCAAGGAATCTTTGCATACCCTTCTATCATCTAGGTCTATATGACTTTACCCATGAGTTACCAAGGATGCCCCCTTATCACTTAGGTCTACCTAGACTTTACTAGTATTATGTGTCTCATGTTGACTTCACCACCATCATCTTTTGTTATTGCTCTTGCTTTTTGATGCTCATCTTCTTTCCATGGACCATTCTTTGTCACAAAATTAATCCAGACACATGTTATCATGCCATACTCCTAGCCATGGTGCTCAATGCATCAATCAACCTGCACCCTCAGTCGCTGCAAATGTGCGCACTCTTGGCGGACACCCTGAATGAGAACGAAATAGTCTTGTTGGCTTTGGCATAGATCTCGACAACAACGACTTTTGGCATTCAATCATAAAATCTCGGCCAATCTGTTGTTTCTCATGCACCAAATGAACTAAAACCATGTGTGATCACCACGAGATTCCCTTTTACAACACAACAATTTATACACAGGTAATGGGCTATGAATTTGACAAGCAATGCAAGTATAGTACAACGGTTCCCTATCTTTCAATCTCCAAACATGCAACATCTCAATCTGTTAACAATAATCACCTCTTTGCACAAATCATTGGAGGCAATCGCACCTGTAAACATCATTCACACAAAGCCACACAGATCACTTATTCCTGTGGGCACATTTGCCTTCCAGGGAAATGAATCTCTTTGTCCATCAGCTTCTCCTCACGCGGACTGTTGGCTGGAGTCACGTGATTCTCCATGCAGCATAGTCCTCCATGCAATCTCGACTAGAATGCTCTTTAATACTGCCCAAATCGAACGCCTTGGCTCCAAATTTAACCACTGCGAGCTCCTCCTCACAAACAAAGTTGCAAACCCTCGTTGTAATCGGTCTGCATTCCACCAACACACATCAAATCTAACAGTTTTAATCCCAATAGGTGGCATTCTCTTCCTCCAGCGCGATTTCATTTGCACTGCCTCCGCCTTGGCCTTCCTAGAGCCACGAATTGTTCTGATCCTAGTGCGTGTATCCCTGCACGTCCTTGGATCCCGTGCGATGGTTTCTTCTCAGCAATCAACTCCTTCTCCATTGCGGGTGCAGACAAACCCACACCAAAAAAATGCCAACCAGATATGGACTGTTCCTTAATGCGTGGATTGGACAAACCTTTGTCCTTCATTGCCTCCCTTAGTATTGTGGCTTGGCTTTGCTCCTCCACGATAACAAATCCTTACTTGTCGATGTTGTTAAGCAGCAAGGGTGACTGCTTTTACATGGGAAGCTTTCCCTTACAGGCTAGCTTCTGTTCACACAAAGAGTGATTTGTTTCGTCCCAACAGCCAACGGCTACATTCATGCGGCTAGGGTTTCTCTTACACAGCATGGATGTTTTCCCTATAGACAGCCCTCACAAGAGATCTAATACCAATTGTTAAGTTTATAGATGAGCATATAATGAGCAATTCAATTAACAATCATAGCGATATCACGACACATAATTATCCTAAAAGCTCCATCACCCGAAAAACCAACCAATGAAGATCTTCATTATCCTTAGTCAAAACAGGCTAACCGGGCCAAGTGAGCTCACTTGCTCACCTTCAAGCCACATTAGAATAGAGTATTCAAGCCCTTTAAAGGCTTCATTACATACAATTCCTTGGTCCAATACCATGGGATACCAAATACCATAGACCCAAAACCACTTGTTGAGACCTAAACCATTTGACTCATTCCCAATTCTAACCCTAACAGAAATGGACACACTATGTGGATAAGAGTGGTGTCTAACTTTACTCGTTTGAATCTGGTAGATAATGACTATTAAGTGTGGTCGAAAAACTCACTCGCCAAGGATTTCACAACAAAGCTCAGATATTCATGCATTTCTGAAAGAAACTTTATGGAACAAAAATGTTGGTGGTCGAAAAACTCACTCGCGGGGATTTCACAACAAAGCTCGGACATTCATGCATTTCTGAAAGAAACTTTATCGAACAAAAATGTTGGTGGTTGGAAGCACTTTGGAAAGCCCTCAACTCACAAAAATCCAAAATTCTCTTGTGGTTGGATTTGACTAACAAGCTCTTAACTTGGGATAATGGTTTGAAATGGGCATGGATCGGTCCTACTGCAAATTGAATGAAGAAATTGTTTCTAATCTTTTTTGTGGAATTCCTTTATGCAGATAACACTTGGAATCTTGTGGTTGATTCAGTCAAAACCTAGAGTGACATGGATGAACAAAAGCCTAGACCAAAGTTTTTTCAATTATGGCTTTAGGACTGAACATTTAGCAACTATGGGGATTTTCCATGTTTATTCACTTGTGGGATCTAGTGGGCTCACAACAGTGTGATCTTCCAGGGTAAATGGATTCATCCAGAAGTCTCATCCATTCTTAATTTAAAATGGTGCAAGGAATTCACAGCGGATCCTAAGTCAACAAAGTTTCTCCACCCAGTAATGCCTCAGCGTGACCTAGAAACCCCTTGGGGGTTCTTTAATGGATCCGGTCAAGGCAATAATCCAAGAGGATCCAGGATCACTCAAAATTTCAAAGTCTTCAATGCTGATTAAGTCACACCATCGCGAAGGGCTCGATGAGAGATTTCTGACGATGTTCATTTTGCCTCAAACGGACTCCAGGCGATTGAGATATTAAGTTCTGAAGTTTTCGGCAAACAATGGAAAAATGGATGCTACGTGGAACCACTGAAAGGGTGACATGTGGCATGTACGACACTACCCTGGAAACCCTCACAACGTCACATGGCAAGATTGTAAGTGTTGAGTTGGCATCTCAATAACAGATAACTTTAACAAATCTTATCACAACACATGGATTTGGTTGTACAAGTGGACCAACTAGAGGCTGCCACATGGCAGTCTGAGCCACATAAAAATATTTTTACAAAAAAATATTGGATAATCAAACCCAAGATCTCTTGAACACGCACCCAACACCTTTGCCAACACGCCATAAGAGTAATTCTTAATTATTGTGGACAAAACGCCTAATTTAAGTTTCTCAAAGTTCTCTTTGGCGAAAATGGGTCAATTGTATTTGAACCGGTGACCCTTGGAATGGAACCTCGACACCTCCACCAATACAACAATAGAAAAGGCTAGTTAAGTCATTTAACGCACCTGAATTTAAGTTTTCAAGCGATAGTATTGGCTAAAAATGGTGGAGCCCACAGGTTTTCCCGGGACATCCGCGAAGTTGTTAAGTCGTGTTTAGTGATGGTTGAAATGTTTTTATTAAGTCATGTTTAGTGATGGTTGAAATCTTTTTAACAGTGGACTTAATATGGACCACATATTCGGTGGGCGGTTAACATCACATATGGCGCTTATATATTCCAACAAATATTTTTTTCATATGCAGTGTAACTGGCGCCCAATAATGGGTGAGAAAAAAAAAATATTCCAACAAATATATGGTTATCCAATAATATGCTAACAAACTTTGGATATACCATTTAATCAACTTTGGGATAAGCCTTGCCACTATGGACTGAATAAGTTAAGCACATATTTAAGTGTATGATTGGCAACGGATAAGTTTGGAACGCATGGTTGGGCGCCCACTTTAACAATATGCCAAGTTGGTGGTGGTAGAACAAACTTGCATCATGTTAAGAATTTGGTTGGCACCTATTGGTGGTGGTAGTTTAAACTTATGCCACCGTTAGGGTTTGGTTGCCATGAAAAGTGGGTAGAGTTTTGAATATTAAGAGTTGTTGCTTATTGTAATGTATATAAATTTCTCATTACTATTTTGAGAAATGGAGTGTAATTTTTTTTCTTTAAACCGTGTATAATAATCGAATGAATTAGTTTTATTGATAACTTAATGTTGCAATATTGAAGAAGTATTTTCCAATTTAAAAATAAGTTAATTTTAAATGATCACTTAACATTATAATTAAGAGTGTTCCCATCAAGCCAAAACAACCAGGATAACTTACCATATGAATTCTTAAATTTTTAACCATAACTTATCTCTCTTCAAGCATAGCACATGACATAGGTTTATGTCGAATATTTAATTGATTTACTCAAGTATTAGAATATTATAACCCAAGTAACCTTACTGTAATCCCTCATATTACAACATATTTCCTCTCTTATTTGTTAATTGGGTGTTATCATGTGTGCAATCTATATCTTTTTCTATTTTGATTAACGGTTCTGCATCCCCATTTTTTAGACTAGGGAGGGGACTTAAGAAAGGGTGTCCCCTTTCCCCTCTCCTTTTCTTACTAGTAGTGGGGAGCCTTAGAAGGATCATCAACCATGCAAAGACTCATGGTTCTTTTCAGGGGCTCAATAATGGTGGTATTGTTTCCATCACCCATTTACTATTCATGGATGATATTATGATTTTCTCTCATGGCTCTAGGAGGGAGATTGAAAAGCTTAAAGATATTATGTTTATGTTTGTTGAAGCTTCGAGGATGGTCGTAAATGTTATCAAATCATCAATATCCTTTAGGAATATGGATCAAGTTTCTAGGGATTGGATTATTGCACAATTTGATTTCACTATGGTGGATTTGCAATTGGGTTTAAAATACCTGCTTTCATTTTAAAAGCTAACAATTATCAAAATAGACATTGGTACTGGATGATTGGAAAAATATAAAATAGATTGCACCTTTGGTGTAATAAGTGACTTTTGAGAGGGGGTTAATTGGTTATCATCAGAAAACTGTCATAATTTTCTTTGGAAAGGTAATATAAATGAGAATCTTTTACATTGGGTTTCATGGGAAAAGCTTTCATTGCCAAATGATATTGGAGGTTGGGGTCTAAAGCACTCAATATTCTTTGCAAAGGCTCTTGAAACTAAGGGGGTTTGGTGGAGGATCCTCAAAGGCGGATGATTATGGGTAAAGGTGGTAGTATATAAATACATTCATCCACTCTCCATTGAGGACTAGTTTAAGATCAGAGATAAGCAGTATAGAAATATCAAATTGGCGGTATAGGATCCCATAGGTTACCAAATGATATGGTGGATTCTTTAAGAGATTAGGTTATTTCTCTACTGAGTCAATTAGTTGATAACTATAATACTACTCCAATAAGTCAGGCTTGGATTTCAGTTGAAGTATTGGGTTTCCATGGTGAACAAAAAGAGATTTGGAAAGGTTACAGGAAGGATCTAAAGGACTGTCATGTTAGGATAGGAGACATGGAAGATGAGTTGTTATGGTCAAGGAATGTTTTGGGAGGCTCATACTCCCATAAACTAGGATATATAGTTATTAGGGAGGAGGAAGATCTCCCAGAACATCCATGGTGGTCACTATTAGTATGGAAATTCAATGTCCTTTGAAGACTAAGTTGTTCCTGTGGTTAGTGCTAAACAATAAAGTGCTAGCATGGGATTAGTTGACTATAATATACATGGTGGGACCAAGCAAATGTCCCCTATGTAAAGAGAACAATGAAAACATATCTCATTTATTTATCAATTGTTCTTACAATCTAAAGATGTGGGAGTATGCCACACTGGTTAAAGGGATACAGTTCAATTGGACTGGTCTGAATTTGGGTGTTGCTCCATAGGCTTGGATCAACAACCAAACTACAAAGGATTTCTTGGCCCTACCAATCATTTGTATTTGGGGGATCTGGTTAGCCAGGAATAAGGCCACTTTTGAGGATGTATATATAGGGCATTCGGTGTATGCAACAAAAGGATTATCTATTCTTAGTCACTTTCCACAAATTGACAAATCCAGTAAAGAGAGAAGAATAGTACAGGAACGGATTGATAGAACAGGAAGCTGGGATAAATCCGGCTATAGGGGGACCAGGGGTATTATATATTTCTCTGAAACACATTGACCTATAAATTTTCTATTGGCCTTGAGATGAGTTCCAACAATAGAGCAAAATTAATGGATTTAAAGCTATCTTTGCATTTAGCCTTATCATGTGGGGTTAAAAAATTACAGGTTTTTGGGGATTCAAAATTGTCGGTAGACTAGATGAGATAGAAAAGGACTCCAAAGAATATTGAGTCAAGGCCCATATATGATGATATTATTCACATCATTGGTCTTTTCCAAGTGGTTACCTTTCAGTATGTCTATAGAGAAAGGAACAACCTGGCATATCAGTTGTCTAAGAATGGTTTACAAGTTGGTGATGGCATTTGGCATAGGTAGAAGATGAACAATGACATTTTGATAAAGTTTGACTCTGGTCCCCATTTGGGATGAATTCCAAAAGCACTTAAAAAAAATTGGGATACTTTCTACCTCTCAAGTTTCATGCTTTTTCAACCTATCTGATAACTTTCATGATACTACAGTTTTTATCCCATAAACTTATTTACTATATTTTATATATCATTTTAATTTTGCTTACAAGCAAGTTTTTTAATTAGTAATTTCCAATAAGACTGATAAATCCCAATTGTTAATAATTATAAAAGGCTTCAAGCCTCTAAAACTATATAATTTGCTTATATTATAAATAAATCATGATTTTTTTCCTAATAAAAAACTGATATTATCGTATTAAAGTTGATAACATTATATTATTTCAAATATCATACCAAAAATGAAAAACAAGTAACATTATAACATTTGCACATATGATGCCAAAGTTTGTAAAGAATAAATTAATAATTTACAAAGTTAATGCTTAAATAACTCTCTTTTAACTTTTATGCACAAAATTCTTATTCCATGTAGTACGACAAAATAATAATATTTGTTCTTCGTGTTTTCATTTCAAAATCATTATATCACATTTCCTATTGTAACTATTAATTGCCTCATCGAGGGTCCTTCATGTTTTGTATTTTATTCCATTTTGGCATGTAAAGTTGTCCTAATGCTTTTACTTTCAAAATTAGTTTTTACTTTTTTTTTCAGAGGAAAAAAAAACTTACTATGCTATTCACAGAATCAAATAGTACAATGATATATCAAGTTTCATATTCTCAAGACTTTCCATCATAACCAAAACACGCAGGCTCATATAAAATAACAAAAATTCCAGAAACAGTTATGTAATTTAACTTCCATCCATCAAAATAAGGCTATTCATTCTCAATAATCCCCAAAAAAGTAATGGGCCCCTTTTTCCAAAACATTTAGTTCACACCATTCTTCCCATATAAGATATCCTCCGATTCCATCGAAGGCTTGCTTTGATAACTTATCTGCCAAATCATTATGTTCTCTGTAAATATGTTCAAATGTGATCTTCTCACATTTTTCAATCTCAGCCCTAGTGCGCACGCACCAATGTCGAAGTGCGAGCACATGTAAGTTGTAATCCCCGGTGGCCCACTTAATTGTAACCCTGGAGTCTCCATATACCTTTAAGTCAACAAGTCCAAAGATATTTGCAGTCTTCAAAACACACCACAAAGCCAGCATTTTCGCCTTCATGTTTGTCCCTGATCCACAATTAAGGCGTAGTGTAAAATAGTGGTCTTTGTTTAAAAGAATCACACCACCTGCTGCACACAAACCATGCTGAGCTGCCCCATCAAAAAAAAGAACCGGCTGGTTGACAGTGAAGGAGAACAGACTGATCCAATTAGTGCCAATCTTTATCTTATCATTATTATAGATATGTGCCATCTTTAGAACAGTTATCCCACAAGTCGTAAGCTCAAGAACTCTTCCTTGGAAAGTAGCACAATTTCTAGCATACCATATTACCCATGACACAAAGACTGGTAATAGAAAATGAGAATTTGCATTCCTGTACCAATTAAGAAGACAAAAACCAAAATCACCAACATCCCATATATCATTTATATGTAAATCTGCACAAACAATTTCCCAGATATCCTTCCCAAAACGGCAATCAACAAAAAGATGACTGACAGATTCCGAATTTTGTTTGCAGAGTATGCACCAATTGCGGCCACACCAGCCACGTCTTAACAGATTGTCCCAAGTTTTAAGAGTTCCCTATAGTGTTTGCCAAAGAAAACACTTGATTTTCAAAGGAAATTCACATTTCCAAATATTTTTATACCACCAATTCTACGGGAATATATATCTGTTTTGAAGAATTCTAATATAAGTTGCTTTGGCAGTCACCGTGCCAGTTTTCTCATCACTAATTTTTACTTTTAAATGTGTATTGTGTGGGTAATTATTTTTTTGTTAATTAAATATAATTGAATAATTAAAAAAATATATTATTTTTCTCACTTCAATTTAAATTTTACTTTATAATAAGTTTGTTATATATCTATATATATATAAGTATATGTATATAAAGTCTTAGAATAAGATCTTAAATTGTTTTTAATTGACTAAGATCTTGTCTTTTTTAGACGTAAAGAAATAGATTAACAACCCGAGACCCATAGGTATTTGGTAAGAGTGGAAATCTGTGCCCTTATGGACCACCATTAGGTTTTTTCTAGTGGCATGGTTTTCCTTGAATAATGATGATGAGTCAAGTCGCATTTGCAGATAAAAACCAATAATAATTGACATTGCCTCCACTTTGACAACTGAATTATGATAAGTTTTGTCATCATATAATATATTTATTAATATTTATTTAAATTTCACAATGACTTCTTAATTATATAATATTTTACTAATTTAGTAAAAAGTACAATCAAAATTGAATGTGATTATGGAAAAATTATTCCCATAAACCTCTTTCTCATGTGAGTAGTTAAATCAAAATCTATGAAAAACAATAAACATGATGCACATATTTTTCTAATCTAAAAGTGACTCACATAATATGATTAACCTATAAAATATAATAAAATACTATAATATTTATTTGATGAACAAAATTTCAAAAAAAAATTAATAATATCACATCACATTTCATAACAGTTAATCCAATTTGTATCTTCCAAATATAAGCATATAAAACCTTTGCAAATATCTCTAATTATCAAAGTACAATGTATCGTTAGCAAAAGCACAATCATTACACCAAAAAAAATCAATAAACTATTGATAATTTATAATTACATGAAGAAAAAAATGTAAATGCAAATACAACCAAATAAACATTAAGATGACAAAATGAAAACATCAACAATGAATTAATTACTGACTAATGGGTACAAGCCATGATCCAAGCAAAGAGATTTCTTTATAATACAAACCAAATACCAAGCAATTTGTTAACACAACTATATCAATGAGTGTATTAACGCTCACTACAAGTAATGGGCGATCAATTTTGAGTGCTATAGATATATGGGTACTTTAATTAATTAAAGACAAAACCAATCTTGTATATGCGAGGTGCATATAATATCCCAAAGTTTGATGAGTGAAGAAAATGTTAATTTCTAACCAAATAATTAGACTTTTTGATTGGAATTCATATATGAACAATTATATAAACTAAATCAAATATATAACAAACTTTATCTATACAAAGAATTAAACATTATAAACCATAAAATTATCTAAAATTAGAAGGAAAAGCTCCAACATTGAATGGCTTTGTTTGAACTTTATTTCTCAACAATTTATAGAATTATAAGAGTGTTTTAAAACATATTCTTTTTAATATAATACTTCTCTTCTCCGTCCGTTAAAGAACCCCTTCTCCAACCTCATGCCAATATTTATAAGTAAAATTGGCTTGCTAGGAAAAGTTAGAAGATATAGGATTCCGAATTCTTCATCTCCTTAACTCCAACCCTCGTCCTTTCATTTAACATTTTTTTGCAACATTCTCATCAAAATTCCCTTACGAGTATACTTGTCTTTTTATTTTTATTTTTATAATGCAACAATTTAAAGGTAAGAAATAATAAATTAAAGGGACCTTCACATTGTTAACCGCCTTCAACTTCATAGCCTTTATATTCATGTTTTAAATTTTATTGAATTTTTTCATTACCTAAATAATCGTATTAATATTCTAATGTTTAAATCTCACACCAAAAATAAAAATAAAAAATAGAATTATAACATTTCAAATCTCATGCCACAAAAATATAAAAAATAAATTAATAACCTACATGGTTATAAAAATCTTTAACCTTTTATGAACAAAAATCTGATTCCACATTGTACAACAAAATATTAATATATGTCATTTCCTGTTGGAATTATTAATGGCCTAACTGAGTGTCCTCCATGGCTGGTCTTTTAATCCATTTTGGCATGTAAAGGTGTCCCAATGCTTTAACTTTAAAGATAAGTTTTCATTATATATATATATATATATATATATAAAATTCCTTTTCTTAATTAAATATAATTAAGTGGTTTAAAAGAAAAGTGTTACCATCTCTACTTCAATTTATATAATTGTGTATGAGGTCTTAATTCTTAAAGAATCAATCGATGGATCATTCCCTGTCAAGTATCGAAGTAGATTGATGATGGCTAGGGTTTCCTGGTTTTTCTGCAGTAGGGGACTGGAAATTGATGCTGGAGGGGTCTTGTCGTGAGCATTTGTCAACTTGGAGTCAAGATGGTTCATTGGAACCATCCCAGTACTAGCCAAGTATAAAAAAAGTGGGAAGCAACTGGTTTACGATTAATGTTCTCGATTTGTCGCTCTTGCATGTTGTTTTTCAGTTATTGTGTGGTGTGACACTATTTGTGTTTTTTTCACTGCTGCTTTTGTATGCATTTTCAGTTTTTTGTGTGGGGTGACACTATTTGTGGTTTTTTCACACACTTGGCTTGTGTGAATATATGGGTGGGATACCGAGTCGTATTTTTGGTGCTGGATGAGGTGTTTTTTCCCTTACTTTTGTTTTTCCATACTTACCTTTTAACTGGAGGACACTTGGGTCTTCTGACTGCTTGTACCTGCGTTCAAGACAGGTGTGTAG
Source organism: Larix kaempferi (assembly GCA_027924585.1). Classification (NCBI taxonomy): domain Eukaryota; kingdom Viridiplantae; phylum Streptophyta; class Pinopsida; order Pinales; family Pinaceae; genus Larix; species Larix kaempferi. The sequence goes on along the minus strand of BSBM01000162.1, from coordinate 8,068,675 downwards.
TTTGGAAGGGCAGGTGCCGGTCTGTTTGCTGCCTATGGGTCACCTATGTGATGGGTTAGGTTTTGTTTCCCCTCCTGGTGGCGTTCGTGACCATTCACCCCTTAATGGCTCGGCTCGTGGAGGGGTTGCACAGGATTTCTCTCTGGATTCACTTGCAGGGGACCATGACCCTTTTTCTTCTGTGAAATGCTCCAGCCCTAATGAGGGGTGGCCGGGCAGATTTACGGGGGCAAAAGCTCGAAACAGTAGAAGGGTTAAGGCCCTGAAGGTCCGTGAGGGGCTAGAGTGTTTTATCATCCCCTTGGATACAAACCTTGCCTGCATCGAAATGTTGGCAAATAGAGCGATTGTTGGCCGAGTGGAGTTTACGTTTGGTGATCAAAAGGAGCTTCTCGAGTGGGTTAGGAAAAATTGGATGCCGATTGTGGGTGACATGTCGCGGGTGCTTCAGCTCATAAACGGCTGGATAATGTTCATTTTCTCAAAGCCTGAGCATGTTGGGTTAATCCTCAAGCGATTTTGGTGCTTAAAAGAAGGATCATTTTGTTTGAAGAAGTGGCATCTGGCTTTCGACCCTCTTTCGAAAAAAAAGAGTGTTCGACACCTCTGGCTTCTTATTCCTGGATTACCTATCGAACTCTGGTCGGAGCAGATTTTGATGGGCATCGCCAACACCGTTGGGAAATTCATGCGCCTAGACAATCGATCCCTTTATGGCTTTGACCGTCACTCTGCGCGTGTTATGGTAGTTGTTGAAATGGTGAAGGGATTACCTGAGGAAGTGGAATTGGCATGGGGCCATAAGACTTGGAAACAAAGACTTGACTACTATAGGGTGCCTTTTCGGTGCTTTGGGTGTCATAAGACTGGACATGTTAGGGCTCAATGTCCGGATATCTCTTCTCTCGTTCCTCCTGCGTGGATTCAGACCTCCCATTTTGGTCTTTCATCGAAAGTGAAGGACCAACATGTTGGGGCAAATGATTGTTTGACAGTTCCGAGTAAGTCTTTTGTTCCTACGAACCCTATTTTGAATGAGATTCCTGATGTTGAACTTGACATTATTTTTTATATGAATGCTTCATTGAAGAAGAATAGTTTTGTAACCCCTGGGGGGTCTCATCCTGTCCTTGGTGAGGATTCCCACACTGAAAAGGTTAAAGCATGTCGGGACCTATTTGGTGTGAATACCGGTTTGGAGGGGGTTAACAAACCTACTCAGGATTTGGGGGAGAGTACTACTTGTTTGGAGGGTATCGATGAGGGGGGGGATTGTTGGCACGTAGGGAGGTCGACCAGGGTACTTTTAATCTACATGATGCTAGTCTTCTGGGGGAAGCTTGATATGGGGGGGATATTGGTACTAATCCTTTCACCCCTTTGTCTGTCTACTCCAAAAACACTACTTCCAATCCTTCGATGCAATCTGTGAACAAGGCTCATTTTCAAAATGTTACCATTAGAAGATCTAGAAAAGCTGGCAGAAAGGTGGATGGGTTGGGTAGTGAAGATATTCAAGGGTATATTCTTGTCCTAAAAAGGATTGATTTGGTGGAGGATGAGCATGAGAATAATGACATTATTGGGGGCCTTAGAGCTGTACCCCCTGAGGATAGGATTACCTAATGTCTATCTGCTCACTAAACATCCGAGGGTTGGGAGGTGCTGTGCGAGTTAGGGCACATGCTGACCTTATTTCTACTACTCGCCCTGGGATCATTCTTTTGCAAGAGACCATGTGTGAGGATTTATGTGCGATCTCTAAAGTTGTCGGGCTGCTTGGGGGTTGGGAAGTCACTGTTACAAGCTCTTCTAGGATGAAGGGTGGGCTGCTAGTGGCCTGGGACCCAAGATTATACTCCTTTGTGGTATTTAAATTTGCCTGGGGTATTCTAGTGGAGGGTACCCGTAGATCTAATGACTTATCCTTCTCCATTTTAAATTGTTATGCCCCATATAAGAACCGAGAACAGTTTTGGAATGGGTTACAATCTACTGGCTTACTAAGCTGTGACAACATTATTGTGGCGGGTGACCTGAATTTCACCAGGTTATCGTAGGAAATCTGGGGCACATATGCTAAGAGAGACATACTCCCTGATTTTTTCTTTGAGTTTTTGATTAAAAATGACCTTATTGATGTTTGTATATGTGCTTTCTCCTCCACCTGGTCCAATGGCAGAGGTGGACAGGACTGCATACTTAAAAGACTTGATAAATTTCTTATTAAAAGACCATTCCTTGAAGCTTTCAGCCTTTATCAGTCTTGGGTTGGCAGGGTAAAGATCTCAGATCACTGGCCGATTTTTTTGCAACTGGATGATTGTGAAAACCATCACAATTACCCTCTTAAATTTGATAACTCCTCGCTCAAAGATCTCGATTTCGTTCTTTATGTCCAAAAGGTTTGGGTCAATTTAACGTCTGACCTGGAGTTGAATCCCGTGGACCGATTCTGTGTGAAGTTAAGGGACTTAAAAGATAAAGTTACACATTGGATACACAAGAGGAAACAGTTAAACCGACAGAGTTTACGTATTGTGGAATCTCAACTTCAGACCTTGTATTCATATAACCTGGAGGCACCGTTGGATTGTTTTAATTTTAATCTTCTGAGGAAATTGGAGTCTGAAAGAGAATGTTTTTATCTAAAGGAAGAGATGGAATGGCAATTGAAAATTCATTCCCTGTGGGTGAATTATGGAGACAAGAACACTCGATTTTTCCACTCTTTTGCTTCGGCCAGATGCAAGAATAAAACTATTTGGAAAATGCTTGATGAAGAGGGGAAGGAGATTAATGGTGAGAAGAATCTTCAGTCATTGACAAAGGAACATTTTCGCAACATTTATTCTGATGATAGGGGTTGTGACCTGATCTCCCAGCTCCAGGTGGCTAGATTTTACCCAAAATTCTTTGATGATAGGGAGGCTGAAGACTTATACAAAGCCATATCTTTGGAGGAGGTGGAAAGTACCCTTAAATCCTTTGCTAAGGATAAGAGTCCAGGGCCTAATGGTTGGACCATGGAGCTGTTCATCCATTCATTTGATATGATGGGGAATAATCTTTTGCAGATGGCTGAGTATACCAGGGTGCAGGGTTATGTTTCTGTGGCTCTGAATTCAACTTTTATCATGCTTATCCCTAAGGTTGTTGATCCTAAAACTTTCGGAGACTTTCGACCAATTGATTTATGTAACCTTGTTTACAAGGTTGTGTCGAAGATTATTGCTAGTCGTCTCAAGCCTGTGTTCTCAAAATTCATTACTCCGAAGCAATTTGGATTTTTGCAGGATCGCCAAATCCATGATGTTGTTGGCATCACACAAGAATTACTTCACACCATTAAATGTAAGAAACAGAGGGCTATTATTCTTAAAATGGATTTGGAAAAGGCATATGACCGTGTCAGTTGGGATTTTCTCAGGTTAGTTTTGATACAAATTGGTGTTCCAGCACCTGCTATCTGGTGGATCATGGCATGTGTAAACTCGATGAACTTTGCGGTTCTTGTAAATGGTTCTCCAACATCCTTTTTTAGCTGCTCCAAGGGGCTGCGCCAAGGTTGTTCTATGTCTCCCTTATTATTCTTATTGATTATTGATGGCATGAGTAGAATGATCAAACAGGCTGTAAATGAGGGCAAGATAAAAGGACTGAAAATCTCAAAGGATTTATATATATATCTCATGCATTGTTTGTGGATGATGTCTTATTGGCTGGCATTGATACGTTGGAGGAGTGGAGAGCTTATCAGGAGATCATTGCCTTATTTTGCAAAGCGTCTGGTATGAAGGTAAGCTTGAAGAAGTCTTGTTTATTTGAAAATTTGGTTGATGATGACAGGATGAGACTATTAAAATCTGTGATGCCATATAAATGGTGTAAGATTGTTGATGGATTTACATATTTGGGCTATCAGCTTAAGCCCAATGGATATCTTGTCAAGGATTGGCAGTGGCTGATCAAAAAGTTTGAGGCCCGGATTTCTCATTGGACTTATCGCCTTCTATCTATCAGAGGTAAACTTACTTTGGTTAAGTCTGTTCTGCTTGGTACTCTGGTATATTGGTTTTCACTGCTTCCAGTACCCTGCTCTGTGCTCAATACTCTGAGAAAACTTCTTTTTAGCTTCCTTTGGACGGGTGGTTTGAAAAAATCATATTTATCTATGATTTCCTGGGATAGAATATCCCTCCCATTTTCTGCTGGTGGTTGGGGGATAAAAGATTTATCTGTTTTCAGTGTTGCATTACGACTGAAGAGCCTTTGGAGGGCTCTTTTTGGGAATTCGCTTTGGTCTACAATGATACACCAAAAGCATGTAAAGTCCAAACTCTCACACTGGCTGAGGATGCTGGGGAAAGTGATTCGAGGAGCATCCCCAATCTGGAAGGGCTTTACTAAGGTGTATTGTTGGCTCACAGCTAAGCTTGGTTGGCAAGTCGGCAACAAGACATAAGTTGTTGTTGGTATTGATCTGATTGTTGGCTTGGCCGACAATTATAAATTATCTGACCCTTTATTGCATAAACTCAGATCTGCTGGTCATTACACCTTGAACTCTATCTTAAAAAACAATTCATAGAGTTATTGGATCAGTGTTGATGAGCTCCAGCTTCCTAGACATTTAGAAATGGAATGGGAATGTTATATACAAGCTTTAAATGGGGTTGGTATTCGACTTGGCGTTAAGGAAGACTCGGTGCTATGGGCAAGCAATGAGGCCACCGGTAAGGTTACAGCTAGCTCAACATATAATTACATGATCCTGAGGAGATGTATTTTTCCCATCCACTGGTGGTACAGAGTCATCTGGTATTGGCATATACCATTAAAACTTAAGTGTTTTTTATGGTTTGTATTACAGGATAGGCTCAAAACCTGGGATAATCTCTCATTAAAAGGCTGGATTGGACCAAGTCAGTGTGTCTTTTGTAAGAATGAATCCGAATCTGTTTCACATCTCTTTATTGATTGCACATTCTCTATTAGCCTGTGGGAGAAGTTTGCTATGAATTTTTGCTTCTCTATGAATTGGACCGGCATCAATGTGGGTGCTTGTCTGCATTCTTGTACTGAAAAATCATACTCCACACTACCGGTTTTCATTTGCTGGGCCCTGTGGAGGGCGAGGAACAAAGTGACTTTTGAGAATATTTGTCCTCATCTTGATACAGTTTTCAATTCTGCCATGAGCCATTATTTGAAATTTCAAATGCAAGCAGCTGAACCTATTAAACATAACATAGGACAGTTTCATCTTACTGTTGATGACCCAGTACTATTTTTTTATGGAGCTGAAGAACTGGGGAATTGTGGTGTAGGTGGGGTAATGTTTCTCAATCTGGAGCACTATTATACTCTTCATATGAACTGTGGGAAAGGGACCAACATGAAAGCAGAGCTATTAGCTCTTTGGTGTGTTCTTCGGGCTACAAACCTCATTGGACCGCCATATGTAAAAAAAATTGGTGACTCAAGGGTGACTATTAAGTGGGCAAAAGGGGAATATTCTTTGAAGGTCATTCATCTGGAAAATTGGTGCAACAGGATACAGACTGAGTTAAGAATTTTCAGATCTGCTACACTTGAGCATATCTATAGAGAGCACAACACACAGGCTAATCTGCTATCGAAACAAGCTTTGGAGGGTGCAGAAGGTGTCTTATTTTGGGAAGAGATATGTGAGAACTTGGTTTTAGACTCTAGTTCTTTATATTTTCTAGGCTAGGGATATCTGGTTATAAGTCATATGTTTGGGCTTTTTGGACTTTGTAATATGTCAATTGTTGTATTTGGGGGATCCCGATTACCATAGTTTATGGTTTTTTGGACAGTTTGTTTATCTTTGACGATATATTTGTACTATTTGATTCAGTTAATTGAATAGCAATAGTATGCTTTTTTTCGTGGGAAATTTTTTTTTATATAATTGTGTTGGTTAATTAAATATAATTAAGTGATTTACAAGAAAAGTGTTACCATCTCCACCTCAATTTATATAATTGTGTTTGTTAAATATAATTTAGTGGTTTAAAAGAAAAGTCTTACCATCTCTACCTCAATTTAAATTTCATTTTATAATATGTAATTATTTTTGTTAATTGAATGTAATGAGTAATTTTGAAGAAAAAGGTTATCATCCCACTTGAATTAATTGGTTGAATGAATTGGTGACACATTTGTTTTTAATGTATGAGTTGTTGATAAAATATATACAATATATTCATTAATATTTATTTAAATTTTATCATATTTTTTTTAATTATAAAAAATCTTGATAATTTAGTTAAAAGTATAGTCAAAATTAAATGTGATTATAAAAAAAATATTTCCATAAACTTCTTTCCCATGTCAGTTAAACCAAAATCTATGAAAAACAATAAACATGGTGTACATGTTTTCCTAATTTAAAAGTGACTCGCATGATATGATTGACCTATAAAGTCTAATGAAACACTACAATTAATAATTACAAATACATGACGAACAAGATTTAGAAAAGAGTTTAATAATATCACATCATATTTAACATCATAACAATTAATTAAATTTGTCTCATCTAAATATAAGCATGAAACCCCACAAACATATGTAATTATCAAAACACAAAGTATTGTTAGTGAAAGCACAATCATTACACCAAAAAAACTATAAATGTAAATGGTTAAACCAAAATCTATGAAAAACAATAAGCATGATGCACATGAGTTTCCTAATCTAAAAGTGACTCACATGATATGATTGACCTATAAAGTTTAATAAAACACCACAATTAATAAGTACAAATACATGATCAACACGATTTAGAAAAGAGTTTAATAATATCACATCACATTGAGCATCAAAAAAATTAATTCAATTTGTCTCATCTAAATATAAGCATATAAGATTCTTATGTGGTTTTTTTTAAGGATAAAAAACTTACATGGGATCATATGCAAGGGTGAATCCATGAAGATGGGTGTCTATTTTGGGGGGTTCCGTGAGAAAATAATTCTGAATTTTTTATGTTTTCCATCTTTGGGCGAATAAAAGTGATATTTTTGTTTGGAATTTCACTTTTCACTTAAAAGCAAACTTTTAGAGAATTATGTTAGCTTGCTATCCATATTTTTTTCAATTTTTTATATTGAGATTTGATATGTCGATTCGACAAATGTTTGACAGTGTGTTCTTATAAAACGAAAGGACTACAAAATAGTCATGTTTTGTCGCACACCTAAAATCGTTGTTAAACTTGTGTTTTGCAAAAAACAAATATGCTACAACAATCTACACACAGTATACTACTGCATGACTATAAGTTTGTAGCAAATGGATCTATATATTTCTTATTATATTCATTTGAATTCAATCAATGGGGAAACCCTGTCGATTTTCAACATATATTTTGTCGCAATACTTTTCTCTCAACTGAATATAAAACTAAAAATTCTATGAATACCCTTTTGAAGTAGACACGCCAATTAACTGCACCATAGTTTTCTCAAATTTTTTCGTCGTGTATTTTTAAAGTTATGGATTTTTCTTTTCACCGCATTTTGAAAGAACTGAAACTAGACTCGACACCTGTTAAGAAAACAAACAATTACAAATATCAGATCTTCCCTATACATAAAGAAATCTATATATTTGGAAAGTAGATTCAATAACAAAACTAATGGTATCAAGTCTGACAGTCGCCTTATAGTGTAACAGATCATTTTTACCTTCCGAAAATAGAGAAACCTAAAAACTGTGAGTGGCAATCAGATTTTCAGGTTTCAGAGGTTATTCGGCCGAATAATTGTTTTCCGTAACGGCGACGTCAATTTAACGTTTGGTTATTCGGCCGAATAACCAAACGTAAAAAAAACTCGTCGGCTGGGAAAAAAAAAATATTTTCTACACTTCTATAAATAAAACTAAATACTTCGATTAATTTCGCATATTTCAATTTCGCCTACTTTTTGGTCAGAATATTTTGGAAGGGATTTTCTAAGGAGCTTATTTTGCAAAGAGAGTTTTTTTTATGAGGTATTTCTTTTCTTACTTCTTTCAAAAGAATACATTGAATGAATTTTTTTGCAAAAGGAGTTTTTATTCCAAGTTTTTTGCACTTCTTATTTCTTTGCAATGGGTTTTTTTCCAAGGATTTTTTAAGGAGCCTTTCTTTGCAAAGAAAGTTTTTTTTATGAAATATTTTTTCAAGCTATTTGCACTTTTCATTTCTTTGGAATGAGTAATTTTTTCAAGGGTTTTCTAAAAAGTTTTTTTGTAAAGAGAATTTTTTTATGAAGTATTCCTTTTGTTACTTCTTTCTAAGAAATACATTGAAAGGTTATTTTGTTAAGGCATTTTTGCAAAATAAGTTTTTATTCCAAGCTTTTATACTTCTTAGTTCTTTGCAATAGGTTTTTATTCCAAGTTATTTTTTCAAAGGAATTGTCTTTTTCTTTCTTATTTTTTCAAATGAATTTTTTCAAAGTTTTTTTTATAAATATTTTTGCAGTAAACGTTTCTTTCCTTCTTATTTCTTTGAAAATTGGCTTTTTCAAAGTCTCTCAAGCTATTTTTGCAAAAAAATTATTTTGTTACAAAGGTTTTTACAAAGAATTTTTTTTTTTTCCAGTGGATTTACAAAGAAAATTTATTTAGAAAGTGTTCTTATTCTTTTCCAATGGGTTTTTCAGCAAATTTTTCTTTCCAAAGTGTGCATTTACAAAGTTTTTATTCCAAGGCATTTTTGCAAATAAGATTTTATTTCAAGTTATTTTTACAAAAGAAATATATTTTTCCTTCGTATTTATTTGAAAAGGGATTTTTTCAAAGTCTCCCATAGTTATTTTTGCAAAAAAGTTATTTCGTTGCAAAGGTTTTTACAAAATCTTTTTCCCAGATATTTTTTCAAAGAAGATTTATTTTGAAAGTGTTCTTATTCTTTTGCAATGGGATTTTTTCAAAGGTGATTTATTGTCGAAGAGTTCTTATTTCATTCAAAAAAGGTTCTTTTCAAAATAAACTTGTTTCCAAAGACTTTTTCTTCAAAAGACTCAAGTACAAGATTTTGATAAGGTGAAGTAAATTTCAGTTCATGTGTTCATAAATTTCGTAACTGTTTTTAAATATTCATTTTGTTTATTTATAATAAAATGATGATCTTCTTTAATTTATCATTTATAGATTAAACAATCATGGGCAGTAAGAGAAACCGTCAAAGAAAATATGATCGTAAACGTGTTGATGATGATGATAATAGAGAAAAGAAAAAAATTAAATATCATGCCAACAAAGCAAGCCTTGCAGAAACGCAAGCAACGATTATTGAAGATACAAATACAGTTTTACATGATAATGTCGATGAAATGGAAATTGAAAATAGAGTACAAGAGGAACAAATTGAAGTTGAAGAAACCATTGTTGAGGATGTAAATAGTGATTTACATACTAATGTCGATGAAGTCAATGTTGAAGATCGAGTTCAAGAACCAAAAGTTGGACCAGGTATGTATATATTGAATGTATTTTCCAAATTGATTTTTTATAATGAATTGTATTTTTGGATGCATGTTTTAAATTAAATTTATCTTGATGTATAGGTACTTTCACCATTGATGATGAAACGTTAGAAAACGTTGATTGCAATAAATATGGAAAAAAAATACCCATACACGCTGCACGATATCGGGCTCAAAAAATTTATGATGATGTTCTGAAGAATTATTCAGCAATAGGACAAGCACAAATTTTGAGATGTTTATTAGTGACCAAGAAGTTAGAAGATGCTACATCATTATTGGGTATTCACAAGGCGACCAAAGAGTCGAAATTAAAACATAATGTAATAGAAAATATAGGTGATGCAATAAAAAAGTTTGGAAAATCTAGGAAGAAAGACATTAGTGCTGCACGAAGAGCAATTCATACAGCAATTATTTCGACTAGTACTAAACAAAAACGTTTGACAACACAGCTTGCAAAAGCAGTTGGAACCTCAAGAAAGACATTATACAGACATAGCAAATTCAGAATGCAAATAGATGAAAATGATGAACTTGCTTGCTGGGCAATTATTTGTAGACAGCCCTACAAAGATAGAATGGGGACAGGGGTTAAATATATTGTACGGGAATATTGGTTGACACATGCTCGAGTTTCACCAAATTCAAGAGATGTAATACGACAAAGAGTATCACGAGAAGTATATGTAAGCAGTCCAAAACATATAATGGATATGACACAAGTACAATTGTTCAATAAATTCAAGGAATATCATCGTGGAATTAATGTGTCAATCACTACATTTGTGCAACTAAAACCATGGTATGTTAGACCTATTACTATCCGTGACACATGTTGTTGTCGTTATCATGTGCAATTCCAATTATATTACGACACATTTCTTGAATTTGGTAAAATGTTTTGGACAACTTCACCACCTCCGCCTACAATACGTGAATTCATATCTCAAACCCTATGTGAGAGAAATCACGATGAAGTATTTTATAATAAAAAATGTGTCAATGGAAAACATTGTAATCGTTGTGGAAATTTGGTTTTATACCACAATAAATATCCTATCGATACTGATGATCACTCATTGTCAAATGTCACCGTTGATTGGAAAAGATATGAATACATTACAAGTACTAGTGATGTACATTCCAAAAGGATTGATTTGCGAGAAGATAAAATAGGTGTGGTAGATTTTCTCAAGAAATTCGAAAGTGAAATTTATAAATACACCAAGCATTCACATAGAGCACGATGGCAAGACCTCCAATTCAAACAGTCTCGTGAAATTTTTCCACCAGGAACAATTTTGTCAGTGGTTGACTTTTCAGAAAATTATACATTTGCTGCACAAAAAGAGATACAGAGTGAATACTATCATTCTGACCAAGTTTCAATATTCGTCCATGTTTTATATAGACATTCTCAACAGGATGTTGATGGCATTGAAAGCACGTGTGACAATCGAGATGTGATTAAATAATATCACTTTTATATCAGCGACGATCGTACACACGATACACATTTTGTTCAGCATTGTATTGAAAGTATTTTCTACAATTCACTAAAGGAACGTAACATTAAATTCAATGAGCATTGGATATGGTCAGATGGATGTGCCGGACAATTTAAATCTTCGCGATCATTTTATTGGTTATGTCGACTTCATAAAGCATTGAACATTAAACATCACTGAAATTTCTTTGAAACTGGTCATGGAAAAGGTGAACATGATGGTGTTGGAGCATGCGTAAAAAGAGCACTTCGAAGATGGGAAATGAACCATAGTTCTGCACGATTCCATTCAGCTGCAGAGGTTGTCCAATGGTGTAAATCACATCTAAACCATGATTATAATCAACAATCACAAAATGTGCGCAAGTATGTACACACAAATATTTTAATTTATATTTTATAGTCAATTTAAAAAAAAGTATATGTACCTAACATCAAAATTTGTCATTTGTTTACTAGGTTTTTTTGGCATGTTGGGATCCAAGATATAAATAGATCAATACCCTACGACGCTAGCACCATACAAGAAACTAGAGATTTTCACTCTATTCAAACAAAAGCCTTCCAAAACATTTATGCATTTGACAGTAGAAAGCAATCATGCTTTTGCCATATTTGCATTGAAAATATTGAATCTACAGAAGCTTGTGAAAACATAACGAACAACTACGTGAAACATTGGAAACACACAGAAATTAATCCTAAAGGGAAAATGCCACTAGCAAGCATAGAAGAATTAGAATCAGAAGATATAGCAATATCATCTGACGGCGACAGAATTTCAGATCTCGTTAGAGAAGGTAATGATCAAATACCACTGTTTTATCGATTATTCATTCTTGTCATTCACTTTATACACATGTATATTAGTCAATTTAGTTGAATTAAAAATCCTGACATCAATTGTAATTTGCACAGGAGATGTTTTTGCTGTGATTGCACCTGTCGACAACGACGAAAATGTGAAGTATTATTTGATGCGATGCACTGAAGAAAAAATGAAGTTATTGGAAGACTACAATGACAACGGATATACATACGAGAGAGGATCCATCATTTTAAAGGGCTACTTTTTTCAGCAAACCCATATGACTCAAAATTATGTCTACTTTCAGGATTATGAACCTGATGTCATATGTTGTCAATATAGCCATTTAGTATGTGCATCTCGAATAAAATTGGTTCAAGTTCCATCGAAAAAACAATTAAAAAATAAAAAATGGAAACTGTCCAAATATGACCATGAACGGATAATTGAAGACGGCATTCCATTGCGATGTTTTTAAAACTATATATTTAAAATTAATAGATCAATGATTTTGTCGATGTCATTGTCAAATGTGTACAATATATATATATTTTTTTTATGTTTATAATCTTGAAAAGAACTATAATATATAAAAGTTTAAATAATTGTATTCTAGTATGCTGATATTTAAATTCAAAAATTATTTGATATAGAAAACTTGAATGTGAAATTTTTGACTTAATTCTGTTTGAAATTTACTTTATTCGGGTCTCCATATGTCTATTATACCACTTAAGGGATGAAATAACGGATCTGTGGTTGTCGCCACTCTCCGCCCCGAATTTTTAATTTAAAATATGATCGCTTGTATAAAATTATTTGGTAACGAAAACCTGAATGTATAAAATTTGTCTTAATTAGATGTCTCAAATACTTTATTCACGTGGACCCATATGTCTATTAGACCAATTAAATGATGAGATCTAACAGATCTATAATTGTCGCCACTCTCCGTCCCAAATATTTAATTTAAAATATCGCTTGTGCAAGTTCACATAACTGAAATCATGGCAAATGGAGACAACGATCATTTGATTTTTAATCAGAAGAAAAAATTCCAGGATTGTGAAGCTTATGCTAAGTTAGAGAAATGATTACTTACAACAAATCGATGAAAATTCATCAAACTGTTGTATAAAATCATTGCTCTAATTTAACACAAACTTCACAATCCTGTAATCTTCGCTTATGATTAAAAAACAAAAAACTGTTACCCCCATTTGCCATGATTTCAGCCGCATCAAATGTACCTAAACATTGAAAATAAAAATTAAATTAATTAAAAATCCATAATATCAAAATTTGAACTTAACATGTATTCGCTTTTAAACTTCCTAATTCATCCATATTTCTATCAAAATTTTTTACATTCATAAACTTCTTAACTTTTAAAGATAACATTTGAATATGTTCTTAACATTCATTTTAAACTTCCTAATTCATCCATATTTTTATCAAAACTTATATAACATTCATAATCTTCCTAACATTCCTAAATTTTGATAACCTGAACCTAAACTTCCTATTTCATCCATATTTCTATAAAAACTTCTATCATTCCTAAAACTCTATAACATTCAAAATTAACATTCATGTTCTTAAATTTCATTTTTAAACTTCTTAATTCATCCATATTTCCATCAAAACTTCAAACATTCCTAAACTTCCTATCTCTGAAATTTAAACTCAACATATGTTTACTTTTAAACTTCTTAATTCATCCATGTATCTTTTTCAAAACTATAACATTCAAAAATGTTTACTTTTTAAACTTCCTAATTCATCCATGTATCTTTTTCAAAACTATAACATTCAAAAATTTGACATTCATGTGTTCTTTGCATTCATTTTAAAGTTCCTAGTTCATCCATATTTCAAAACTTATATAACATTCATAATCTTCCTGACATTTCTAAGTTTTGTAAGTTTACATATTCATTCATTCATTCATTTAAACATGCAAATACATAGTTTAAACCATTTAAATCACACCAAATATGTCAAATAAGCAAAAATAAACTAGATCATTTAAAAACCAAGATTCACGAAATATGTAAGTTCAAAAAACATGTATATAATCTCCAAAAAAAAACTCATAAACATGCAAGTTCAATGTATCCATATATGTATATATCTGGTCCAAAAATAAACATCCTCAACATGTCCAAAACAAATGTTTCCAATCTAGATGCATATCAACAACAACAAAAATTGTCCACCATGCTATAAAAATAAAAAGTCCGTGCCATGCTATCCTCCACTCGGGCCTCCCCCTGGACTCAACCCACCCTGCAACATGTGTAAAAAAAAATTATGTTCATATCATTTAAATTATTTAAACTATAATCAAAAAATTAAAATATTAAACTTATATATCAAAAAAAAATTCAAATATTAACAATATTACATCAAATTCTCCAAATGCTTGTCCACCACCATCCTCCAAAGGAGTTTTTCCCTTGCCTCCAAAAGATTTGAGAGACCCAAGCTGCAACATATATAAAATCAATTTATGAATCTCATAAATCTAAATCCACAAAAATTAAAATGTTAAAACAGTAATCAAAATTAAAGCACTTAATGAAATTACCTCTCTACCAATATCTGTTCCATTAAGCAAAGAACCTATATCTCCACCCTAAAATTTAAATTGTATTAATAAATAAAACATATAATGCAAACCAAAAAAATTACTATACCAATTAACTTAAAACTAAAACAAAAAAATTAAAAAACATTAGCTCACAATAGATGGTAAATCATTTATAAAGTTCGTATCTAAAGAAACCTGCATGGATAAGTCAAATTAACAATAAGATGCATAGTTAAATTAACATTCAAAAAATAATTTTATATATATATATATATATATATATATATATATATATATATATATATATATATATATATATATATCAAATTCAAACATAATTACAAATATGTTAATAATAAATATGTACCTCTCTCTCTAGATTTTCGCTAGTTGAAATGTGGAAAGAATGTTCATTCATCATTCTTGAAAACTGCAACCAATTTAAACATTTACATAATGTACCTATTATAATGTAACAAAAAAAATCAATTCAAAATAAATAAAATATTTAATTAAAATCAAATCATATCATAGTCAACAAACCTCTCCCAAACTCGATGTGTCATTGGATATAACATTTGCCGCTAAGTCACGACAAATCTTCGCATATGCCCTGAGATCTTCAATGCTCATTCTATCTATCTCATCATCAGTTTTATAAACAAACTTTTGACGAATAGCAGAACGAGCCCTTTCTCTAACCAACCCCACATCTACTCCCACTAATACTGACGATAAACCATCGCCAACAAAATTCCTTGCGGTCATCCCAAGTTGAGATGTGGGCTCCATCTCCGATTTTAATGCCACCAACCTAGGTGGACGAGATATCTGGGGTGGAGGTCGAAGAGTTGCAGGATCTCTAAGCGCACCTTCTCATTCATATATTCGACCCTTTCCAACTCCATAAAATTTTGAATGAACATCGGTATAGTCTGGCTTCATATTTAAAAAAAAACTCAGCATAAAAAATCTAGCAAAATATTGAAAAACCTCATCATTCCATGGAAATCGACCATAGGCTGCAAGAAACCGATCATAAAGTAGATGTGCCAAATGAGGATGCTTGAAATATTGCACTTTTAACATTTCTTTTTTCAAACCTTCTTTGAAATTAAACATTGATTTGGCTTGCTCTTTTGTCACTCTCTCTTTCACAACATCCCATTTGTCTGGACCCATCACTTGATCCCTTCGTCTTCGCATCAAATCTACAAAACCATCTGTAGTTGGTCCGAGATTCTCATATGCCTGAATGAAGTTTTGCAATGATCCCAAAACAATCTCCAAACTTTGTTTACTCTCCGGAGGAAGATCCATAGTAGACAAATCATTTTTCAACTTCTCATAGTGGGATCTACATCTTTCAAGAGTCATTTGATGATCACCACCTTCCCATGGAAGCTCCCGAGGTAGATCAGATGGATATGTCGTAATGGGTGTACAACCCTCGGTTAATTCAACATATTGCGTCCTAGCTCGACCATCATCACCTCGTGTAGAATGGTGAGCCTCTTGAGAACCTTGCTCTGCACCGTCATCTGTCTCCCTTGCTTGCCCTGTCTCCCTCCCTATAGAATTACGAGCATCTTCCGAACCATGCTCTGCTTCAAATGAAAATAAAGTTTTGTTTAAACACAACTACAAATTTTGCACACACAAAAAGACAATTTGCATATAAATGTTGAAAGATTGATATTCATATACCAATAGAGGGTCGAGATCGACGTTCTCCCACAGAAGATACAGGGGAATCATTTGTACCCCTTTCACCTCGTCGATGCGAACTATACAATAAATTAGAGTCCCGAGGAGAGGTTGACAACCTCCGATTATCACTCGTACCACCTACCCCAGAAGATTGTGAAGACCTCCTACGCTTTCACCTCAAAGAATCCTCTCTTTCCATTTGATATATAATGCCTACACCTAAACACAAATATCAACTAATTACATATTCAAATCCTGCAAGTTAATTCTATGAATTCTAAAACCTAACTACTAAAGAGACTAAGTTATTTAACAAGTACCTAGATTTACCTAATTTATAATCTAATAGTTTTAAGAAAGAGGATAGCTAATATTGTTAGATGATGAATTAATGTACCAATTTTCCAAGTGTTTTTGATGTTTAAAATGAATGGAACCAATATAGTTAATGGGTTTATTTTTTATGTCAAAGAAAGAGTTCATGAATCTGTTTTAACTTCCTAATACCTAACTTAATACCTAAAACATAAATTACATCTTGAAAATATTTTCATTATTGCACAAAATAAAATAAAAATTGACAATTCATGTATCATGTTTTGAGTTGAAATGTTTTCAAATTTGCCATTTTCAGATAATCGTTTTCAGTTTCTTAAACTAATAATTTAAACAAGATATTTTAATACTCTAAACATAAATTATATCTACAAATATTCTCACTATTCCATAGAATAAAAAAAAAAATATTATTCATAGTATTATGATTGAGTTAAATGACATGTTTCCCATATTGGCCATGTTCAACAATGATCTTTAATTTCAATCTGATAACAGTAACGATTCTCGGTATTCTGTTCTCCAATTCTACCATGTTGCAAACAACAGAAAACATAATACCAAGATCACCACCTTTACTAGAATAAAACTCAAAACCTTTGTGGCATAATATCACCTAGTATTTTATAAAATGACTGCGACTATTATTGTTCAATTACATAAAACTTACTATAGTATATCTAAATTAAATCCTATTCATGTCTATAGTTCCATTGTACCTAAAGTCCATTTAAATTATTGTTTTATCAAAAATAGAGTTTAACTGTCTAAAATTTGGTTGTATCTAAGCTATCTATCCACACAGTTTGTAATATAACTAATATATAGATCTCTGCACTCTGTAAACAAACACAGTTCATGAACTCTGTCAACATAGACATGTTGACAGAGTTCATGAACTCTGTCAACTTAGACATGTTGACAGAGTTCATGAATACAACAAGCCTGCATATAAATAGGATATGTTCTTTCCAAATAAAATTACTGTCCTACTTTAATTTTCTTTTCTAAACACAGCCAAATACAACAATTTGAAAAAACAACTTAACACTAACAATATTCCTTTTATATTTAAATTTACATCATTTTCGACATTCAATACAACCAAACTCCTACAACTCTGCGGAAGTCGACAGAGTCCATGGACTCTTCCCAACTGGATAGAGTCCATGGACACTTCCCAACTGGACAGAGTCCATGGACTCTGTCCAACTGAGCAGAGTAAATGGACTCTGCCCAAATAAGCAGAGTCCATTTACTCTGCCCAGTTGGACAGAGTCCTTGGACTCTGCCCAGTTGGACAGAGTCCATGGACTCTGTCCATGTATACAGCCGACACATAATTAAAACAAAACGATTACAGGAAATATAAATGGAAGAGAATTACAAAAATATATTCTCCATACCTCTAAAACGCAACCAAAACAAAAGCAGGCAAATTGAAATCTGCCCGAAGACAACGCAAATCCGAATTTGAAACACCCAAAACGGCGGTGACAGACGAAATGAAAGACCTGCATTAACAACATCAACTTCAATAAGACAACACACAATAATGGTATCAACTTCAATACGAAACTTAAACACAGAAACACACAATTTCAAAAGCAAAAAACGAAAACTTTTACCTCTACAAACACCGCGTCGATCGGTCACCAGCTGCAGCGCCTCAACGACGTTCAACAGTCCCCTGGATAACTCTACACCATGAAAACTCCTTCAGATGTTATCACGTCCAACGCCCGAAACGATAACACAAACACACAGAAAAGAGGGAACCTCACTTACGTGCAGGTGACGAGAACGTCTGCTTTCTGACAAAGGAAAGGCAAAGGGGCGGCCTACGACGAGCAGCAAACTTACGCGCAGGGTGGCGGATCAACAACACATGCCTGCGACCAACCAGGTGGCAAACAAGCGACAGGGAGAACGGATGACAGAGCGGAAGGGCCACTATCAGCGGAGCAGGGGTCCACGGGAGCAGAGAAAATGACGGGTGAGGGGCCGGGACCGAGCTTTTATGCCGAATAATTATTCGGGCCGAACAATTGTTCGGCCGAATAATTGTTCGGCCCGAACAATTGTGCACACCGCCGTGAGTTTCCTCCGTCCGGCTAGAACAAGGCACATATTTCGAGGCCTTCGTTATGTCTAACGGTGGCCCGTTAACGGTTATTCAGCCGAATAAATACGAAGTTATTCGACCGAATAATTAAACTTATTCGGCCGAATAACCTCCGCTAGTGTTCTTCCACCGCCGATTCTCACCAAACTGTTACCCACCTTCGCATTTCCACCCGCAACGAAGAAGCTATGAAGGTCTTGGTTGGTACATTTTATGTAAACAAGCTGAGGAGTCTAACCTTCATTTATCTATAGATTTTCCTTTTGTAATACAAGTTTGGAAGGAAATGGGGAAGCTATTAAACCTAAGAATTTCTTGGAATGGTGTATCAATTCAAGATTGTCTTAGAAACTAATGTTTAAATCTTGGATTTCATGCTATAAAGAGTCTATCTCTTATTCTAGGATGGCAAGTATGGAATCATGGATTGCCATGAATATTCTCCTCTTTGAGGTCAAAGTTACCTCTCCTTTAATTTGCGCATGTCAAAGCTTATCCATATTAAAAATATTTCCTCAGACCAGCAAGTTTGCCTCTATTCGTCAAATTAGACAAGAATTTATAAATCCATATTTTCCCTAGTCTTATTTTGACGGAGCAGCGCACTCTTATCAGGAGAAAGCTAGAGTGTGTGGTGTGTTATATCTTTCAAACAATGAGAATACTACTTTCAGAGGGGGTCTAGGAGATGGGACTAATAAATATGCAGAGCTATGCACCCTTAGTTTGTTACTATCTTTAGTAATTGAAAAAAACATCCACAATTTACAAGTCTTCGGTGATTCGAAAATTGTTATAGATTGGGTTACTTGGATTAAAAAGTGTCTCAACATTTACTTACAACCTCTTATGTATGAATTGATAAGAATGAAAATGATTCTTCAAGGGGTGTCTTTCTCACATATCTTTAGGGAAAGAAATTGTGAGGCATATTCTCTCTCAAAATTGGGTGTGGATATGAGGCAGGGAGAGTGGTTTATTACAGAAGAATTAGCTGGTGTATCTACAAGTTTCTTTCATCCTCGCATTTTTGAACCACCATGAACAACAAAGTTTATATGGGAAATGACTAACAAGGTCATGGACTAGGTGGAGTTGATGGTAGTACTGAAGATCCCTTTTTGAAAATTAAATGTTGATTTCTGAATGATTTTGAAGCTAGTAATCATGATGTCCATGTGGGTTGGAAGTGCCCATGGTTGGTTTTGAGAACAAGAAGTATTTGACTGCTTAGAGGTTTTTTAAATTTGTTTACTTGTTCAAAGCATGAGCTCTATTTATTTTGTCTTCGTGTGAACTGACTCTTGCTAATATTCTGAGTTTTGTAAGGATGGGTATATTATATCATTATGTTTGAAGATTTTGATTTGGATATGTGTCATGTTGTAGCTTTCTTATGCCTAGAGTGGCGTAAATGAATATTCTTCAGATGGAGAAATGTAGAACTTTAATTGATGTTCAATCAACTTTTCCTAATGGATGTCTTGTGGCATCATGAAGAATGTAAACTTTGATTTGTAATAAAAAATTATGATTTTTTTTCAAACAAAAAAAAGCATATGAAACTCCTACAAACATCTCTAGTTATCACAACACAATGTATTGTTAATCAAAGCACAATCATTACACAAAAAAGGTGATAAAAGAAGCATCTCTTATGAAACCCTTGGTCATTTATAATTGCATGAAGAAAAGAATGTAAACACAAATACAACCAAATAAACCTTTCAAGATTATAATAATGAAAACATCAATAATTAATCAATCAATGGTTGAATGGTTGAGGCCTGATGGGTACGAACCATTGATCCAAGCAAAGGGATTCCTTTGTAATACAAACTAAAGAACAAGCAATTTGTTAACACAATTGTATCAATTAGTGATATTAGTGTTGTCACCACAAGTAATGGTCGATAAATTTTGAGTGCTATGGATATATGGGTACTTTAATAATTAATTAAAAACAAAGCCAATCTTGTGCATGTGAGGTGAATATAGCCTCCCAGCTTTTTCCACACTATTGGTCAGTGAAGAAAATGCTAATTTTCTAACAAAATAATTAGAATTTAAGATTGGAATTCACAAATGAATGATCATATTAAACTATATCAAATACAAAACAAACCTCATCCATACAAAGAACAAACACCATAAACAATAAAATTACCTCAGAGAAAACTAGAAGGAAAAACTCCATTGAATGTCTTTGTTTGGGTTTTATTTCTTAACAATTTATAGAATTACAATAGTGTTTTTGGCTCTCTAGAGCACTAAAATTACAAAAACATAATTTTTTTATATAATCCTTTTCTTCTCTACCAAAGAACCCCTTCTCCAAGATCATGCCAAACTTGCTTGATTGTCCTTTTGTTGGTAACATTCTGACCAAAGTTTCATTTCCATTTGTCTTTTTATTTTTATTTTTATCATTTGGTTCTTTAATTATTGCGCCGAGAGGCACTCTACAGCTCGATATGAGGGAGATCTTGTAACATTCAAGTGTTTGTCTAATAACAAAATAATACAAAATAAACAAAAAAGAATAATACAAAGTAAAAAGTAATAAATATTATGTCCGCCATAAACAAAAAAGAATAATACAAAGTAAAAAGTAATAAATATTATGTCCGCCATAAACAAAAAAGAATAATACAAAGTAAAAAGTAAATATGAGACTTAAACTAGAGACTTTAGAGCTTATGATTAGGTGAGTCATAAACAAAAACGAATAATTCAAAGTAAAATGTAAATATGAGACTTAAACTAGAGACTTTACTTTTTACTTTTAATACAAAGTAAAATGTAAATATGAGATTTTAGAGTGCTTGTCAAATAACAAAATAATACAAAGTAAAAAGTAATAAATATTATGTTGGACATAAACAAAAAAGAATAATACAAAGTAAAAAGTAAATATGAGACTTAAACTAGAGACTTTAGAGCTTAGGATTAGGTGGCTTAAGTATTGCACTCAAGAAGCTATTCAAGGAGAGGTTTGCACCTCGAGAGATTTGATCCCTCTCGTCGCTTGATAGAGCCTAGGATTTGGATCTATGCTGGTTATGTTCTTTCATTGACAATGCAACAATTTAGAAACAAGAAATAATAAATTAAACAAACATGAGCCCTTCATACTATCAACCACATCATTTTACCTTGTCTTCAACTCCATAACCTCAAACTTCACTTTTGTAGCCATCTTTAAACTTTGATGAATTTTCTTCATTGCACTGAGCCATAATAAGCCATTATCATATTTAAGTTCATAACATTCTAGTATTTCAAATCTCATACCAAAAACAAACAAACAAAAATAACATTATAGCGTTTTAAATCTTATGTAAAAATCTAAAAAATAAATTAGTATTTCAAATCTCATACCAAAAACAAAAAAATAACATTATAGCATTTTTAATTTTACGTAAAATGTAAAAAAATAAATTAATAATTTACATAGTTGACACTTAAATGTTCCTTTTGTTATGCCACGTTGTGATGTGGGTGAAGTTTTGGTACGCTTCTCGCAAAATCTCCTTAAAAAAAGTAAATTTCATGGTCCCGACGGTCTTACAGTAGAATTTTCTCCTTAAAAAAGGTAAATTTCATGGTCCCGACTGTCTTATATAGTAGAATTTTACGTTGTTTTTTTTAACTTTCTGAAGGATGATCTTCTAAAATATGTTCGAGAGTCTGAGAGTTCTAGGAAAGTATTGGGGTCTTTCAATTCAACATTCCTTTCCCTAATCCCAAAAAGCAACGTTCCTCCTCTTTTGACAATTATGGAACTATATCATGTTGCAACGTTATTTATAAGCCCAAAAAGCAACGTTCCTCCTCTTTTGACAATTATGGAACTATATCATGTTGCAACGTTATTTATAAATTAATTGCGAAGATCTTTGCATAGCTTCTAAAGGTGGTTCTAAGTGAGATAGTCTCATAAGAACAACTTGGATTCCTCCATAAACGCCAAGTCCATGATGTAGTCTCTTTTTAGTTCAAGAAGTGCTTCACTTTATAGTTCAATTCAAGTTAAAATATTTTGTGTTGAAACTTGATCTATCAAAGACATATAATAGAGTCAATTCGATCTTTCTCTAAGACATATAATAGAGTCAACTCGATCTTTCTTTGGCTCCTTCTTTCCCAATTAGGGATGTCAATAAACTTAATCAACTGGATCATGGGTTGTGTCCAGACAACATCCTTTGCAGTCTTGATAAACAATTCTCCTTTGCAAATTTTCCAAGCATCAAGAGGGTTATGCCAAGGTTGGCCCCTCTCCCCCTTTATATTCTTGTTGATTTCTAAAGGCCTCAGCAAGCTTGTTGCTCACACAAAGTCTTTGGTGTCTTCAAAGGAGTTAATGTTTCAGTTTTAGAAGTCCTTACCCATCTTCTTTTCGGCAATGGTGTTCTCCTTTATGGTGAAGGTTCCTTATCTAAAGTTCAAGCTTTAAAACGCATCCTAGATATCTATGGGAAGGCAACGAGGATGTAGAGAAATGTTGAGATGTCTTTCTTTCTTCACAATCTCTTCTTTGAAGACTTTCTTAGTCGATTAAATAACTTGCTTCCTATCCCTCGAAAAGACTTTTGAGAAAGTTTCAAGTATTTGGGTTTTCTTTAAAGTTGAATTTATACTCCTTTGTGGATTGGCTTTGGTTGTAAAAAAAATTGAGGTAAAAATTTGTTTCTAGGTGAACCTCTTCCTCTTTAGGGGAGGGTGTCTAGTTTTATTGAAGTCGGTGCTACAAAGCATTTATGTTTATTGGCCTTCAATCACTCATATCCCAAAAGGATTTTGGATGAAAATTTGGAAAGAAAGGTTCTCTTTTTTATGGTATGGAAACAAGAAGTCTAAGTGAATTCCCTTAATGAAATGGACTAAGGTGGCCCAACCTAAAAGTCTTGGAGGTTGGGGAGTCAAAAATCCTTTTATTTTCAACCAAGCCTTAACTGCCAAAAGATTATGGAAATTAAACCACAATAACTCTCTTTCGGTAGAACTTTAATGTCAAAATACATTCCCAACTTGTCCATGGAAGACTGGTTTTGCATCCCTCGCAAATTAGATAAAAGTGGTTCCAGTGTATGGAAAGCTCTTTTTACCTCATTTCCTTTGATTAGAGAACGGAAAATTTGTCACATTGGAGACAAAAAGAAGTCCAGAATAGGTGAGGATCCTTGGTTGGGATTTGATGATGAATACAAACTCTCATAAAATCTTCAGAATGCCCTTCATGTTGAAAACATTATTATCCTGGCCAATGCTCAAGCTCAAACTTTTCAAGAGTGGGGGCGAAGAGGATGGAAATCTTCGCACACCCTTGTGTTTCAGGGCAATTTAGCCTTAGAATTGTGAAGTTTATAGACGAGCATATAATGAGCAACTCAATTAACAATCATAACAATATCACATTTGACACGTGTAATTACCCTAGAAACCCCAATGAGGGGAAAAACCAGCCATTGGATTTCTAGATTTTCATTATCCTTGACCAAAACCGGCCAATGGGGCCAAATGAGCCCACTCGCTCATCTCCATGCCACATTACAATGGAGTATGCCAATCCCTCTAAAGGCTTCATTACATGCAATACCTTGGGCCAATACCATCGGCTACCAAATACCATGGGTTGAGACCTAAACCATTTGACTCATTCCCAAGTCAAAGTTAACCCTAAAAAATCCCCTTTTAAACTTGCCTTGGAGTAAATCACCAACCCCCCTCAAATTTTTAACCAATGAATCTCTAGATGCCCCCCTATCATCTAGGTCTATATGACAAGGATACCCCTATCACCTTACCACGGTTATGCATGCCCTAACCATGTCTTAATAGTCGTATGCCTATGTACATGCAATTGTTAGTTATTGCTCTTGTTTTTTTATGCTCGTCTTCTTTCCATGGACCATTCTTTGTCACAAAATTAATCCATACACATGTTATCATGCCATACTCCTAGCCATGGTGCTCAATGCATCAATCAACCTGCACCCTCAGCCGCTGCAAATGTACGCACTCTTGGTAGAGACCCTGAATGAGAACGAAATAGTCTTTTTGGCCTTGGCATAGATCTCCACAACAACAACGACTTTTGGCATTCAATCATAAAATCTTGGCCAATCTGTTGTTTCTCATGCACCAAATGAACTAAAACCAGTGTGATCACCACGAGATTCCCTTTTACAACAGCAATTTATACACAGGTAATGGGCTATGAATTTGACAAGCAGTGCAAGTATAGTACAACGACTCCCTATTGTTTGCACATTGATTTCTAGCTTCAATCTCCAAACACGCAACATCTCAATCTGTTAACAATAATCACCTCTTTGCACAGATCTTTGGAGGCAATCGCACCTTTAAACATCATTCACACAAAGCCACACAGATCACTTATTCTCGTGGGCACATTTTCCTTCCAGGGCAATGAATCTCCTTGTCCATCAGCTTCTCCTCACGTGGACAGGCTGGAGTCACGTGATTCTCCATGCAGCACAGTCCTCCACGCAGTCTCGACTAGAATGCTTTTTAATACTGCCCAAATCGAACGCCTTCGCTCCAAATTTAACCACTGCGAGTTCCTCCTCACAAACGAAGTTGCAAACCCTCGTTGTAATCGGTCTGCATTCCACAACACACATCAAATCTAAACAGCTGTAATCCCAATGGGTGGCCTTCTCTTCCTCCAGTGCGATTTCATTTGCACCACCTCCGCCTTTGCCTCAGTCTCGGCCCTTGCATCCACGACTGTAACTCCAGCTTCTCTCGCCTTGTCCACAGCCTTCCTAGAGCCACGAATTGTTCTTATCCAGGTGCGTGTATCCTTGTCTGTCCTTGGATTTCATGCGATGGTTTCTTCTCAGCAATGGGCTCCTTCTCCATTGCGGGTGCAGACAAACCCACACCAAAAAAATGCCAACCCGCTATGGCTCTTCCTTAACGCGTGGATTGGACAGACCTTCGTCCTTCATTGCCTCCCTTAGTATTGTGCCTTGGCTTTGCTCCTCAACGGTGACAAATTCTTACTTGTCGATGTTGTTAAGCAGCTAGGGTGACTGCTTTTACATGGGATAGCTTCTGCTCACACAAAGAGTGATTTGTTTCGTCCCAATAGCCAACGGCTACATTCATGTGGCTAGGGTTTCTCTTACGCAGCATGGATGTTTCCCTATAGACAGCCCTCACTAGAGATCTAATACCAATTGTTAAGTTTATAGATTGTTGAGATATTGTAACTTCTAAGAATATTATATTTGTATTTTATTATTCTGGAGATGTTTCATTCCTACGTGAAGACCCTATTGTATGTTCAGAGATGTTTATTCCTCTAAGAGAATGTGGTAACTTGGGTTATTAGTCTTCCCTAGTGGGGTCGGCCCAGAGTCAATTGTAATGGGGTGTTTAACCCAGTGGTTAAAGATGGGGCAAACCTAGTTAGTGTAAAAGTCAAGTCGGAGTTGTGTATAAATAGAGGAGGTGTGTTCCTCATTTAACACACATTCACTCACTTGTGATTAGCGCATAGGTGAGACAGAGATCTGCTATGGAGGAGAAGGAGCTCATGTTTGGGGATTACATCTTTGTATTTTTTGGTCATCTATATTGAGGAAGCTTTGCTGGGTTTTCTACCCCATGAGGGTTTCCCAGGATAAATCTGTGTCTCTTGTGTTTATGCTGTGCTTGTTGTTCTTTCAGTGATCATGTATATGCTATTGTTGTGAAATGGAATGTAATATTGATATTATCTATCTTATCATATTAAATCTTAACATGGTATCAGAGCTAGTCTGAAGGAAGGCAATGCATGGCACTTACAACACTTGTCTCACTTGCGGCAATTTGAAAGTTAGGGTTTTATATAGCAAAAACTAGTCATCGTGGCACTTTTGCTATAAATCCATTTTGGAGAAGGTTCGGGATCTAAAATTTTTACAGATCGTAGATAACATCCCCCTGTACCTTGTGTCCGAAGGACAGCCTCTGATTCGTTGTACGTTGTGAGATATGATCAGTACAAGTTAGGGTTTCTGCCTATTCCATATCTCAGTCATAAACAGGTGACCTAGGCAAAAAGGTCATATCTCGGGCTAGGAAGCTCCAAATGAAATTTCGTAAAAAGTGACAGGTAGGGCACAGACTGCAGTTTCTCAAATCCATTTTTCAGAGGCCGAAGTTGAAACAGTGACGCATGACACTCCGTACAAGTTCACTATATTGTTTCATCCCATAAAGTTACAAGTCACGTTGCGACATTTGGCATAACTCTCTCTCAGAGAATCCATTTGAGGTAAGACCTATGGGGTTGGAAAGATGACAGGTCAGGCTACCATATTCCGAAGTTTCAAACCCTAGATTTGCACCAGAAACAATGAGGCCCATCTGAAATGGCTAAACGGAGGAAATCTAAGATGAGGAGGAAGAAGCTCTCACTTAGGGTTTTTAGTTCTTAGGTCTGGAAGGACCTGATACAATGTTGGAGACACCTAATACAACATTGGAAGATTTGATAATGGATTTGGAACCCATTCATCATAGATATTAATCCTCCATCAAAATGTTGTGGGAGGAAAGAGATTGAAGATTAGGGTTTCCAAGTAAGAAGAAGCCCTAGCAAAGTTGGGAGACTCATAGGGCAGCGATGAAGAAGGTTTAAATGGCGTTGATATCCTATCATCCTAGCACTATGAACATACATAAGATGTTTACAAGTGATCTACCTTGGATGGTTAGGGTGTTACCCTTATAGAGAAGACTACTCGACATGTATGACTTGAAAAGGCACAAATATGTTTTGAAATCTGATTAAGTTCATAATATGTTTGTCTTCATGCTATTAAGGTTAGTAAAATTATGATTGTTTGAAAATGAATGCATGTGAAGTGATAGAAGACATTCATTGATTAGGTTTATGACACTTATCATTGTACTAAAGCACCTGTGGTGTTGTATGAGGATGATGTTGTCTGCTAACAAGATATAAGTACATCAAGAAAGACAAATCAAGTTCTGTGACCATGATAACATGAAGACAAAAACTCATCCATAATCTTTGATCACATAGAAGCTCTACTTACGAGGTATGTATGACTTTGTTCTACTATGCTTAACCTATGAGAATGCAAGTTCTAGCACAAGGTCTCTAAATCATTGAAGAGAACAAAGAAGATATTGTTTGGGTATGTTAAGACATGACCAAGCTTGATAATCCAGGTATGCTTTCCTATATCAAGTTAGAATCCTACTTTGTTAGGATCTTAGGTAAGTATACCTATGAATGAAATAATCATGACCATACATACTTAAGATTATTTAGAATCATAATGTTTTGATAGTATTGAGACTACACTAATGAATGTATGATTATGTATGAGATCATGAGGATGACACTAGTGCACACTTGAGCAAGCATAGTGGTCCAGGATGGATAAGAAGTTCAAAGACATATAGAGATCAAGCGGGAGGAAACCATAAAAGAAAAGTATTTGAGTTGTTATTTGAATCTCTGAAATAGTAAATGATATTGCTTGTATAGCTGTATGCATATTTATATTCCTAGAATATATCATGCATAGTGTGAGCATTCATATAGCATTGAACAGTATACTACTAATATGCATCTGATGGGTAAGTTGGACAAACATTCCATTGTTGTTTGTCTAGAATGAAACCTCTTTGCTGACATGCTGAGAGTTGTGCACACTCTTAATAGTATGTTCTGGTAGAGATGGAATGCATCTAGATAACCATTGTATGCATACAGGATATGGAAAAGTGTTGGGCCAAAGTATTGGTCAAGATAGTTGCATAACTATGTGAATCATATATGTATGCATAATAGGTTATCATGTCAACATAATCTGATGATTATGAAGTATTACTAATCATGTGATTAACTTTGATTTGTAGAAAAGATCATGTGCTATGATCTACAAAAGAAGGATGATGAACACCTATTCCAAAGAACGAGTGATGGATGTTCAACAAGAAGACTTACAAATCAAACATACTATAGAAGGCTCGTAGCTAGAAGATTCTCTTAGAAAGAGGAAGAGGATCATGGCGAGATGTTTGCTCCAAGTGGCTAGATAAGACCATTCTCTTAATGGTGTAATTGAAGAAAGCTCTGTACGGGTACCCAGGATCGATAGTCATTTGATGAGCTTAATGATCACCATGGGTGATGCGGATTTCAACCTTTGCTACAAGGTTGAAGATGGTGTCTATATACAGATGACATTCTTCTCTTAGATGGATGCAAGAAGGAACTCACCACAGAGTTCGAATGATCTTAAGGCTCATATCAGTAGACCCATCTAACGAGAGATGGCACGGATAGATATGCAGAAGATCACTCAATGCAAAGTGTGAATGATGTTCAGTCACAGAGAGAGAATTGATAGCTTCTTGACAAGCTTGGGCTTTACCAAAAGTAAAGTTGATCCTAACCTTTACCTTAAGGTTATGGATGATGAACCTATCATACTATTACTGTATGTGGATGATCTCTTTCTGACTAGGAATGAGAAATAGATCATGGAAAGCAAGAAGAAGCTAGCTACAGAATTTGAGATGAAATATCTCAGATTGATACACTAATTCCTAGGTCTGGAAGTGTGGCAAGGCCCAGAAGGAATCTTTCTCAACCAGGGAAAGTATTTGATATGTTGGAATGCAAAAGCCATGGCCACTCCCATGGATTCCAACTTGAAGTTATTAGCTGATGACTCATCAGAGTTATTGGATGTGACTCTGTACAGACAAATTATTGGGTCATTGGTGTATCTGGAAAACACCAGGCCAGATATATGCTTTGTTGTGAATACCTTGAGTCAGTATCTAGTGGAACCTAGGTGTGTTCACCTGATAGCTGCAAAGCATGTGATGAGGTACCTAACGGGTACGATAGACTTTGGTCTATGTTATCTTGGAGATCATGACTTCAGATTGTATGGCTACACAGATGTTGATTGGGCAGGAAGTGTATCAGACATGAAGAGCACATCAGGCGGATGTTATTGTCTGGGATCTGCCATGATCTCGTGGTTTATCACGAAGCAGTCTAGTGTGGCTCTCAGCACAGCTGAAGCAGAATATATAGCTACTTGCTCTGCTATTTGTGAAGCGATATGGCTTTGGAAGATGTTATCAGGATTGTTTGACTTAGAGATGGAACACACTGTAATCCTGTGTGACAACCAGAGTTGTATCAAGATGACAAAGAATCCAGTGTTCCATGATAAGACAAAGCACATAGAGATCCGATATTTTTATATATGGGATATGGTGTAGAAAGGAGCTATCAAGCTCGAGTATGTGAGCACTGACGAACAAGTTGCTGATATATTGACCAAACCTCTGTATTGAGTAAAGTTGAGTATTTCTAAGACAAGCTTGGTGTAGTTCAGAAGGATCCTCCTCGAAAGGGGGAGTGATATGGTCATTTATGATGAGATTTCTTACATCGACGGTAAGGTCGATGATGTGGATACTTGTATCGATGATGAGGATACCTGTATTGATGATGTTGATACTTGTATCGATGATAAGGACACTTATGTCGATGATGAGGTTACCTGTTTCGACGATGAGGTTGTTGATGAGGTTACCGGTTTCGATGATGAGGTCGATATATGGTCCTTAGACTTTGTCTAAATGGACTAGGAGGGATTGTATCATCCCTGGACTTAGGTCCCTAAATTGATCAATAGACATATGTCTCCGAGAAGTGGTCCCTAGTGGACGTGATAGGACTGCATCGTCCCTAAACGTTTAGTTCAAAATGTACGTGATAGGACTGCATTGTCCCTTAACGTTTAGTTCAAAATGTACGTGATAGGACTGCATCGTCCCTGAACGTTTAGTTCAAAATGCACGTGATAGGACTACATCGTCCCTGAATAGTTGGTTCAAAATGTACATGATAAATCCTATATTTGATCCAGGTCACATCCAGTATGAAAAAGGACTGGCTCTGTGATGGTAAATCCTAGATTTGATCTAGGTCACATCGAGTATGAAAAAGGACTGGCAGTGTGGTCAGGACTGCATCGTCCTTAGACATGAGATATGTCTTAAATAGATCAAGGACTGCATTGTCCCTAGACATGAGAGGTGTCTTAAAAGGATTAGGATTGATCATCCTGTAAGTAGATCTGGACTGCATCGTCCATAGACATCATAGGTGTCTTAAAAGGATCAAGATTGATCATCCTGTAAGTAGATCTGGATTGCATCGTCCATAGACATGAGAGGTGTCTTAAAGTGAGAGGGATTGATCATCCCGTAATTGGACCATGTGTATTGCAGAGTATGCCGCTATGATGATACTATTGATCGAGATGATCCAGATGATGCTTTTGATCGAGGCGATCCAGATGTTGATGCTATTGATCGAGAGGATCTAGATGTTGATGCTATTGATCGGAGATCCAGATGATGATGCTACTGTAGCTATTCTAGTGTTGTAGAAGATGAAGACTCGGTACTGAAGAAGTTGATGTTCCAATATTGAAGATCTTGAAGATGTTCCAGTAACTGTTTGAGTTACTGATGATGTTAAAGAAAGCTTCCAATGATTTATAGATGTATCATGTAGCATATAGTTGATGACTTCTTGCTCCTGCAGATGTTGTTATAATATCCTTCTCGTTAAGGGGGAGTGTTGAGATATTGTAACTTCTAAGAATATTATATTTGTACTTTATTATTCTGGAGATGTTTCATTCCTCCGTGAAGACCCTATTGTATATCTGGAAATGTTTATTCCTCCGAGAGAATGTGGTAACTTGGGTTATTAGACTTCCCTAATGGGGTCGGCCTAGAGTCAGTTGTAATGGGGTGTTTAACCCAGTGGTTAAAGATGGGGCCGACCTAGTTAGTGTAAAAGTCAAGTCAGAGTTGTGTATAAATAAAGGAGGTGTGATCCTCATTTAACACACATTCAATCACTTGTGATTGGCGCATAGGTGAGAGAGAGATCTGCTATGGAGGAGAAGGAGCTCATGTTTGGGGATTACATCTTTGTATTTTATGGTCATCTATATTAAGGAATCTTTGTTGGGTTTTCTACCCCATGAGGGTTTCCCAGCATAAATCTGTGTCTCTTGTGTTTATGTTGTGCTTCTTGTTCTTTCAGTGATCCTATATATGTTATTGTTGTGAAATGGAATGTGATACTGATATTATCTATCGTAGCATATTAAATCTTAACATAGATGAGCATATGATGAGCAACTCAATTAACAATCATAGTAATATCACATTAGACACATAATTATCCTAAAAACCCTATCAGGGGAAAAACCAACCAATGAAGATCTTCATTATCTTTGGGAAAAATCGACCAACCTAACCAAATGAGCTCACTTGCTCACCTTCAAGCCACATTACAATGGAGTATGCCAAGCCCTTTAAAGGCTTCATTGCATGCAATACCTTGGTCCAATACCATGGGATACCAAATGCCATGAGCCCAAAACCACGTGTTGAGACCTAAACCATTTCACTCATTACCAAATCAAGTTTAACCCTAACATGAATGGACACACTACGTGGATAAGTTGATGTCTAACTTTATTCGTTTGAATCTGGTAGATAATGACTCAACCGCGGGGGATTTCACAGCAAAGCTCGGATATTCATGCATTTCTGAAAGAAACTTTATGGAATAAAAATGTTGGTGGCTGGAAGCACTTTGGAAAGCCCCCAACCCACAAAAATCCAAAATTCTCTTGTGATTGGATTTGACTAACAAGCTCTTAACTTGGGATAATGGATTGAAACGGGCATGGAACGGTCCTAACTGCTGCTCTCTCTGCAAATTGAATGAAGAAATTGTTTCTAATCTTTTTTTTGAATTCCCTTGTGCATATAACACTTGGAATCTCATGATTGGTTCACTCAAACCTAGAGTGACTTGGATGAAAAAAAGACTAGACCAAAGTTTTCAATTATGGCTTTAGGATTGAACATTTAGCAACTATGGGGATGTTTAATCACTTGTGGGATCTAGTGGGCTCACAACAGTGTAATCTTCCAGGAAAAATGGATTCATCCAGAAGTCTCATACATTCTTAATTTAAAATGGTGCAAGGAATTCAAAGCGGATCCTAAGTTGACAAAGTTTCTCCACCCAGTAATGCCTCAGCGTGACCTATAAACCCCTTGGGGGTTCTTTGATGGATCCAGTCAAGGCAATGATCCAAGAGGATCCGAGATCACTCAAAATTTTAAAGTCTTCAATGTTGATTAAGTGGCACCATCGCAAAGGGCTCGACGAGAGATTTCCGGTGACATTCGTTTTGCCTCAAACGGAATCCGGGCGATCGAGATATTAAGTTCTAAAGTTTTCGGCAAACAGTGGAAAAAAGAAAAAAAGATACCACGTGGAACCACTGGAAGGGTGACATGTGGAATGTACAACGCTACCCTGGCAAACCTCATGGAGTCACATGGAAGGATTGCAAGTGTTGGGTTGGCATCCCAGTGGCAGATGACTTGGACGAATCTTATCATGACACATGGATTTGGTTGTACAATGGACCAACTAGAAGCTGCCACATGGCAGTCCGGTTGGCCACATAAAGGTATTTGTACGAAAAATATTAGATATTCAAAAAATCGAACCCAATATCTTTTGAACACGCACCCAACACATTTTGCCAACGTGCCATAAGAGTAGTTTTTTATCATTATGCCAACGTGCCATAAGAGTAGTTTTCTATCATTATGGGCATAACCTCTACTTCTATTCGAAGTTTTTCAAATTGGGTCAACGTGTTTTGAACCCGTCATCCTTGGAATGCAACCTTAACGCCTCCACCAATACGACAATAGAAGAACCTCGTTTAGGCATTTAAAGCACCTGGATTTAACTTTTCAAACATTAGTATTTGCTAAAAATGGTGGAGCCCACAGGTTTCCCCGGGACTTCTGCGAAGTTGTTAAGCCATGTTTAGTGATGGTTGAAATGTTTTTAACAGTGGACTTAATATGGGCCACATATTCGGTGGGCGATTAACATCACATATGGCGCTTATATATTCCAACAAATATATGGTTATCCAATAATATGCTAACAAACTTTGGATATACCATTTAATCAACTTTGGGATAAGCCTGGCCACTATGGAGTGGATAAGTTAAGCACATATTTAAGTGTATGATTGGAAACAGATAAGTTTGGAACGCATGGTTGGGCGCCCACTATAACAATATGCCAAGTTGGTGGTGGTAGAACAAACTTGCATCATGTTAAGAATTTGGTTGGCATCTATTGTTGGTGGTAGTTTAAACTTATGCCACCATTAGAGTTTGGTTGCCATGAAAAGTGGGTATAGCTTTGAATTGCTAAAATTAAGAGTTGTTGTCTAGTGTGATGTACCTAAATTCCTCATTACTATTTTGGAAAATGAGGTATTATTTTTTTTCCTTAAACATTGATGAATTAGTCTCATTGACAACTCAATGTTGCAACATTGAAGAAGTATTTTCCAATTTAAAAATAAGTTAACTTTAAATGATCAACTTAACATTATAATCAAGAGTATTCCCATCAAGCCAAAACTACGAGGTTAACTTACCATATGAATCCTTAAATTTTTAACCATAGCTTATCCCTCTTCAAGCATATCCCTCTTCAAGCATAGTACATGACATAAGTTTATGCCAAATATTTTATTGATTTACTCAAGTATTAGAATATTGTAACCCAAATAGCCTTAACTTTTTTGAAGATACATCATCACTTCATTGTATAAATACTCCATTTCTAAGTAGCTACTTATATTCAAGAGTAGAAGCTTATTAAACCATATTCTAGATAGATCCCATAACAATTGGATCCATACCAATGTGGAAGTACATCAACATGTTTTAACATGTTTTATCGCAATAAGCATATTATCTTATTATACTAATATATAAGACTTATATCATCCTTTAAGTTAGAACACTCTTAAATTTACTTTTCACTTGCAAACTAATAATTGTTTAGAATTATTGAAATGCATTTATCCTTACTTAACTTTTTATACACATATGGTGTCCAAACGAATGTTTTGCTCAACCATATGAACATGACGCATAAGATCACAACACCCTTCAATATGGCATGAATATAATCACATGTAAATTACACATAATAAGGTTATGTTTGGGCAATTCATTTTACAATAATAGTTAACATCATTTTTAATGTAATTTATAAGAACATATTTAAATGTAAAGGTTAAATCAAGTAGTTAAGAACTCATTATTACGAAAGTTAAATGTAAAGGTTAAATCAAGTAATTAAGAACTCATTACTATAAAAGTAATTATATGTTCTATCTAAAACAAAAGTTATTTATTCCAAAAAAGAGACTATTTAATATTCAAGTTAAATGAATATTAAAAATTAATTAATTAGAATACATATTCAATATTGATAATTAACGATGGGATCAATTCCTCTTAGAGATAACGCTCACATCTCCGCTCACATCTCCAGAGTAAAGAGTGAACACAATAAAAGTCTCCCTCCTCCAAACACGTAGATCCAAATCCCTAGAATCACCCCTCTCGTGCAGAGATATAACAATTACTTAAAATAATGGCCTTCCTCTTTACACAAAACTACCTCATTTTGTTGAGGCTCGACTCCCTCCAAGGAGACCGATGCCTTCCATTCTCTACCAAAAATAAATGAATGTAACTACTAAAAACTCCCCGAGATGGAAACCCCAAGGGGTTCCTTTCCTTCTCGGATTCCTTTTCCATGATATCAATAACTACATAGCTATTAAAAGAATGAAACCCTAACTACTTTGGTGACATTATTTA
The DNA here is from genome assembly GCA_027924585.1 of Larix kaempferi. Classification (NCBI taxonomy): domain Eukaryota; kingdom Viridiplantae; phylum Streptophyta; class Pinopsida; order Pinales; family Pinaceae; genus Larix; species Larix kaempferi. The sequence goes on along the minus strand of BSBM01000162.1, from coordinate 8,033,257 downwards.
AATTTCTTTAAAACCATTAATACTCCACTCCAAAGAGGAGTGCATCCTTAACGAAGCGAGGATCACTTAATTAGTTTGCTTACATCTAACTTTTCATGTAATCACTTTTAAAATGAATATATACAATTATATTCATTTTATTAATTTATTTACATCTAACCTTTCATGTAATCACTTTTAAAATGAATATATACAATTTGTTGGTCTTTTTTTGTTATATAGCTTTCATACAGCTATAAAGAATAATCGTTGTACTATTTGATTCAAATATTGAATATCAATAATTTGCTTTTTTTCACTTGAAAATATATATATATATATACCATTATATATATATATATATATATAATAAATGTATACAATACTTTTTCTTTTTTATGCAAATATTTAGAAAAAACACAAAAAAATATAATATATTTTAATTCTCTTTTCAATAATAATATGATTATTACAATAATATATATATATATATATATATATATATATATATATCCATTTGTATAACATTAATGGTAAGGATTATCTCTTTCAACTTATGTTCAAGGCTTCTTTTCTTTGAAGGCTCTAAGGATATTTCTTGACATCTTCTATCGGATAAGATAACTACTTAAATTAATAATTAGGATAATCGCTTAATCTTATTTAAGTTTTATAATATTAATTAACTTTTAACCTAATAACAATATCATAGGAGCCCACTATTTGCTAGCTGGAAAATAGTAACTTAGTTTACTTAAGACTTTTTTCAACTTAGGACGACACCTAAGAAGTTTGGATCACCAAGCGGATCATTTTACTCTTCTGCCCAAAGCACTAAGATGACAACTGTCATCAATAATTGAATTCTCATGGCTTCCCGACCATTCTCCTCTCGCCCTAATGGACTTGTTTCCCCCCATCGTTTAGTTGCGTCATGCCTTCAATCTCCTAAGTCTACAAATTCAAACTACAACTTATGAAATAATAACAATATTTACAATGCTTTACTGGTGGGGCCTTGGCCTTGAGCTCCTCACCAGGAACATGTACATTGTACACTTACATTTATATTTCTGTTACAGAAGAATTGGGGTAGCAGAGGGGATATTACATCCTCCCCCCTATAAGTAACATCGTCCTCGGTGTTTGTACCCTTCAAAACTTTGTTTTCAACTTTCATTTATTTTTGCGAAATACAATTTCCAGTTATTTTTGCTTACTCTTCTAAACTTATTTATCTTCAACATCTCTACTTGAATGTCTTTAAGGTTCTTTGCCTTTCAAAAGCTGTATTTTACACATGCAATACAAATTCTTTTTAGAATTTCAGCATAATACATATGCATACACATGATTATTCAAAATCAAGAGAACATCAATAATAAATTGCTTTGCAACATCCGTGTTGCTGCCTTTTCGTAGCAACTCTTTTTAGAGTTCAATTTTACTTACAAAGCTTCACTTTATAATATTCTTGCACCTACAATACATGTCCATCATACATAATATAAATAATTCATAGTCTATGAATTATATATATCATGTATGATTGACAGATATTGCAAGTGTAAAAATATTACAAATTTATAAGAATATTATAAATATATATGTAATAAGGATAAATTTGCATTTCACTAATTCTTAACGATTATTAGTTCTCAAGTGAAAAGGATAAATTTAAGATTGTTCTAACTTAGAGGATGATATGAGTCTTATACATTAGTATATAATAAGATAATCTGCTTATTGCAATCAAACATGTTGACATACTTTCACATTGGTATGGATCCAATTCTTATGGGATCTATCTAGAATCTAGTTTAATGAGCTTCTACTCTTGAATATAATTAGTTAACCTAGAAATGGAGTATTTATACAATGAAGTGATTATGTATCTTCAAAAGAGTCAAGGATGCTTGGGTTACAATATTCTAATACTTGAGTAAATCAATAAAATATTTGGCATAAACCTATGTCATGTACTATGCTTGAAGAGGGATAATCTATGGTTAAAAATTTAAGGATTCATAAGTTAATCAAGTAGTTTTGATTTGATGGCAATACTCTTGATTATAATGTTAAGTAATAATTTGAAGTTAACTTATTTTTAAATTGGAAAATACTTTTTCAATGACTGCAACATTAAATTATCAATATGAGACTAATTCATTCGATTGTTGTACAATGTTTAAGGAAAAAATAAATTTATACCCAATTTCCCAAAATAGTAATGAGGAATTTGGGTACATCACACCTACCACCCATTGTGCGATATAAGCACTCCTACCATTGAGCCAAGACAACAAGTCACAATGTAAGTCACTTGTCACGAGCAAGCCATCGAGGCAAGGGATGAAGCACAGGAGCAGGTCGAGAGCATCAAGGGGACAAAACACATAACATTGAGATGGGTCGAAAGATTTGGTAAAGTCTTGTTTTTTTAAATGATGCGCCTTTCTTTTAATTCCTTTGATATTATGGGTATATCATTATAGTTTGTCATAAAAACTATTGAAGCCTACATTATTGTAATATTTCCATGTGATGAAGTGGGAAATCAAGGGAAATGTTTGATGGCCATGTGGACACCTTATAGTGGATTTTGAGACCATGGACTCTTCCACAAAGTGCACTTTTTATTGTCTATTGTGACTTGAAGAAGAAATAACCATATGCATTTTGATAGTGGCATTTGAAGACCATGGTGTCTTCCACTAATGCACTTTGATGGTGATTATAATTTTGAAGTTTATGTTGCCATGTTGTAATGGGCTTCATAGCCACACATTTGTGAGAGGCATTTTTTTCCTAAAGCCTATTTGGAAACTTTGTAACTTGTTCCCGAGTTTCATAAGCTGTTTGGGACATGTTGAAACAAGTATGAACTTGCTTAGATCATGTAGTATTATGGTCATCAGCTACATCCATGCACAGTGATGCAATTGTTATTCTTTGAACATTCTCTATACGAAGAACAAAGGTGAAGGACTTGAAGGGCAGTGTGGCCTTTCAAAGACAATTGTTCTGAAGAAGAATCAACTACATTTTTCTTATTGATACAGGTGTTGGCCTTTGACATTCTTGGTTTGAAGAACAAAGGTGAAGGATCTTCAAGAGAGTCTGGCTTTTCAGACGCAATTATTATGCATTATAGACAACGAACAGTTGGTAAAGACTTATTGCAGGTGAAATCCATTTGTAATGTAATCAACTTTTATGCATATTTTCCCTTTGTAAAGGAGAGATGGAAATTTCTAGGCTTGCTTGAGAATGCATGTTTTCCCTTTGTAAAGGAGAGATGGCAAGTTGTAGACTTGCTTAATATTGCATCGTTTCCCTTTGTAAAGGAGAGACTTAGCCCCTATTATGGGAGAGAATCAACCCCTATTCTGGGAGAATCAATACAAGCGGTTCAGTAATTGCACAAGCTTGGAGACATAGCCAGCATAGTCGTTCATTTATGTGCTTGAATTTCTAATGCATTGTCGTATGGTTGATTTTTTTTTAAAGATGATCAATAATAATTGCTCATGTTCACATGCATATAATCGTCAGAAAAATATCCTTCGTTGAATATTTTTGTTTGAGAAAGTTCTCACAAAAATTTTTGGATCAGGAAACCCCCCTTTCTATGTAGTAGGTGCGATCCTATTCCTTTCTCCAACTCAATATTTCTTCATTCCCTATGCTCTAGGACGAGTCTCCAACACCAAGGCAGAACTAATGGCGCTTTGGGAAATACTTCATTTCGCTAATATGAAATGAGTTTCTAAGATTCAAGTTATGGGAGACTCCAAGGTAGTTATCAATTGGGTGAATAACAAATCCTCCATAGCTATTATGAGGCTAGAAAATCTACTCCAGGGAGTTCACAACTTTATTCAGTCCTTCCAATGGACTTCCTTTGTTCATAACCTTCGCGAGCTCAAGCATTAAGTAGATGATCTTTCCAAAGAGGCACTGGAGATTATTCCTGGCACTTTCTGTGTCAACGAGTACCTGGATGGTCAAGAAATTAATGCAATGTCATTTCATTTCTATTCAAGTTATGTATGTATTTAAAAAGTCTATTAAATCCAAGTCTGTTAATAGTCACATTCTATTTTGTTCTTTTTTTAAGACAATTCAAGCAGTTTGAGACTTATGTTGTAAGGAAAATTTTATCTCTCCACTTGCATTACTTGGTGACATATTTTTTCTTACTGAACCAGTTGTTGATAAACGATATATAATATGTTCATTACTATTTATTTAAATTTCATGAGGATTTTTTAAATATAAAAGATCTTGATAATTCAATAAAAAGTATAGCCAAAGTTGTATGTGATTATGGAAAAATTATTCCGATAAACCTCTTTCCCATGTGAGTGGTTAAATCAAAATCTATAAAATAAAAAACAATAAGCATGGTGCACATGATTTTTCTAATCTAAAAGCTACTCGCATGATATGATTTACCTATAAAGCTTAATAAATCACTACAATTAATAATTACAAATACATGATGAACCGGATTTAGAAAAGAGTTTAATAATATCACATCACATTAAGCATCATAACAATTAATTCAATTTGTCTCATCTAATAATATCACATCACATTAAGCATCATAACAATTAATTCAATTTGTCTCATCTAAATATAAGCATATGAAACCCATGCAAACATCTCTAATTATCAAAGCACAATGTATTGTTAGTCAAAATACAATCATTACACCGAAAAAGCGATAAAAGAAGCATCTCCTCCGAAACTCTTGATCATTTATAATTGCATGAAGAAAAGAATGTAAACACAAATACAACCAAATAAAAATTGAGACGATAATAATTAAAACATCAAAAATGAGTCAATCAATGGCTAGTGGGTACTAGCCATCGATGCAAGCAAACTGAAAGGGCTTTCTTTGCTATGCAAACCAAAGACCAAGCAATTTGTTAACACAACTGTATCAATTAGTGATATTAGTGTTGTCACTACAAGTAAATTATGGTCAATAAATTTTGAGTTAGTGATATTAGTGTTGTCACTACAAGTAAATTATGGTCAATAAATTTTGAGTGATATGGACATATAGGTATTTTAATTAATTAAAGACAAAGTGAATCTTGTGTATGTAAGGTGCATATAGTCTCCCTGCATTTAGCCCATGATTGGTGAGTGAAGAGAATGTTAATTTCTAACAAAATAAATAAAATCTAAGATTGGAATTCACACATGAATGGTCATATTAAACTAAATCAAATACACAACAAAATTCATCCATACACAGAATCAAACACCATAACAATAAAATTATCTTAGAGAAAACTATAAGGAAAAACTCCAACATTGAATGGCTTTGCTTTGGCTTTATTTCTCAACAATTTATAGATTAAAGTGTTTTTTGGCTCTCTAGAGCACTACAAATTTCAAAAACATAATTTTTTTATATAATCCTTCTCTTATGTACCAAATAACCCCTTCTCCAACCCCGTCCAAAAATTTATAGGTAGAATTGGCTTTCTCTAAGAAGTTGGAATAATTGGAATTCCCAACTCTTCAACTCCCTAACTCCAATACTCTTCCTCTCATTTTTCCTTTTGTTGGAAACATTCTTATCAAAGTTCCTATGCCATTTTGTCTTCTTAATTTTATTTTGATCCTTTGATTCTTTAATTATTGTTTGCTTTCATTGGCAATGCAACAATTTAGAGTTAATAAATAATAAATTGAACAAGCATGGGGCCCTTCCCACTGTTAGCTACATCCTTTTACCTAGTCTTCAACTTTGTAGCCTCTAGCTTCACTTTTGTGGCTAATCTTTAAAGTCTATTGATTTTTCTTCACTGCACTGGGCCATTAAATTCATTTGATATTTGTGTGGGTCCATTTCAATTCACACCTCCCCCTTAGGAGGATTTTTGTCTCTAAAATTTGGTCCATGTAGGGGAATGAAGCACATGGCTTCCACTTCTCTCCTCAAGTCCACTACTCCATTACTACAATCAAGTTGCTTGTCCACCTTTGTTTTGTTGATATCGAAGGTGTTATTCCTCTCCATTTGTGTGATTTGATGATGTAGGCCTTATAAAGTTTAACCAATTGATATGTATTCTCTTTCCTATAGAAATTCACATCCCTATCCATTAAGTATGGACTACCAAGCATCACTTCACAAGCATCTAGTTCACAACTTCACATTCTACTTCATCAACATAATTAACATTAATGGAAAACTAGATTTTACATCTCTTGGTGATTCTCATGGAAATTTTACCTTGGATCCAACCCAATGAACATGGTTGTACTAAATCTTAAGTTTCTAGACCAAGCTCATCTACTAACTATTCATAAATCATATTACATTGAGAACCATTATCAAACAAATCATTTTCCTTTCAATCCTTCACTTGAACTTTGATATGGAATAGTGAATTTCTATCTCTAATTACCCTTGGTTGTTGAAATGTGGTGTAGGTTATGGATTCATCCATATTGGAGGTGATTTCTACCATTTTTTATTTTGTCTTGGTAGCTACATTTTATCCCTTCTTGGATTTGTGTGAGGAACCTCCAGCAATTAAATGATGAAAATGAACGATATATCACAAATATTAGACATAGAAGAGATTTATTGATCGCAGGCCACTTCGAGGGGGAAACCTCCTTTAAGCAAGCTCAATACAAATAAATCGTGGATGCCTTCATTGGCCTCAACATGTACTTATATACTAAGTCTAAGATAAACAACTATTACTCCCCATGAATGTGGGATAATACAGTATACTCAAGGGATGACTTACAAAGCATATGCGTCCAACAACAATATACTAACAATGTGGGATAATACAATATACTCACGGGACGACTTACAAAGCATATGATTCCAACAACAATACACTAACAAGGTAAAGAGAAGGGTTGACATGGGTTCCTAACACCCCCTCCCCCTTAGAAAAAGCTTTGTCCTCAAATATTTAGATGTGGAAATTGTTGTTGAATATGAAGGAGTGGTTCCCAGGTAGCATCCTCTGGCATTCCGTGCCACTGAATTAATACCTATGTGATGGATCGAGAGTGAAGCTTACGAATGCACTTATTGAGGATGGCCTCCGACTCCAAAATGATGGATCCTTCATTATCTAGTTATGGTAAAACAGTTTGTGCTCTGATGTTGGTGCTGTTAAGTTTATCCTAATTTAACTAGCAAGATCACTAAAAGAAACACAATCACAAGATAGACAAAGATTTACCCTGGGAAAGCCTCATGGGGTAGAAAACCCAGCAAAGCTTTCCTCAATATAGATAATCAACCCAATACAAGATGTAGTCCTCAACAAGAACTCCCTCTCCTCCTATGCAGACCTCTCTCTCTCTTGTGCGCCAATCACAAGTGGATGAATGAATGAGATAAGTGAGGAACATACCTCCTCTACTTATACTTGTTTCCCGACTGACTTTTTACCCTAATGGGGCCAACCTCTCCCAGAAGAGTCTAATAACCCCCAAATAGTAAACTCAGCACCGACCTCACATGGGATATCTAATAACCCTAGTTACCACACTCTCTTGGAGGAATAAACATCTCCAGATATACAATAGGGTCACCACGGAGGAATGTACCATCTCCGGAATAATAAAATACAAATATAATATTCTTTGAAGTTACAATATTTCAACACTCCCCCTTAACGAGAAGGATATTATAACAACATCTGCAGGAGCAAGGAGTCATCCACTACATGGTACATGATACATCTATAAATCATTGGAAGCTTTCTTTATACATCATCATCAGTAACCCATATATTTACTGGAACATAATCAATACTAGAACATCAATATCTTCAGTACTGAGTCTTCATCTTCTGCAGCGCTCGATCAGCTACAGCATCATCATCATCTTGATCATCTCGATCATCATCATCTGGATCATCTCAGTCTACAACATCTGGATCATCGCGATCTACAGCATCTGGATCATCTCGATCTACAACATCTAGATTATCTCGATCTACAGCATCTGGATCATCTCGATCTACATCATCTGGATCATCTCGATCTACAGCATTTGGATCATCTGGATCATCACGATCAGTAGCATCATCATCTAGATCATCACGATCAGCAGCATCGTCATCTAGATCATCACGATCAGCAGCATCATCATCTAGATCATCACGATCAATGGCATCGTCATCTAGATCGTCACGATCAACAACATCGTCATCTAGATCATCACGATCAACATCATCGTCATCTAGATCATCACGATCAATAGCATCGTCATCTAGATCATCACAATCAACAACATCGTCATCTAGATCATCACGATCAACAACATCGTCATATAGATCATCATGATCAACAGCATCGTCGTCTAGATCATCACGATCAACAACATACCCTGCACCACACATGATCCTTCCTTTTGAAATTACGGGATCATGGACAGTCCTTCCTTTCAGAATTACGAGACTCTAGTCCATCAACTCTGGTGATCCTTCCTTTCGAAATTACGGGATCCTGGATAGTCCTTCATTTCGGAATTACGGGATCTTGGAGATTCCTTCCTTTCATAATTACAGGAATCTAGTCCATCAACTCTGGTGATCCTTCCTTTCAGAATTATGGGACTCTGGTCCATCAACTCTGGTGATCCTTCCTTTCGCAATTACGGGATCCTAGACAGTCCTTCCTTTCGGAATTACGGGACTCTGGTCCATCAACTCTGGTGATCCTTCCTTTCGAAATTACGGGATCCTGGACAATCCTTCCTTTCGGAATTACAGGACTTCAGTCCATCAACCATATCTTAGACCATCCTTCCTTTCGAAATTATGGGATTCTTAGTCTAAGGATCAATATTTAAGACTATCCTTCCTTTTGGAATTATGGGATCACTGTCTAAGTATGATCAATCCTACCACAATCCAAGGATCAACTTTTAAGACTATCCTTCCTTTCAGAATTACGGGATCATTGTCTAAGGATGATCAATCCTTGATCCATTTAAGACACCTCTCATGTCTATGGACAATGCAGTCCAGATCTACTTACAGGATGATCATTCCTGATCCATTTAAGACACCTCTCATGTCTATGGGCGATGCAGTCCAGATCTACTTACAGGATGATCAATCTTGATCCATTTAAGACACCTTTCATGTCTATGGACGATGCAGTATAGATCTACTTATAGGATGATCAATCCTGATCCATTTAAGACACCTCTCATGTCTATGGACGATGCAGTCTAGATTTACTTACAGGATGATCAATCCTGATCCATTTAAGACACCTCTCATGTCTAAGGACGATGCATTCCTCTCATCCACTTAGATAAATTCTAAGGACCACACATCGACGTCATTGTCGGTATCACCAATACAGGTATCCACATCATCGACCTCACTGTCGATGCAAGCAATCTCATCATCAATGACCACATCACTCCCCCTTTTGGGGAGGGTCCTTCTAAACTACACCAAGTCGTCGGTGCTTACATACTCGAGCTTGATAGCTCCTTTATGCACCATATCCCGTATATAAAAATATCGGATCTCTATGTGCTTTGACTTATCATGGAACACTGGATTTTCTGTCATCTTGATACAACTCTGGTTGTCACACAGGATCTCAGTGGGTTCCATCTCTAAGTCAAATAAACTAGATAACAACTTCCGAATCCATATTGCTTCACAACTAGCAGAGCAAGCCGGAAATATATTCCGCTTCAGCTGTACTGAGAGCCACATTGGACTGCTTCCTGCTAAACCACGAGATCATGGCAGATCCCAGGCAATAACATCCTCCCAATGTGCTCTTCCTGTCTGATACACTTCCTACCCAATCAGCATCTGTGTAGCCATACAATCTGAAACCATGATCTCCAAGATAACATAGACCAAAGTCTATCGTACCCTTTAGGTACCTCATCATATGCTTTGCAGCTATCAGGTGAACTCGTCTAGGTTCCACTAGATACCGACTCAAGTTATTCACGGAGAAGCATATGTCTGGTCTGGTATTTGTTAAATACATCAATGACCCAATAATCTGTCTATACAGAGTCATATCCACTAACTCTGATGAGTCATATGCTAACAGTTCCAAGTTAGAATCCATGGGAGTGTCCATGGCTTTACATTCCAACATATCAAATCTTTTCAAGATTTCCACAGCATACTTTCCCTGGTTGAGAAAGATTCCCTCTGGGCCTTGCCATACTTCTAGACCTAAGAAGTAGTGCATCAATCCGAGATCTTTCATCTCAAACTCTAAAGAGAGTTTCTTCTTGCAGTCGATAATCTGTTTCTCATTTCCTGTTAGAAATAGATCATCCACATATAGCATCAATATGACAGGTTCATCATCCATAACCTTGAGATAAAGATTAGGATCAGCTTTACTTTTGGTAAACCCTAAGCTTGTCTAGAAACTGTCAATTCTTCCATACCAAGCTCTGGGAGCTTGCTTCAACCCATACAAAGCCTTCTTTAGTTTGCACACATGGGTTCTTCCATCTTCCACCTCAAATACTTGTGATTGTTCTATATACACTTCCTCCTCAATCACACCATTCAAGAAGGCTGTCTTTACATCCATCTGGTGTAATTTCCACTTCATCATGGATGCAAATGCCATGATAGTTCTAATGGAAGTGTACCTTGCAACTGGTGAAAATGTTTCTTCATAGTCAATTCCCTCTTTCTGAGAGAACCCTCTGGCTACAAACCTTGCCTTATATTTTTCAATGCTGCCATCTGCAGCATGCTTTATCTTGTATATCCATTTGGAGGATACCACACTCTTGTCCTCTGGCTTGGGAACTATATCCCAAACATCATTCTTCATTATTGACTGGTACTCCTCAGTCATGGCCTCTACCCACTCTTTCTTATGAACTGCTTCTTCATAACTAGTAGGTACTTGATCTACAAGATCACACATCAGGGCCACATAGTTTGAGAATGTCTTTGGTTTCTTGCTCACCCTAGTGGAGCCTTCAAGAGCTCCATATTTTTCTGCTCCTAGTATAATGTCTCTTGCCCATGCTGACTTTCTCTTCCTTGAAATTTACATGACAGGGGGTTCTTGTGGTTCCATCATGTCATGGTCTTCAAGAGTTGTCTCTTCAGGGGTGGGTGCAGATTCTGTAATTCTGGAAGGTGCCTCTTCTGCATATACTTCTTCATGTTGGCACTTCCTAGATCTCTTGAGAGCTACCTCTTCATCAAATGTCACATCCCTACTTATTTCCATATGATGGAATCCTGGGATGTATATTATGAATGCTTTGGATGCTTCACAATATCCAACAAATATTCCTTTCTTCCCAGAAGGGTCTAGCTTGGTCCTCTTTTCTTTTGGAATGTGAATGTATACTCAGCATCCAAATATCTTGAGGTGACTTACCTCAGGATTCTTCCCTGTGAACACTTCTTCTGGGGTCTTGAAATCAAGAGCACTATGAGATAGTATATTTTGCACATAGACTGATGTCCTGGCTGCTTCAGCGCATAAATACATGGGTACGTCTTGATCATGTATCAATGTCTTTACTGCCTCCATAATGGTTCTATTCTTTCTTTCCACAACACCATTTTGTTGGGGATTGTAGGGAGTGGTTAGTTCCCTCTTGATTCCAGCTTCCTTACAAAAGACTTCAAAATATTTTGAAGTATATTCTCCACCATTATCTGTCCTGAGTATCTTAATCTTCTTTTCTGAATGATTTTCTATCAAGGCTTTGAATTCCTAGAACTTTCCAAAAACTTCATCTTTTCCCTTTAGAAAATAGATATAAGTCTTCCTTGAGTAATCATCAATGAATGTAAGGTAGTATTCATATCCACTCAAGGGTGTGGATGGCATTGGTCCACGTACATCTGAGTGAATCAATTCCAATGTACTCTTAGTCTTTGTATCACTCTTTGGAAATGGGTTCTTGACATTCTTCCCTTTTGCACATCCTTTGCAAGTGCCATCATGGTCAATCTTTAAGTCTGGTAATCCTATGACTACTTTGCTCACATGAGGTAGTTCTTTGTAGTTAATGTGAGCAAGCCTTCTATGCCATAGCTCACTTGGGCTACTAGCTTCATGAACAAGGGCAGCTTCTGGATGGCCCTTGAGTTTGTATAGACCTCCTTCATCTTCACCAATAACAATTGCATCCTCAATTGATTTTCCTTTGGACCACATGAGCACTTGTCCATCTATGAATGCAATCCTATAACCTTTCTTATCTAATGCTGAGATAGAAAGTAAATTCTTCTTCAAACCTGGTACATATAATATTTCCTTCATCTTTAATGGGGTTCCATAATCAAGCTTGTAGCTTGCTTCACCAATTCCCTTGATGGGATATTGATAGTCATCTCCTAGAGATACCTTCTGTGGAGAGGTATTTTCTTCAAGTCTTGAGGGAGTCTTCTTTTGACCTGTCATGTGCTTTGAAGCACCACTATCAATGAGCCATGTATATTTTCTAGGTGTTATTGACCCAGAGAGTGCAGAGAATAGAACATACTCTTCTGCATCTTCTTCTACTACTTTAGCACTCTTTCTTTTAGGTTTTTCCTCTTCTTATTCTTCACTATCATCTTCTGCAAGGTGTGCATGATGTCTTTTGTGAAGATTCTTCTTCTTTCTTGTGGGACAATTTCTGGCAAAGTGTCCGGGTTTGTGAGAACTATAACATTTCACTAAGGAGAGATCTCTTTCTGAGCTTACTCCTTCTTTCTTTTGAAATCTATGTGGAGGATGAGATTTCTTATGGCCATTCTTCATGGAGTTGAAATGACTCCTTCTTCTTCTGGTATGAGTGGCCAGGGCTTGGTCATTTTCTTTGAGCAGGGCTTCTCTATTGGCTACCCTAGCCTCTTCCTGAATGCAATCCTCCCATACTACATCAAATTTCATACTTTCCTTTCTTGCACACATAGTTTGGATAAATGACTCCCAAGGTCTAGTGAGACCATTGAGTGCAGTCATGACTAGTTCATCTTCATCAAGGGTGTCTCCAATAGCTTCTAGTTGTTCCTTGAACTAGGAGACCCTTGTGAAATAGTCTTGAATAGATTCTCCTTTATTCATCTTGGTATTCTTCAATTGAGTTCTTAGATTCATCTTTCTATTGATGTTCCTCCCTTCATACATTCTACCTAGGGCATCATACATTTCCTTTGGAGTCTTCTTGGATGCCACTTGGGGAATCAAGTGGTCCTTAATAGAATCAACAATGATTCTCTTTGCCCTAATTAGGTCCTTCCTATACTTCTCTTTGGCTTCATCTTCTTCAGGTTTTGCAACCTCATCTTTAATATATTGGACAAGATCATTCTCTTCAAGAATGAGACCAATTCTGTATTTTCATACCCAAAAATTTTCTATACCCTCTAGCTTGTCTTCAAGCTTAGTGCTTGGAGTCATCTTATCCAGGAGGTCACAGAGATTGAAGTTTCAAAAAGATAGAATAGTACTTACCAGGAGATGATCTTGATTGAATTGAGAATTTTGGTGTGATTAACTTCTGGAAACTTCAACTTTACACCTTCCGGATCTGCAACAAAATTTTTGGTTTTCTGGTCTTCTCTTTTCTGGTGCACAAGTTCGCAGCTTTTCTGGTTCACTAGTGCACAAGTGCGCAGTTTTTCTGGTTCTCTGGTTTTCTGGTTTTCTGCACTTTTGGTCAAACTAGGGTTTGACTTTTTTGGAGTTCTACCCACTCAAAAAGTTTGATCTAGGGCTCAAAACTTCGATTTTGAGGAGGGCTATCCAACCATGCAATCAGATTCCAAAATTTCCAACTTTTGCAGAAACCCTAATTTTCACTTGAGGAGGAGAGAGAGATATTTTCACCTTGTGAAAGATGTCCTATTCAGGCTAGCTCTGATACCATGTTAAGTTTAGCCTAATTTAAATAACAAGATCACTAAAAGAAACACAATCACAAGATAGCCAAATATTTACCCTGGGAAACCCTCATGGGGTAGAAAACCTAGCAAATCTTTCCTCAATATAGATAATCAACCCAATACAAGATGTAGTCCTCAACAATAGCTCCTTCTCCTTCTATGTAGACCTCTCCCTCTCTTGTGCGCCAATCACAAGTGGATGAATGAATGAGATAAGTGAGGAACATACCTCCTCTACTTATACTTGTTTCCCGACTGACTTTTTACCCTAATGGGGCCAACCTCTCCCAGAAGAGTCTAATAACCCCCAAATAGTAAAATCAGGACCGACCTCATGTGGGAGATCTAATAAGCCTAGTTACCACACTCTCTCGGAGGAATAAACATCTCCGGATATACAATAGGGTCACCACGGAGGAATGTACCATGTCCGAAATAATAAAATACAAATATAATATTCTTTGAAGTTACAATATTTCAACAGGTGCCAAGAACTTTCTTTAGACAATAGACATGAAATACTGGATGAATGCAGGAAGAGGGAGGAAGTTCCAATTTATAAGAAATGGACCCAATCTTTTGAAGAACCTTATATGGCCCATAGAACTTTGGAGCGAGCTTATGACGCCCTTTGAGTTTCAGGGAGGATTTATTGTAAGGCTGTAAACTAAGAAAAGAAATATCACCTACTTGAAAAGTGCGCTCAGAACGATGTTGATCGGCTTGTTGTTTCATTCGATTTCTTTCCATGTGAAGATTGTCCTGCAAAATGCAAAGAATATGATCGCAGGTTCGAAGAACCGTGTCAACTTCCTGGACTAGTGAACTGTTGGGGTGTATGGAAGAAGCACTGGCGGTTCCTGACCATAGACTGCTTCATATGGAGTCATTTTAGATGCAGTATGGTAGGAGGTATTGTACCACCACTCAACGAGAGGGAGCCACTTTTACCACTGATGTTATTGTTCGGAGGTGAAGCAACGAATATAAGTTTCCAAACATTTTTTGATAATTTCAGTCTGACCATCTTCTTGTGGGTGATACCTCAAACTCATCTTCAGTTTGGTGCTAGTGTGGCGAAATAGTTCTGTCCAAAAATGACTGGTGAAAGTTGCATCGCGATCTAAGACAATGGAATAAGGGATTCCATGAAGATGGAATATCTGGTCCAGGAAAATTTGTGCGACTGAGGAGGCAGTATAGGGAGGGTTGAGGGCACAAAAATGACTATATTTGGAGAGGTGATCAACCACAACCAAAATGACTGTCTTCCCTCCATATTTAGGGATCCCTTCAATGAAATCCATAGAAATATATGTCCAAATCCGAGTAGGGATGGGAAAGGGTTAGAGAAATCCGATAAGGAGTGTCGTTTCACCCTTGTTGTGCTGACATGTATCACATTCTGCCACCATCTGTTGAATTGTCCTTTTCATTCCCTGCCAAAAAAAGATATGCCATGCCCGCTCATACGTTTTGAGGAACCCAAAGTGCCCTGCCTATGGAGAAGTATGGAGTTCATAGAAGACAGGTTGTTGAAGATCTTTGCTCTGGGGAAGCACCAGACGACCCTTGTATCTCATCTCATGGAAGCACCATCCCAAGAGTAATGCGGTACAACATAAGGGTTGTTGGCCAAGCGTTGGATGATTTAAGATAATGAGGAGTCATTGACATAGCCCTACTGAGAATATTGTGACCAATTTGGAACAAGCATAGAAATAGCTGAAAGAGAAACTTGGTCATCAAATGTGCGAAAAAGAGCATCCGCCATAAGATTGTCCTTACCCTTCTTGTAAGTGATCTCATAGTCATAACCCATGAGTTTGTTAAACCATTTATGTTGTTCTAGGGAGGAGACCCATTGTTCCAGGAAATATTTCAGACTCTGGTGATCAATATTGATGCATAAATGATTCCCTAATAGGTATGGTCGCCACTTCTGTACTGCATGCAAAATAGCCATCATTTCCTTCTCATATGTAGAGGAGACTAAATTCTTACCGGAAAGGGATTTGCTGGTGAACGCAATGGGATGTTCATCTTGAAGGAGAACAACACCAATTCCATTGTCGCAAGCATCACTCTCAATAGTGAAGGGCTTGGAAAAATCGGGCATAGCCAGAATAGGTGTAGTACACATAACTTGTTTCAGTTTGTCAATGCACACTCAATAGCATGTGTCCATGTAAAAGCATCATTTTTAAATAGAGCAGTTAATGGAGCTGCAATCTTCCCGTAATCCTTGAAAAACTTACGGTAGTAGCTAGTCAATCGCAAAAAACCACGAAGGCTCTTGAGTGTCTGAGGATGTGACCAATTTTTCATGGCATTCATTTTTGCAAGATCCATGTGAACCCCTTGTGCTGAAATAATATGCCCAAGATACTCTACTTCCGCCTGTCCAAAAACACATTTAAATTGTTTGGCATGGAGATGATGATTAGATAAAAGTTGCACTACAAGAACCAAATGTTGGAGATTCTCATCCCATGTTTTACTATAGATGAGGATATCATCAAAGAAGACCAGAATGAATTTTCCAAAGTAGGGCCGAAATATTTTATTCATCAATGCCTGAATGTGGAAGGAGAATTAGTGAGGCCAAAGGGAATGACCAAAAACTCATAGTGGCCATCATGTGTGCAAATAGTTGTTTTAGGGATATCACCCTCATGAACTCGAATTTGATGATACCCAGAACAAAGATCCAACTTGGAGAAAAAATGAGCACCATGAAGCTTATCAAGAAGCTCGTCAACAACATGAATAGGAAAATTATCTTTGATTGTGAGGTGATTAAGTGCTCGGAATTTAATGCAGAGGCGCCATGACCCATCTTTTTTTCGGACAAGAAGAACTGGTGAAGAAAAGGAACTGGTACTAGGGCGAATAATACCTTGCTCCAGTAAGTCCTGAACGAGCATCTCAATCTCTGTTTTTTGGTGAAATGGGTAGCAAGAGGGCCTAATGTTGGGATGAACGCTTCTAGTAAGGAGTTGAATACGATGGTCCTCTGGTCATGAAGGTGGCAATCCCACTGGTTCAACAAATACACATGCATATCTATCCAAAATTTGTTGTAGATCTAAATGAGCAGTGGAGACCACTGATGGGTGCATCTGAATGGAATGGAGCTAAGCAATGACACCATGTGAATTATTCTTAAGGATATTTTCCATGCGATGTGAACTGATGATGCTGAGAGACCCTGGTTATAATCCCTTCAATATGTGTTTTTTCCCACTGACTGAAAACTGCATCCAAAGTTCAGCAAAATCCCATAAGATGGGGCCAAGTGTGCATAACCATTGAGCGCCCAAAACCACATCACATCCGCCTAAGGCCAAGGAAAACATGTCGGAGCACTGGTTATAACCTCCAATAGAGATACGCACATTGCGACACTTCCCCTTGCAAGGTAAGCTTCCCCCATTGGCAATCATGACTTCAAAGTTGGAGCAAGGATGGACAAAACAATCATCCTATTTGGAGATCCGAGGGTCAGTGAAGTTATGAGTGCTACCAAAATCAATGAATATTGTAATAGGGAGCTTCTTGAAGTAACCCTTGACCCGCATTGTCTGTGGGGTGGTGACTCGGGCTAAAGCATGGAGAGATATCTATGGGTGGTCATCCTAAGAAGGAGGTTCAATAGGAGGTTGTTGAATGTCGACCTAAGCATCTATTGTATCATGAGCTTACTCACCAATTTCAGTTGTAGGTGGAGAATCCACATCCAAGAGATAGATATTTTTCTCAACACATATATGTCCCTGAGTGAATTTCTTATCACAATTATAACAAAGCCATTTCTCTCTACGTGCCTGCATCTCTGCTTTAGACAAATGCTTGATAGGAGTTGGTAGAGGATCTGGCGTGATGGGAGGTTGTTGGGAAACCATATTTATGAATGGAACAAAAGTGGATTTGGAGCATTTTTGGGATGTGATCTTGTCCTCTGCCAACTTAGCCAACCCTAGGGATTCCATCATTGTGTTGGGACAAAACATTTTAACCTCAGATCGGATTGCATCCTTCAGACCACTGATAAAAGAACTCCTGTAGAATTCATCAGGCAATCCTTCTGTGTGATTGGCCAGTTTCTCAAATTATGTCTGATATTCTCTCACAGTGCCAATTTGGAGAAGTTTAGTGAGTGCTTCTGTGAAGTCATCAAAATCACTAGGACCAAATCATTGCAAAAGTAATTGGAAAAAATCTATCCATTTTGGCTCTTCATGAGCCTTGATGTACCAATGGTACCATTGAAGGGCTTCATGTTCCAAATGAAAGGATGCAAGTGGAACTTTATTGACATCAAAATTATTATGCAAACTGAAACATTGTTATGCCCGGTATATCCATCCAGTCGTATCATCACCATTGAAGCGAGGAAAATCAAGCTTTGGCCCGCAAAAATTATTGGAAAAAGCTTGAGAACCGAGTGTCTACAAAAGACTCTAGTTGTCGTTTATTGTTCATGGCTGAATGTTGAAGATGGAGGCTGAGAATTTTTTCATCCAGATCTTTGAGTTTGGTTTTGAGGACTGCAAGTTCTTCCTCCATGTTTCTTGCTCCTGTGTGTGTGACAACCATAACCAAGGGATTTTTTTTTATAGGTAGAAAAACAAAAACTTCTTTAGTAAAGGAAAATTTGGATTTGGGAAAAACTCTGATGGGTAATTGGGGTTTGACTAGGTTTTGGACACTTTCTAATGGACAAGGAAGCATAAAATGGGGGTTTCAGAAGCGGGGTGAAAGAATAAGAAAAATTTTCAAAGAGGGACAAAGAAAAAAAAATAGGAAATGAACACTGTGGAAAAATTTGAAGGCGATTGGGTGAAAATCAGAGAAGTTATGGCAAACCCTAAAAATAGACAGATGTGAGATTTCTGGCTTCGGGAAGTGGAATTTGGGATAGGATCCTCAGGAAGGAAATATGAAGAATGGGATTGCAGGGGTGTCAATGAATTTTCAAGGGAAACAAAGTTAAAGTAAAGAAGATATGGCGAGACACAAAATTTTGTACCTTGTTTTTCTTTTTTCTTTTTTTTTTTTTTTTTTTTTTTTTTCCGGAATTAATCTACAATGACACAAAATTGATCTGCAACGGCTCTAGATAGATGTAATCTTCTATTTATCAACTGGAAATAGATATGGACCCCAGGTATGCTCGGCTTCTTAAAGGTTCAGGGGATTCACATGGCTACCAATGTTGTCTAACGGCTTGGGTATTGGGGCAGTACCCCTCACTCCACAGCTTAGGTAAAACTGATAACCGCTTTGCCACAAACAACAACTCTTGTTTTACCTCACGGGTGGGAACTAGTCAATTAGGTAGGGTTCGTTTCCCTTTTTGCTGGTAGGTCCTCTCAGTGGTCCAGCTACTTCAGGGTTCCTGTGGTACTCCTCACAATGAGTTTTAGGTCTATTCCCAAGTACTTCCCACAGTTAAGAGGATAGAGATTATTCTCGGATCTGAGCCTGCAATTGAAAAGAACAAATACATATGCAAAGAAAAAGAATACTGCAATAATCACACCGCCTGGAAGCCACTATGAAAAAACAAATTGGCAGAAATTCCACCCAGCGAGCCCAAGAAAAATTTGCTTTGATACCATATGTGAGGAACCTCCGGCAATTAAATGATGAAAATGCATGATATATCAGAAATAGCATAATACAGAAGATATTTATTGATCGCGGGACACTTCGAGGGGGAAACCTCCTTTGAGCAAGCTCACTACAAATAACTCATTGATTCCTTCATTGGCCTCAACACGTACTTATATACTAAGTCTAAGCTAAACAACTATTACTCCCCATGAATGTGGGATAATACAATATACTCACGGGACAACTTACAAAGCATATGTGTCCAACAACAATATAATAACAATGTGGGATAATACAATATACTCATAGGGACGACTTACAAAGCATATGCGTCCAACAACAATATACTAACAAAGTAAAGAGAAGGATTGACATGGGTTCCTAACAATTTATACCACACTGGATGCAATTCTAGATGAAGTTTATAAAAATTCTCATGTATGTGCCCATCTAATTCACAATGTTTGCAATTCCTATTGGGATCTGTCCTTTTTTCATTAGGGCTACAATATTCTTACCCTTTGTCTTGATGATCTCTTCTTGGCCTTTTTCTATTTCCCCTTTTTGGAGTCCATCTCAATGATCCATATCGCAGTTGGAATTATTGTTGAATGTCGACATCTACTGCGACAAGTCATCATCGTCAACACAAATTCTCCAAGTTCAGACTTTGACACGACTTCGACATCTTCGCAACTTCGACACGTTCAGTGACCTCACAGTTTCACGACATCGACTTGCGCAACACCGTCTTGCGAATTGCGACTGTCGAACTTCGATAGCCTGTCTCTCTGTATTCCAATTGACTGTAATGGTTGAACTGTTGAACCGTTATAAATTCTTCTTTGTAACTGAACGTAACAAGAAGGAACCCAAGCGTCTCAACACTATTTATATAAGCATGTAAACTATTGTAATATACATCCTATCAGTCTGGATCTTTACATCCATTAATAAAGAAGATCAGTTTGCATTCATGTATATTATCTGTGTGTAACCGTGCTCATCTGTGTAGTGTATCCATGCTTGCTTATTTTATTTCTTATGCTTCCGTCATAACAGAACTGACTCTTTCATTCGAACTATTGTCCCCCTCGTGCTTCCTAGCCCCGAGTAGATCATTGGTATCAGAGCTATTAGCTTATTCAGAGCTTCGTCAGAGCGCATCATCTTTGTTCATGCTTAAGTTTTACGTAGACACTTCCAACGAAGTGACCTAACTTATGTCTATTCAAACTCGCTCGCAGACTGAGCAATCCAAGCAAACACTACCTCCAGAGATGGCAGAAGAAACAGGTGAAATACATGCAATTGATGAGACACGAAAGCTCATAGAGAAAGAGATGGCTCGACAATGAATAGAGATGTTCACCCAGTTCAACGAGATTCTCACGCAATTTGCTTCGACTTCAGGAGAATTTCCGACGAGAACTAACTCTGACAAAATTAGCCCCTTCAAAGTGCAAATGAATTTGGACATACCAAATCTAGAAGGAAAGATTGACGCAGAATCCATCGACAATTGGGTTCAACAATTGGAATCCTATTACTCTATGAATCATCTCTCAGAAGCCGACAAGATCACCATTGCGTCCTTCAAGATGTCAACATTTGTGCATTATTGGTGGGAGAATCTTTCGACAAAGATGGAGAAAAGCGAAGACCCCATCGACACATGGGATAAATTCGTCAAACACATCTGAAAGGATTTTTACTCGCTGAAGTACCTTGAGCAATAGTATAAGAAGTGGAAACAGCTAAGGCAATGGAAGGACCAGTCCATGCAAAGCTACACCGACGAGTTCTATCGACTCATGGCTAGACTTAGCGTTCAAGAAAAAGAAAAATTGCTTTTTCTGAAGTACTTTAGCAGATTATCCCAGTACATTCAATGGAAGATGGAGTTTCTAATTATCAATACGCTTGCGGATGCATTCCACTATGCCAACAAACTCAAAATCAAGCAGAAGGGAAAAGCACGCTTCATGACAAAGCCGACATTAGGACGACGACCCGAAAAGAAGGCATCAGCTGAATTCGACAAGTTGAAATCTTCTCAACCAACTCCACCAAATCCAGATCACGGCAAGAAGCCTTTTCACAAAAAGGAATGAAGAAAGCAACTGACTAGAAAATGGTGCAACTACTTTCACTCATCTTTGCATGATACGTCTGAATGCAAATCTCGGAAGACCTCTTTGGAAAAAGTGTTGACATCTGATGCATTCGACAAGACTATGGTAGAATCTAATCCAGAAGCAACGACTCTTTTGACATCCACAACTCCAGCAGCCATGACTATCGTCGACGAGGAGGAACAAGAATGTTTGTTCCATACACAGATATGGCTTCAAAACAACCCATTGCATCTGATTGTGGACAACGGGAGCCAAAAGAATTTTGTTTCTGAAGATCTTGTGAAGAAATTAGGTCTTGTGACCACTTTGCATCATTAGCCTTACAACATCGGTTGGATGTAGGATGAACTAGAGCTAATGATCACCCAACAATGCAAGCTCACATACTTCATAAATCCTTTTGAAGATGAAGTACTATGCAATGTGGCACCACTCTCTGTAGCCGATGCCCTGTTTGGGAAGCCTTACTTTTGGGATCACCGTGGAAGTTACCAGTCATGACCGCAGAAGGTGATTGTCAAAATCGAGAATCAACGGTACAAAATACCAGAACGACGACCCATACCAACTGTTGCAATGATATATGTGAAACAGATAAAGAAGCTCATCAATCATGCGCAAAAGTTCGCATTGATTATGATAAAGCCGCAACATTCTAGGAATACTGCAACAAACAGTCGAGTCATCGACGAATGTAACTTCCAACAGAAGCAACATATCGACAATATTCTTGAGGAGTACCAGAACCTATTTCAAGTTTCCGAAGGGAGTACCTCTACATTGTCAGGTAAAACACTCTATTGAACTTGATCCTAGTTCTTCTTTGCCTAACGCATCTGTCTACAGAAGATCCATTCTCGAAAATGAAGAGATTCGCAAACAAATCCAAGATTTGATCGACAAAGGTCATATCCGACCTATCTCCTCCCCTTGTAGAAGTCTAGTCGTCCTCGTTCCAAAGAAAGACGGGACTTGGCGCATGTGCATCGACTACAGGGCACTCAACAAAATATCAATGAAGAATTGGTACCCTTTTCCACGGATAGACGAGCTCATCGACTGTCTGAAAGGTTTCTAAGTTCTTTACTAAGCTCGACCTCAAGTTGGGATATCATCATATTCCAATTGAGCCCTCAAATGTATGGAAAACTGCTTTCAAGACCAAGGAAGGATTGTTTGAATGGTTAGTCATGCCTTTCGGCTTAACTAATGCACATGCGGCCTTCATGCGATACATGGATAACATTCTTCAACCTTTAATCGAAAAATGGGTCATTGTCTATCTTGACGACATATTGATTTTCAGTCGATCATGGGAAGAACATGTCAGACAACTTCAGCAAGTCCTCGACACTCTTCAGCAACATCGACTCTACTTGAACATGGACAAATTTTCCTTTGCGATGAACAACATCAAATATTTGGGGTTTGTAATTGACTCTACAAGAATTTATGTCGACCCAGACAAAGTTCAAATTCTCAAATATTGGCCCATTCCTCATAGCATTTAAGAACTAAGAAGTTTTCTTGGTTTGGAAAATTTCTACCGACGATTCATACTCAGCTTCAGTCACATAGCCTGGCCCTTGAATCAGTTGACAAAAGGTTGTGGGAAAACTATCTTCAAATGGACACTGACACAACAAGCAACTTTTGAACAGCTCAAGCACAAGCTCTGCACTGCACCAATACTTGTGTTACCTAATTTGCATCAGCCCTTTGAGATTTAGACGGATGCATCAGACTATGCCTTGGGCGCAGTGATCACTCAGTCTGGTCACCCAGTCGCTTTTCATTCCGAAACTTTTAACGACACAATTAGAATATACTTGACATATGAAAAAGAACTATACGCCATTGTGCAAGATCTCAAGCAATGGAGGAATTACATCCTTGGAAAGGAAACGATCATCCTCACTGACCATAAGCCTCTCCAGTTCACTCCAACCCATTCGAAAGTACAAACAACTCGACAGCTTAAGTGGATTAATTACCTACAACAATTCCAGTTGGTAATTAAGTATCAGAAAGGTAAAGCTAACGCCCCCACCGATTGTCTAAGCAGACCACCCATTACTCTCCTTTTTACAGTGATGACTATGCAGGGATATGACACCACTACTTGGCCTCAATTGTATCAAGACGATGACGAATTATCAACAGTCTATCAATAACTACAGATCGACAAATCGTCAACCTTCGACTATTTCCTAAAAAATACCTTGCTATACAAGCTCGGACAACTTTGTGTACCGATAGGTGAGAATCGACAACAGCTCATTTGGGATGCGCACTACAACAAGAATGTAGGACACTTTGGAGTAGAAAAGACACTTGTTATTCCGTAGAAGTATTTATTTTGGCCTACACTTAAAACCGACATCAACAAGTACATTCGATCATGCATGGTTTGTGCCATTTCTAAACTGCCTAATCGACAACGGGGATTGTACACACCATTGCCAGTTCCTAGTCGGCCATGGGAATCTATTTCTATGGACTGCTTGACAAGATATCCTACTACCAAACATTAGCATGACGCAATATTAGTAGTAGTCAATATATTTTCCAAGATGGCCATTCTCATTCCATGTGATAAGACCACAACAGCACAGCAGACCGCTCAGATCTTCTTTACACATGTTTGGAAACATTTTGGTTTACCCACAACCATTACTTCCGACCGAGATGCCAGATTCATCAGCGTCTTTTGGAAGACTCTCTGGCAACAACTGGACACATGAATCTCATTGTCAACAGCTTTCCATCCTCAGACCGACGGATAGACGGAAGTTGAGAATCTCTTGGTCGTACAACTACTTTGCATGTACAACCACAAGCATTGAAAAACATGGGATGGTAGTCTTCCATACATACAACACAGCTACAACCGTGCTCAGCACAACTCTACAGGAAAGAGTCCATTTTATTTTTGTTATGGATTTCAACCCTCAGTGCCTATCGACTTGATTAGCTCCTCGACGCAATCCAATGACATCGACCATAACCAGCGAGAAGTTGACAAAGCATTGAAGTTTCAGGAACATATTTGCGACATCCAGGGACAAGCACAGGACATGTTGCAACGAGCAAATGAAAAAGCTAAGGCCCAACACGATAAGCATCGTATTCCTCACTCATTCCAAATTGGGGATAAGGTCTAGTTACATATTAAGAAGGAGCGCTTCACTGTCCCATTCAAGAAGTTGAAACCCTTGCGATATGATCGATACAGTATTCTTTAGCAAATTGGCGAAAACGCTTTCCAACTCAACATTTCTGCGTGCCTTGGTCTACATCCAGTATTCAATGTGGATCTAATTCGACCATACCATGCACCCCTATTGGAACAGAACAACTTGTAGACAACAGAACCCAACAACATCCATCCATATGTTAAGGATCCTCTTCCTTGTGACATGATTGTGGGACGACTAGTACGCCATACAAGGACGAACACAATTCCCTTGTTTCAGGTTGCTAAAGCAGGATAGGTCCCAACACAAGGAAAATGGTACTCTGCTACTGAACTGAATGACAAGTTTCCTCACCTTCACGAGCAAACAATGGGGACCATTGTTTCTTAATGAAGGAGGTCTGATCCATATCGCAGTTGTAATTATTGTCTAATGTCGACATCTACTGCGACAAGTCATCGTCGTCGACACAACTTCACCAAGTTCTGACTTCGACAACTTCTCACCTTTGACATGTTCAACGACCTCACAGTTTCGCAACGTCGACTTGTGCAACACTGTCTTGTGACTTGCGATTGTCGAACTTCAATAGACTGTCTCTTTGTCTTCCAATTGACTGTAACGGTTGAAGTGTTGAATCGTTATAACTTATTCTTTTTAACTGAACGTAACGGGAAGGCACCCAAGCGACTCAACACTCTTGATATAAGCATGTAAACTATTGTAATATACATCTTATCAGTTCGGATCTTTACATCCAGTAATAGAGAAGATCAGTTCGCGTTCCTGTATATTGTATGTGTGTAATAATGTTCATCTACGTAGTGTATCCCTTCTTGCTTATTATATTTCTTATGCTTTCGTCATAATAGAACCAACTCATTCAGTCAAACTATTGTCCCCCTCGTGCTTCCTGGCCCCGAGTGGATCACTCAATGTAGAAATATTTCGTGCTTGCCTCATCAAGATGATTTTCACACAAATAAGCTATAATTGCCTTTGGATATGGTTGAATAAACCTCCACGATACTTCATCACTACCCCTATATATTCTAAATAAACTCCCAACTTGATGACCTAATTCCGAAAATTAGATGGGTATTCTTTCTTATACACCTTATCCTTGTTCTCACCGAAGGTACAATCATTTCATGAGTTGCTCCTCTTCATAGCGTAATGAATAGAATTGTGATTTCAACTATGCCTTGAAATCCTTCCATTTTATAACCATGGTATTTTTTCCTATCCTTAATGCATATACATAGATCTCCCACCACAACAAAGCATGTCTAGACATCTTCAAATGGGAAAAATAAATTTATTGTATTTATTCAATTTGACATGGGCCAAAATAAACCTCCAATTGTTTCAACTAGTTATTCAATGTTTCATTGTTGAATTGACCATCATACATTGGTATGTTAAGATTCTCATCAACCTTACATGGAATATTGAAGATGAAGGAGGAGAAATGTTTTTACCTAAGTCTCCAAGCTTCTTTCCTTTGGCTTCCTTTAGGTCAACCTTGTCTTGTTCATGCTCAGTTTATTCCTATTGTCTTTCCTTATCCTTCATTAGCAATAATAACGTTACCACATATGTCAATGTAGCAATGATTTGCTCCAATCAAGTAAACTTGGCTCCTGAATCTTCTCATTTCCTTCATGAGAAATCCTCGCCATTCTTGGTTTTCTACTTATCTTAAGGCCTTGTAGAATGTCTTATCCTGCATTGTGTTGACATGTCCACTATGGTTGCTTATAATAAAGGTTCTTCACTGAGTGTTTTTGAACTTGGGCTTTGATACCTTATGATCCCTCAATGGTAGGACTATGGATCGTCCATCTCACCAACATGAATCTTCACTATATAAATGAAATGTAATGTCTCTACATTTCTCTGTTGAACTAAATTCAAAGCTTCTCAATCTCTCTTCAAACTTGGTTTCAAGAATTCATTACTTGGCTTGCTTGCTTCTAGTTGTGAGATAAATGTCTAGCAAAGGATTCAAGTGCAATTTATTGCAAGTGCCAACAATAGAATATATCTAAATACCCCCACTTTGTTTACTATGGTATTCAAACCCAATGTTATACAATTCAAATGTGCATACACAAAATTTGGACAAGTTATCACTTCCTGGCATTGAAAATACATATATATATGCATGTGTTCAAACAATTAACATGAATACTATCTCTTTCTTCTCTATTGTTGGTTCCCAATTGTCAAATGGCCAACACACACACAAATATATATATATATATATATATATATATATATATATATATATATATATATATATATATATATATTGGGGAAGAATGGAGCTCGGAGCGAGGGACAGGTGCGCATGCCCGAAGGTCGAAGGTTTTCTTCCGCGAGTCCAGTAACCCTTGTTCACTCTCATCATGTCGCAGTGCGGAAGTAACCTCTCCTCCCCCTTAACTATCTCCCTTTCTGTCATGTTCCTTCCTATCATCATTACCCCTCTCCCTCCGTCACAAAGAGACGTCACACTGCAGTACGGATGATCCTGGTTTAAAACCCACACACCATGGTAATTGATGAAGTGGATTACAATTACGACTCCCCTACTGCCACCATCTTCTGTACAGACAAGGAGGTACATCACACCCTAAAGGCTCTGTAGCCTCGACATCTCCGCACTATGGCATTTTTAGAAACCCATCATCCACAACACAGTATCCCCTACACTTCCCCCCTCCCCGGCACTGGTTCCAAGGTTTTTTCTCCGCCGCCTTCTCCACCTCATACCTCTGTTCCCTCATCATTATCTCACCATCCACCCAGTCACAGCAATAATGTTCACTTACACAGCTCACCTCACTTCAGACGTTCGGAAAAAAGAAGCATCAAACCAAGAAATTCAAGCCCTGAGCTAGTGGTTAGCAAGGATATCCATCTCTCTCAAATCCCGAATTACCTGAAGCACGCTTTGGTCGGTCGCTTCTGTGGAAAAACAACGGGCAGAGAAGCCCTTTATTCCTGGATGGAGAGTTTTTTGCTTACTACAATTGGTTACGTTCTGGATTTCCATGTACTACTGCGAGGGTGGTTCCTTTTCAAATTTCACTCAGAGTAAAACGCTGCCTCACTTCTGAACCAACAATGGAACTGGGGACCTTCGGGATTAATTTTGAAAGCTTGGTCAGTGGATTTCAACATGAATAGGGAACCCCATAACCTTCAACAAATTTGGGTCATCCTCCCTAGGCTACCGATGGTGTTCTGGCAGGAGCCAATACTGGAAGCAATTGGCAACAAATTAGGGAAATTCATCGCTCTGGAGGAAGATTGGAACTTGAAAATCGACAGACGATGCGCCCACATTCTTGTTGAAATGGATTTAAGGAATGGCCTATATGAGGAAATCAAACTAGAAATGTGTGGAAGCACAAGGACACAGTGGCTCAATTACTATAAATTACCATTCCACTACTTTAACTATAGACAAGTCAGCCATTTGCAGAGAGATTGCACACCGCCACTAGCCAGCTCTTCCAGACCTCCTTACAAGAAAACATGGGTCAGAAAAAACAAGGTGACGAATGTCGCTGAAACAGCACCCCTAGAGGACACTATTGCTACTCAAGAAACATGCAAGGTGACATATATCTCTCTAGTAGATGACTCAGTGGTTAAACAAAATTTGGCTTACAAGGTGACAATTTTAGCTACTCAAGACGTTGCATGCGAAAAGGTGGCAGCAGACGAAACTACATTGCGAGATGGGAATTCACCACCCAACGACAATGTAGAGGAAAGCTCCAGCTCAGAAGCCAACATTACACCAAAAGGTATTCCCTCTAGTCCCGTTTCGAAATCTTCTTTTCCTCTTAGGAATTTTTTTGTTACTCCACTCGTGATCCCTTATTCCCCCTCCCAAGCCCCAAACAACTCCTCCAGCCCTGCTACAATCTTGTCCCCTCCACCAAAACGAAAATATGACCTCTGGTCCCATTCTGTTGTAGAACCTCCCAATGTGTCCACAGGAGGTATCGCTTTAGATCCCCCCTCAAAATCCAAGGTAGGGCGGAAGTCCCTTCTAACCAAAGCACAGTTACAGGCTATCAATGACGTTAAAAATGGTAAACAAAGATTAATCAATAGGGCTCTTAGAGTGGATAAAGCCCTCTCGAAGGGTACTTAATGTTAGTGCTCTCTTTCAACATAAGGGGTCTAAGGGGTAGGCCCAGACAACTCACCCTCAAAATGTTAGTCGAATTACAAAAACCTAAAATTCTTTTACTTCAAGAAACGATGATGGATGGTCTGAGAGCGGCAGAGGTGATTAAAATCCTTTTTAAGGACTGGAATGTGGAATCTACGGATGCAGACGGTCACTCTGGTGGCCTCCTCACAACTTTCAGCCCAGAACTAAATCTTGTATCCTCTGTTGTACTCACCTCGGCCCTCAAAATGGAATTTGAAATTTCGGAGCTAAACCAGCAGTTCACCTTTCTCAATGTCTATGGTCCTTTCCATGACCACAAATATTTTTGGGAAAATTTGAGTCTTTCTGGTGAGTTGAACTCACACAAGCTCATTCTCGCTGACGACCTCAACCTAACCCTAGGAACGGGAGAATTTTGGGGCAAGAATGCCCGTCCGGACTGACTATCCCTTTTCTTTCTCAATCTATTCGAAGAGAAAAACCTGATTGATGTTCCGCCGGTGAAAATCACTCCAACTTGGAGGAACAATAGAGGAGGAGACCAGGCTATCTCCAAAAGACTGGATAGATTACTTGTTTCTGAATACTTGCTCCAGCTAAGGCTTATTTTTCGTTCTTATGTGGAAGAAGGAGGTTCATTTTACCACAGGCCAATCTCCCTGTCTATCATCATGCCGGAAAACAAAACCCCCGCCGCTTTCAGGTTCAACCCCTCATGGTTAGGGCACAAAGACTTCTGCAAACTAGTAAAGGACAATTGGAGCCCTTTAATTTGCTCGTCGAATACCTCTTTCATGAAAAAGTTCGACCTCAATTTGTCTCGAATCAAGACACTAGCCAAAGCTTGGGGTAAGGAACGGGAGGAATTTGACTGACGGGACCTAAAGGAAATTGAAC
Organism: Larix kaempferi; assembly: GCA_027924585.1. Taxonomy (NCBI): domain Eukaryota; kingdom Viridiplantae; phylum Streptophyta; class Pinopsida; order Pinales; family Pinaceae; genus Larix; species Larix kaempferi. Next base: position 8,003,325 of record BSBM01000162.1, on the reverse strand, counting down.
TCAAAATCAAAGATCTGAACATTCTGGTGCCCAACGGAATTTTCTCGAATGAGCAATTGATAACCTTGAAAACATTAGAAAGAAAAAAGGCCTCGCTAGTGGAAAAAGAAGAAGCACTATGGAGATTGAAGAGCAGAGCTCTTTGGATCAAAGAGGGTGACAAAAATACAAAATTCTTTCATCGCTTTGTAGCGCATAGAAAGAATACAAACACCATTCTGGAAGTCAAGGACAATCAAGGAAATATTGCTAAGTCTTTTCTGGAGAAGACCAAGGCAGCTGAAGCCCACTTCAAGGCAAGGTTCACGGCTCCCCCGGGATGCCCGATAGAAGAAATTCTAAAGGTAATTAATCTCTTTCCCACCCTTATTTCAGATAAAATGAAATCTGACTTAGAAGAGAAAGTTACAGAGGAATAAATCCACACAATTCTTCACTCCTTTCAAAATGGAAAGAGCCCTGGGCCAGATGGATTCACTGTAGAATTTTTCCTGGGGTTTTACGACCTATTGAAGGAGGACATACTCAAGGTCATCCGAGAATCTCAGGGCTGAGGAAAATTTTTGGGTACCTTCAACTCCACCTTCATCACCTTGATCCCCAAAAAAGAAAAGGGGGGAACTTTTGACGACTACAGACCCATAGCATGTTGTAACATGATCTACAAAATAATCTCCAAGGTCATAGCTCAGAGACTCAAACCGGTTCTTAGCAAGATTATCACAGAAGAACAATTTGGCTTCCTCTTTAACCGTCAAACTCATGATGCAGTGTCCATAGCTCAAGAAGTTTTCCACTCCATCAAAAAAGAAAAAATACCAGCCTTGGCTTTAAAACTCGATCTCTCCAAGGCCTATGATCGAGTAATTTGGACCTTCCTCCAACTGCTTCTAATACAGATAGGAATGCCACTACCAATGGTTTATTGGATAATGGGATGCATACATTCGACTTCCTACATTGTTTTGATAAACGGTTCCCCCTCTCCATTCTTTCGTCCAACCCAAGGCATATGGCAGGGTTGCCCCCTTTCGCCTTTCCTTTTCCTGCTCATAGCAGATGCCCTAATCTGACTGCTAAAAAAGCCAGTTCAGAGGGGAACTTAAAGGGAATCAGTCTCTCTAACTCGGTCACTCTGACACACACCTTATTTGTAGATGATGTGCTACTTTTTGGAGAAGGCACCCTAGGTAATTTCTCTACTATAACAAGGATTTTGGACCTCTACAAGAAAGCAACAGGCATGGTTATCAACACGAAAAAATCCAGGCTAGCTTACAACAATCTCTCAAAGAATGTAAAAGAAGCTTTAACTCATGCCTCACCCTTTTCCCTAACCCCTCTTTCAAAAGGGCTGAAATATCTAGGGTTCACCCTCAAACCCAACGCATACGCCTTCCAAGACTGGCTGTGGTTATACAAAAAAATTGAAGATAGGATCTCTTTCTGGGAAAATCATTTTCTGTCTAGAGGAGGAAGGTTAATCCTACTAAAAGCAGCCCTCCAAAGCATCCTAGTATACTGGGCCTCGATAGCATACATTCCAAAAGGGATCCTAGTCAAAATCAAGAAGAAATGCTTCTCCTTTCTGTGGACAGCCAACAAACAAAGAGAGGCTATCCCGTTGGTCAAAGGGACGACCATTTTCATGCCTAAGTCTTTGGGGGTGTGGGGAGTCAAAAACCCTGATCTATTTTGCAAATCTTTAGCAGCAAAAACTCTATGGAGATTAGCAGAATCTCCCGAGTCACTGTGGGGAAGATTGTTACTCTCCAAATATTGTCATCCTCTCACTATCACAGAATGGTTCAGGCAACCTTCCAAAAGCTTCAAGAACTGTTCTATAGGTTGGAAGGATCTGGTACTAGCATTCCCACTAATAGGGAATTGGGTAACCTGGAGAATAGGAGATGGTCGATCTGTCAGGATTGGAGAAGACCCCTGGGCCGGGGCAGGTGAACACTACAGATTGTCGGATGAACTCCTAAGAGACCTTCACTCCAAGAACATTTTCACACTGAACAATGCATAAGACCATTTGAACAACAGAAGATGTAGAGGTGGTTGGAAACTAGACACTCAACTAGGCCTGGAAGGAGATAAGGAAGTAGAATGGACTCGCTACATAACCCTTCTAAACAAGGATTTCATCCACCTAAGAGAAGGAGAGCCAGAAAAGTTAGTCTAGACCAAGAACAACAAAGATGGTTCATTCTCTACGAAAATTGGATATGAAGAAGCTGCAGATACTATGATTAGGGAGGAGCTATGACCATGGTGGAAAAAAAATTGGAAAATCTCACCCCCCTTAAAATGCATCATTACTCTCTGGTTGGCTTTAAACAATAAACTACTCACCTAGGACAATCTGCAAAAAAGAGGGTTTCAAGGACCAGGGATATGTGTTTTATGTAATATGGATGAGGATTCTATCTCACATATCTTCTGCCATTGCACATATGTAGATTACGTTTGGAGGACTTCTATCGAGAAACTCAACTGTACATCTCAACTACATCAAAGCTCATTGGAAAAAAATGTTTTTGAATGGTGGAACGACCGCAGGGTACATCGGTTCCAAGCCTTTCCTACCCTTTTCATTTTTACTATTTGGGAAGCAAGAAACAAGATGATTTTTCAAGGCATCTTCATTCCTCCAGACATATCTGTAATGATTCTGATGCAGAAAACAAGTGAACACAAAACTCTACCTTCAGACAAACCCTCAAGAGTTCTTGCCCACCCTTCCATCAACAAAGATATACCTTGGGCGTTCTTCGATGGAGCCAATCATGGATCCCCCTCACTAGGGGGCGCTGGTGGAATTTTACATTTCTCAATCAACAAGAAGTGGCTTATTAAATTTGCACCAGGACATGCTTCTAACAGCAAGGCAAAACTAGCGGCGTTATGGGCTATTCTGATGGTTGCATCCGAAAACCAGGTGAAGCAAATTCAACTATTCGAAGACTCTAAAATGACTATTGACTGGGAAAATGAAAAAATCCAAATAAATGCACCGCATCTGCAGCACCTCCTACATGCAATCAAAGTTCTTATTTCAAAGTTTGAACAAATCCAGTTCTCACATGTTTATCGGGAATTAAACTCAGAAGCTGATTACCTGTCAAAACTAGCGCTAGCTCTACCGCCTGGGAGACTAGAGATAGCAGGGTTTACAAATAATCAGCTAGATTTCAACCGGCTGATGAATCTTTAGTTTATGACAGTGAATACAGTCAGTGAAAAACTTTGGGGAAGACTGATATTTTTGAGCAGTTTTAGTATGATGATATTTTTGTAGCCTATAGGGCAAACAAACTTATAAACTTATGAACAGTACTATAATCTTTTGATATATATAATGAAGTCCCAAGAGGACAGTCCACGATCACTTTTTATTTAAAGTGATGGATATTTTCCTATTGGCAAAAAAGTATATATATATAGATATAGATATAGATATATATACATTGTGAAACAAGAGGAGGCCTCCTGTAAACAAACCAAGAACAAAGGAGAATTTATAGTCGGGCCAACAATAAACTAAAGAGTGCCTAGAGGACTGCGTCAAGGTTTCAAAATGTAGTCACAAGAGAGACTACTTCAGAGCTCATAACCATGTCCATAGGGATCATGACAACCAAGGAGAATCATGATCAAGAGAATGTGCAAGATGCGCTTACAAAAAAAAAGTAATTAAAAAAAAAACATCGCTAAAACTATGAAGAGAGTAACTAGAAGCAATTCAGTTGTAAAAGAGACAGTCAAAATAGATTTATACAAGAAAGACCAAACAACTATAAAATGTTTGTAAATCATTCATCAACCTTTACAAAATCGACAAATTCTTTGAAGCAAAGAAGTCCATCGGGTTTCCCCACTGCTCGCTTTGATAATCGATCAGCCAGTCGACTGTGTGATCTGTATATGTGAGAAAAGGAAAGAGAAGAAAATAGAGAAATAAAATCCATAATTCTATTGCACCAATGCTACAGAATGGCCACCTTTAAAGCAAACTTATTTTTTGCCCAATCCACCACCACCATTGAATCTCCAAAAATGTGCATATTATTGATTTTTTATGGGCAAACCAAATAAGAGCATGTAAAGCTAAAAGCTCGGCCCATGTGTTCATGCTCATGCCACATCCCAAACAAAGTAAGAAGAGGTGACTATCAGAGAGCCTTATGACCATACCACATCCTCCTTCCCCCGAATTGGATGCTCCATAAAAATAAAAAATAAACTCCCTCCTTAGTTCCAAGAGTGGGTTCTTTACCAATTCTAATATTTTTCCCCAATTGAATCATGTGAAATTATTTGTACATATTTATTATTTTAACACTGGTCACCTAGGGGCTTGGTTCCACTTCTTCAAAAATCTTGGCATTCCTAGTTCTCTAGATTCCCTAATAGACATAAACAGGGAACACTTTATGATGAGGACATCACTAAACCCATTCTTGAAAAGTTGAAACGAAAGAAGCTTGTTTCCATTGATGGGGAATCTGAATCACAAGTGAAACCTCCTTCCAGATTGCAACAAAGAAAGGTCACGAGTTGAATATGTGACAGACAAATTCAGAACTATCCCTATAGAGGGAGTAGAAATGGGGACCCATAAATCCCTAAGGCATCAAATTGTCCCAAGTCAAGATTTTCTATGGAGGCACAACCAAATAAAACACTTAATATTCAGTGGCATATTCCATACCAATAGTTGTTTACACCACCAACCACTAGGATCATCCACCAACTATGAAGCCATGTAATTATAAACACACTTTGCAGAAATTTTCCCATTTGACTTATTGATTGCCCATACAAGTTTATCCTCTTTTTCAGTGAGCCCAATGCCTAAGTGATTGAGCATATTAACAAAATGATTCCACTCATTTGCGAATTCCTCCAATAAATGTAGATCGTCAGGTGAATACCAATAAGAATGGGGAGGTATCAGCCTATTTCGAACATGTGTTAATCGATAGCAACCAACATTATTCAGCTACCAGGTCAGGCCAACATTATTCAATTGTTCTGGGCATGTGCTAATCGATAACAACCAACGTTATTCAACATTTTTTAAAGGTTCAAATGAAGTAGACAGTGCAAATACAATGTTAGCAAGTGGTTAACACGGCAATTAATTACATCGACATTTTGAGAAAAGGGTAATTGATTGTAGGTAAGCCACTAATGATTTAATTAAAGAGAAATCAACACCATAATGTGTTGTACTAGATCAATTGTAAAAGGGGATTCACGACAATGTTAATTGTCTAAGAAATGAATCTATCAATGGTTAATGGGTACCAACTCACAATCCAAGCAAAGGGATTTCATTATGACACAAACCAATGATCAAGCAACTTGTTAATACAACTATCAATTACCAATATTAGTGTTGTCATTGTAAGCAATGGTCTAGACAATCGATTTTTTATGTTGTGGGTATTATGCACATTGTAATTAATTAAATACAAATCCATTTATGTGCATGTGAAGTATGTATAGTCTCATGGCACTTAGCCCACAACTGGTGAGTGAAGGAAATGTTAATTTCCAATACAATAATTATATTCACAAGATGGAATTCACACATGAGCACACCAAACCAAGGATAATTTTAAGGACCCATACTTATTTAAAAGTGTATAAACCTGGCGAATCCTACCAATACTTAAAATTTCAACTATAAAATATTTGGCGATATTTTTCTAAAATTATTTCCATTTCTAAGGACATAATATAGTTTATATAATAATTTGACGATTTTTAGAGTGAAAAAAGTTTATCCCAACAAAATTGGGCGAAATGGGGCTTCAAAAAATGCAAATTGGTGAATCTTTTTTTGGAAAAAAACATGGAAAAATAGCCCATGGGCTAAATTTCGCCCCTAGAATTATCCTTTCACCAAACTAAAGCAATTACACAACAAACCTCATTCATACATACAATCAAACATCATAAATAATAGAATTACCCTTAATATAAGACCTGAATGAAAAAACTATAGCATCGAATGTTTTCCCTCAAACTTTATTTCTTAGCAATTTGTAGAATTGTAATGGTGTTTTGTCTTTGGGGTACTACATATTACAAACTCGGTTTTTTTTAATGTATCCTTGTATTATCTACCAAAGAACCTCTTCTCCAATGTTGTGTAAAATATTATAGGAAGAATTTGGCTTGTAGGTAGCAATTGGAAAGCTAAGGATCCCCAACTATTCAACTTTCTAACTCCAACACTCTTCTTCTACTTTGTCCCTTTGTTTAAAATGTTCCTATCAAAGTTCCTTTGTCATTTGTATTTATTTATTTTAATCATTTCATTCTTTAATTATTTTGTGCTTTCATTGACAATACAACACTTTGGAGGTGAGTGGTAGTGGATTGAACGAGCATGGGGCCCTTCACAGTGTCAAACACATCTTTCAACCTTATCTTTTATTTCATAGCGTAAAACATCGTTCCCATAACCAACCTTCGAAATATATCAAGTTTCCTTCAATAAACTAAGCCATTAAATCCATCTAATATTTATGCAAATCTATTTTGAATCAATAAAACCATACTAAACAAAAACACCACCCTAAATCCGACAAAACAAAAAAAAAAGCCATTTATCATTATAAATTTAAAAATAAACACATCAAACCATTTATCATTATAAATTTAAAAATAAACACATCAAACAACTATATATTAAAATTCCTCACTACCATAACATAGGATATACAAACACCCAATCATGTATCAAACAAAACCCAATACACCTTAAAAACCATTTTGCATAGAACAATACTTCCTCATACTAAGCGAAGCCAAACAAAATTAAACTATAAATTATCCAAAACATGAAATAACAAGTCCTACGTAAATAACTAGTCCCTACCTCTGAGTTCAAGGATAAATAGATTAAAAAAAGGACTTGCTTCCACATTGTATATGTATTAATTACATATATTAAATGCACAGCACTGCCGTGGCTAACATTTCCTTAGGTTCTTCATGATACTTATAGAAATCCAAGTTAATATCAATGTATTAAATGATAGGAAAGTTTAAATAATCAACTAAGTTAAATGTAAGAGGTAGTTAAAATTTAGTTGGAATTGTAAAAATTACATATATAAATTGTTGAAATTGTATAATTAGGGTGTCCTAGGGTTTTGGAGGGTATTGAATCCATTTCTGCAATCAAAAATACAATTTCAATAACATAAAATCAAGATTTCAACAATAATTCATCGATAGATTTTGGCAAAAATAATCTGAAAATTGAAAAACATCTAACAATTAGTTTACTCCTTAAATCATTCATGTTCATTAAATAAAGTTGTAATGTGGTAGGTACAAAAAAAAAATATTACAGCGGTCATTAAAAATTTGAACTATTTTTATAAAAAAAATTAATGTACGTTGATTAACTAATGCAAATAGGAAACAATAGATCACATGCAAAATTAATTCCAAGCTACATTCCCAATACCTACGCCACCACCTTCACAATATAAGATCAATATGGTAATCAAATCAAAGTGTAGAGAAACCCAATTTTATATTTGTAAATATAATATTTTTTTGAAAACTTTGGTTAAAAGTTACAAATGTGATTCAGTGAACTACAACTAATACAAAGTCGATAGTGACTAAATACAATATATTCTACATTGTAGGGATAATAAATAACAATGCAAGCAACCTACACTCAACTATGGGTTAAAAAACATTATATAATAATTAAATAATGCCAAATGTTTAATGAGTATAAAAATTCCCACATCAATTTCCTCGGTTAAAAAGAAAGAAAATAAAATAAAATTATTTAATTGAAATAATCTCTCAATTAGTCAAATCTTGCTAGCATAGTTGGTTTCGACATGTTCTGCATGGCAACCTGAGTTCAAACCCCACAAGGTAGCTGGGATGAGACATTTAAAATCCATCCATGTTAAGGGTTGGTGTGGCCTAGGCCAGGTGCAATCCCCGGGTGATTTTGACAGCTTAGATACACCTAGGTTGCGGTTTCTTAAACCACAAAGTCACAAACAAACTAGCAAATAAAAACAAAACAAAAAATCTTACAATTGATATTACCAAATATTATATTCATGCATGCATGTATCCCCATAACATATAAAAATGTGTCAATAATTCAACATTGTTATGCACATCCGCATCAAATGAATAGACAATAAATGTAATACAACAATAACCAAACTATTTTTATAGAGTAGATTAACGTTTTATGTTTTGGACCATCTTTTTGGTGATTTTCGGTCAAAATCCAGTTAAAATGATTGGAATTACATATATACGTTGTTGAAATTGCATAAATTGGGTGCTAAAGGATATTTGAGGACATTGAATCCATTTTTTTAATTAAAAATACAATTTGAATAATGAAAAAACATGATTTCACCAAATATTTTATCATCGCATTTCGACAAAAATGACCAGAAAAATCCAAAACGTAGAAAGCTTAACCAACTCCATTTTTTATAAGTGCATTGAGTTTGCTTGATTACCAAACATCATAAAATACAAAATGATGTTGAAACATAAAAAAAAAATACAACTATATAATATACTATTTTTTAAGTGGAGAAATGTCAACCCCTGCTATTATGGAGATTCATGGTGTGGCCAGAATTGCATAATTCACTCAATCATTAAATAATTAATACATAGAGGTTCAACAACAACATCATTTCACTTACAAAAATTGAATTGGGATAGGGAAGATAACACTCATTCTTCTAAATTACCCAAACTATATCTATTATTATTATTATAATATCTATAAAGTGGAGAAAAAATTTAAAATTTACAAGTTTTCTAAAATTATTTATTTACGTATAGCTCAAACATACTTAACTTTAATAAGTTAATAAATTATTTATTACTCTTTTGTTGTTTACAAATAAATGTTCTTAACCATAATAAAAATAAAAATTATAAAATATGAGAAGCAACTTGCAAAGTCAATATAAATAAAAATTATAAGATATGAAAAGACAACATGCAAAGTCAATATATAATACACATATTATGTGTGACATTGAATAAGTGTAGCATTGTAATCCAACACGTTCGTTTTTCACTCATAATACTTTATTTTGTTACATCTAGTTTGCAAATTGTCCACGTGTAATTTGGATGGGACAATTAGATCAAGATATTTACATAACGTTTCACAATCCATTAACATATTTTTTGAAAAACAAAGCTTTGCTCAAAGAACGATTAAATTTTGCATTTAAAAGGTGTCGTAGCTCAAGTGTTCAATGCAAAATAAAAAGGGCTTTTTGGAAGGCAATTATCCAAAAAGATATTCAAAATCTAAAGAGTTTGTAGTTGATATTATATTATCTTCTCCTTCCCTTTGAATACCAAAATACTGAATACCTTTGAATGAATAATATAGTTTTTTAGTAGGTTTTTAAAACAAGTCTTTTAAGATATTTTGTTTAACATAAGAAAACATAGTATTAAGGAAATGTGTGTTCACTGTATACTTTATGTCACGTCCCCTTCCATCAATCTAGTGCAAGGAAAGAAACATGACCAAACATACCAAGTTTATTTAACAATCTCAGCCTCATATATTACTAAGAAATTTATGGATAATTAAAAATTTATGTATACATATTCATACTCAATAAACACAGTGGAATTAAACACTATATACACATACAGTTTCATTATGCATATAACAGTCATCAATTATCACATTGCATAAAATATGATGCCTTTCATTTCATCAACATGAACAATTATCATTCAGAATTAACACATTGCAAAGCACATAAAGCATATAATTTAAACCACATAGAACACTTATCTTTGAGATGAAGTTGTCCAAACAACTGGCTATGTGAGAGCAACATTCCACCCAACCATAGACCTCTGTCCAGCCTATATTCTTTCAGCTGAGAGATCACCCCCGAACTAGGTTGTGTATCCACTAAAGAGGAACTAAACAGACTCACTCATAGCCATGGTTTCACTCAAACAATCATGCTAAGCCAACACACAGTTGGGTTTATCAAGCATGCAATAAACAAATGAGGAGGATGCTAAGCCAGTGAGCTCAACCACAGAGCTACAGGCATCTCAAATGAACTCAACAGTCATGGCACCCACAATACCTACCTCACCCAACACAAGGAAGGTCCCCTTCTCTGCTGCACAGTCCCTCAGGCGTCCCTTCCCTCCAGTGCTATTCAGGGTGGGCATAGAAAGGTCCAGCTGCTAATTCCTTGAGATTCCAGCCTTCACTGGGTTTATCAAGTAAACCCAATCTTTGTTCAATCATTTACACTTGGATTTCCCACAATTCTGTCATCAAATAACTCAATCCCGTCATTGGATTTCTGGGCTATAAAAATTGGGTTTTCCAATGGATTTCGAGATATCTAATACTCTCAATTTCGCCCCAAGGTTCATATCTATGGATCCCCCATTGGATTTCACTGTCCATACCAAATTCTGGGCATTTATGGCATTTCAAAACGTGGGTTCTTGCAAAGTTGTGATTTCTAGTTTTTCTCACTGCGGAGCATTCGTAATGGATGAAAACTGAAGCTGTGATCTTCAACAATGGAATAAAAATGAGGAAGAACCTACTCCCATGAGGTAAGGTGACTTGTGGTACAAGAAAAACAGAGCCCATACCTATCATACGAATTTCTGGGCTACCCATGCTCCATTGAAGCCGTGGACTGATTTATCAACAACTTTCTTACAACAGAAATAAATGTTAGCAAGGAAATTCAAATGGGTTCTCAAAATGACATTTGGTAGCATATGGTTCAATCCCACAACCCCCTCACCACTCCCTAGTGGAATACACATGGCCCCTTCTCATTAGTTGCTTCCATAGCTAGTTTTGGTATTTTATTGCAATATTAAATATTTACATTATTTTACAATATTCCATGGCTTAATAGCACATGAATAACAAAATGTCAAATGTTTGTCCATTTTAAATAAAATACGAACATACACTAGCGGGGCCTTGGCCTTGAGCTCCACGCTAGGGAAACATACATCGCATGTATACAATATTTACATTAAAAGCCAATATATCACAAGGGTCAAAATTGAGGTATTACATTCCCCTCCCCCTTAGAACAACACTGTCCTCGGTGTTCTCAAAACTGAACAAAAATGGGAATGTCTCTCTCATGGCATCCTCCAACTTTCATGTAGCGTCATCGAGACTAAGGTACTCCCATTGGATCTTTACCTGCCTGATGGCTCTATTCCAGAGCAAGGTGACCTTCTTGTCGAGGATGTGCATAGGCTCTACTTGGAACTCTCCCTCGGGTTCCACCTGTATCACATTCCAATCAATCATATGATTATGATCATGTACATACTTTTTAAGTAAAGATACATGGAAAACATTATGAGCTCTTATATTAGCAGGAAATGCAACTCTATATGCAACTAGCCCTATCCTATCTAGGACTTCAAATGACCCACAATATCTTGGTGCCAACTTGGCACAACTCCCCAACTTGAGAGAACTCTTCCTTGGTTTCACTCTTAAATAAACATGGTCCACAATCTGAAATTTCTTATGCACTCTTTTCAAATATGCATAACTCTTCTGCCTGTCCCGAGCTGTCTTTAAATTCTGCCTGATCTTAAAAACTTCCTGTTCCATTTCCTTGATCATCTCTGGTCCAAGTACTACCTTGTTCACCGGGCTATCCCAATTCACTGGATTCCTGCATCCCTTACCATACAATGCCTCAAATGGACTCATCCCCAATGATGCTTGATGTCCATTATTGTATGCAAATTCTACCAAGTGTATGTAATCTTCCCACTTGGATGGTTTATCCATCACATACATTTTCAGCATGTCTTTAAGAACCCGATTCACCCTCTGTGTTTGGCCATCTGTTTGAGGATGATATGATGTACTGAAATTCAATCTAGTTCTCAATTCCTGAAATAATCCCTTCCAGAAATTGGAAGTGAATTTAGTATCACGATCAGAAACGATTGCATTGGGCAATCCATGCAATCTGAATATCTCTCTCATGAATATATTTGCAATGTCATTAGCCTTGTGAGTGGACTTGACTGGAATAAAGTGAGCTACCTTTGATAGCTTGTCCACCGCAACCATGATTGAATCATGCTTCTTCACTGTCATGGGAAGACCTATTATGAAATCCATAGAGATCACTTCCCACTTCCACTTTGGAATGGGTAAGGGCTGCAACAATCCTGTTGGATGTTGGTGCTCTACCTTGACTTGTTGGCACTTTTGACACCTAGCAATGTACTCAGCTATGTCCTTCTTCATACCATGCCAAAAATATTGTTTTCTTGCTGCTGTTATAGTTTTCTAATATCCTGGGTGTCCAGAATATGGCATTTGATGTATTTCATCCATCACAAGCTTCTTCGAATCTGCACTATTTGGAATGTACAGTCTGGTACCATGATAAATGAGAACATCATCATCACCCAGCTGATATCTTGCACATGCTTCATCCACATTACCCTGCTGCAACTTTTCTTTAATTTGAATGCAAGTTTCATCACCATTTTGGGCTTCAAGAACTCTTGTCTTCAAATCTGATTTACACACACTAAATCCTGCAACATAAAATTTTCTGCTAAGAGCATCTACAACCTTATTCTCTTTCCCTTTTACATGCTTGATTTCAAAATCAAATTCACAAAGGAATTCCATCCACCTAGCTTGCCTAGCATTCAAGCTTGTCTGATCAAACAAATACTTCAAACTCATGTGGTCTATTCTAAGCTCGAATCTTCTCCCCATCAAATAATGTCTCCACATCTTGAGAGCATGTACTATGGCTGCTAATTCTAAATCATGTCTGGCATAGTTTTTTTCATTCTCTTTTAATTTCCTTGACTCGTAGAAAATCACAAATCCTTCTTGCATGAGCACTCCACCTAGCCTTTCAATGCAAGAATCTGTGCACACTACAAATCCTTCTTTGGATCCGCTAGCTTCAAAATAAGAGCGCTGGTAAGTAACTCCTTTAACTACTGAAAACTTTTCTCACATTTTTCAAACCATACAAACTTGATATTTTTTCTTTGCAATGAAGTGATTGGATGAGCTATCTTGGAGAAGCCTTCAATAAACCTTCTGTAGTAACCAGCAAGACCCATAAAAGATCTAACATCTGAAACATTCTTGAGAGTAGACCAATCCATGATGGCATTAATCTTCTCTGGATCAACTGCAATTCCTTCATCAGAAATGATATGACCCAAATATTGCACCTTCTTTTGGTAAAACTCACACTTGCTTAACTTGGCATACAGCTGATGTTCTCTAAGTACTTGCAACACCATCCTTAGATGCTCCTCATGTTCTCCTTCATTCCTTAAATAGACAAGAATGTCATCCAAGAACACAATCACAAACTTATCCAAATATTTGTTAAATACACTATTCATGAGACACATGAATGTAGCAGGTTCATTGGTAAGACCAAATGGCACCACAGTGAACTCATAATGACCATATCTAGTTTTGAAAGTTGTCTTGTGGATGTATTCCTCCTCAAGTCAATCTTGGAAAACACTTTAGCTTCCTTCATTTGATCAAATAAGTCATCAATCCTTGGAAATGGATATTTGTTCTTGAATGTCACTTTATTTAGCTATATATAATCAATACACAACCTTAAAGTCTCATCCTTCTTCTTAACAAATAACATCGGTTCTCCCCAAGGAGACACACTAGGCCTGATATACCTCTTGTTCATTAACTCTTGTAGCTGCATCTTCAACTCTACCAATTCCGGTGTGCCCATTCTATAAGGAGCTTTGGAATTTGGTGCTGCCCCTAGGACAAGATCGATGGTAAAATCAATATCTCTCTTTGGTGGTAGTCCCGACACTTCATCCGGAAACACATCTTGAAATTTTTGCAACAATGAGAAATCTTCTATCCTTGGTCCTTTGTCCTCTGACGAATCTAATATATGAAGTGCATATAATTGACAACCTTTCTTATAAAACGTTTTCAACTGTAAGGCTAAAATCTGTCTTACTGAAACTTGCTTGGGAATTCCTCTTACCAATCTTGGTCTTCCCTCTTCATCAATACATTCAAGTGCTTTCTCATAATAGTCCAATTTGGCCCTATGCTTTTCCAACCAATCCATGTCAATTAAGGCATCATAAGATCATAATGGTAGTACATTTAAATCTGCATGTCTGTGGAGTCCATTCAATTCTATGGGGCACTCCACCACTACATCACTAACTTTTATCTTGGTCCCTATGGCTAATTGAATTAACCAAGACTTATTGTGCTTCACTTTTCTAAGAGAACAACCTTCAACCACTTTTGGAGAAACATAACTATGAGTAGATCCTGGATCAATCAAAACAAAAATAGATTGCTTAGCAATCTTACCTTCAACTTCCACCATTGATAATTGATGATCTGCCTAATGATTATCCAACGCTGCATAAATTCGAGGCATTGCCCTTGCCATGTTCTCCACTATTGATGCTCCCTTTAAATTGTGCAACCTTCGGAGATTCTCCTTTCGATGTGGACAATCCTTTAGCATGTGTTTTCTCCGCATCCCCAACATTGAAGTGGTCATTTTGATGTCTTATCTGCTGCTACTGCTGGCTTGAATCAACTCCTTACTTGTTGCCCCTGTGGAAAGGTTCTGGGATGACTTTTGAATGGTTGTTTGAAGCCACTTTTCTTTTGATCAAACCTCCCTCTTGGCTTTCCTTTCCATGCCGGGTTAACCTCCGATTTTCCTTTATTCTGCTCATAGTAATGCATTGCCATTCTAATGGCTTCATCAAGACTTGGTGGATTAACAAACTCAATTCTATCTCTGAAACTTTAAGGTGGACTCTCAAGGAAGCATTGGATTTTTACTCTCTCATCTTTAATGTAATCCACACACCTCAGTAATTCCAAAACTTTATGGACATGTTCTTCCATAGATTTTTGTCCCAACTTGAATTCATTGAACTATTTTCTCTTATTGTCATAATACCTAGCAGAAAGGTATTTTTCTTTGCAATACTTCTTAAATCTCTCCCATCTGATCTTCCTTTCACTGATCCCTTTCACTTGCAAGAGGTTATCCCACCAAATTGAAGCTCTACCATTTAGATTGTAAATGGAAATTCTGGTCCTTTCATTTCCAGAGTAGTCCTAAATTCTGAAATATTTCTTCATTCCAAGAAGCCATGCCTTTGCCTCTTGGCGAGTCGTGCCTTCTCCATCAAATGTGGGAGGCCTTGCCTTCCTGAATTCTCCTTGTGGGATGCCTTTGAACTTCTTTCTTCCATCTAATCTCCTGGGCATATGCCTTTGACTTCTTTGAGAACCTCTGGAGTCACATGATTGGCTAGAAGAAGATCTAGAGGAAGGTGTTCTAGGCTTCTTGCTCACAGAACTCTTCATTAGGCTTGGAGTCCTCTTCTTTGAACGACCTCTAGAGTGACTCTCTGCATCTCTTCCTTCTTCACCTACATTGCTTGGGTTGGACCCAAGGTTTATCTTCTGCTACATATCAGTGAGTCTTTGCAAAATAGCAGCATTGAAATGGTTTTCTTCTTCTTGAGCCTTCATCGACCTTTCATTGAAGCTCACCATGGTTTCAACCAAATTCTGAGGAGTTACTTGCTCCATTCTCCCATTGGATTCAGTCTCAGCATTTCCTTCTTGCACATTTTCTCCTAGAACATCTTCTTCATGCTCATAAGGATCCTGATCATCATTTATGGTCACCATTTTTCTTTGTAGACTCTCTTCCCTGTATGCTACTTCTGCTACACTATTAAATCTTATGAGCTGCAAGCACTGTGCATTATGAAAATATTTGTTAGACATCTTAGGAATGCTTATAGAAACATAAACAATCAATATTTAACATAATCAAACTCATAGAATCATTTACAGAGTTAATATGTCTTCATTTCTTTTGCTCATTCATGCAATTCTGGAAATTACTCATATTGTCAACAATATGTCAAAACAGTCACTAGCACTTTTCTGCTTTAATTGTCTATGGGGTATGATAACCTCATTCAAATTCTGGTCATGCACCATTGTTCCCTGCTGGATAAGTTTTCCAATGCCTATCCACGTGCTCCATTCCGACTTCGGGTGTGGAAACTACATCATTTCAAAAATGACAATTTTCACCACAATTCTACACTTTTTACACAGTTGAAAAATATCCTGAACTGCCAACTTCATCCACCTGTAGAAGCAAATATGGAAATATTCAGGAAAACTTTTCTACTGGGAGAAGTTAGTTCATACAACAAGGAACACTCAGAAACTCACGGATCTCTGTTCTGATGCACCATTCATATTTTATAAACTTCTGGGTTTGACTATTTTTCACTTTTAACATTTTTCCAAAATTTCAAATTTTGGGCCAAAAATGGCTATTTCCCAAACGGTGCATTTTTGGAAAATCTTTGTCTAACGAAAAATGTTTGTTTTACTTCAAATAAGAAATGTTTAGTTCAGTCAATTTCTTGAATCCTTCATCTAAGGTCTCTTTCATCTACTACAAGCTTTTCAAAATCTCCAAAAAGTGGCCCAGAATAGTGCTTTTTGGCCTTCTCACTCACCCCGATTCCACATCCTTTGAATTTTGGCTCCAAAATTCCAAAATTAACACCGTGCCTACTCCATTATCGCTCCATATCCGTTTCAGCTCAATCCGACCTTCTGTCAATCGTCGGAACACTTATTTATAAAAGCCATTAATTCTAATTTTATGCCAAATTGGGGCATAATGGGCTCAAGATCTTCACTAGACCTTTCATGGCTTCCGTTAATGTGCTTAGAACGCCACTGAACTCATCCAATTCTGATCCCGCAAGCTCCTGCAATCCAAAAATCAATTTTTGGACTCTATACTTTATTTTATTTGTTATTTTTTAATCCCGCAATCCGCAGGTTCCGCAACCCGCAATCCCGTAATCCGTACTGCGGGTGCGGAAATGCTAATTTTCCAACCTGGGACTGCTCCACCCCGCAATCCCGCATTGCGGAAACACCTCCATTTTGCAATGCAGGTTCGGAATTGCGGAAACCCAAAACGCAAATTTTAAAACTACGTTTCCGCAACCCACAAGCCTCAATTGTGGAAACACCTCCCTTCCGCAATGCGGGTTCGGAATTGTAGAAATCCAAAATGCAAGTTTGAAAACTTAACGTTTCCGCAACCCGCAATCCGTAATTGCGGAAACACCTCCATTCCGCAATGTAGGTTCGGAATTGCAGAAACCCAAAACACAAATTTGAAAACTTAACGTTTCCACAACCCACAATCCGCAATTGCGGAAACACCTCCATTCTGCAATGCGAGTTCGGAATTGCGGAAATCCAAAATGCAAGTTTGAAAACTTAACGTTTCCGCAACCCGCAATCCGCAATTGCAGAAACACCTCCATTCTGTAATGTGGGTTCGGAATTGCGGAAATCCAAAATGCAAAATTTTGGAAATCCTCATTCCCGCAATCCGCAACTATGGAAACACTTATGTTTCCTGCAACTTGCGGGGTTCATATCTCCTTCGTCCCTTAACCAAATGAGATGAGTCTGGTACTGTTGGAAAGCTCTTGCAGAGCTCTATGCAATGATGTGATCCCCTGCCCCACCTAAGAACTCTGATTCTGCCATTTTTCCAATCAAAAATGATTCCAAAACATCATCAATACTGCATTAAAACATTCTGTTACTTGTCTGCAAACTCAAAGTTTGGCCCAAGCAGCCCCAATGCTGCAACATGGGCTCTAATACCACTCTGTCACATCCCCTTCCATCAATCCAGTGCAAGGGAAGAAATATGACCAAGCATACCGGGCTTATTTGACAATCTCATCCCCATACATTACTAAGAAATTTATGGATAAATAAAAACTTATTTATACATATTCATACTCAACAAACACAGTCGAATTAAACACTATGTACACATACAGTTTCATCATGCATATAATAGTCATTAATTATCACATTGCATAAAACAGGATGCCTTTCATTTCATCAACATGAACAATTATCATTCAGAATTAACACATTGCAGAGCACATAATGCATATAATTTAAACCACATAGAACACTTATCTTTGAGATGAAGTTGTCCAAACAACTGGCTATGTGAGAGCAACATTCCACCCAACCATAGATCTCTGTCCAGCCTATATTCTTTCATCTGAAAGATCACCCCCGAGCTAGGTTGTGTATCCACTAAGGAGGAACTAAACAGGCTCACTCACAACCATGGTTTCACTCAAACAATCATGCTAAGCCAACACACAGTTGGGTTTATCAAGCATGCAATAAACAAATGAGGAGGATGTTAAGCCAGTGAGCTCAACCATAGAGTTACAGGCATCTCAAATGAACTCAACAGTCATGGCACCCACAATACCTACCTCACCCAACACAAGGAAGGTCCCCTTCTCTGCTGCACAGTCCCTCAGGCGTCCCTTCCCTCCACTACTATTCAGGGTGGGCATAGAAAGGTCCAACTGCTAATTCCTTGAGATTCTAGCCTTCACTGGGTTTATCAAGCAAACCCAACCTCTGTTCAATCATTCACACTTGGATTTCTCACAATTCTATCATCAAATAACTCAATCATGTCACTAGATTTATGGGCTATAAAAACTGGGTTTTCCAATGGATTTCGGGGTATCTAATACTCTCAATTTCGCCCCAAAGTTCATATCTATGGATCCCCCATTGGACTTCACTGTCCATACCAAATTCAGGGCGTTTATGGCACTTCAAAACGTGAGTTCTTGCAAAGTTGCGATTTCTGGTTTTTCTCACTACTAGGCATTCGTAATGGATGAAAACTGAAGCTGGGAGCTTCAACAATGGAATGGGAATGAGGAAGAACCAACTCCCATGAGGTAGGGTGACTTGTGGTACAAGAAAAACAAATCCCATACCTATCATATGAATTTATGGGCTGCCCATGCTCCATTGAAGCCATGGACTAATTTCTCAACAACTTTCTTACAACATAAATAAATGTCAGCAAGGAAAGTTAAATGGGTTATCAAAATGACATTTGGCAGCATATGGTTTAATCCCACAACCCCCTCGCCACTCCTTAGTGGAATACACATGGCCCCTTCTCATTAGTTGCTTCCATAGCCAATTTTGGTATTTTATTGCAATATTATATATTTACATCATTTTACAATATTCCATGGCTTAATAGCACATGAATAACAAAATGTCAAATGCTTGTCCATTTTAAATAAAATACGAACATATACTAGTAGGGCCTTGGCCTTGAGCTCCACGCTAGGGAAACATACATCGCATGTATACAATATTTACATTAAAATCCAATATATCACAAGGGTCAAAATTGGGGTATTACACTTCATTCTACTTCTCTAGTGAAGGATTGGCTTCTTGTTCACTCCATTCCATATACATATTTCCAAGAGTTTGTTGCATTAAATCTTCCTCTTTAGCTTCATCTAAAACTAACCCAACTAACATTCTTCGGGAAGAAACTTGTGATTGTAAGTTTATGAATCATTCTACATTATGTCTTTAAATTTTCAATTTGACGTTTTTGCTAAGTCACAAACTCTAGAACTTTTGCATACCAATTGTTGTGAGCTTCTTCTTGGGAGAACATTTTGGTCATTGCGTTGAAGATGGATGTCGTGTTATCAACCAACACGCTTTCAAGCCTCGTTAAAACATGATAGATGGCCAAATTTTCATAGAGAGGGTAGCGTCATGGATAGTTGTGGTTATCCATTTGATCCAATTCCCAAGTTGCAATTGAAGGTTGTTTAAACTAAATAGTAAGTTGATTTTCATATTGTAGAGATTCTCAGTTGATAACATAGAAGATTGTTTAATGAGATTCTTCTAAACTTTCAATTGAGAATATTTATGTTCTCTTAGTTGAGAGTCTTCTAACTCAAGAAAACTCTAGCATGAGAGAGTTTAGCAAAAAGTTAAATGCTCAATTGAGAGATTTTGAAATGTTTTGGCCAAAATAATTAATTCTCACTTGATAATATGTTAATATTAATTGAGAAATTTCATTGACTAAACTCTTGGACGAGAGTTTGGAACCTAGTACAATTCCACAAGCTTCTTGCTGAAAAGTATTACTCGTATTCACATTGTCACCCTTTAATTCTTTTATTGTTGCCTTCAATTTGTTGACTAATTTTTATTCATAATGATGTTGATGATAATGATCATTAATATGCACTTAGGCCAACTTTGGTCCATGAAACTTTAAGAAAAATGATAAGGAGTTAATTGATTTGTTTAGAATTGTATTTCTGTGCTCGAAAAGATTACAGAGAATTTTTCTTAAATCTTTGTAGTTTTGATGAATTAACCAGTTAGGAAGATCAATAGTGTCACAAATATTTTGAAATTGAGATCTTATGTAGGCATATGCATCACAGTATAAGAGAAATTACTTTTCATCATCCACCTTCTTAGTATCAAAAAAATGACAAACTCTTTCATCCCATGACATTGTAGGGATTACCCAACATCATGTTTTGTTGTGGAGCTCATTTAAGTCCGTTGTTATTTTAACAATGTTATTTTTCTTCTTTAATCTATCTACAATAGAAAGATATTCTTGATATTTTAGATGGGGGTTAATGACCTCTTTATAGTATCTTAATTTTATCTTATCATCTACTCTTTATCGAACCACATTGTCTCCTTAAATTAGATGTGGTAGTATTTTTAATGGTATCAATATTTTGCAAAGTGACATCTTCCATTATTCTCCAATGGTTTAGCCAACACAACATATTTATGCCAACCCTTATTAATTCATAGGTGGCTTTGATCGAAGTTTGAGGAAATCTTAGGAAGCATCTTGCATTTGATGTTAGTTGTCTTTTGCTTGTACATTAGGTACCTAGTCATAGCCATACTCTCAATAGGGGAAAGGAAAGCTTCTATGATGAAGGTAAGATAAGGTGTAATGCTTTTAATTTTAAGATTATAGATTGTAGAATGCTTTAGGATTTACTCAATTTTCCTCCACAATTCTCTAGAGATACCACAACCCCAAACTTCACATCCATGTAGGATAATAGTAGTGACAAGAGTCTTCAAGAGGAGTTCATTTTCTTCCCACTTTTTACAATTATTTTCAAGACCAATATATGTTTTCCACCTCCATTAATCATTTTCTCAACACTTTAGTTCTAATTAATCTTGTGACGAGTTTAAATCCAAGATATTTATATGAATTAACTTTCTATAAGTTGTTATTGTCATACAAAAAATTAGTTAAGTGATAATTTTAGATTTGATTATCATAACCTTTATTTTATCAATGTTTATTAACATGATCATGTTAACACAATTTTTTTTAGAATTTTTAGTTGTTTGTCGAGATGAAAGAGACATCTCCATATCACTATAAAAACAATATCATCAAATAAAAAAAGATAACCAATATTCCAATTAAAATAGTGCTTACACAAGCAACACTATTTTAATTAACCAATTCATTTCATTTTTCAAATTTTTTACTAAAAAAAATAAACTTTCTACTCATTTTTAAAAACTTTGCCCATCTCCTCATTGGAAAGAGTGTATCTCCTTCCATGCTTTTAAAAATATATGCCAACGGGATGAGGCATGCCTCAAACTTCTTAGTCTCTTGAACTTTCTTATTAAATGGAGAAGTAAAAACTTTAAAGCAATAGAATGCACTCGTGACTTACGAAAAGAAATATTGACATATTAAAGTCGATAACAATTTAGTATTTCAAATTTCATACCAAACATAATAACATTTGAAATTGCATCAACCTTTGTTACCTGACTACCAAGTTCAGCCTAAGTAAAACCTAGGTTTGTTACCAAAAACAACATAGGCTATTACCAACACAAACCCATCTAAATATAAATCTGGTTGCATATCTTCAATTCCAATATTCGATATGTCAACCATTTGTGTGAATTCAAAATATGCCTCCTCAAGTAAGACTTGGGTTTCAATGGGTTTATGATAGTTCTCATATATTTAATGCACCCTATGTCCTATCTAGATTCAAGACACCATTACACCGACACACTCATATAAATATTTAGACTACACATTGCTTCTCTTAAACTAAACCCCAAGAGCTACAGAACATAGTGACCAAGGCTTATCATAACCAATACTAGATAGAAAATTTTGGGATGACCTAACTAGAATTGTGCCCATAGAATCTGCCATGCACATCTTGCAACTTACCCTAAGGAATACGAGAGAAGATCAATTTAGCAAGTAGTTGGAATGTAGGTTGTGTAATACACATGCAAGTGTCTCTTTTGAGCTATCATTCAACTCCATGAGTTCATGCCTTTCCAGTACTTGATTTTTGTGTTGATAACTTGGTCACAATCAATGGTGATAAATTTGTAGTAGTCCTCTTGAATACCATTGAACCAATTGCATTCCAGAGAGTCAGAATAGCTGTTGACAAGACAGTCCAAAAGACCAATCTGTAAAGTCTGATCAATCTCTAATAGCATAAATTTATAGTTTTAGACTAAATAGATCATATTTTGGTCCCAAGCTTGGAAAATCGAATGTAGATTGTTATCGATCTTGTTCAATAAACATATGAACTAAAGAAGTGGGGCATTGTGGAAAACATGGGTTGCAAACAAAAAATGTTTAAAGAATCTTTTTACTTTGATAAGATTTGGTCAAATTTATAATATAAATAATATAATTTAATTTTAAAATTACAACTTATCAAATATTAAATTGAAATATAAAATCCTAAAATTCAGTTGAAGATTCTTTGATAATTTGGAAAGTATGTAGATAGTTTGTAGCATTGAATTGTCTCTTGAGCTCGAGCAAGGTGCGACTCGTGCAAGTTGATGTTGATGTGTCTTCATACCACACAAAATTCTATTCTAGCAAGGTTAACTTTTGCAAGAATTATAATCCATATCGTGGTATATACATACATATTGCCTCCTAATTATGTCCGATATATGTGATAAATTCCACATTGGTACAAGGTATATTTTTTAAGTCATGGTCATGGTATATTCATCAATGTTTTCCCTCAACTGGTAGGAAGAAACTCTTCATGAGTAGGACACATCATGTATTTCCGAGGATACTTACTTGTAATTCCATTATCCTTATTTTGGGTATTGAGATTATTTGGTAAAGGCCAATACTTGTAATAGAACAGGGACTTATTGATACTTTCAAGGTCGGTAACACCCCATGTCGGTGACTTGTTTTGGTGTTCTTTGGTGCTTATTTATTGTTCATGATGAGATAATATTTCTTCACTTTGGCAATGCCTAAACGACCTATGCATAAGGAGCCTATGGAAAATAGAATGAATTAGAAACACTAATATATTTTTCCATATTTAGTTTTTAGGATTAAATTTGAATAAAAGAAAAGACCAAGACTTAAAAATCCATAGAGTGCCAATCACATAATTTGCTTACAGCTTGTGTAAAGTTGCCTGCCAAGAAAAAAGAAAATCCAATTACAAGTCAATTCTCATTCATTAACACATATGCCATACTTGCCGCATCCAATCGGAGTTGTATAAGGGCTAACTAAAACGCCCCCGACTTACCGGAATCCGGCAGAGCAATTCTTGTCAAATGGCAATTTGAAGTGTTCAGATCGCAATTTTGGCGACCTGGGTAGTTTTAAAATTGGGCAATTAGTCTAGAATAGGCGATCTCAATTGCAGAAATTACAAAGTTGCGAAAATAGCAATTTCCATCAATAATTTTAACCGATTTTTATCCCAAATCGTCGGAAAAGCGGGGTGTTTTGGTTGTCTTTTATCCTACGCGCATCTAATCAATTCTTGTTGGCACGCATGCAAGTGGCGGTGTCATTCAAGAAAAGTGTCAATTGTTTCCAACATAATGAAAGCAATTGCGCTTGGCGCTGGCGAGTTTTAGTGCTATGACAAGTTAAATTGACATTAGTTTTCTTAACAATGGGAATTTCAAATCTGTGATAGAAATAATAGAATTTAATATCTAAAACAACTTAAATATTTAAAATCCATTTTATGTATGTAATACATGAAGCCGTCCTGAAGATCATGTGCAGAGGTCGTTGGGAAGGGTGACACTATAGTTTTATTTTTGACAAATATTAAATTTAATATGAAACTATTACAAAACATTTACAAACACTATTAGTTTTTACTTTTATTAATATAAAAGTCAAACAAGTATAGCGACCAATCAATCGTTATATTCTCTGCATGGCAGTGACTAATAACTAAATGATTGTAAGGAAAAATGTTACTCTCCCCACCTGAATTCAAATTTCACTTTATAACATGTTTGTTCAGTGGATGATGATCGATATATAATCTATTCATTAATATATAGATAGATAGATAGATGTACATATTTATTGTGTAGGTAATTAGTTTTCTTAATTGGATGTAATTGAGTGATTGTAAAGAAAAATATTATCTCCTCATTTGAATTCAAATTTTATTTAGTGGCATGTTTGTTCTTAGTGAATTAATTGTTAAAACATGATCAATAATCTATTCACTAATATCTACTTAAATTTCACGATGATTCTTTCAATTATAGAAGATCTTGATAATTTAGTAATTAATAATTAATTAAAAACATATTAATATGATTATGAAAAAAATATTTACATATGAATAGTTAAACCAAAATATTTATAATAATAAAAAACAGTAAGCATGATGCACATGATATGAATATCATATAAATACCTATAAAGTTTAATAAAAACACTACATTCACTAATTACAAATACATGAACAAGATTTAGAAAAAGATTTTAATAACATCACATTGACCATCATAATCAATTTGTCTTATCTAAATATATGCATATGAAACCTCTACAAACATCCATCTCTGATACCCATAATTATCTTGCTAAAATGTATTGTTATTCAAAGAACAATCATTTATAACTGCATGAAGAAAAGAATGTAAACACAAATACAACCAAATATAGATTGAGATGATAATAATAAGAAAACCAATAATGAGTCAATCAATGGCTAGTGGGTACCAACCATCGATCCAAGCAAAGGGATTTCTTTGTTTTACGAACCCAAAATCAAGCAACTTGTTAACATAAGTATATCAATTAGTGACATTAGTGTTGTTAGTAGAAGTAATGGTTGATCAATTTTGAGTGCTAGATAAGTAATTTCACTAGGTGGAAAACATTCAAGGCCATTTTGTTGGAGATATTAAAAATCCACCTCTATCCATGTTCTAAATGAAGAGGCTTGATTAGTCGATATATGAGGTAAATAAATGTGTAAATTTGGGTTGATTAATTCGAATGAGTTCGAACACCATTTTCAAATGGTTTAAGGGTCACTTAGAGAGTTGATCCAATCAATTGTTGGTCAATGATGAAACCCACACCACATAATCCTCAAATCAATATTCAATTCATTGGTTTGAACACTATCGCTTTCTTTAAACCCTTACGCCATACCACCTGCTACTTGAAGCGTATACTAGACTTACTGCTACATGAAGAGAATAGAAAGATTACTACAATCTCTCTTTGAATCATCCTTCCTCATGTTGTAGATGTTGGAATGTGTAATGTTAATATTGCAAGTGTAATGATGTCTAGTGTGATGTTGTAACATGTTATGAATCATGTCTTATCTAGTAAAGGAAGGCATAATTCTCTCTATCCTATGTAAAAGGATTTATCCCACATGCATCATGGAGTAATATTCTCCTATTACCATTCATTATATAAGGAGGTATAAAATCATTTATCCCACATGTATTATGGGATGTAATTCTTCTATACCTCTAGTTATATAATAGAGGTGAAGGAGACCCTTTGGGTATCATGTTGAATGCTATTGTGAACAATATTGAAAAGTTGTGACACACATATGTGGGTGGAGATCAAGTGTAAGATTGGGTATTTCTGAAGAATAAAGAAGATCATACCTTCCCATGGATGTTTACCCATTTAGGGTTTTACCACGTATATCTGGTATATTATTTCTTTTTCTCTTGTCTTTTACTTACTATTTAATTATTTGGTGCTTGTATGGATAGAAGGATAGACTAGTAGATTCTTGCTATTGATTTGCATGTTAGCAAAGTTATTATTGTATGTTTTTGAATATTTCTCAATATTCTAACATGATATCAGAGTTGGTTATTGTGCTCTACCTTCTTCGGTAATTTTTTTGTTAAGTTTTTTTCAAGCACCAAGTTCTTCAATTTTTGGGGGGGGCTCCATATCTAGTCGGTTTGCCATAGATATATACAATCCTTCTAGTTTTTCTTTACATCTGGGATTTTTCTACATGTTTGAGAATTTTTCTCAAAACCCTAACCCTCACCATTTATTTTTTAGAAAAAATTTAGACTTTTTCAAGTTTTACTTGGTTTTTTCAGTAGATCTTAGTTGAAATCCATTGTATGTACTAACCTACTACCAAATATCTATCTCTCTAGTTGTAGATCTGGTTGTTTGCATGTTTCTACTTTGTGTTGTTGTAGGTATTCATGTAGACAACTTCGGCTTTCGTGGATATATAGCTACAAGGCCTTAATAGACAGGTATGTGGTTTGCATAAAGAAAAGGTGCATATGTATGTGACCTGCCTTCACAAAAGGCGCATACCCCTGTGAATGGCCTTCTCAGATGGAATGTACACCCATTTTCAAAGTGAAATAACCATTGTAAGTTGATTATTTTTGTTGTTTCGTGCAAAGGGTTTGCAGATCTGTCGGTTTGGTATAGCAGGGTTTTGTGATAAGTGACAAATTTCTGATTTTATTCGCTATTTCTTCTATTTGTTAACTTCTTGTCTTATTGCATTAGGAGTTAGTTTCTTGTTCATCCCTATGAGTTCTAAAGTAGCTTATGTTACTGAATTAGTTGGTACTAACTATCTTCCTTGGAAGAGAAAGATGATTGACACACATTGGCATTCTCATAAAGTAAGAATTTATGGCACTTAGTTATGGGTGAACAAAAGAAACTTACTGGTGCTAAATACTTAGCTATATGTGGATATCAATGTGATCAAGCAAGAGGACTCATTGGTCAAATTGTTTTAGATGGTTTATAGGTACATATTGAGGATGAAGATAACTCGGTTGAGGTATGGAACAATTTAGTTTCTTTATTTGATAAATATAATGATGTTTCTGCTTATTATCTTGAAAATAATATTCATGAGTTAGATCCTAAATATTTGATAGAATAGAGTCATTTCTTGCTGAAATTAAAACCTACAATGGAAAATTAAAAATTGTGGTAACGATTACAAGAAAAGTGATAATGCCCTTGTTATTCTTGTAGATAAAAAGTTACCTTCTTCCTTTGATTTGTTCATCCAAACTAGGAACAGGTCTCTTGAAATGTTTATAGGTTCTATGTCAACCTCCTTTGAATATTTTTGTAAAGGTTGGACATGTTAGCAAGATAGATTAATTGCTTATGTTCAATTGACTAATGGTACAACTCTAATGGCACATAGTAAAAATAATCCTAATAAAGGTTTTACTAAAAACCCTAAATCACATACTAAGGGTTCAACCCATCACTCTTCTAATGATGCCTCTGATGATGTTGGACTAAAAATAAAGTGTTTAATCATTGTAAGTATTGTGGAAAAATCCAACCACCCTAAAAATATTTTCTTGGAACGAAGGCATGAACTTGATATAGTCAAGAAGAAATCCTATGAGGAATAATAGGTAGCTCTTTGTGCCTATTCTATTCACATAGGTAAATATTCTTCTTCTGTGGAATGGATAATGGATTTCGATGCTTCTAATCATATGAATAATACTGCTTCTTTATTTTCATCCTATGACACAAAAAATCACACAACACAGAAAGTCTCAATTAGTGATGGTAAATATATTTCAATAGTAGGATATGGTGATGTTAAAATTCCTAATGGTACATTGGAATATGTTTTTCATGTTCAAGGCATGCCCATCAATTTGATTTATATTTATTGTGCTTGTAAAAAAGGTTATAAGTTTCAAACGTGGCAAGATCAATATGCTTTAAAAGATATCAAACATAACTTCAAAGTTGTTTATTTTGGTCATGTTGATCCTGGTGTTGGTTTATATAAGTTTATTGGTTTTGACTCAATTAAAAATCAACCTTTTGTATTCCTTTGTTGCTCACACTAAATAACAAAGTAAATTATGGCATGAAATATTAGGTCACCTGAATTATAGTAAAACGCAAATGTTATCTAAAATGGCACTTGGCTTACCTTCAATTTCTTCCACTAAAGGTGTTTGTGAAGGTTGCATGCTTGGTAAACATCATAAGGAAATGTTTGATAAAGTTAAATCTTGGCATGCTAAAGAACAATTTCAAATAATTCATAGTAAAATATGTGGTCCTCTTGAAACTCCTTCGTTTTTTCACGTTGTCTATTTTCTTACTTTTATTGATGATTATAGTATAAAATATTGGGTTTTTATTTTAAACATAAAGTGAAACTTTTGGCATATTTCAAGAATTTGAATCCTTGGTTGAAAATAAATCTGGTAAAAGTATTAAGACATTGAGAACTTATAATGGTGGGGAATTCACTATAAAGGAATCTAATGCATATTTTTCTACTAAAGCATGGTATTCAACATCAGAAGATTGTTCCTTATACACCTCAACAACATGGGGTAGCTGAAAGGAAAAATAGAACTTTGGTTGAAATGGCTAGATGTATGCTTTATTCTAAAGAATTACATAAAATATTTTGGGCAGAAGCTATTTGTTGTGCTAACCATATTTTGAATAGAGTCCCTACTAAAGTAGTTTTGTAGGTTACTCCCGAATAAAAATGGAGTGGAAGGAAACCCGATATTTGTAACTTTAAGATATTTGGAAATGAATGTTAGGCCCATATTCCGAATGAAAAATGGAAAAAAGTTAGATCCCAAATCTCACAAATGTGTTTTAATTGGTTATAGTGAGGATTCCAAAGCTTACAGGTTATTTGATCCATCTACCCAAGGTGTTATCATCTAGTGAGATGTTCAATTCAATGAAGTATCTCATCCACTTGAGTCTGTTGAACCTCATGTTACCTTGAATTTTCCTTCATCTTTTGTTGCTCCTATATATTTCCCCTTCCTCTATTGTTATGCCTGATATGGATCCTAGTTGTTCACCTTCTTATTCAAGTGACCCACCTGAAGTTTCCAAAGATACTAGAGTGTTTCCCAACACTACGTTTCTTCATGTTTGGGCCCATAAAACTCTCGAATCCACATGTATGACTCATTAATGAAGAACAAGACTTGCACTCTTGTTCCCCTTCCTCCTAGAAATAATTTAATTGGTTGCAAATGGATTTATAAAAACAAAGTTTACTACATAAGGATAGATTGAAAAATATAAATCCCAGTTACTAGCAAAAGGTTTTTCTCAACAAGAAGGTATATATTACACTGAAACCTTTGCTCCAGTTACTAAAATAAACACAATAAGAATCCTACTTACTCTTGTTGCATCTTATCAATGGGAAATACACCAAATGGAAGTCAAGAGTTCCTTTTTGAATGGTGATCTTCGTGAAGACATTTATATGCAACAACCACTTGGTTTTATCACTACTGAAACTTCAAGTTTGGTATGCAAATTGAACAAGTATTTATATGATCTTAAACTGGAACCTAGAGCTTGGTATGAGAAAATTAATACTTATTTCTTGGAGAATGGTTTTCAAATGGTGTAAATCTAATCCAAATATGTATGTTAAGAAATTTGATGGCGATGTCCTCATTGTGGTACTTTATGTGGATGATCTACTCCTTATTGGCAGCCAGCATGCATTGACACGGGAATTGAAGGATAATCTTAAGCATTAATTTGAAATGATGGATTTATGTCTATTGCATTATTTTTTGGGTCTTCATATTTCGCATATGGTTGATGGTATATTCCTTTCTCAGTCTAAGTATGCTACAGATTTACTTCTCATTTTCATATGAGTGATTATAATACTACTTCACCAATGCCATTTAGTCTAGTGTAAATTTAATCGTTGATTATGATACTCCTCTTGTTGATGCCACTTTGTATTGTCAGCTTGTGGGGAGTTTGATATATTTGACACACAGTAGGCATGATCTCTCTTTTGTAGTTAGCATGGTATCAAGGTTTATGTAAAAGGCTCATGAAATCCATTGGAAAGCAACAAAGAGAATTCTTAGATATTTACAAGGGGTGTTTCATTATGGTGTTTTCTATTCTAGCAAGGCTACAATTTCAATTCTTGGCTATACAAATTTTGATTAGGTAGTGGATAATTCAGATAGAGGATCTACTGCAGTGTACATATTTCAACTTAGTTCAGGTCTGATGTCCAGTAAGAAGCTGAGAACTCTCTCTCTTTCTTCTTGTGAACAAGAGTACATGGCAACTAAGGAAGCAACAAAAGAAGCAGTGTGGATCTGACACATTCTTACATTGGATCTTGGACTAGTTCATAAGTGTCCTATTGAGTTAAGATGTGACGATCAGAGTGCAATTAATCTTGCATACAATCTAGTGTATCAATCCAAGACCAAACACATTGACCTTGATACTCATTACATTCGAGAGCTTGTTGTGGATGGTGTTATTTGTTTGGAGTATTGTCCCATGGAATAGAAAGGAATAGATATCTTCACCAAACCAATGACAAAAGTGAAGTTTGTGCATCTTCAAAGTTTGTTGATAATACGATAAGTTATCATTAAGGGGGAATGATAATGTAATTTCATATTCCTCCATCTATGTTCCTTCTCCTTGATCATCATTAAGGGGGAGTGTTGGTATGTGTAATGTTAATATTGTAAGTGTAATGATGTCTAGTGTGAAGTTGTAAGATGTTGCGATTTCTTATCTAGCAAAGTAAGGCATAATTCTCTCTATCCTATGTAAAAGGAGTTATCTCACATGCATTGTTGAGTAATATTCTCCTATTATCATTCATTATATAAGGAGGTGGAAAATAATTTATCCCACATGTATTATGGGATGTAATTATTCCATACCTTTAGCTATATTATATAGGTGAAGGAGACCCTTTGCGTTTGATGTTGAATGTTATTGTGAACAATATTGAAAAGTTGTGATACACATATGTGGAGCTCAAGTGTAAGATTGGATATTTTAGAATAATAAAGAAAAGCATACCTTCTTGTGGATGTTTCCCCATTTGGGGTTTTACCATGTATATCTGGTGTACCATTTATTTTTCTCTTGTCTCTTACTTAATATTTGATTATTTTGTGCTTGTATGGATAGAAGGATAGACTAGTATATTCTTGCCATTGATTTGCATGTTAGCAAAATTATTGTTTTATGTCTATGCATATTTATCAATATTCTAACAACATATCATCTATCCATCCATCCACTTTATGTACTCTTCATATCGCCTTCCCTAATTGCCTTCATTTTTCATCTTCAAAGATCGCTTGTGAACAATCAATGCCCTAGAAACCTCTCTTACTTGTTACAAAAATCCTAATGGATAAAACCTCATTACCAAAAAACAGAGTTCCATTTTTGTTGAAAATTTCCCCATCCCAAGCATATATATATATATATAATCCTCCTAAGTTCTCTCAAGTGATCATGATCCAAGCATTAGATCTCTCCCTCAAAGCTAGGGAGGTTTTGGGTTCAACTCTCTCAATTCCCTTAGGAAAAATAATAAAAAATAAAAAATTATTCAAAAAAATATAAAAATGCATTCTTCATATGCACTAAATCATTTCATTTCCACCAAAAAATGAATAGAGTTATTATAACAATGTTCCTAAATAAAATACACCCAAAAACTGGAGTCATAAACAAACAAGGAACATTCTCCTCAATCTGACCTTTTTTTTTTCATTTTTCCTATACTTCTATTCATCCCTCTAAGGACCCTTGAGAGCTAATTGTAAATCAACATTTTGAGTCAAGCATTGCTCCTTATCAAAATCAAAAGATTCAAATTCATGAGTTCTTTTCATTCCTCCAAATGAGTTTCACTAGTAATTATCTCCCTCGACGAAGGAATCACCTCATGCATTACTTCTTCTTGTATCCATGTGGACATCTGTAAATTTGGATTTTATTTTTCTAAACTACCATTGCACCATTCCTTTCTTATGTTGTGTACAAATGGTTTGTTTCAAGTTCATCTTCATTGTTTGAATTCGAGGGCTCATATCATTGCCAGTTTATGGATTTGGGAGGACGACCTTTTTTCCTTTCTAATTGAACTCTTGCCTAGGGACATGAGTACTGAAGGTGTCCAAGTTAATGGAAAGTCCCACATCAAAAAGGTGTTTTTTTGTAATCCCATATATGTGTCCAATTAATTTTTCCCTATTTTAAAATCATCTTAGATGGAAGACGTTTACTAAGGCCAATCTCCACAGAGACTTGAGCATAAATGAATGGCCTAAATTTTCCCACTCATTATCTGTCTTTAAATATCTACCTAGAGAATCTCCAATACCTTTTGAGACTGAGGGATGCCAAAAATGAAGTGGCATATTAGGAATGTGTGCCCAAACTTTCATTTTTGAAACAACCATAGTGCATGGGTTAAATTCGGAAAACCATTGAGTCATAAAGATCCATGCTCTTCAACAGAATCAAGGCCCTCCCAACTAAATTTCTAATAATTTTTTTCATTTGAAAGCTAAGGAACAATAAAAAAGCTTTGAAGTAGAAGTGATCTTCACATATTTTGGTCTAGTTTGAAAAATATCCATTGATATAGATATGTTGAGTGAGACCAAAAACCATTGAATCAGCCTATAACTACAAAGTTTTTAGGCCTATAACTACAAAGTTTTTATAATAAGAATTATATTAATGAATTTTGAATGGGAGACTTCTAGATCTAGCACCTCATCAAAATTCTCCACTAAATATGGACTAGACATTGTTGGGGATATTTGATCTACTTAAAGTGGGGGCTTGGATTTAACTGTGTACAATAAAGATATCAACTTTGAAGAAGAGGGCCCCTTACACCCCACTGCCCCTCCACATAAATACAATGCTAGTATAATAGTTAAATCCTTGCATTTTATAATAAGACATCTAAGAAAATTCCTCCAATTGCTTGCCCCCATAAAGACAACATTGTTGAGCTACTAGAAACCCCTACATGTTCTCTATATGATGCTTAATTCCTACCACATAATCTATTACAACCATCCACAAGAGACATGATTTCCTAAAGAGAAGTTTGACTACAATTAGAAATCTACCTAAGGAATATGGGCTCCCTCAGCTCATGTCTTCTTTCAATACAATATAAAGAATAAGCCTATAATGTATATCATGTCATGAATGCATTTAGACAAACAATTAATGAGCAAACATTCCATCAAACACTTGGCATGCATCCACACTTACCTTGGATGCCAAATCAAAATACAACTATAGGACATAGCAATGTTTCCATTACACCATGTGCTCCTCCTCCTCCTCCTCCTTCTTCCTGTCATTCACACCCTAACTATCCAAGAGGTATTTCCTAAGTCTTAACTTGATCAACTAGAAAAAGCTAAATACATAAGAGATGGTTCCATAAATACCTCCTACAAAGGAAAAAATACTCTTCCCTTGAAAAAAACATCTATGAAGAGAGGATTGTGGCTTGAAGAAACACTAAAAATTATAGCTTGAAGCAAGTTAACATCATTAGATAATCTGGCCCAAAATGAAAATAAAAACCCTTTACTTATGAAGATTGACAATATAAGCAAGCGACTACCTAATCCATGTTTCTTATGAAGATTGACAATATAAACAAGCGACTACCAACAAGTGACTAATCCATGTTCCATTAAGGATGGCCCCATCTCACACTCACCTTAAAAACAATGGTTGTCATGTCTTCATGAAAGTCAAACAAAGCAATAATAAACCACCAACAACGACTAGGCGTCCATAGCCTATGCTTATAAATATATATATGTATATAAGAGATAAGAATTTTACCTTATGTTTATGATCTTACTCTAAAGTTGTGTTTTTCTTTATGCTAAGTTCTTAAACTAGTTTGCAAACGTATTTAGTTTTTGAAAATAGTGTCACCATACTTATACATGACGTTTTTTTCCTTGTTACGGTGGAGAAGCGCTTTAGAGAAAAAAAATAAAATGTACTTTTTTAAAATAAATGGAAGAGTTATTTTTTTTTAATTTAAAAAAAAAAAAAAATATATATATATATATATATATATATATATATATATATTTTTTTTTTGTGAAATGAAACAAACCACTTTAAAGGAGAAAATCAAATAGCAAACGCATTTGGTTAGAGAAACACACTGCAATTTTGATTAGAGAAACTCTCTTATCTTTTTCTTGAGAAACTCTCTTATCTTTTTCCTTACCTGGGCCAAAATCATCATATTAATTAATAATAATTATGTGTACAATCTAGTTCCTCACTTCATTGGTGATGTGTGTTTCAAACTTCTTATTATTTATCCTCACATGGTATTATGAGGGGTGTCACAATATGAGGGGTGTGTGTCTGTCACATAAGATGTAATTGGCACTATACCTAAGGTTTGATAGGTGTGTCTCTCACATAAGATGTAATTGGCATTATATCTGAGGTTTGATAATTTGAGGGATTTTATTGATTTTAAGTTTTTTATTTTTTTTATTTGCTTAACATTGTTTATATTTTTTTTTTAGGTTTATAGGGTTTATTTTTATTGTTTTTATATTTAATTTTATACAGTTTAGAGGTTGAATGGAAAAAATAAATAGAATAAACTTATTTGGTGTTTTGGCAAGAATTCTTTTGTAGCTAAAAAATTTGTCATAAGGAGGTTTTGAAAAGGTCGCATTGTTGAATTTGTTGACAATCTTGTCATTTTCTTGTGGGAGACTATGACTCTGAGCTAAAAGTCAGAAATAGTTCGTAGGGAGGATTTTTACTGATTTTTATATTGTAGAGTCTCTAAGTTGATACCTTAGAAGATTCTTGGATGATAGTTTTCTAAACTTTCAATTGAGAATATTGCTAACCCTTAATTGAGAATATTCTAACTTAAGCAAACTCTCATCTTAGAGAGTTTAGCCAAAAATTTAAATGCTCAACTGAGAGATTTTAAAATGTTTTGATCAAAATAATTAATTTTCATATGAGAATTTTTTAATTCTTGATTGAAAATTTTCATAAACTAAACTCTTGGTTGAGAATTTGGAGCCTAATACAATTCCATAAACTTCTTGCCAAAAAGTATTACCCATATTTAGATTATCACCCTTTAATCATTTTATTGTTGTCCTCAATCTATTGACTAATTTTTATTTATAATAATGTTGATGATAATAAAGAGGACTCAAGAAATCATCATAGTAATTATGTGCCCACTATATTTGCTCCCTTCATTGGTGATGTGTGTTTCATGCTTCTTATTTATCCTGCCATGGTATTGGTATTGGTATTGTTAGGAATGTGTGTTTGTCTTATAAGTTAACTGGATTTATTTTCAACTTCAAAGTGCTCTTGATTGTTGGCATACGGTTTGATATTTAAGTTTTTTTTCTTTTCACTATCATATGTTTTTATGTTTATTTTTAATTTTAATTTTTTTATTTATTTTTAATTTTAATTTTTTGTATTTATTTTTAATTTTAAGCTACTAATAATTTTAATTTTTTGTATTTATTTTTAATTTTAATCCACTAAATGTTAATAAAGAATTAAAACAAACTTTCTAAAGTTTTTGAATATCAATGATACTAAAACAATTAAGAATACAAAAGGTTAATAAAAACAATTCAACTAAATAACTGAATCAAGGAATTTCATGGAATTCAAGGTTTCATTTTTTTGGATTTGTTTAACATTGTTTATATTTTTTTAAGTTTACAAGGTTCATTTTTATTATTTTTATTAAAAAAATTATACATTTTAGAAGTTGAATGGAAAATAAAACAAATAGAATAAATTTATTTAGTGTTTTGGCATGAGCTTTTTAATAGCTAAGAAATATGTCTTAAGGAGGTCTTGAGAAGGTCACAAAATTGAATATGTTGACAATCTTATTGTTTTCTTGTGGGAGAGATGTATGACTCTAATTTGAAAGATAGAAATAGCCCATAGTGGGGCTTTCTATTAGTTTTTATATTGTAGAGACTCTTAGTTGATAACTTAGAAGATTCTTGGATGAGAGTCTTCTAAAATTTTAGTTGGGAATATTTCTAACTTTTAGTTGAGAGTCTTTTAACTCAAGCAAACTCTCACATGAGAGGGTTTAGCCAGAAGAGAAATGTTCAATTAAGAGATTTTGAGATGTTTTGGTGTTGGAGGAGACTAGTCGACTGGCCAACTAAGTCCTCTGGCCGACCACCGTTGGGTCGATCCTGTGAAACAGTCGGTCAGTTAAGCCAACATAACTACTTTTGTAACTAAATAACTCACTACAAAATAGTATATATAGGCTGGTGAGCCGTGATTCAAAGAGATGACCATTACTTTGTACATATTCTGGCTCTGATATAATACAATTATTGTTGCCATTCCCATTACTTTGGTATCTTCTCTTGTATGGTGATCTGAATGCATTATCTTCTATCATTGTGTTATTTAGATTCCATGTAATCCCTTAGATTACATCATTGGTTCCATTGTCGGTTGTACTATTGGGATTAGAAGATGAGTGCACCTGTATAAAATGATAAGTCAAGAAGATATCGAAGAATGGTGGAAGAGGAAAGTAACAAATTACATTCAAAATTATGCCAGGCGAAACAAATTATCAATAGTGCAAGCCAGATAAAGATTCTTTACTGAAACGTACCATAAGTTTATCAAAGTTGTCCCACATGAATTGAAGAAATTGATCGACCACATTCATGAAAAAATTAGATTCAGTCAATGAAAATTTTTTGATGCATAAAATTGCCAATGGTGGACGAACAAATCTGTATTACTGGCTAGACAATATATGTGACCAATTCTGCAAAGAACAAGCCATTGAAGAAAGAACTTCCCTCAACGATGTCAAGAAAAGGTTTTATGACGACCTTCACGAATCGTTCTACGTTACCATACCGAAGTTGTTATTTAAATAACTGATTGAACACAGAGTTGGTCATATAGTTGAAGCACGACCATTAGTCGAGCCACCAACAAACTCAAATTGGAAACAGAAGCAGAGACACTCGGAATGCTTCATTCAAGAACGCCAGTGGGAATATTTCCTCAGCAAATGATCCGACCACTTGAGACACTCTCTGTCATCCTGTAGTAGTCGGGTCGACAATGGGGGGGTCGTCGACCATGTGGAATGAGTAGATAAAGAGATGTCTATAGTCAATGAAGAGAAATAAAAATATGAAGCTTACCAAGAGGACTAGTCTCCTTGGATGAGATAGAGATATAGCCAGTTATAAGTCGTCTGCATATATTCAAAAGATCGAAAGAGAAAAAAGATTCAAGAGATGAGAGGAATTGAGAGACATCAGGAGTCCACTAAGGGAGAAAATAATTATGAAGGACCTGGAGCGAAGAGTCAAGCTGCCAAAAGACCTGCCTTAGTCGAGCAAAAGACAACCAGGGAATGAAGAAGGTGACGAGTTGACACCAATTGGAGGTCCATGGTCGATGGAACTGAATCTCTAGTTGAGTATTACAATTCCTAACATAATGACGCCTATGTCGGTTATACCGAGGCTTATATAAAATGGACCTAGTGTTAGAGAAATCATCGAACGTGACTTGGCACTTGGACCAGGTGCCAGTATCATTTACAATCGTCTCAACAAATATGGACAGATTTTGGATCGATTGATGATCTCAAGACCTGAATGTGGGAATTGGATCACATTTACACTAGAATATATCCATAATTGTTTCAATCTATTCTACTCTGAACGAGTGGAGATACCCCCCCTTCCATCAATATTATCAATTCAAGCATCTAACTAGTCGAAAGTCCGACCTATCGGTGAAGAGTATATCGAAGAAGTCAAATTATCCTAGGAGTCACATTCATTCCAACTAGTAAGTCAGTCTTCATGTGATAGGTCGTCAGCAGTATCATCACCACAGTCGTCGTCATCATCATTGTATAGTCCAGGTAACAATAATGTTTTTATTAATATGGCTTATCCTACGCACATAAATTGTCCTATATATGAAGGGGATGGAGATCCCCTGAAACATTGGTTTATATGTGAAGTAGTATGGCAAGCTAACGACATCACATATAAGAAAAGAAAAATTGCAATGTTTATAGGAGGTCTCTAAGATAGAGCATTAAGTTGGTGTATGAACCTAGTGGAAAATGGTCCAAAAGTAAAGCAAGAAATTAAGAAGAATTTCTTTGAATTCTTTAGAAAACAAGACAATAGACATTTGGTTGCACAAAAACTCAAATCTTTAACACAAATATTTGGAGAGTTTGTTCAGGAATATGATAAAAGATTTAAATATCTCCTTAATCAGATGCCATCCAAAATGGAAGAATCCGTCCTTATCGAATGGTTTGTAGGGGGATTACTGCCTAGAATCCGAACGACATTGACTATGTGTGAGTTCAATACATATGATGATGCCTTCAAGAGGGCACAAAAAGTTGAATCAAACATTAACCTTGCAGCAGGACCGTCTGACTGACGAGTCAAAGAAAAATATCGAATAGATGCAGTATTTGTTACAACAGCTGACGTTAAAACATAATGACTTATGGTGTACTAACTGGTCGACCAAGGGCCACACTAAAGATTCTTGTCACTATAATAATCGTTGACCATATAATGACAACATAGGACCCGTACCGGAAGAAAGAAGATATCTATAGGAAGAACCCCGACTCTTTCTCGAAGAAACGCGGCCTAACAACTTCAAGATTGCCCAGACATCATTTTTCTGCAATATTTGTGAAATATTTGAGCCACATTCAACAGCTGAATGTCCATATAATGTTGATACAGTCAAACTAAAATGGTGTGGAATATATTGAAACACACAGCATAGCATATCCGACTGTATTTAAAATATGAAGACCAACGACTGAATGATCAGCTTAATAATGGAGGATATAGAGTTCGTAGCGGATACTGAGGTCGAGGACACTTCAATGCTAATCATGGTAGAGGCAGATCGAGATGTTTTATTTGTTTTAGTAAAGAACATTTGAGTCCCGACTGTCCTTGGAAAGACAGGACAGACCTCAAATTTTGTACTAAATGTGGTGTCGGAGAGCACTCTCTTGAGGACTGCTCTGTCATGCTTGAAAAACTTTTGAATAAAAAGAATCTTATTATTTTGTCCGGTGCTCCTATGAACGATGTGATTAACCATAAGAATCTGCATATTGTTACAAGGAAAGGTACAAAAATTGGTCATGATAATCCACAAA
This sequence comes from Larix kaempferi, assembly GCA_027924585.1. Taxonomy (NCBI): domain Eukaryota; kingdom Viridiplantae; phylum Streptophyta; class Pinopsida; order Pinales; family Pinaceae; genus Larix; species Larix kaempferi. The sequence continues at coordinate 7,963,896 of BSBM01000162.1, read as the reverse complement.
TAACCGAGTTTCCAAATAAAAATTGTAACTATCCTCAAATTAATCAACAAAAAGATACATTTAATGATGCTTCAAGAATTTTTCAAGTCCTAGCAAAATAAGAAGACATTCAAGAGTATAAAAATAAAACAGTAAATGAACTCCTACAATTACTCACAAAAGAGGAAGCAATTGCACGCTTCATTGATCTTATGTTCAACCTAAAGAAAGACACTAGCAATGAAAGAATCCCTAGAAATTTATGCAGCCTCAGACAAAAAGAGAAAACTGATGTTAATCCTCTGTTCGATCTAGACATTGACGGGTATCGCATCTCACAAGTAATTCTCAACTTTGGATCACAAGTAAATATTATGACAAGGGCAATATGGGAACAACTTGGTCGGCCTCAGCTGACAGAATCGGGCATATATCTCAAGCTTGCTTACCAATCCCTCATTGAACCCACTAGTGTGTGGAAAGTTGTGAATATAGGCATCATGGGCATAGAAGCACAAGTATACTTTCAAATTATAGACCCACAAGCGGGTGCGACTTCTTTTCATGCATTAGTCGGTCGACCCTAGGGAAGAAAAATGAAAGCGTCAATTTCATTAGAAAAATATCGAATAAAGATCAAAGGAAATGGCAAGAAATTAATTGTTCCTATATATCCATCAATAGAAAAGCCATGGGAGGAACCAGATGAACAAGAGGGAGACATAAGAAGACTCTATCAAACAATGGGAAATAATGAAGATTTTGTAGAACCAAATGAATATGGAGAAATCCATTTGGGATCCCCCATGTCAGTCGGACATAATTTTGACACTGACCTATATGACTAGCAAGTAGAAAATTATGAAATGCATGCTAGAGATTGTTGGTCGATTCAAACCATTCCCCGTCAGGAAAAGAAAAATTGTTTTGCAATGTTATAAATTCCAAAATATTTGAAAGAAAAAGAATCCAGTATCCGACTTTAATACTGACGACAGCATAACCTACTGTTGTGTCATCACCATGATATAAAGAACAGGAGTATCTAGTAATGCATATTGAACAAGTGTTGGCTCAGACCCAGTCGACGGGGGTTCCCATCACTGTCGACACCAACCCACCGTGATCTCCCTGAGCACCGACCCAAATAGATTTTACCCTGACCAGCAACACCTGCAGAGCAGATGAGGTCTCACCTGAGGCGATCAAGGGAGAGAGGACGAAACCATGTTTTCGTCAAATGAAGGAGGATGTATGCGGCATCAACTACTTAATCTTGTTGCAACATTCAACAATAGACCTATGCATTTACTTTGACATTATTGTACTCATAGCGTCATTTAATGGAAACATTCATTGTTGCAGCAGATTATAACAGTAAAGTGACTATTGCATCAAAGAAACATTGCATTACCATCAAAAGATAGAGGACACACCAGGATTGCACAGAAACAGTTTCATCACATCATATTATTGCTGCAAAAACCCAATACAATGCCTCTGTAGATCACAGGCTTCAGCAATATCTCTGGTTCTTAGAACATACGCACAAAATGCATACCAAAAATCTCTCTCTGATCTCTCCTTTCTTCTCCCCCTACGACCTACAACTTTCTATCTATATATAGGCTTCCACCTTTACAATGCTTGTCCACTTACTAACAACTTCCTAACTGAATCTTGGACAAATGACCCAAAATCTAACTGACACGGTCCAAATGACCCAAAAACCCACCTATTGCGGTATACTTAACTCAAAATTACATCTCTATGGTCCAATGACCCAAAAACCCGCATTTTGCGGTACAAATGACTCAAAAAATACATAAAATAATAGAGCCTTCTTCCCTCCGCAACCTCTTCTGACGTGTCACAGCATCGACAATGTTGCGATTCTTCCTTACCAAATCGCCTTCCAACAGGCCCCCAACACAATCTTGTGGCTCACCCTCGAGCCACGTCAACTGGACATGGTTTATTTTGTGGTTGTCACTTTGAATTCCTTGTACTGCTGCATGACTATCATCACCATTTCCTTGAATTCCATAGCCACCACCTGATTGTCGACCACATCTTCTGTAGATGGATGCGCAGTGAGCTTTTCCATCACCTGTTGATGACCCTTCTGTACTGCCTGAAGCGCTTCACCTGCCTTGGTCATGAACTATCCCCCGACATCCTGAAACTACTCCAACTGTGCAGCATGCTTCTTCTGTCGCTCATCAGCCTTGGTAACCCATTGCTGCAATTCTTTTAAGTCCTGAGACTTGGCGACCTGTTCCATGGATGGCATTGTGCGCATGGTTGCCTTGAGTGTCGCCAACTGTCCCTCTGCATTTTGCTAATACTTGATCAACTGGTCAACCTACTCGTCCTGTACAATTTGGCTCCAAAACTATACGGTATCGGCTGTGAGCTTCATCATGGCCTTTTCCAGCTCCTCCATCTAAGTTGCGACCTCCTCAATCGCCCTTTTTTTGTTGTCAACTTCAACTTGAGGCGTACCAAGATTCACCTGAGCCTTCAACTCTTGATTCTCCTGCTGCAACTGGACAATGGTTGCCCCTAGTCGCTGCACCCGTTGGAGCACATCCACCTCTTCAGTGGGCTCTGACACATGCTGATAAGCTTCCATGATGGCCCGGTCGACCCATACACTATCATCCCACATACGGGCCTTCTCCGCAATAAGGAAATCGTGTTCCCTTTTTAGTCCTTCGATTTCATGCGCCATCTCAGCCTGTTCTCTCTTAATGTGTTCTTTGAGTTCATCCACAGCTTGACGTACTGAAGCAGCCCTACCGTTCAATTCTTCAATGGTGTGCTTCGCATCAGCCTCACTCGCCTACAATCGTATGCACATGCCACTGATCTCCCGCAGTCGATCTGTCGTTTCCCGACTGGTAGCTTCCTGCATAGTGGTCAACCCTTCCGCTAGCATTGCGTTCACATTAATGGTCACCTTCTTTAGCTGCTGCATCAAGGCATTCACAGCCTCATCTTCAGTCACAATCGCAATCGGGGGAATCTCCACATTCCTCACTTGCGGCTCGGTGTTGATTGTGCTAACTTGTGGTGTCACTGCATCGTCTGGTGCCCGTTGTAAAACCATGTCATACACAGAGTCCACACGAGCAGTGAACGCGTGGAATTCTTCATTTGTCGCCCTTATCATCTTCTAAGCTGTTGCAGTGGATGCATCAACGATTTCTTGTATAAGTCAACCCAAGTGTGCTTCCACGGACAGGGGCAGCCCACTAATTATCACTGGGTCCTGGTGCCCTTTTCTTCTGTGCTCTTCCAAGGTACGGTCACTGTCATCATCCGTCGGTGTTTTGATGGACTCTTGATCAGAATCATGATGACTGGGTGGGTCTTGTGCTGATATACGATCATCTAGACCCTTCGCCGGCCTGCCAGCCTCAATCTCGACAATGTCACAGGTTCACGCCATTCCGTTGGCCAGTCGTTCACGATAGCCTCCAATGCTTCAGTCGTTACCTTGTAAGGGGTTAGCAACCATTGCTGACCGAGGTCATGCCTTGCCTGCACATAAATAGCATGCATCCGAACCGCAAACTCCATGATTGGCATAAATCTTACCGCAGTTTCTTCGGATATACGCGGTACCTTCGTTGTAGCATTGCAAAGCATCTCCCAATAGAGATAGAATAGCAATTGGAAATCCCGGAGTCGCTCAGGTTCCCGTACTTACCATAAGTTCTGATAGCACGCACCCCGTCGCTCTTTTGTAGCCTCAACTTCCATGCCCTGGTACACATCAGGCTCCTTCCAAGCCACAAATGCAATCAAGAGTAGCAGCCAGCTATATGTAAACGAGCCCTTACCGGCATGAACGACCGCAGCATCCACTGTTAATTGATTCAAGAGAAACAAGGACCAGTTCATTTGGACACCCTCCGCACATTGTACTGCACATGCGACAATCCCTGAGTTGCACTAGTTAAGACGACCACCCCTGACCACCTTGCAGGATAAAATCTTGGTGCCGGTGAGTACCACCTGATCATTAATACTATTAGTGCGATACCCACGTCCATCTGTTACCAAGCCATACTTCTTTATGAGCTATCCCGCCCACTTTTTGTCATTCGCCTTCGCTTTGAAGAACTGCGATGGGTCAACCCCATCTTTAGGAAATCCGGTAATGTGCAAAATTAAATCAACAGTGACCGGAATTTCGCTGTCTAGCCACAATGAACCACCATGGAAGCACGCAAGAAGCTGCTTCACGCACGCATTAACTTCTGCCAGTCGCCCAAAATGTGGCATGTTAATAAGCTCTAACAAGTCGGCTTGCTTCAATCCTCTTGCCTAGTCCTGTACAATCGGCGTCGTTGTAAGGCATGACCCGGGCACATATGGGGCCGATGCAATGTCGGGGTAGGCCACCATATCATGATCATCATAGCGTAGGCACATCAACGCCAGCCCAATATCAACAGAGCACTCTAATCCAGCAGGGAGCGCGGGCATCTTCACACCATGCTTCTGCTTTGGGTTAAACTTGCGCGGGGTTGCATCCGGCCGATTTGGAGGGATATATCTAGGGATGTCAATGGCCGACAGTCCCTCCCATGGGGAAGATTCGTCAATGCGGGGACTGGACTACCCAACATGCACCGGAGCTTCTCCTACCACCCCGGAGGATGATCTCAGTTGCCTCTTGCTCTGCAGGGACTCAGAATGCTGACCCCCTCGACACTTCTTGACGACGATGATGCTCCCACCGGCATGTTTGCGACTTCTGCCTCAATATTGACATCTCCCACGGATGCAACTTATTCCTCAACTACAATCCCGGTGAAAGGAAACTCAAGCTCACTACTAATCTCAACCGTTTCTGGCTCTCATGGCATACCTTACCCAGTGCTCATAACTGATAGCTTCTTCATCCTAATAGCACTCTGCAAGTGCAAATGAACCTTGGCCAACGCACAACTATACTCTCCAAGATTATAACAATACTCGTCAGCTCTGCATAGGCACTTAACAACTAAAATCTCGATGCCTTCCGACCAACTTCGACCCATTTTTATAGCTTCCAGACGAATCCTTCATAATCATCATTAAATCCTGCATTAATTCAACCAAAATCCTATATTAATGACGCAAATCCGCCGTTGATCCTGTCAGCCGATCGGTCGGATCTGCCATTAATGCCCATCATTTGAACAAGCGTCATTAATTAACTATTTTAACTTTTGGCATTTATTGATGATTTGACCCGGTCACAACCCTGCCACTTGTCGCAGACCTCTACTAACTTGCGGCAGAAGCCTCCCTGCTTTCGCATTTCGTCCCTGTTGGTTCGCCATCCTGCCACCAATCAATCTACACTTTTTTTTTCCCAATGCGACTCAGGAGTCGCGTTGTTCCAGGCCCGACCAATAGGGCTTCAACCTGCTACCATTAATCAACTTTGGGAGCATCTCTCCATCTAACTGTTGTAACTATACCGCTCCTCCTGAAGTAATGCTACTAATGCGATACGGACCAAGCCAATGCATTTGCAATTTTCCTGGATGTTTCATGAACTTGCTATCATAAAACAACACCAAATCACCCTGTTGAAACTGTTTGTTCTTGATGTGGTGATCATGCCAAGCCTTCTGGCGATCCTTCTCCACACCTTGATGGAAACCAGCGACAAAGAGATCTTCCTCCAGTTGTATTAACTGTGTGAGACGTTCCTCTAATGTTGCCGCAGCATCCATACCGATTGTTGCCGCTATGCGCAGACTCAGAATGATATACTCCATAGGCATAACCTCTTCTTGCCCATACACTAGCTTGAATGGTGTCTTCCCTGTCATCCTTTTACATGTGGTGCGATAGGCCCACAATACTGCTGGGATTTTTAGATCCCAGTCATCGCGGTTCACATTGCACACCTTTGTCAGCGCATGCTCCAATATCTTATTGAAAGCCTCCACCATGCCATTCGCCTACGGATGATAGGGTGTACTCTTCTTATGCTGTATCTGCAACTGCTCCGTCAATGCGCTGATGGTGCGATTGAGAAAGTGGCTGCCTTGATCGCTCAACAATATCTTGGGGCAGCCAAAGCGAGTGACAATGTGGTCAAAGAGAAATCGCGCGACTGTGGCCGCGGAACAATCAATGACTGGTGCAGCTTATGCCCATCGTGTCAAGTAATCTGTCGCTGTGATGATATACCTAGCACCAATGCGCTTACCCAGTGGATGGATAGGTCCCACAAAGTCTACTTCCCACTTTTCGAAGGGCTGCAATGTCAACTGAGTCATCAATGGCATCTCATCCCGTCTAGATGGCTTCACGGTTCTCTGACAAATGTCACGGGACTGTGCATAATCAGTCGCATCACTGTGCAGCGCAGGCCACCAGAGCCCCGCTCGAAGCACCTTCCTTTCCATCGCACGGCCACCATAGTGCCCTTCAGCCACTCCCGCATGTGCTTTGGAAAGGATCTGCTATTGCTCATGTGGCAAGACACACCATCGCAATATCTCATCGACACCCATCTTGTATAGCGCTTCTACGATTAGTTGGAAGTCTACAGCATTGACTACCAACTGCTTCTTCTGACTAGTGGTGAATTCCTCTGGGGCGGTACATGTCACCAGAAAATGAATGATTTCTTCAAAATATCCATCAACGACTCCAACTTTAAACAATTGCGCATTAAGCAACCCATCTTCAATGCTAGTTAGCTCCTCTCCTATTTCAATCCGGGAGAGATGATCCAGGCCAGCATTTAAACGCCCTGGCTTCACAATTACTTCAAAATCGAACTCCTGAAATAGAAGTAGCCATCGACAGATCTTCCCCCCCAACACAGGCTTATTGACCAGGTATTTTAATGCAGAATGATCTGTGAACATCTTCAAATGGCCTCCCAATAAGTAATGGCAAAACTTCTGCAACGCATAAACCATTTCCAGACCTTCCCTCTCCGTAGCAGTGTAGTTTCTTTCTGCAGATGACAACTTCCAGCTGGAAAAAGCAATGGGGTGATCAAGATCCCCCTCTCCGGGCTGGGCCAATACCACTCCCAGCACGATCGATGAGGAATCGACATGAACATGGAATTCCTTACTCCAGTCAGGAAATACTAATATCGGCGCCGAATCCATCTTCGTCTTTAGTGTCTCAATGCTATCTTGACATTCAAGGCTCCAATGGAATACCGCATCCTTCTTCAACAACTTCTCCATAGGGGCGGTAATCGCAGCATAACCCCAGATGAACTTGCGATAATACCCCGTGTGTCCCAGTGTCGCCCGTAACTGCTTAACAACAGTCGGCGGTGTCAAACTCAAAATGAGAACAATCTTTGTTGGGTCAACCAACAATCCTTGCTTACACACAATATGACCCAACAGTATGCCAAATGGTGTGCAGAAGATACATTTTGTAATGTCCCCATTTTGACCCCCTTTGCATTAAATCGTAAATGATGTAAATATTGTTATTTAATCATGGTGAGGAGCTCAAGGCCAAGGCCCCACCATTGATTTAGCATTTTATGTATCGGCAATTAAAAATATATGCTTATGGTTCTTGTGCTGGACATGCACAATGTAAATTAAGACATCATGTAAATACAAATTTTAATGAAATACCCACAACTAGCTATGCAATGCAACAAAGAGATGGGGGCATGATTCTACAAGGAATAGAGAGGGAAATTATTCAAACCCTTGAGCCAATGGTGATAAGCCAAATGTCAATGAATGAACCCCAACTACCCATTCTGACTTATGCACCCAATAATTTAATTCTTCCAGGAGTTGGTTGAGGCAGTTAATGCCTTGGGAATGAAGAGGTATGGTAGCCAATTTCGTTCATGGGCAAGCCATCAACCTGGGAAAATGTACTTTTGCTTTTGGGGCGAGAAAACACCCACGAAATTGTGCCCAAATCCATTCTTCACCCATTGTCTTTCCTCTCTCACGCAATTTGAGCTAGGGGGGTTTGTCTCCTTCACGTTTTCTACCATTTTCCTGCATTTTCCATGGCTGGGAACTCGTTTTTGGTTGGTATAGTGACTGAGATAGGAGAACCATGAATTGGGGGTTTGATGGAGGTCGTTTTTTCTCCTGGGTTGTCCATAAACGTTTTTTGAAAATGAATTTTCCTTCCTAGGGTTTATTCCCCATTTTCCATTTCGTTTATGCTTACCCACATTTTTCTGAAGCTCAGGGAAACCCCATTTTGTGCATCCCACTGCACGAACGTTTCTCCTCATGCCCAGCACTTGTGTTTTTGCTGTTATGTGCATCCCTGTTTTGGTTTAATATTGTGAGCAAGAATTTAGGAGTGGAAGAGGACAGAATTGGCTTGATGAGCCTAGTGAGGAGGTAATCTCTCAAGAAGATCCAAAGGGATGGCTACTCTTCTATGCACACCTTGAACAATACTAGATTGGAAGGTATGGCCTGAGGGACTGCATAGTGGTGAAGGGAATAATTCCTTGTATTGGGTGTGTAGGTAATGTGGGTACCAAGCTAGATAGATCTGATAGAGGTATCCATAGCTTTATGGGTGAGCCACTAGCTTAGCAATTCATTCCTTTCCATTTCTTTAGCAGCCTGATAAACCCAATTGCAGATTGGCTTGGCTCATTTTGGTGTATGTTTGGCTATGTGTGAGTCTGATGTTCCTTGGTTCGTTGTAGAAATCATGCCCAGCTCGGGGGTGGCAGTTGTGTTGTGAGATTGACAAGCACAATTGGCCTATGGTTTGGTGGAACGTTGCAGTTGCATAGCCAGTTGCTCAGGACTACTTTTCTTTAAGATAAGTACTCTCTTATGTTTATTCTATATTGTCTTTAATTGATGAATGACATGAATATGTTGAATGTATACTAAATGTGTAATTGAATTTACTTCCGCTGTCTTACATTTATACATCTGCATATGTATCTTTATATTATGTGAATGTTTATTTAGTAATTATGGGGCCAAATACCCAGCTTTAGCATCACGTTCTCTCCATCACGCTGGTATGATGGGAGGGGACATTACATTTGGTATCAGAGCCATAGGCTACAGCATTGGACCTCTATGGGCCAAATCTGATTACAATTACATGGGAAGATTCCTTCCTGATCACCACAGGTTACAGCATCAAGACTAAACGGGCTAAGTTGGATAATTGCAGAGGAAAGATCACCTCCTACTGAGCAATGAGCATCCCTGAAAGAAAGAAAAATTCAAAATTCTTCTAAGTGTTTTTGAAAAAATTTCTAAGTATGTATCGGAAGGAACTTACGATTTTTTTGCCAAAACGGCGGAAGGAACTTGTGAGATTTTTGTCGAAACAGTGGAAGGAACTTGCGAGATCTTCGCCGAAATGGCAGAAAGAATTGGCGAGTTTTCACCAAAACAACGAAAAGAACTGACGAGTTTTTTCCAAAATGGTCGACCGGAAGAACTCGGCGAGTTGCTCCACAACGGACCGGAAGAGATGGATGAGTTCGTCCACAACATTGGAAGAAACTCGGCAAGTTCGTCCGCAACACCAGAAGAAACTCGACAAGTTCGTTTGCATCACCGGAAGAAACTCGACAAGTTTGTCCGCAACGGCGGCAAAACTCGGTGAGTTCATCTGCAATAGGAGGGAGGACCGGCGAAACTCAGTGAGTTCGTCCACAATGGGTCGGAAGAGAATGATGAAGTTTGTCGAAACAGAGGATTTTTGCAGTTTTTCAGTGAGATTTTCAAGTGCCAAAAATTGAAAAATTGCCATGGAACTTATGCACCAGATTGCGCGAAATTGAGGAATTACAACAAAAAAAAAGAGGGCACTGCGCTCAACCGGGGGCAAGCCCCCTTGACCCCCGTCGTCCCCCTCATATGTCGTTGATTGTGAGAAAATTCTATGATTTGACAAATTGTCAATATAATATTTTCCCACGTGCATGAAGTAATTTATGAATTTATGAGAATATAATGCAGCTAACAATTGTGGTGATGAACACATTTTGCAAAATCACAGTTACATCAGGGCAGCACTCTAGATAGTACAGTTGGAAGTTTTGGGTCTTGGTTGGGACAAGAAAATCAAGATCATGGATGATGCACAGGATCCCTGTGAGCTTGAGACAGATGCCATGGGGGAGAAAATACATGTTGAAAATGCTTAAACAGAATCTAATGGGAGAAGAAATCAAGAGACTCCTCCAGGTATTGCAGCCACCATGAGGAGCCTAAGGGTGGAGTTGCAAAGCTGTAAAGAAGATAATGAAAGGATGATTAAAGCTCAGGAAGAACAAAATCAGTTGAATGCAGCCATGCTGCAGAGTTTGACAGACATCCAAAGGAAAATAAACTCTGGGCATCAGACATCAAATCCAGAAAGGGGTGGGAGTAGTTCTAGGAGGAACTCCCGCAAGAGGGCCAGTAGCTCAAGAAGAGTTTCTACAAACAGGACTTATACTCCAGAAATATCTTCTAATGGATCATCCTCTGAAGAATCCATTGAGGGTTCAAGCTCTTCATCTCGCAGAAGCAAGAGGAAGAGGCACTACAAGAACAATTCGAATGGGGAATTTAAGAAGGCAAAACCTCCTACATTTGATGGAGAGGTAAAGTCTGGTCAAGAAGCTGAAGCTTGGCTTCTTGGGATGAGAAAGTATTTTCAAGTCCAAGACTACTCTGGGAATATGAAGGCAAGGGTTTCCATCTTCAACTTGAATGGAAGATCATCTATATGGTGGGAACACATCAAGAAGGTGAGGAAGATCAACGAAAGGAAGATTGTGTGGAAGCAGTTCAAGAAATACTTCAAGCAGAAATACCTCTCTGATAGGTACTATGATGATAAGATCAAAGAGTTCCATGAGCTGAGATTGGGACAATTGACCATGGAAGAATATGCAAACAAATTCTTGGAGCTGCTGAGGTATGTTAGGTATATTCGAGATGATAAGGTGAAAATTCAGCGTTTCCTAAGTGGACTGCCCCAGTCATATAAAGATAGAATTGAGTTTGATGAACCTCTAACTCTAGAGGAGGCCATAAGAAAGGCCAAGTATTGCTTTGATCAAAACAAAAGAAAACCAGAATTCCATAAGGCATGGAAGGATAAGAAAAACGACAAGTTTGATCAAAGGAAGAAGGGGTTCAAGCCTCCTCAATTCAGGAATCAGCAAAGGCAGCCATCACAAGTTGTGACTAAGCCAACTAGGATGATGGGAGACAAGCCAAGAGATCCAAAGGAGCCAAGAGAACTGCTTCAATGTTGGGGTTGTGGAGGGGACCACATGCTTAGGAACTGTCCACATCGGAATGGGAATCCAAATCAAGTTCACAACATCCAAGGAACTGAAACTGTGGGTCAAGTGGCGAGGAAAATCCCTAGGATCTATGTAGCACTAGACGACCACCAGGCAGATCATTAGTCAACTGTGGTTGAAATTGAAGGTAATATTGCTAAGCAATCTGTTTCTATTTTGATTGATCCCGGATCTACTCACAGTTATGTCACTCCTAAAATTGTTGAGATTTGTACTTTTAAGAAATTAAAGCATAGTAAATCTTGGTTAGTTCAACTAGCCACTGGAACCAAGAGAAAAGTTAATGAAATCATAGATAAATGTCCATTAGAGATGGATGGGCTATTCACTTATGCAAATCTAAATATTTTACCACTGGGTTCCTATGATATTCTCATTGGAATGGATTGGTTAGAAGCACATAGGGTTAGACTTGACTGCTACAATAATATATTTGAATGCATGGACGAAAAAGGAAACCCAAGGGTTGTAAAGGGAATTCCAAAGGTGACTTCTGCTAGGCAGGTTTCAGCCATGCAGCTGAAGAAGTTCTGTAGGAAGGGTTGTCAATTGTATGCAACCCACATTTTAGAGGCAGCAGAGAATGAAACTCTTAAATTGGAGGACTATCATGTATTGCAAGAATTCAGGGATGTTTTTCCTGATGAGATTCCAGGACTTCCTCCAAAGAGAGACATTAATTTTACAATTGAACTTGTACCAGGAGCGGCACCAGTGTCTAAGACACCCTACAGGATGAGTACACTAGAATTGCTAGAATTGAAAATGCAATTGCAAGAATTGTTGGAAAAGAAATATATCAGGCCAAGTGTGTCCCCGTGGGTAGCACTTATTCTATTTTTGAAGAAGAAAGATGGAACACTCAGGTTATGTATTGACTAGAGGAAGTTGAACAAAGTCACTGTGAAGAACAAATACCCATTGCCCCGAATTGATGACTTTTTTTATCAAATGAGAGGAGCAAACGTATTTTCAAAGCTTGACTTGAGGTCTGGTTACCATCAGGTAAGAATCAAAGAGGAAGATATTCATAAGACAACCTTTAGAACAAGGTATGGGCACTATGAGTTTGTGGTGGTACCATTTGGTCTCACAAATGCACCAGCTACATTCATCTGTCTCATGAATAGTGTTTTTAGCAAGTATTTGGACAAGTTTGTTCTTGTTTTTCTAGATGACATTCTTATCTATTATAAGAATGAAGAAGAGCATGAAGAACATTTGAGAATGACATTGCAATTACTAAGGGAGCATAAGCTGCATGCAAAGTTGAGCAAATGTGACTTTTATAAAGATAGAATTCATTATTTGGGTCACATCATCTCCAACGAAGGAATATCTATAGACACTGAGAAGATTAAAGCCATCATGAATTAGCCAACTCCAAGAAATGTGACAGATGTGAGATCTTTTATGGTCCTTGTTGGTTACTACAGGAGGTTTATCAAAGGATTCTCCAAGGTCGCAAACCCAATCACTTCTTTGCAAAAGAAGGGGATAAAGTTTGAATGGTCACCAAGATGTGAGGAAATTTTCCAACGGTTGAAGAATCTTCTTACGAGTGCACCTATTTTGAAGATTGCAGACCCGGAAAAAGACTTCGTGGTGTGTACCGATGCATGCAATCAAGGACTTGTAGGATTTCTTATGCAAGACAATCACGTGGTATGCTATGAGTCAAGGAAGTTGAAGGAGCATGAGAAGAACTATGCTACTCATGATATAGAACTTGCAGCCATAGTACATGCTTTAAAGATGTGGAGGCATTACTTAATGGGAAGGAAATTCGAGCTGAGGACAGGCCATTGTGGTTTGAAATACTTGTTTGATCAGCCAACTTTAAATGCTAGGCAAGCTAGATGGTTGGAATTTTTGTGTGAATTTGATTTTGAAATCAAACACATAAAAGGGGAAGAAAACAAGGTGGCTGATGCACTCAGCAGGAAGGTACATGAAATGCATGTGGCATCACTTAGTACTTGCCAACCAGATTTGAGAAAGCAGATTGTTAACCACATTGTTGAGGATGAAGCGTATGTGAAGATAAAAGAAAAATTGCAGCAGCAAGACCTTGAAAAGAAGTATGAAGGATATCATTTGGAAGAAGACGGACTTCTTACTTATAAGAAGAGAGCCTATATTCCGAATGTGGCAAATTTGAGGAAGATTGTTATGGATGAAATCCATAAAGCTCCATACTCTGGTCACCCAGGATATCAGAAAACAATTGCTACAGCAAGAAAATATTATTTCTGGCCAGGGATGAAGAAGGACATCGCCGAATACATTTCCAAGTGCATGGAATGTCAGCAGGTAAAGGGTGAACACTAATACCCAGCAGGTTTATTGCTCCCAGTGCCAATTCCAAAATGGAAATGGGAAGTAATATCCATGGAATTTATTATAGGATTGTCGATGACTGTGAGACAACATGATTCCATCATGGTTGTGGTGGACAAGTTAACAAAGGAAGCACATTTTATACCGGTTAAGTCCACACATAAAGCCGATGCCATTGCAAATATTTTCATGAAGGAAATTTTCAGATTACATGGGTTGCCTAAGGCAATAATTTCTGACAGGGATACCAAGTTCACTTCCAATTTTTGGAAAGGTCTCTTTGCAGATTTGGGTAGATAGTTGAGCTTTAGTACCGCGTACCATCCTCAAACAGATGGGCAAACGGAAAGAGTAAATCGGGTGCTTGAAGACATGCTCCGCATGTATGTAATGGATAAACCATCCAAGTGGGAGGATTATCTACACTTGGTAGAATTTGCATATAACAATGGTTAGCAAGCATCATTGGGAATGAGTCCATATGAGGATTTGTACGGAAGAAGGTGTAGGACACCAGTGACTTGGGACAATCCAATGAACAGAATTGTACTTGGGCCAGAATTGCTTAAGGAAATGGAACAAGAGGTTGCAAAGATCAGGCAGAATTTAAAAGTATCCCAGGATAGACAGAAAATCTATGCAGATAAGCATAGGGTGCATAGGGAATTCAGTGTTGAGGATCATGTGTATCTTAGAGTGAGACCAAGGAAGGGTTCCTTGAAGCTTGGGAGTTGTGCCAAGCTATCACCTAGATATTGTGGGCCATTTGAAGTGCTTGAAATAATAGGGCCAGCTGCATATAGACTTGCATTGACTGCTAGCACTAGAGCTCATAATGTTTTTCATGTCTCTTTGCTTAAGAAATATGTACATGATCCTAACCATGTGATTAATTGGGATGTGATCCAGGTGGAACCCAAGGGAGAGTTCCAAACTGATCCATTGCGCATCCTAGACAAGAAGGTAACATTGCTCCAGAACCGAGCCATCAGACAAGTAAAGGTGAAATGGAAGCACTATAGTCCCGATGAGGCTACATGGGAGCTAGAGGATGCCATGAGAGTGGCATATCCATTTTTGTTCAATTTTGATGAGCACTGAGGACAGTGCTAATGTAAGGGGAGGGGAATGTAATGTCCCCATTTTGACCCCCTTTGCATTAAATCGTAAATGATGTAAATATTGTTATTTAATCATGGTGAGGAGCTCAAGGCCAAGGTCCCACCATTGATTTAGCATTTTATGCATCGGCAATTAAAAATAGATGCCTATGGTTCTTGTGCTGGACATGCACAATGTAAATTAAGAGATCATGTAAATACAAATTTTAATGAAATACCCACAACTAGCTATGCAATGCAACAAAGAGATGGGGGCATTATTCTGCAAGGAATAGGGAGGGAAATTATTCAAACCCTCGAGCCAATGGTGATAAGCCAAATGTCAATGAATGAACCCCAACTACCCATTCTGACTTATGCACCCAATCATTTAATTCTTCCAGGAGTTGGTTGAGGCAGTTAATGCCTTGGGAATGAAGAGGTGTGGCAGCCAATTTCGTGCATGGGCAAGCCATCAACTTGGGAAAACGTACTTTTGCTTTTGGGACAAGAAAACACCCACAAAATTGTGCCCAAAGCCATTCTTCACCCATTGTCTTTCCTCTCTCATGCAATCTAAGCTAGGGGGGTCTATCTCCTTCAAGTTTTCTCCCATTTTCCTGCATTTTCCATGGCTGGGAACTCGTTTTTGGTTGGTATAGTGATTGGGATAGGAGAACCACGAATTGGGGTTTTGATGGAGGTCGTTTTTGCTCCTGGGTTGTCCATAAACGTTTTCTGAAAATGAATTTTCCTTCCTAGGGTTTATTCCCCATTTTCCATTTCGTTTATTCTTGCCCACGTTTTTCTGAAGCTCAGGGAAACCCCATTTTGTGCATCCCACTGTACGAACATTTCTCCTCATGCCCAACACTTGTGTTTTTGCTATTATGTGCATCCCTGTTTTGGTTTAATATTGTGAGCAAGAATTTAAAAGTGGAAGAGGATAGAATTGGCTTGATGAGCTTAGTGAGGAGGTAATCTCTCAAGAAGATCCAAAGGGATGGCTACTCTTCTATGCACACCTTGAACAATACTAGATTGGAAGGTGTGGCCTGAGGGACTGCGTAGTGGTGAAGGGAATACTTCCTTGTATTGGGTGTGTAGGTAATGTGGGTACCAAGCTAGATAGATCTGATAGAGGTATCCATAGCTCTATGGGTGAGCCACTAGCTTAGCAATTCATTCCTTTCCATTTCCTTAACAGACTGATATACCCAATTGCAGATTGGCTTGGCTCATTTTGGTGTATGTTTGGCTATGTGTGAGTCTGGTGTTCCCTGGTTCCTTGTAGAAATCATGCCCAGCTCGGGGGTGGCAGTTGTGTTGTGAGATTGACAAGCACAATTGGCCTATGGTTGGGTGGAACGTTGCAGTTGCATAGCCAGTTGCTCGGGACTACTTTGCTTTAAGATAAGTACTCTCTTGTGTTAATTTTGTATTGTCTTTAATTGATGAATGACATGAATATGTTGAATGTATACTAAATGTGTAATTGAATTTACTTCCGTTGTCTTACATGTATACATCTGCATATGTCTCTTTATATTATGTGAATGTTTATTTAGTAATTATGGGGCCAAATACCCAGCTTTAGCATCACGTTCTCTCCATCATGATGGTATGATGGGAGGGGACATTACACATTTCTTTAGGTTCAAAGATATCTAGTGCTGCCAACATCGCTCCAACATCAACCGTAGATTCGCTAGATGATCGTGGACCAAACCATAGACCATCCAATCGTCCATGTATACCTACAAAAACGTCTGAATGAAATCTTTGAATGCAGCAACGACAACCCGCAAAAATATCGTAGGTTCATTCTTCAAGCCGAACTGCATTATGGTGTACTGAAAGTAGCCCCATTCGGTAACGAAAGTTGTCTTATGGAAATCTTCTTTGGCAATGCGGATCTAATGGTAGCCAGAGAACCCGTCTGTGAAAGAGTACATCTCCTGGCCACCCACACCTTCGAGCACTTCGTCAATAAACGAGGTTGGGAACGGATCATGCAAACATGCATCATTTAGCTTCCTGAGGTCGACGCAAATGCGCACTTCGCTAGTCTTCTTATCCTGTACCACCATAGGACTAATCCATTCTGACTCTTTGACTGGTTCAATGATACCGGCGTCCAACATGCGATCCAATTCTACCTTGAACCTCTCCTTATGTCACGGATTCAATCGATAGGGTCGCTGCCAGATCGTCTTAGCATCTGGTTTTAATGGAATCTTCATCTCCCCTAAGTCACCCAGAATCCCCTTCATGTCAGAAAAATTTGTGGGAAATAAATCCTGAAACTCATGGAGCAAATCAATGACCTTGCTTATCAGCTCATCATCCCAGTAATCCCCGACATTTGCGAACTTCGGATTGTCCTCTGCCCCAATGTTAATCTTGCGGAACTTCAGTGGCTGACTGATCAGATAGCTTGGTGCATCAGGTGGTACCACAGCATGACTTCCCTCTGATTCTGGGATATTCACATTCCGCAGATCATCACCATCTTCTGGTCCACCACTGATGATGAAGCATTCCATGAGAGACTGCATCTGGCAGTGCGTATGCAGATCCGCAGGATACGCCATCGGGACAACCTGCAGAACTACATCCCGGATGAGCTGTAATGCATTATTGACCTCTGGATCGGCATCCGCAAAACTGAATGTATGGGTAAAACACACTGTGAGCTCCAGCCAAATAGAAATTTCTCCTCGCAACTCAGCTGCAGTATACCATGATCATGGCATCTCATCCAAAGTATGGATAAAAGCATGGACCCACTCATCTCTTGGTCATGATACCCATAACCGCTGATACTCCATCAAGTGACCACCAGGATCATTCCGACCATCATACTTTCTAGTGTGGCAAACCTCGGTATCACCGAAGCGTACCACCATCAATCTTCTACATTTCGACCATCCATCAATTAATGCCTTGTGTGCCGCCCACCAGCGTGTTGGAGCAGCCTTTAGTGCTTCGTTCAATGCCAACAATCACTGTGGTTCAAAAACTCTTTCCTCGAACTCTGTTAGAAAGTCAGATAAGCCAGGCAGTCCTTCATATATTGGTAGTGTGACCGTTTCTGTTGCGACACGACATAATGACTGCGTGATCAACCCACACTTACGGAGCGACACCTCATGCAAGCGGTTCTGCCAATATCCTAGCACATCATCAGAGTTGGAAGACGCAGAGCTATCACTACGCCATCTCAGCTCACCGTTGGCAGTCGGATGGATATAATCTTCAGAGATATTGAATGCATGGTCCCATCCACTGGGATCGTCATCCTTTATTGTCTCTATGTAGCGGTGTCCTTCAGCCGGATCCAACGGGGCTATAACTCTGAGATCACGATTTTCAAAAGTCATCATCCGTCGCTTGAAGTTGATTACAGCTCCACTATCATTAGCCCATCCAATCCCCAGTAATGTGGGATAAGAGCTTCCTCCTTCAACTACTTCTATTACATCAAAGTCAGCATATGTTTTCATTCCCTCAATGTCCACCACCATTCATGGAACTCTACCAATTGGTGTCACCTTAGCATGATTAGCTAACCGGAGCTGTACAGGAGACCAGCTCAATGGGGGACTCGCCATCTTCTGCCAAGCCTACTTGGTCAAGATGTTGACATCCGAACCAAGATCCATAATAACTAAATCAACATCGTAGTTTCCAATTTGAATATTCATCCGCATCTCCTTACCCGTCTTCCGTCGTTGTAAGGAATTAACCGCGAGCTCTTGTCGATCCTGGGTTGGTCGTCGCAACAAAGCTTCAATCACAGCAAGAGCATCGGGATCTCTTGCCAAGGATAAACAATGTTCCAAAAATGCTTGAAGTGTGCTGGACTACCGCGACGGGCCAGCCTCTGAAGAAATGCCTCCCGCTCTGGATCAATGTCAAATGATACCTTCTTTTGTCCGGCTAACCGAATCAGTGAGCTGTCCTCTCCAGTTGTCTTTCCTCCATGAGTGACCACAACAATGGAAGGATCTTGCGGTCTTGGCTCTGCAGAAATTGTCGCGATATTCGCACCCTGGGTCTAGTTCAGCGACCGATTCCCGAGTGGGTTCACATTCTAATTATGATTTGGTCGCATATTCTGGTTCTGCATTGGTTGCTGCACTTGGTTCTGGGCAGGCTGTTGTGCCTGGGGATGGTTCTGCAACTTGGGAGTATTCCCTGCTTGCCATCGTGCAATCAACTGCGGACAATTCTCAACCGTGTGATCATTAACAAAACAGAACGTACACTAGTTCTGTAGCAGTGGGCAGTCTTGCTGGTAGTGTCCCCATACCGCACAATGATAGCATTGAACAGGTCCGGGACCACCTCGTCCTCCTCTATGACCAAATCCTATGCCATGTCCTCCCGGGAATCCTCCCTGTTGCTGGTACTATGGTTGGTTGAACTGTTGCTGCATTGGTGCCGGTTGCATTCCTTTCCCTTGTTGTGCATACTTCGGTTGTTGTACGTACTATGGCTGTTGTGGAGCCATCTACATCGGAGCATATTGTGGCATGAACTACGATGGTTGTTGCTGCTGCGGTACAAACTACATCTGCGGTTGAGGTAGCGGCTGCGGTTGCGACTGTTGTACGGCATGCTGGTCGTCCTTTACATAGAATGCATCATACATTCTCTCTTGTAGCAACCCATATGCACAGCAATCCTTGTCATCGTGACCCACTGATTTGCAAAATGTACAATAAAGATTCCTCGGGGTTGTGACCATTTTTTGCATTTATGGGAAATTGTCATGGTTGTGCCCATACACGTGGCAGACGTGACACCACGGCATGCTACCACAATTCAACGGATTCGGTGCTCCTGAAACTAGATAGTTGCGGAAGTCCGAGCAATTATCCTTAGTATGTCCTTCTCCCCGACATCGCATACACCAAGCTTCTTCACGTTGCTCCTTGCCTTTCTTCAGATCCTGTAACTGGATGGTCAGGTTAGCCAATTGTGTTTGGATCTGCGACATCCCAGCTGCATTGTCCCCAATAGGCGATGCCTCTAGCCACATCGCGATCTCCAAAGCTTCACTCGGTGTGGTAATGTTTTGTTGCATCAGTGGTAGCCGAATATGTGGAAGCAAGGCCACGATAAACCATTCCTTATGTTGGGTGGTACTCATGTCAAAACTCACCCTTGCCATCAGTGTTTTAAATCGCTGATCAAAATCCCACACAGTCTCATTGGGATACTGCTTAATCTCTTTGAGCTCTGTGATGTATTGTGCTTCAGATTTGGGCTTCCGGAACTCTGCGATCAGGCCTGTACGAATCTCATCCAAGGTTTTTGCCAGAGTGCCGACAGGAACTTGCATAAATTTCATAAACCAGTCCAAGGCACGACCTCGAAGAGTCATCGCCAATTGTCCCTTTTTAGCATCATCATCAATGATCTGTTTGACGGTCCATACAGCCTCACATAGAAACCAGTACTGTTCAGGGTTATCTGTTCCATTTCCTTGGAACAGCGGTAACTTAGTATCCTCGCCTGCCATTATGGGATTCCTTCCTCATTTTGCTGTACTACTACCGATTAACTTCTGTGGTATTGACGAACTCGGCGGTGTCGAAGTGCTATTTCTTTCTATATGAGAGATAGTGAGCGGAGGTGAGGGTACATTGGTGCTGGGGTTTGGTCTTGCCTCTATCGTGGGCGTAGCCTGGTTGTCCTTGTCAGGACTGTGAGGCTGCTTCATCCTGTGTGGTCTTCCTTCACGGCATTGCGGTTCGACCGCAGCAGGACCTTCTCCTGTCCTCTGCCTCTTTTCCTGTCAGAACCTCGCTCCTCCCCTCGTAAGACCACTTTATTCCTCGGCTTCACTCACAATCTCGTCATGACCTGCACCCATCTACCCCTTATCATTCCATGTACCGCCCCCCAACTGTCGCGGCACCCGCGGCCTCTGCCCACCAGGTTGTCTACTGATCAAGATGTATCCTTAATATACCCTTTTCGCAAATAAGCATCTTAATGGACAGTTGAAGCAACAGCAAAAACCTGCTCCGAGGTTCGCGGAAAAAATATCTTTCGGCTTCACTATAGGATTTCTCGTATCAACCACGAATTCAGTGATATACCCCTCCAAGATGCTATCAAACCATACTTCGACGGCCCGTGATGCTTTATTATCGACTTCCTGTAGTTCTTGGATCAACTTTGGGGTCCAGGTCGTTGGCTAACCACCCTGGAAGTTCCTCTTCTAAAAGGTCAACTTCGCCAACCATTCGAACAACAGGACCAGGAACTCACAGAAGAACCATTCATGCAGACCATCGTGAATATATCTATCTACCCACTGATCTACTGTAAGTCGAGTGTTCCATATTTCTTCTTCAGCGAATTCCTGCAACTTCTGATCAAACCATTCTTGGATCTCCGGTTTCGTCGGGTGCCACAGCATATCCTCCTTTCACTTCGCACACGGTCCCGGCAACGGAACCATTTGTTGACTCAGACCCAGTCGATAGGGGTTCCCATCACTGTCAACACCAACCCACCGTGATCTCCCTAAGCATCATCCCAGACAGGTTTTACCCTGCCCAGCAACACCTGCAGAGCAGATGAGGTCTCACGCGAGGCTATCAAGGGAGAGAGGACGGAACCATGTTTCCGCTGAATGAAGGAGGATGTATGCGGCATCAACTACTTAATCTTATTTCAACAGTCAACAATAGACCTATGCATTTACTTCGACATTATTGTACTCATAGCGTCATTTAATGGAAACATTCATTGTTGCGACAGATTATAACAGTAAAGCGACTATTGCATCAAAGAAACATTGCATTACCATCAAAAGACAGAAGACACAACAGGATTGCACAGAAACAGTTTCATCACATCATATTATTGCTACAAAAACCCAATACAATGCCTCTGCAGATCACAGACTTCATCAATATCTATGGTTCTCAGAACATACACACAAAACGCATACCAAAAATCTCTCTCTGATCTCTCCTTTCTTCTCCCCCTGCGACCTACAACTTTCTGTCTATATATAGGCTTCCGCCTTTACAATGCTTGTCCACTTACTAACAACTTCCTAACTGACTCCTGGACAAATGACCCAAATTCTAACTGACACGGTCCAAATGACCCAAAAACCCGCCTATTGCGGTATACTTAACTCGAGATTACATCTCATATGGTCCAATGACCCAAAAACCCGCATTTTGCAATACAAATGACTCAAAAAATACATAAAATAATAGAGCCTTCCTCCTTTCGCGACCTCTTCTAATGTGTCGCGGCATTGCCAATGCTGCGATTCTTCCTTACTAAACCACCCCCCAACAACAAGTATCTAAAAATGTTGGAGAGCAAGGGAGATTGCAAACTCTAGACGAATCCTTCACTGGACAAGCGGCTAGATGGTGGGAAACACATCATTCGCGAATGTACACATGGACAACTACTTCGGCACACTTCATTGAAAGATTTGGAGTGAAAAATTTGACAGCAAAAGCTCAAATTCCAAAATTGTACAATGTATGGACCCGTCTATCCACATCGATAGATGTCAAAAAGAATGGAGGATATTGGGCTACAAATATGAGAAAATCTTGCCACATTTCTTTCCAAGTACATTAGAAGATCTACCTGAAAAGTGGTATAAAATGGAAGAAGCAAGAGGTGGAACTTTTACTTGGCAAGAACTAAAAGAAAATTTTGTGAGACTTTTCTTTCTCACCGACGGAAGACTGTGTCAAGGAGGCAATGGAAGAAATTAAGAAATTCATAGAACCAACAAGTACTGCTATAGTGACTAATGGATATTGACATGTTTCATCCTGCAATAATATTTCGACCAAATCAACTCAATTATCAACAAGATTAGAACTTGCAAATGAGACAACTATTGGTAAAAGCTTCCACTGGAAAACATACCATATATTGACAAGGAGAACTAAAAATTTGTTATGAAAGTGACCTCAGAAGACAAAGTCAAGCTAGAAAGATTCACATAAAAATATTTTCCTCCTGCTTCAACAAAAATTAAAGAAAGGGATCAACCAATCAATGAAGCAAAGGCACTAGAATGGATGGATGCTCAGATCATAATCAAAGAAGTCAATATATCAAATGATGACTGACCAATAATGGCGAAAATCAGAGACTATTGGACCGAACAACAAATTGCCAATATAAATAGTCTATTAAAAGAATATCAAGATGTTTTCACAAGAGACTAGAAAGACTTGAAGGGCTTAGTGCAAGAAATGGGTGAAATGAAAATCAATATTAAGCTCGAAGCTAAACAAGTGATAAAATGTCTGTATAAATTGGCCCATAAATACAAGGAGATAGTTAAGAAAGAAATAGACAATATCCTGGAAGCTGGTATCACCTACCCTGCTGACCAATCAGAATGGGATAGTCTTATGGTCATTCATCCCAAGAAACATGATCCGACAAAACTGTGTATTTGCGTCGATTTTAGGGGACTGAATAAAGTTACTCTAACCGACCCCTTTCCTACACCTTTTGTTGTTGAGATAATTAATGAATTCACTGGACATGAATGTTATTCTTTCATAGACGGATTCTCCGATTACAATCAAGTTACTATTGCCAAGGAGGATCAGCATAAGACTACATTTGTATGGGAATTTTGGTCGTTCGCTTATAGAGTTATGCCCTTCCACTGCCCTTCGGATTGAAGAATTCTCCACCTGTATTTTCGAGAATCATCGTTAAAGCATTCCAAGAATACATATATAAAATGATGGCGGTCCATTTCGACGATTGGATGATATACTCCTTACTCTGAGATCATATTCAGTGCCTTTGACTCATGTTGGAACGCTGTCGACAGATTCATCTCTCTTTGAACATAAAAACAATGTATATTTGCAATGCCAATAGGAATCCTCTTGGGTCATGTCATATATAAAGAAGGAATCAAAGTTTATTTTGCAAATATTAAAGTTATACTCGATTTGAAGCCTCCAGTGAATCCCAAACAGGTAAGAATACTTCTAGGCCATATAAGGTATTATCGAAAATTTATTAGACATTACTCTGATACCACATATCCATTGGAAGAATTGCTAAAAGAGAATCAAGAATTCCAATGGTCGCAACAGTGTGAGGCATCATTTGAATTGCATAAGCGAAAACTAGTCGAAGCCCCATTCTTCCGATCCCAAACTGGTTGATAAAATCCCATGATCATATCAACGCATCGAGCGAAGCAGTCGGTGCGATCCTTACCCAACCTGGAGATGATGGAATGGATTACCCCAATGCATATGCTATCATAAATCTCAATAAAGTTGAAAGGAAATATCCGACGATAGAGCGAGAAGCCCTTGGTATGATCTTTGCATTGCAAAAATATAAACACTATTTATTGGCTAATCCATTCATCTTATACACTGACCATCAAGCTCTGAAGTACTTAGTGAATAAAACTCTTCATCAAGGTCGGATATGTCGATGCCTCCTTCTGTTTCAAGAATTTGAGTTCGAAGTAATCATTCGACCAGGAAATTCTAACGTTGGACCTGATCATTTATCCAGAATCGAAACAGGAGAAGATCCCGTCGAGATCGATGACGATTTACCTAATGTATCTCAAAAATCATAGTTGTTTGGATAAAACAATTGCCCACATCCTAGAGATCCCCCAAACAATTTAGCTTTCTAGAGGGAAGGAAAATACATGATGTGGTGGGAGCAGCTTAGGAGTGTATCCTTTCTATCAAAAGTAAGCATGTAGCAACTAAGGTAGTCAAAACTGACCTTTCAAAGGCTTATGATTGAACTTGTTGGACGTATATTAGATTGGTTTTGATTTAGGTTGGCTTCTCCGTGTAACTGGTTAACTAGATAAGGGCATGCATTATATCAGCCACTTATGCAATACTGATAAATGGGTCGACATCATAGTTTTTCATTCTGATGTGTGGATTGAGCCAGAGATTCCCATGTCACCATATTTGTTCTTGATCGTGATGGAAGGGATTAATAGAGCACTAAATACAACAAGTATTATTGGAACAATTCAAGGGCTTAAATTTGGAGAGGAGTCGGCATTAGAAAATGGTTTGAAGTACCTTGGTTTTCACTTAAAACCAAATAAATACCAAAAAAATATTGGGCATGGTTGCTAAGACAGATTGAAGCCCGTATAAATATTTGGTGTAATTGTTGACTAACTAGAGGAGGCAAAGTTATTTTGATAAAATTTGTTTTGATTGTTATCCCAATGTATTGGTTAAACATAACCCATATACCAAAAGGAGTTCTCATGCAAAACAGGAAATTATGTTTCAAGTTTTTATGGAGAGGAAAACCAAGGTCAAGTCTACACTGGATAGGTTGGAGCACCATTGCGAAACCAAAATATTATGGAGGGTGGGGTTTAAAGGACTTACATAAGTTTGGTAGGTCACTTGCAGCAAAATCAGTTTGGAACTTCATAACAAAGGACGCGCTGTTACAGAGAATTTTAAAAAGAAAATACCTAGGAATAGGAGAGATAATAGACTAGATTCGAAACCCAATAAAATCTTATAAGGGGGGATTTGTTCACTCGGAAGCAATAACTCTTGATTTTCCACTAATAGAATATATGTTTGCTTGGCGATTGATAGATGGAACACGGGAAATTATTGGGACAGATGGTATAATGGGTCATGGTCCATCAATTATTCTGTCTCGAGATCTAGTTAAAATTTTAAAATATCGGGTTATAGTCTACTTAAATCAAGTGGTGGAACTGGAAGAAACGACCCTTATGCAGCAGGGACAGAAGTTAGTTGAATCATTGGGACTAAATCCAATTTGTTCGATTGAATGGGATATTTGGAAAGAGGAGATGCAAAGAGCACATATAAGATTAAATGGAGATGCAGATGCTTTAATTTGGATAGGAAATAAAGAGGGTGGTAGGTTTTCTGTTCAACTAGCATATCAACACTTATGGGAAGGGATGACAGATCAGAGAAAGTAGTTGTGGATGATCTTGTGGAAGGAACATGCACCCCACAAATGCAGAATTTTTATGTGGAACCTTCTTAGTGGGGAAGTAATTACCTGGGATAATCTATGTAGGAGAAATTTATAATCTCCTAGTTATTGTAGCCTATGCCAAATTGCAGAAGAAACTGCAGAGCACCACTTTATCCACTGTACTTTTCATCTCAAATATGGAAGGACATAAGCGAAAGTATACAAGTCAGGAATCTATGGATAGGGTCCTCTTTTGAGGAGTGTCTCGAGCCATACCATTTGAGAGAGAAGACTTGAGACAAATAAAATGTATGTCATTTATAGTGGTGTGGGGAATTTGGAAAATTAGAAATGAAAGGATATTTGAGGATCTTCAAAAGCCATCCTTCTAGGTATATGCTTAGGTGTTGGCATTATCAAAATATTATAAAGAGGAAAAAGAGCACCAAAGGTGAAAAATATAAAAGAAATAAAATCGATAGGAAGAGAAGCTGGAGTTATTTTGATGGGGCCTTCCAAGGGAATGGCTTGGGTGGGATGCTTTATTTATCTGAAAATCATTTCATTGAATTTAAAGCAAAATGTGGTCAAGGATTAAATAATGGGGCAGAGTTATTGGCTTTGAGAAATTTACTTAATCTAGCCTTTGAGGAAGGAGTGAGAGAGCTAAAGGTTTTTTAGATTCGCCATTGGTGGTATATTGGATGAATGGTTTACAACGGCTATTGAACATTAATTTGCAAGATATTGGAAAACTTTTAAAGGAGCTAGCAGGAGCTTTTAACTCATTCAGGATATGTCATATTTTCATAGAACAAAATGAGAGGGTTGATTCATTATCTAAGGAAGGAATCTTAATTACAATAGGCTCTGTTATTTTCAGAAGAAGCAAAAATGGCAAGAAAATTGAAAAGAAAACAAGTCTAGACTATATGTGAAAACTACTAGCAAATTTATTTTTTTCCTTTAAAACAATTTTGAATTTTGTCTAAAATCAAATAAATGTGCAAAATATAATTGTTAATAGCATATTTTGAATTATTACAGTAGGTGAACTACTGAGTATAGTACAAGTGTACAATAAAGTGCAAATTTTGGTATTTTGTAATAGTCTATGAAGATTACAACAAGGATATGGTGAACTGCTTAAGATGATGCACACCTGAAGTATGTATTTGGTTTTCTTTATTGGTACTAATAGAAATATGATTTTTTTTCATGGAAAAAAAGGTAATTAGTTTTGTTAATTGGATGTAATTGAGTGGTTGTATGGAAAAATGCTATCTCTCCATTCAAATTATTTGGTGCTATATTTGTTCTTAGTAATAAACGATATATAATCTATTTATTAATATTTATTTAAATTTCACAATAATTTTTTTAATATAAAAAAACTTAATAATTTAGTAAAAAGTATAACCACAATTGAATGTGATTATGGAAAAATTATTCGCATAAACCTCTTTCCCATATGAGTGGTTAAACCGAAATCTATGAAAAAGTTGAATGTGATTATGGAAAAATTATTCGCATAAACCTCTTTCCCATATGAGTGGTTAAACCGAAATCTATGAAAAAGCAATAAGCATGGTACACATGATTTTCCTAATCTAAAAGTGACTCACGTGATATGATTGACCTATAAAGTTTATTAAAAATTTACAAATAATAATTACAAATACATGATTAAAAAGATTTAGAAAAGAGTTTATAATATCGCATCACACTGAGCATCCTAATAATTAATTCAATTTGTCTCATCTGGATATAATAAGCATATGAAACCCCTGCAAACATCTCCAATTATCAAAGCACAGTGTATTGTTAGTCAAAGCATAATCATTGCACAAAACAACAATAAAAGAAGCATCTCCTCCTAAACTCTTGATCATTTATAACTACATTAAGAAAAGAATTTAAACACAAATAGAACCAAATAAACATTGAGACGGTAATAATAAAATCATCAATAACTAGCATACCCCCAAAATGGGGTATGTTTTGAAAGTAAGTCTAGTAAATCTATGGTAGGCATAGTAGTCAATCAAATTCAAATGAAAACTCTAATGTAAATACTAAAAAGCAATAAATAGAAACACATGTAAACAATGGCAAGTAAAATGATTACTTCGATTTATGGGTGGAATTAATAGGTGCTTTGGTTGAGATTGGTCCCATGGTGGTCCAATGTATTTATCAAATGCCACGAGAACATAGGATGGCAACTTAGGAAGGCTATACTTAGGTGTGTATACCCAGGAATCCTTTTGAAGACCATACCAAGTGGCAATGTTAAAAGCATCTGGAAGACTACAACAAGTCGTATGGCCATTGTCAGCGTGAAAACTAATCTAGCTCTGGTGTAGTTATAGAATTTTCCTTCCATTTAATATTCAAAGCATCTGGTGTTTTCCTTTTTGTTGTTTTTATTCAAGTATTTTTTTTCTATCATAGTTCACTACCAATCAAAATTACAACCTATTTTTCCTTTTGACGTCGGAAAACTTTATAAGAAAAGTTTAAATATTTAAGTGACATATGAACAAGTTCTTGTTGTTTTTTTGGTGTCATAAGTATATGAACAATGGGAAAGATTTCAACATTCTTTGGCTTGATTGGCCTTCTAGCATTAGTTGGTCTTGCTAATGGTCATGTTGGGTGTGACTTTTTGGTTATGGGCAATGCTTATGCCTTGTAAGAAAAAATTTATTTTCCACAAATTTCCAAATTGTTTTGCATTTTTTAGGTTGTTTTGATTTGGTATTGATATTTTCAATGTAGAACGTCATTTTTCATTTTTTTAATAGATTTATTGTTGTCGTGCATAGGCTCCCTTTTTGTTTTTCTTATGGTTACATAACTTTCATTTTTTATTTCTTGTTTTGTAATAACAGTAATGCTCTCATATATGGATTTATTATGATTTATGTATAGTATTTATAAGTATAGTATTTGATAGGCTTTATCAATCATCAATAATACTTTATCTCATTGGGATAAGACAACAACAAGAGTGTTGCATCTAAACCTTTAATTTAATCGTCAACCCAGGGATCCATACAAACTTATGAGGGTCCTGCACAATATATGCAACTACAAAGAGAGCTAACTATGCCTAGTAGCATGTAACTTTAATCTAATCAACCAAAACATTCAAACTGCTGATAACAAGCAAAGGGAAATTCATTTTATAACTAAGGGTTGCAAGAAACATGGATCTTATCATTCAACCATGCACCTATTCCCTTATGGGTAGTTTCAGTTACAAGCATTAAGAATTTATTCGTCTAGATTTAGGAAAACCTTTTAAAAAACTTCCCAAATACTCTACCATCAACTCACATAATACAGGCATTCAATCACATGAAATTCCATGCAAGTGGTGAAAACAAACAAAGAGTTAATGCTTTACCACGTTTGTGTAACAAGATCCCATGTATAATAAAAATGAAAATTTAATCTTAAACCTAATTTAAGAACATTAAAAGGCATCTACCATAATCTTAAATGCAAAAATAATTCATTAACATCATTTTATCAGAAACGTTGGAAATATCTACAAAATGTAGTAATTCTACATTACCTCCTATGTTTTACTAAAAATGAACATGAAATAATAAATATATTCTACCAACACAAGTCCCTGTAGCCACCTATGGATGGGCCATGATCCAAGGCAACACAGGAATAGAAAAATCTACTCAGTAAGATGTGGGAATAATAGTCTTCATTAATCTGTTAAAAAAAGGTTTAACATCAAACACTCGGTCTTTAAACTGTAATAGTTGCAACAAAAACTAAAATCATGACATATGGGTGCTAGCTTGACTAGATGCTCCCCTTTGAACTTAAATATAAAATGTATCTTCCAATCTAATCCATTAACCTCTAGTCTATCTAAGAAATTCTCTACGTAAACTACGTTGGATGCGCTAGTGTAGGTAGATAGGATCATGTAGGATCAAAATAGTGAGAGTGCGTCGTCTTGGATATGTACAATAGTTACAAAGTGGTATGTGAATTCGGGGACTAGGCTTCCAACTGGTCCATATCTGATTAATGTCAAATCCACTAATTGATCGAAGGACTACTGCTTGTAACTAGTGCTTTCGTATTTAAACTGTGTTGCATTCAAAACTAGAAGTGTGTCATCAAAACTGGTGGTGCTTCATTATTATCTACCTGCACCATAGGTAACTGGAACTTCTACTAAGTCAAAAGTCAAAACTAGTGCTTCTACTGAGTGTTGGATCAAAACAATGTTAGATGAAAACTAGTTCCTTCATAACTCTGCTAATCAACCAATTGATTAGTATTTTTTACACTCTAGTTATTAAAAAGGAAGAATTAATCAACTAAAAAAATAATTCTAAATATTCATATAGTTCTAACTAAGTGCCTTACTCATCTCAATTTATGTATATTATCTCCCTTATGAGGTATAGAATGCTCTAAGTTGACAAGAAAATAGATGGCTTTTCCATCCAAAGGTGGGAGCCATCATCACTCCCCAACTTACCATTCTGGTGCATCCTTGTGCAACTGATGAACTAGGAGTGGAGTCCTCTATGGGTGTACTATCCCTGATATTCCATGAAAATCATTTGGTCACAGAACCTGATGGATGGAATCCCCTGTCCTTTTTTATTTGTTCCCATATTGATTCTTCTTCCTCCTTGGTCCAACCCTGGTTGGTGTCAGAAATGAGAAGTGGAGTACTAATATTGAGGCCTATCCATTGTAGCCTCAACTTCTCTATGGCAGCAATATACAATGAAGATCTAAATAGTTCCTTTTCCAAGTTAGAGGGTGAGTGCACTGCTATATGGAGAAACCTATCAGGAATGTCCTTCCATCAAGTGGTATTGAGCCGCTTGATCCTCTTTTTGTTCTCCTCTAACACCTTTTCTCTGAGGTGAGCAATGACATATGCTTGTTTTTCCTATATAAATGGATCTAATACTTTATCTTGTATCAGTAGTTGGGGTGAGGTAGACATTTCCTCTGGAGTAGGTGCTTCTACTCTGGTAAATATCTGAGAATCCTTCTCAACTTCGTGATACTTGTTCATTTATGTTGCTCTGATATCCTCATTTATAATCCAGGAGAAAAAAGGCCTTAACTGCAGGTCCCCTATATAGGGGTTTGGATTACACTTAAAAGGTTGAGGCAGTATATAATTGTTTAGATAGAAATCACTAATTTGATCTTTTCCTAATTCCCCCATTGCTTGGCAGGTATCAATTAAATCTTTTGTGGTCTCCAATTTCTCAAATTTTTGGTGTTGCAATCTTTTGACTTGGTACCATAGCCACCGTTCTTTTAAGAATACTGAATATAATATGGATGGTGGCCTACAATGGATTATCTCTTGTATTATCCTGAATCATTTCTCTGATCTTTCTTCAATTTTTTCCTTTTCTTGTATCTTATCTTTTACTTCTGATTCACAGTGTTCCAGATCTTGTTTCAAGACAATGTTTTCTGCAATCAATTGTTGCTTGTCTTATTGGTACTGCATTTTGATAACCTGGAGCTTCTCCTCCAATGGATGTAGTTCAAATTCTTCATGACTTGGAGATATGGAGGTATTGGAAGTTTTCAAAGCTTCCACTATGTGTGCTATTTTCTTCAATTTCAAGATTTCATGCTTTTGTTCTTTAATCTATTTTTCCAATCTTATGATCTCCTAATCTCTTTCTTGTAGTACCTCATGACTAATCATGTCGACATAAGTCATGTTTGTAGTAGATTCATGCAATATCTTAGGTATTTCTATAAAATTATCCATCGCTCCATCATGTAGACTTTCTTGCTCCTATGTATCCACAACTTCTTGCTCATTATCTTGGGTATCTGACTCTTCTATTTGGTGTACCTCCTCTTCTTTTGAATATTGTATCTCTATATTCTAGTTCTTCTTACAATTTCTCTTGTCTCCTGATATTCTAACCACAGGTGAATAATTTTTTTCATTTTCCCCCAATTGTATCTAAGTATCTGAAATCTCCTTTTCTTCCCCTTTTATGGTAGCATATGCTTTCTTCTCTTATTCTAGTATTCATTTAATCCCTAGTTTTCAAGGAACTTGTATGGATGCTCTCTTCTTATTTCTAGTGGGAATGGTTTTGGATTTCTTCATAGTGGGTTCTACAAAAGGAGACAATTTCGCTCTTTTCATAAAGGGCTTTGCAGAAGCAGGAGGGGTTATGGTTGGCGAATTCTACTAGGGAATTCTACTGAGGGGAATTGCCTCATGAACCAAGCTATTTTTTTCTTCTTGAGCTATAGCTTTTCCTTTCCATATTTCTATTTAAACTTCTTCCATAATCAGCTTAAACCCCACATGATTCATTTGAGCCTAAAGGAGATCAAAATTTGTCTTGGCAATTAGTTGATCCCGAGCATATCTAATCTCCCACTGTTTTTGCCAATTTTATGAATTGTGAGTCTCTCTATCCACTGTAGTTTTCAAATCATCATTAGGGATCTCATCCATTCACTCATTGTAGTATATGATCCATGAAGGGGATTCCATTCTAATTTGGGTGCAGCAAAGGAAAACTAAAAAACTCCCAACTAAACTCACCAGAGGTGGGACAACCAAACTGTTATCTCTCCACAAACCAACAACCTTGGAAATTGGTGTTATTCATAGGCGTATACAACTTTCACACAGGTTCCATATTGAATTATAACTCAACTTGACAAAAACTACTTTCCCCAAGGTATGAAACACACTGCTTATAACTCTAATGTGAAGAATCTCTAGCTTGAAAGTATCATATTTGACATTAAATAGGATTTTGCAACAATTGTATTTTTCCAATCCAAGTTGAGATCTTACCTCCACCCTAGCCCAAAGGTGTTTGTTTGTTCATCATCATTTGTGCACAGCATAACTCTTCACCTTCGATACTAAGGCCCCAAGACTGATCTTCATACCTTTTCAAGGTTCTCCAAAGATTGCCATGAGACTGGAAAATACTCCAGAAAGAACAGGGAGGGAGGATTTCTACTAGAGTAATCCCACCACTTTCAGAGTTTCCCTCTAATCATTCAACGTTCCTATTCAAACCTATACACCAATTCTCACCAAGAAACTAATCCAAATGTGATGACCTGGGAAACAAATTCTTCCAAGGAAACTCTACTAAGCATTCAGTGTTCCTGTTCAAGACTATGCTTCGATTCTCACCAAGATATTGATCCAATTTCGACGACCTTGGAAACAAATTCCTCTAGGGAAAATCGTGAAACTTTCGGGTTCATCAGCTCCCCACTGATTGGAAATCCAAATAATAATAGTGATATTGCCACTACTTTTCTCAAGCAGCTCACTAGAAGAAGAAGGCCCTAGAACAAAGATCGAATAAGAAGAATTGACACCATTCATATTCATGATGAAGGGATGGGATATTCGTACCAGAGGCTACATTGTGAACCATAAGTTGCAGCATGCAAAGTGCATTGAATGGGTTGGATTTCTTGCATTGCCCCATTGATCATTAAATTCTGGGATAAATGCAAATCTATTCTCAAGATCTCCCTGCCACATGTCTATCCCATCATGATCAACAAGAACGATGCTCTATTGATTATATTTTCTTCGATCCATAAGGTATAGATACAATGCTAGGGTATGATAGACTAAAGAGTAACTTCATCATTTATCCTTATGGTCTCAATGGGAAGATTACAAGCCTTGTTTGCTTGATGGCCAGCCTCTTTGTTAAAATCCATTTACACTTGGAAAAATTAGACTTCCCATAAACTATTGATCTCACATCTAATTCGCTCAAGCAAACGAGCTAATATCAAGGATTTTGGATAATTTAGTATGTAAAACTAAATGGAGAATTATAAACATGGAATCCCCTATAACATTCAATGGTTGGATTTCCATGCCTTTGGCCTGCTTCAAACCTTGCCATAGAGCCAATGCTTGTGCTCAATTATTTGTCATTTTTCCCAGGCTCCATGCATAAATTTTCTCAAGATTTCCTTCGAGGTCAAAGGGCACCCCCCCACACACACACACCTGCCAAACTTGGAAGTTGAAATATAAGTTACTAATATATGTACATTTAAAAAAATTATTATATTGAATTTGGAAATTTATGTATTAAAATTTTAAAAAAATCATATTATTAATTATTTTAATCATATCAATCTAATTATATTTAATTGTCGTTTGAGTATTTCACAAGTTGAATTCAACCGATGGGTGTACTTCTTTTTCAATTGTCAAATCATATATGTTAATAACCATCATCGTCATCATCATTATATTGAAAAACTAATAGAAAATTTAATTGCCTTCATATCAACTTTAATGAATATTGTAAACGTTGTGCATTGTCTTTTTTGAATTTTTTTGGTTATTTGGAAATGAAAAAACACCATGGAAAATTTTTAAGGATCCATAATTTTCTTAAAGTGTAGCCTAACATTGGCAATTATTACTAATTCTTAAATCTCCAACCATAAAATGTTTGGCAATATTTTTGTAAACATATTCAAATTTCTAAGGATTTTATGTAGTTTTGGACAATTTTGGCAACGTTTAGAATGAAATATTTTTATCCTATGGAATTTGGGTGAATAATTTTAGAAAAAATGGAAATTAGCGAGTCTTTTTCTAGAAAAAAAAAACACCAAAATTAACACATGAACTAAATTTAGCCCCTAAATTTTTTCCTTAAAAACACATCACGTTAGCATATTTTTATCCAATCAAACAGTAGTTAAATGATATTTAAAAAAAAATTAATAATAAATTAATTGGAAACATTCTAAAATTTGGGTATTCTTTTTTCAATCCATACAATAATTGAAAAAACTAAATATGATAATGATGATAATAGTTATTAATGCCAACTGAGACAAACTTTGGTCCTTCATACCTTAAAAAGGTAAGGAGTCACTTGGTTTTCTTTAGAATTTTATTTCTATGCTCGAAAATCTTTAAGAGAAGCATTCCTAGATCACCATCATTATGATGAGTGTAAAGGTTAGGAAGGTCAGTATTGTAGCAAATATTTTGAAATTTCACTCTAATGTGGGTGTATGCAGGACATCCTATGAGAAATTTATTTTCATCTTCAACCCTCTTGGTGTAACAAAGATGACAAATTCTTTCATCCCACAGTGTTTTAGGAACTGTCCAGTGCCCTATTTCAGTATGGAGCTTGTGATAATTTGTTCTTATTTTAGTAATGTTGATTTTCTTCTTTACACTAGTTAAAACATAGAGGTACCTTTGATCTTTTAGATTAGGGTTGATCACCTCCTTATAACATCTTAATTTTCTCTTATCCTTTAGCTGTTAACTACACCACATCTGCTCCTTAAATTTAGATGTGATAATATTTTTAATATTTTCACTATTATGCAAAGTGACCTCTTCCACGACTCCCCAAATATTTAGCCAAGATTTAGCGTCATTATGCCAACCTTGATTAAGTTGTAGGTAGTTTTGACTAGAGTATGAAGAAATATTAAGAAGTCTCTTGCCTCCCATGTTGTTTATCTCATTCGTGTACATTAAGTACCTAGTAATACCCATGCTCTCAATTGGGGAGAGACTCGCTTCTATGAGGAGGATATGACAGGGTGTATTGTCTTTAATTTTGAGATTATATGTTATAACTTTGTGCTTTTGGATTTTCTCTATCCTTCTCCATGATTCTATAGAGATGCTAGAGTCTCAAACTTCACATCCATATAAGATAACATGGAGAGTCTTAAAGAGGAGTTTCTTCCTATCCCAAAGCCATAGGTCTGTTGAATTAAAAAGGTTTTCAAGTCCATAATAATATTTCCACCCTCCATTAATCCTTTTCTCGATGCTATAGTTCCAGTTAAGCTTATGATGAAAATTGTTTCTGACATATTTGTATGAAGTCACTTCCTCCAAGTTGTTATTGTAATGCATGAAATTACCATAAGTGATATTTTTGGATTTGATTATCATAACCTTCGTTTTGTGAGTGTTAACAATCACACCCATACTAGAGAAAAATCCTTGAGAATCTTTAGTTACTCGTCGAGATCATAAGAACTCCTCACCATATGAACAATATCATTAGCATAGAGTAGAAGGATGATGACTATACCCACCAAAGTTGTGCAAACACAACCTGCCTCTTCCAAACAACCCTCTATCTTGTCGATGTAAATACCATAAAGGGTAGGGGATATGTGACAACCTTGCTTGACTCCTATAATACAATTAATTTATTTTGACTAACTCTTAAAGTTCCTAAATTTGGCAATAACTTTCTCGTACAACCTTATCGCAACAACTCTCAACTCAAAAGAAACTTTTAACTCTTGTAATCTAAATATATAGTATGAAATATGCAACAATCGAAAAAATTAAAACTATTAAAGTATGAACATCTTACTTTTGATGTGGCAATGAATCTACAACATACATATGGAAAGAGATTTGATGTAAATTATATTTTATTATTTTCATATTAATGAGTAAAATTTATATTAAAACTATTGCGATTCCAATGTATAACAAAATTTTTTTGATGTAAATTATATTTTATTATTTTCATATTAATGAGTAAAATTTATATTAAAACTATTGCGATTCCAATGTATAACAAAATTTTTTAAAAAGTTTTGGATAGCTCTGACTTGAAACTCATGCTCAAGAATTAACTATCAAAAAAACATAAAGACTTATTCAATTTCATCTAAAGAGAAATTTGCAAGTATATTGTTTAATATATTGACATAATAAAAATAGCACTTGACAAAACATACTAAGAGAATAAAAATATATAAATTCAATGTCCATTTCAAGCTTATGCTTATCGGCCCGCTTGGGTATTGAATTTGAAGTTGATTTTGAATTTAAAAATTTATATATTATAATAAAATTGGTTCATATTATTAATTATTTAATTATATTAATTTAATAATATTTAATTGTGGTAGAGTATTTCACAAGCTGATTTTGATTTATATATATGTGTATTCTTTTTAAAATTATCAAATCATATATTGAAAATATAATAATAAAACATGTAATTGTTTCTGTATCAATTTTAATGAACATTGTAAATGTTGTGAATTGTATGTAATTTTTTATCAAGATAGATAGATACTTTTATATTAAAAAGAGAATAACTTTTAGGTACATCAAATAAAAATATCCAAAACATGCACTTGTTATGAATTGTATTTTTATTTCTATAAAAATATTAGTTTTATTGTGGTTTGGTAATGAAAAAATACATTACATTACCTTATTTTTATCCAATCAAAAAGTAGTTAAATGTTGTTTTAAATTTTAGAAAAAAAAAAACATTTTAATAATAAATTAATAATTATAAATTTTGTAAATTTTGATTTTTTTTCAATCCATACAACTAAATTGAAAAAACAAAAAATAATAATTATTTGACTAACGATTCATATAAATATGTATTATAAGATTTATAACTATGAGATTGTCAACATCTTACTTTTGATGTGGTAATAAATCTAGAACTTGTATATAGAAAGTGAGATAGGAAGTAAATTCAATATGTTTTTTTTTCATATTAAAGATAAAATTTATATTAAAAATATTAAAGTTTCACATATAATAAAAATTTTAAAAAACAATTTGGCTCATGCCTAAGAATAAACTATTAATTAACACTATGAATACCTAGCCAATTTCATCTTAAATTTGTAAGAATATTGTTTGACATAATAAAAAGTAAAATAAAAATAATACTTGACAAAACATAATAGGTTAACAAATAAATAAATATAATTTATTGCTTATTTCAAGCTTGGACTTATAGAGTTACATTTAATATTGAATTTGAAATTTAAATATAAATCATTAATACATTTAAAAAAATTATTTTGAATTTGAAAATTTATATATTAAAATAAAATTATTCATATTACTAATTATTTTAATCATATAAATTCAAAAATATTTAATTATATTCAAGTTGAATTTAACTTATATATTTATTTTTTAGATTGTCCAATCATATATTGAAAACTTAATATATTGTCTTCATATCAATTAATGTTGTAGATTTTGTGTATTAAATTTTAATATTTTTGTGATTTGACCATAAAAAAACACATCATATAACTTTATATGTATCTAATCAATAAATAATTATATTATATTTTAAATAATTATATTATATTTTAAATTGATAAAAAATAAAAAAATAAATAAAATAAAAACATTCTAATTTAGAAATATTTTAAATTTAACATTTTTTTGCAATCCATAAAATTAATTTAAATGATTGAAACAATACTCAACATCATAGGTCAAGAAATATGTGTTATAAGATATGTGGAAATTGGAACTATTAGACTATGAACATCTTACTTTTGATGTGACAAGGAGTCTACTACAACTTGTACATGGAAAGTGGGATACAAGGTAAATTTGATTTTTTTTTTCTCATTTTAATGGGTGAAATTTATATTAATAATGTTGTGGTTTTACTGTATAATTTTTTTTTAAAGTGTTAGGTAGCTATAACTCAAAATTTATGCCTAAGAATAAAAAATATAAAAGCATTATGAAGACCTATCTAATTTTATTTACTAAGAATTTGAAAGTACATTGTTTAACATAGACATAAGAAAAATAGTACTTGACAAAACATATTAAGATACTTAAAAAATAGAAATTTAATCCCCATTTCAAGCTTCAACTTATAGAGCCACCAGTTGTGGGAAAAAACTTCCTAATTGCTAG
Source organism: Larix kaempferi (assembly GCA_027924585.1). Classification (NCBI taxonomy): domain Eukaryota; kingdom Viridiplantae; phylum Streptophyta; class Pinopsida; order Pinales; family Pinaceae; genus Larix; species Larix kaempferi. Next base: position 7,925,435 of record BSBM01000162.1, on the reverse strand, counting down.
GGCTGGTCACCAACATACTAAGAAAGTAGAAAATGATCTTATGACTCTCAGGTAGATCGGGCCCAATAAGACATGTTTCATTACTCATAAAAGTAGCCCAACAAGAAAACGAGAAAGAGGAAGAGATAAAGAGGAGGGAAGAACATGTTTCTAAAGTTTGATCCTCGTTGCTCCTGCTCTTCAAATCCAACCAACTCCTCCTTAACAACTCGAAACCTACAAGACAAGCCAAGTACCCTCCTCACAAACCTTATGACTTTGATGAAAACCTCAACCAATACAAGAACATATACACTGATACAATTAATATCTAACAATGCTCTTAGGAACAAATAACTATCTTCAATCAAATAACAAAGATTCATCACATTACACCTGTATGTGGGAGAGGGAAAGATAGAAAATTTCTATTGAATGCAACAAAGTAATACAACCAATTACCTTAATGTTGTTCGACACCTTTCAAAGCCATCAACCGGGTTCGTCTTCTCTTGAATCAATTATAATCCTGCTTCCAATACTCCAAATGTGCATACAATAGAATTCATATAAGGATGATGATTTCAATCACTTATGGAAATGGTAATCGAGGACAAGGATCACTAAGGGAATGAGGGGTTCAATGGATTCAATATGGTGGCAAGATTCCTACAACATAACAATGAGATGGGTGTGATATCTTTTTTGGTCCATCTAATCGATTTTTATTGCATGTTTGAGATAGTTGTGATGGTTACCAAACTGTTTAAGATGTTTCAAACGAGACCTAACCACCCAAAAATTGCCAAAACTTCCCATATTTTGATATTTTTGCATATTTTTAGTCATTTTCAGGGCCCACACACCCTGCTCAAAGGGAAGGTGTGTGGAACGCCCCTTGCATGAATTAAAGGAGCATGGGGTCTCATTTATGCTCAAACTAATGTTTCCAAGGAAAAAATAGTTAGATTCTTCTCGAGTGTACTCAGACCATCCAATAGGGTCAAATTAAGGGTGGTTCCACATTTGAAAGTTTGTGTTTGTGAACGATCATGGACACTTAGGTGTCATCTAGGGATGTTGTTGTCATAGAACAAGGAAGTGCCAATTTGCGCTATAACACCACCTCAATTACCAAGCCTTTATTTTCCATAATTGCACAACTAGTATCAGTGTCATCAACCACATGAGGGTCTTTAGCAAGCGCTTCTAGCAACTCTAAGATATAAGCACTTTGGGTAGCAGCACACTCCATAGAAGTTATAGGTAGGCCACCGATGGTAGAGTCCATAAAGATGTCAATTGAGTCAAGAGGGGGAGAGAGCATAGCCTCCAAAAGGAGGTTGGAGTGATTTGTTATGCACCCAACCAAGGCTTGAAAAGGCACTAAAGTCGAGGCCATTTATAATTATTTCCCTTTTGAAAATGGATATAGGGGCACGAGATTCAACGTCCCATTCATTTAGACTAAGTACGTGGTTCCCTATTTTTAGCATGCATTAGTCCCTGACTTGATTGATCTTCAAAATTTGTCCTATAACCCCTCGGTCATTGCATCTTGATCATTACAAAGTTAAGTAGGTTACATTGCAATAAAATTCTACTACATCTTTTTCACATCGTTGAAGTCCCTTTTGTGACCCTTTAAGATTATAAAGGACACAATGGTAGTTTCAACAATGGTAGTGATCCATGATGCTTCCCCTATTTGTGGGGAAGATTGATCAATGCTAAAAGCCCCATAAGAATAAGAAAAAACTAAGCGGATGAAAAAGAATAACACATAGAATGATCTTATGAACTTTTATCTTTTTTCATTAAAGAAATATGATCAACATTAATCTAGGATATACTAGTTTGTTGTCACAGTACAATTCTTCATATCATGATTTGAGTAGGCATGCATAAATTTAAGGGGAAGGCAATACCATTTTTAAGGCCCATGATTTGAGTAGGCTTGCATAGATTTAAGGGGAAGACGATACCATTTTTAAGGCCCATCCTCCATGTTGTCTTCATGATATGACAATTTTTGTGTGCCTTAAAGCTTTAACACTTCATAGAAGAGGGCGTGTGGAGGTTCACTTTGATATTTAGGCTTCACCCTCCCCATTATTGGGCATTGGAACATATTTCCACATTAGCTGATCATGTGGGTGTAATTGTTCCTTTCAACTATATTTACTTTTTTTTTTCTGTTGTTTTACACTATTTTTGTATATTTATATCAGTTGTAGTATGGGACATTTTTTTAGGTCTGTGGTTTTACTTTCGTTGCTGGGTTGGTTGTATGGTTCTTCTTCTCTCTTCGAACATCTGTCTATTGGTTCTGGGACTGTCTCAGATTTGGCTCCCTTTTGTCTGGTATGACTTGGTATTTGTCTATCTATAGTTCAGATTTACTTGACTACTGGGCCTTCTTGATTATATTTTAACTTATGATTAGTATATCATAAAAGTTGGATCTCCCTATAATCATTTTTATACTCTAAATAAAGAGTAGTGTTTTTTCTTTTGAAAAAAAAATTTCAATATAAGAGGGCGTGTGGAGGTTCTCTTTGACATTTAGGATTCACCCTTTCTTATCATACCATAAATTTGATTTGATCCTATGTAGGGAAAAATAAAGTAAATCCATAAAAATATAAAACATCGTAATAATATGAAGAAGATACACGTATAATCTTAACACGTGTAATGATAGTAACCTTAATATAACGCTCGTGAGTCGTCATGAGTCATATTCAAATTAAATTGACATATGAGACATTAGATTTGTCATAATTATTACCCAAGTCAAATTTGTTTGTTTTTTAGTGTTTCAACATATATAGCCATTCATGAGTCTCTATAGACATTTGATTTGAAAAAGTTTAAGCAATTTTCAAACTTATGCATTAAGTGACGAAATTTGGATGGTTGTTAACATTGAGTGCGTTTGTGTATTTGTATATTTTAAAATTTATCATATGATAATGATGTGTGCAGTGTCATATAATAAAATAAAATAGATAATGATGTTTATGTATTTGTATGTTTTAAAATTTATCATATGATAATGATGTGTGCAGTGTCATATAATAAAATAAAATAGATAATGATGTTTATAGTATCATAGAAATTGATAGACAAAGAGAAGTAATCAATCGTATCAAATTCAAATTTGATCTCCTTCCATATTTCACAAGCAACAGCTAGTTCAGGACTCCATTTAGTAGCTTCATGAATCACTTCATTACTTTCACGAGCAAGATCACGTCCTCTTCATTACGAGCTGGTACACAAGCTTCTAGAGCAACCTGATTAGCTACTGCACCAGGCGCATTTCCCCAAGGGTGCCCCAAAGTTCCATATATTTAATTTAATGTCGATAAAAATATTAAATTATTATGATTTTTTTGTAATTAAAAGGATTTTGAAGAACCATTAAGTTATGAAATTAAATAAAAGTATGTTATTATTATGGGTTAAGTGTAATCTTCTTTCATATTAAAAAATATTAATCTTAAAGTGTTTTTGGGTTAGTTTAGTGATTAGTTTCACAGTAAAAGTTATAAAGAATCACCTTCATTATAACAATATTCATTTGTTTCTTTAAGTTTATAATGTTGGAAAAACATTTGTTTATCATCCAAACTAGAATTAATAAACATTTGTAAGTTTTTAATTTTCACTTGTTAATGATATAATTGCCTTTCACATTAATTAAGCATAACCTAAGGAATTGTGAAATGGAATGTTATCCTCCTCATACCTTAAAAATCTAGAGTTTACAATGAGTATCATCATAAACAATTCATATTTCTATTTTAAAAACTATTCATAACTTTTAGATTCCATGAAAATAAATCCAACTTCAAATAAAAAGATGAAATAAAAAATATTGTCTTTAGTTTTGACATAATAAACTATAAAATATTTATAGATTTGCTTGAGTTTATTCCAAAATAACCCAAACGTCACCCTTGTATTGTAACTAACTATATGTTTTTACATTAATTTGATCACTTTGAATAGTATAATTTATAGATTTAAAAATAAAAATAATTAAATTTTTAGTTTATTTTTAAAAATAATTTACTTAAATAATTTTTTTAAATTATATTTAAAAATATATATATCAATGTTATGTTACAAACTTTTAACTTCAAGAAACCTACTTTTGAATAAACAATGTTAGCATAGTAGATAATGGCACAACGATATGGTCTATTATGTTAGCATATGGTCAATGATATGATGTTAATATAGTAGACAATAACATAATAATTGTAATTTTTCATTGTTGAAATTGCATTTTGAATGCATAAATGGATTAAGAGCCTTCAAATACTTTCATTTCACGAGGATTCTGCAATTTCAACATATCCAATTCCAACAATTCTTTTAGATTTTTGGCCATATTTAAAAAAAAACGCTAAAAAAAATGTATCCAAAACATGTGCAAATCGTAACATGTTTAAACTACATCTTTACTACTTTCCTGGAGGTATTGTCTTTGCGATGTGCATTGGTGCTCTTCAAAGGCGATGGCAAGTATTATTTTCTTTCCAATTTGGGGCATTGACTGAAATGGCTATAAAACTAGTCCAATTATAATGTGATTGTTTTGAAATAAAATTTATGGTCACTTGGCTTGCTTACTTTTTATTTACTATTAAGACTATAAGTAACATAATGTCATTTATTTTTAATTTATCAATATTCAAATTTGTAATTTTATATATTATAATTGATTCATGTGATTTCTACATTTTTGTAAACACACCAAATTCCTCTAGGCATGTTGATCATCATATTCTATGGTTGAGAGTGAATATAAATAAATTAAGAATATCGTGTGCTTTGATTCGTTTACTCTACATTATATTTATGGAACATTATATTTATGGAGGTAATTTATTAACAAACAATTTTTCAACAATCATGGTAAGTAGATGAGTACTTATTCATATTTTATAATATTGCAATTTGTCAAAATCCAACACAACTCATATAAACACTTTAAATCTTAAAAATGTAAGAAAAACAATATCTCTATGCCAAGCTCCTTTGTATCTACAAAGGAGGCCTACAATTATAGTGCAAAAGCAAATTTTTAGAATCGAAAAGGGATATTGAGTTTAGAGTTACACTCAAATTAGAACCCACTCTGCTCGAGCTACTCAACAGATTCCATCTATATAAGGGCAATAATGGGTAGATGTTATCCTTGGATGTTGCATCACCATCCTAAAAAAATAAAAATCAATCAACATGTTCAATGAGTATCCCATATGAAGTGTATTTGTGAGTTTGATGAGTTGAATAAATCCAAGAGCATTTAATATATTTTCCTTTTCCTTTCCAAGGCTCGAGAAAAGGATTAGAGGTAATAATAGAGGTGATTATGAATCAACTTTTCTTTGTTCTTGTAGCTTTAGAGGTTGTACTTATAATTTGTTGTGGTCAAGGAATTTTTCTATGTTTCCTTATATGTCAAGAAAAGTAGCAGTAGAATCCATGTTAATTTAGTGTACGAGGAGTAGGTGTGTATAAAGTGAGTGAAGTGTGTATATATAGGAAACTATTTTTGGAGAAACATATAAATTCAGTGAAATTTGGGGGATTAGAATTGAACAATGCCTTTGCATAGGATGAGTTGAACGGGGTGATATATCTTAAATTTGAATTTATCGATGTTTTTTATTAAATAGATGGAAGAAACAACATCAAGGTTTGCATTTTCTTTTTTTCATCCTAATAGATATAGGTTATATATAAATGCAAAAGAATGAAAAACAATGGGAAAACTACCTTGTTTGTGGAAGAGATTAAATCTAAAAACCTTAGTGTGTTCATGATCTAGTTAGTCTTTTGCCTAAACCAACAAGCTTCCAATAACATGATATCTCCACTTTGCTAGGTGGAGAGCATAATCCTATGATCTCTTGGAGTGATGAAGAACCATTGTCTCTCCCTGATACCATGACTCAAACCTACAAGAATAGGAATAAATGTACTAAGTAATTGTCAAGGATCATAGAGATTCAAGTCCAAGTTCGGTATGACTCTATCAAAGTTTAGTGGATTAGACAACTTAGAAAAATACTTTAAAGAATTGATGATAAAGCTCGAAAATTAAACGATTTTGCGAGAAATGGCGATCACAATGTTCTTCATTCCATACTTGAACTTGTCAAGTTATTATAGTGTGTCATTGAATTTTGTGCCCATTTGGGACTTCAATAAGCATAGTCTCTCCAAGGCCTCGTGTGGATCAAAGTGGAATAGAACCATGTCCTTGTTCGCATTTAGTTCGATGAACCTCTCATCCATTCTTATATTGAAAGCCTCCTTGTCTTCAACTTGTGAGTTTGAGTCATTATGGATTTGAATGAGGTTGGAGAGTATTAACATGGAGCTATGTGGTCAGTGGTTCCCTCAAACAAGTGGACGGAGGAGAGAACACGTGCATGATTTAGGTGGTCGGTGAATTTCTGAAAAGAATTGAGAAAAATGTTTTGGATGGCAGGTTTTGAAAGGAGCAATATTTCTAGTGGCATCGCTCCCTTAAAAGATGCCTTCGACCTAAATCTTTTATAGATATTGTTAATAATTTTTTTGACAAAAATGGGTAATAATATTTTATATTAAAAGGCTGGAGAGAAACCTTAACAACCCAAAATTTATAGAATTAGTAGAACACAAAATTTCTACCCAAATTTCAATTCTTATCATTTTCCCTTAGCCTTATAGGTCCATAATATATACAAAATATTTGGAAAGTTCCAAAAACTATAGTGCTTGACAAACTACGCTAATAAAACTATGCACCATAAATACATATAAGCAGAACATGTTTATGTAAAGACATCACCGCTATGGCCTTCATCTATGGACTATTCATCCTAAACTTGAGCTTGAGCTTGAGAACTTCAGCCTTCAAATCTACCTAGAGCAGTTTGTTAAATTGTCACTTCTTCCATTTCTTTTGTTTCAATGTAATGCCCAACATGATATCAATTTCCTTGGGTCAAGTCCAGTATCATATTGAAATACATTTATGTTTAACTAACAAGATTCTCTATCGTTTCCCATGTTTGTTGACCGTAGTTTCAAGCCCATCATAGTTTTGGTCCTACTACTCCATATGTTTGTTGATATGGTCAATGGACTATTTTAATCCCTCCATCTAGGAATCCATTGTCTTAATGTACCTAATCTCACCGAGGGCATCATCCACATCCAAATCTTAGTTCATATGATGGGCCATCTCTTTCCCTCTCTGCTTCAAGAAGGATACGTTGTTCCCAAGCCCAAAATATGTAGGGTAATCTACCAAGGATTACAGGGAAGGAAAGCAGTGTAGACTACTCTCCTCCAAATCAAACCATACTAACAATTTGAGGTTCTTAACAAAAAAAATCCATGGTTTAACAAATAGAGAGTGAGCCATGGAAAGCTTACCAATTGCACTCACATGATGGATATTCCTTAGCTTGTCTACTAGTTCTTTGTCCCTCACAACAACATCGATCATACCCTAGTCCACAACACTATAAAATATCCCACCTACATTACTGATACTAGAGCAGAGATCCATATTACAAGGCTTGTCTGTGAAGGAGAATAAGGACTAGAAACAAGGTTGAGGGTACATGAGGGAGAGAACTTGAACACTTGCTTGAAATGAATTATATATGACTACACACTTGATGCTTGATACTTATTCATTATTTGGAGGCCACGTGTTGAATGCCTCCAAAGCTTAATTAATTTTAAAAAATAAACACAAAATCATTCTTAAGCACCTTTAATTCACGGTATCCATCATCGTTCTGAGGGACCATTGTTGCACACCATCACTCCTTTGTTGAGCTTGACTGCCTCGTTTTCTAATTGTTCCACCATGTTATTATTATGCCTCCTTATGTGCAGGAATTTGACTTCTCTTGCACCTTGGATATTCCAAGCAATTATGTAATATATCCTTCTATGAATCGTACCTTGCTTCACAACTTGACTCCTTGCATGCTTGATGATGTGAAGAGAATATCCAAACATCATGACCTACTGCAAACAAAGACCTTTCCCAAATTTTGATCCTAACTATAGGCCATACACCTAAGCTTGATTGTAGTAGTTGTTAATAATTACTAATAGAAATTATGAAGTAATTTTTTGTGTGTGAAAGTGGAAGGAAGTTAATGTCGTGCAAGTGTTTGTATGTGGTGTTTGAATTTTGATTAATTCCTCTACATGCTTTTAAACTACTAGTAAATGATTGAAAGAAGGTGATTAAATTTTTAGTGAACAAATCTAGAGAAAGTTAATCTTGTGGCAAATAGATCCTCTTTCTGGTCACAAATCTTATAATAATACAATATAAAATTTAGACATGAGCAAAGTCCTACCATGATCTAAGATCCCTGCATGGAGGAACAATGCCTTTAAGGGTTTCACCAAATTCTAAATCAACCTAGATGTAAAAAATTCAATTAGAATTATGGATTGATATGAACTAAAAACTCTATCATTTTATATTATCAAATTCCAACAATTAAAAAGAAGTTTTCTACAAAATTATATGACTCCAAACAAATCTTTCTTTAAATATTTGAAAACTCAAAGTCAAGGTGCATATTTGTTGTAGTCAATATATAAAATGGTTTTCATAGGTGCAAAACTAATTAAAATGTTTGCAAAAGTCATGAGGAACAACAATGTAGTGTGGATTAATTAAGGGAAAAAGTCTTCTCTCATTAAAGTAGATAGCAAGGTCAACGTTATGATCTTCTAGAACTTTGTGTTTTATATCAAAGAATATTATTTATATGACCTTTTAGAACTTTGTGTTATATCAAAGAATATTATTTATATGATCTTCTAGAACTTTGTGTTTTATATCAAAGAATGTTATTTATATAAAAATAAAGGTAAATCTAAAATTTCAAATTATTATTTATAAGAAAAACAAGAGCTACTTGCACATAGTCTTTGAATGTTATTTATATATAAATAAAGGTAAATCTAAAATTTCAAATTATTATTTATAAGAAAAACAAGAGCTACTTGCACATAGTCTTTGTTAAAAGAAAAATTATAGATATGAACCATTTATTTTAGAAAAAAAAAAATTAATTACAAAATAAATAAATAAAATAAAACAAGAAATTAATCACAGTACTATATATGCAAATAAAATGGATGTGGAACATTGTAAGTTAAATAAACTCATTAAATTTGTTTTTTCTTAATCATGCACCCCACCTTCCAACTCTATTATGCATGGTTCATGAAGAACCTCAATTAAGAGTAAACACGTCACAAGTAAAGTTTGAACCCAAGTGGAGAGGATAATAATTTTTCCTCTCAATTATATGATGTAATGCCCCATACATTAACGTGACTTACCTAAGGATTTCATTTACTTCTTATCTATTGGCATTAGCTCGAGTAATTAAGATTTCTCTTAAGAGAACATTTAAATGTGCCTACATGTGTTTAGAACATGATTTTTGTCATCTTGAGTTATTAATGAGCATGAACATGTGATTCATTTGATTATGCATATTGGATGTGGAATGTAGTACCTAGATTTCAGTTTAATTTATATAGTGAATATAGAACAAATGTAATATGGGGCGAAAGAACATACATGATTATTTGAATATCAGTTTGTGAAATATCCTATCGTTTGAAATAATTGGATATATTTATACACGAGACACATATGTGATTATTGAGCCAACATACAAATGGATCAACTATGGGATAGTTGACTTCCGGGTATGAGGTTAACCTAGATGCAGTATACATCATGGAGATAGTTGAGTACTATATATTGTACATACGATGAAAATGATGATTCTAAACACTAATATGAATTGTGAGAAAATGTGGTGTTTGACAGGGTGTGTGTGTGTGTGTGTGTGTGTGTGTGTGTGTGTGTGTGAGAGAGAGAGAGAGAGAGAAGGGGTATTATGGGATTTATTATTATTTAATTTCCACTATTTTAGGTTAAGTTTGATTAATGGATTGACTAATTTATTGTACATAATAAATTAATTGAAAGCCCTTATTATGATTTAATTTTCAACGATATTTATTATCGTGTAAGTCAATTGATCGAGTGGATTGAATTTTATTGTGTCTATTTTGTTTATTATTAATGATTCTCAAAGATAATCATTACCATGTGTAAGTTCGTTGATGGAGGGAATTGAATTTATTGTGTTTGTTTGTTTATTATATTTTGTCTCTTGGAGCATGTGCAAATCTAGGGTTGAGTAAAATTTGATGTGATGGGAAGATGACTTAGGGTGCAAGAAATGAAGAGAATAAAGGAGAGGAAAAGGGAGAGAATGGGAGGCTTCTTCCGTTGGTTGTATGAGGGCTAGGAAGAAATGTCTTATGGGAGACATGGTTACTTCATGGAGATTGGAAGCTCTGGCGAGAAGATAATCATGTTCAATGTGGATACTATTCAAGAATTGATGTTCATGGAACCATGGGCACAGAGGGCCAGGAATTCAAATGGCTTCCTGAAGCTAGGGAGCTGGATAGGCCCCTAGTTGGTTGGGAGGATAAACCATGGTTCCATTCTAGGCAAGTGAAAGAAGGGGATTCTGTTAATTAAAATTTGTTTAACTTCAAAATTGTTCACACTAAGCACTAGTCGAAGGTATTCTTCTTATAATTTTTCTTGTTTAAATTTCATTATTGAATTGATGTTAACTTTTGAATTATTACATGTAGAAATTGGATTTTCTTGCTAATAAAAAAGTTAAAATTGTTAAATTTAATTGTTAATTTCTCAAGAGTTAAACTTGAAAATATTTTATGTCTATGTAGGACTGCAATTGTTAGAACATAAATTTGAATTTTTTTCTTAGGGTGAAATAATTGCAAAATTAGATGAAATCTTGAATTTAATACCTAGTATAGTAGGATTCAGTTAATTAGCAACCTGAAAGGATTAGGCCTTGGAGGTTTCTACATATGAGATAGTATCGAATTAACAACCACTACATTTTTATTTATCCATAAAATAAATATATTAACTACAATGTATTTGAGCTTGGGCGGCCAGGGCTTCGCCCAGCCGCCCCTATTGTACATAGCTTTTGGTTTTTTTTTTTTTGCAGGTTAACTGAAGGACGGATCGGTGGCATCGCACTTAAGGGCCTCGGGTGCAAAGCGGTATTCTATGCGGTTGTTACAAACTGTGGCTGCGGCGGTTCTATCAGGCTCCCTTCTGGGGCTATGGTCCCTCATAGCCTATTCTGAAAACCCCCAGCGAATACCCTGTGCAGCTGTGCGTTCTCGTCGGACTCGATTGAAGGGAAGCACGCCTGTGCTCTGCGGCGTCTTCTTGATCGTGGTGTTGGCGTGCGAGAGCAACGACGGGTCTTTGATGGTGCTTCATTTTCAGTGGACAGTGGCTCCCTGGCAGGCATTTTTACAGATTCGACGATGCTGGGTGGAACTTTGCAATCGTAGAGAGCATCGACGAATAGATATCTATAGAGGAGAGGATGCCTGCGTGGCCAAGCTCATCCCTGGACGCGCTCCTGCCATGGAACGGCGACCAGAATCTTGTGATAGACCGCTACGATGTCAGGCATTTGCTTCAAGATCTCACTTCTCGGGAGAAAGAAGCGTCCCGGCACCGCCTGATTCCGAGCAAATTTCACCGGGCTTCTTTCTATCCTCGAATCTGGATTGTTCTGCCGGAATGGATCTGTGTGTTAATGGATCTTTCTTGGACTCGACAATCGCCAGACGACATTTTCTTGAACGAACACGAAGATTTCTTGAATTTTGTGGAGTATCTTGTGCTTCCCAATCGATCTTGCTCTAAGCCGATCTGCACAGTGCCTACGGGCAGCAAACGCTCATGGGTCAAGATGCATCACGCAGACCCATTGGGTCGGTGTCGGGGGAGCCGTCTGGGGTTCTTGGTCCGGGGCGCACAGCTACGGCGGTGCTCTGGTTTTTGTCTGGCCGTTTTCTTCATCAGGAGACGCTGGCTGAGTTCGCTGGTTTGGGAGATCCATTGAGTCTGCTGCTCGTCCACAGACTTGGATCTACTATTTCTTCTGTTGAGGGTTTCGGTTCTGATGGAAGCTGAAGACGTCTTGCTAATTTCTTCTTGTGGCAACGTTTGGGTTTCTCTTTGCTGTTCAAGATTTACATCTTCTTGTGGCGAAGTACTACTTTGGGTTTCTCTTTTTTGGTTCAGCTCTTAATAAGCTGTTGTTTTTGCTTATATGGGACAGAAATATGTGAAAATGTAGGGATCCTTGTTGATTCTACTACATGTGCAATATGTAATTTTAATCATCTTTTTGAAATAAAATTACGGACTTTTTCCAAGGAAAACCAAGGAAAAAAAATTAACTACAATATATTTATTTTGAAAATTAAATAATTTTGGAATGACTTTTTTCCTAGAAATAACCTTGCAGAAAACCCTCTTAGCACTTCCCTATATTCATTTTTTCTCATTACAGCTTGAGCTAACCCTTGGGGCTAAATAATTTTAGAATGATTATATAAGTTTGTACTTGAAATATTAGTATTTCAATTAAATAATAAAATATAATTTAAATTCATTATATGAATGGCTACTATCAATTGAAAATAATTTTGATGTATTCAATTATTATATAAAAAAAATACAAGTAAAACTTATTCTTAAATTTTTTATATTATTTGATTTTGATGATGATGGTGGTGGTGGTGGTGGTGGTGACGATGACGACGAAAACGATGACGACGACGACGAGGATGATGATGACGACAACGATGACGACGACGACGACGACGACGACGACGATGATGATGATGAAGAGGAGGAGGAGGAGGAAGAGGACGACGACGACCATCTGATGATACTAGAATTGGTCTATCAGACCTTAAGAGAAAAGAAACGAAAGAAATTATTTCTTTTGTTTTAAAATTTTATACATATGCTCAAAAATCTTAAAGAGAAGCATTCCTGACTTACCATAATTTTGAGGAGTTAGAAGGTTAGAAAGATTTGTATTGGAGCAAAGATTAGGAAACTGAGATCTATTGTGGGTGTACGCAGGGCATTCTAAGAGAAAGTGATTTTCATCCTCAACGCTCATAGTCTTGCAGAGATGGAAAATCCTTTATATTTTAGGAATTGCACAATGCCCTATTTCACTATGGAGCTCACGAGAGTTCGTTCTTACCTTGGCAATATTAATTTTTCTTCTTTGAACTAGATAAAACAGAGATATAACTTTGATCCTTTAGATTAGGATTAATGACCTCCTTATAGTAGTGCAATTTTCTTTTAACCTCTAAATCTTTCTCGCACTACAATCTCTCCTTAAACTTGGATGTAATAATATTTTTAATGTTATTGATATTTTGTGAAGTGGCGTTTTCGTCAATCCCCCAATGGTTTAACCACACCATGGCATCTTTATGCCACCCCTGCTTGAGGCACATGTGGTTTTGGTTGGAATTTAATGCAATTTTAGGAAGTCTATGGTCTCCCATATTATTTATCGTGTGCGTATACACCAAGTACCTAGTCATAACCATACTTTTTATGAAGAAAAATCCCACTTCTAAGAGAAAAATATAATAAAGCATATAAAACTTGTGTAACCTACATATATAATTATATTAAAAACCATCACATATTATTGAAAAATACAAAAAAAATAAAAATTATAATTAGGTATAAAATTAATAAGTAAAAGTGAATCATAAAATAAACTTAACTATTATATGAAAAAAAATTATAAATTATAAATAAATGAGTATTTTTTTTCCTTGAAAAAAATCTTTATATTTGAAAAATGAAATATACATATAATCTCTTCATGGAAAACTCAGTTATAAATAAATATAAATCCATAAAATAATTTCAATCATTGGATTAGTGCTTTACGACATTATAAAATTATATTGGATAAGTATTGAATTTGAAGTTGAAATATAAGTTATTAATATATTTAACAAATATATTATTTTGAATTTGGAAATCTATATATTAAAATAAAAATTTGCATATTATTATTAATCATATCAATTAATTGTGATCAAGTATTTCACAAATTGAATTTGATTGACATATGTACTTCTTTTCAAATGGTCAAATTATATATTTGAAAAACTAATTAAAAAAATGTAATTGTCTTGGTATCAACTTTAATGAACATTGTAATTGTCTTTGTATCAACTTTAATGAACATTGTCTCGGTGTCAACTTTAATGAACATTGTAAACGTTGTACATTGTATTTTTTGAATTTAAAAAAATATATATATATATATATATTTTGTGGTTTGATAATGAAAAAATACATTATATTATCTTATTTTTATCCAATCAAAGAATAGTTAAATGATATTTTCATTTTTAGAAAAAAGGTTTTAATAATAAATTAATTGGAAATGCCCGTGGGGTAGAGCAAGTGGTAAAGCTGAAAATTTGTAAATGGTTGTAAATGGAAGGTTTCATGTACAAGTCCTTCTCAAACTTACATGTGCGCCATGGTTCAGGCTCTATGGATGCACCTAGGGGTATAGTGGTAGCAGGATTGAATCCCTAGACCCCGTGTCACATGAGTACCAGGCCCATCCCCAGTTGTCGATTCCCCTAGTATAGAAAAGAAAATTAATTAATTGGAAAGATTGTAAAATTTGAGATTTTTTTTGCAATCCATACAACTATTTGAAAAAATTGTCACAGTAGGCAGAGATTAACAATTCATATAAATATGGGTTGGTGATTTTGAAGTAAAAGGAGATCAATCAAATCTCAATGATAGGGAACTCCTCAAGCAAGAGAGAGCAATGGAAATCATCGTTACCATAGACCCAAGACTGAATCGAGGGACGTCCACGATAGTGTGTTGGTGTCACAAGAACCAGCAACCTTCGCTAGGTTTGTTGCTGCCCTGAGACATCCATGGCATCTGGCGAGGGCAGATCGGTGGTGCCTTCTTCCTCCCACCACCCACCTGAAGTAGAAGCTTTCACTCTTCTGGTCACCTCACATGGAAAGAAAGCTGTTGGGAACGCACCGCTGAAGTTCGTCAAACGGTTAGAAGATGTTCCAGTAGTTTCCCTCCCACCGGAAGACACCATCAGAGTTTCCCTGTCCCTAGTAGACCAGGCTTTGATCGGCCAGTTTACTGGTCATTGGCCCTCCCCGAAGACCACCGAAAAGTTGGGTTCAAAGGAAATGGAGACCATTGATTACTCAAAATGTGACCTCCTATTCGGTAGGGAGAGGGTTTTTTTATTTAATTTCCAATCCAAATCAGATCGAGATCTAATTTAGGAATGGCCCTTACTTCATGGGGTCGCAAGGTATTTTTTTAAATCGTTGGACTCCGTATTTCGATCCCATAGCATACATCCCTACTGCTGTCCCTGTTTGGGTTCGATTTCCAAACTTACCAATGCATTGTTGGAACCCTAATTCCTTGAAGTCTATAGGCAATGCCCTAGGTCGATTTATTGATTAGACAAGCCCAAAGGATCACTATTCATGTGCCCGTATTTGCATGGAAGTTGATATGGAAGCTGCCCTTCCAGAAGTGATTAAGCTCACTATAGGAACTTGGTCCCATTTTCAAAAATTGGATTACGAGAAACTTCCCTTCAAATGTAGAGGATGCCGTGAATATGGCTATTTTCATAGGAACTGCCACCCAAAACAGAAAGTTCAAGCATAAAAAGAAAAGAATGGTGGTTGGCAAGTTGAAAAGAATCCCAAGGAAAATCCCAAAGGTGGGAATGGTCAGAGGAAGGAAATAAAAAAAGTTGCCCCCACCAATCTTCCTCAAACCTCTCCAAAAAAATCAGTTGAGCAAGCCCCACCCAAATCAACCGAAAACCGTTTTGGCCCTCTTGCTGAGGAAAGTGATGGGAAGGAGGCTACGGAGGTCGTTTCTGATGTCAACTCTGATGTACAACCATCTTCTTTAATGGAGGGCATAGAGGAAACCAGAGTACAAGAGAAATCCGCCGAAAATCCCGAATCTGAAGAGTCAGATGAAGAAGAAGGGGAAGTAGAGAAAGCCTTGTCCAACAAGAAGAAATCTAATCGATGAAGGAAATCAGCAAAAGAACAGAGGGAGCAAGCTACCTACAAGGACAAGTTGCAAGGATCCCAGCAAACGCTAGAAAGACTCTTGTAGACTCCTAGAAATTCTAAGCATCAAGGGCAACCCCACAACAGAGTCCCACCCTCTTCCAAAGGTAATAATGAAGGTTCTCTCCTAGAATTGTACGGGATTGGGTAGAAGAAATAAAGAAGAAGCTATGAAATATTTGATCTGTATTTCCAAACCAGATCTTCTACTCATCCAGGAGACCAATATGGAGGAAAGGGATGATGGATAAAGTTGTCATTGATGACAACACATTAATGACTAAGGTCAAAGTGATGACATGGAAAAGACTTGACTTGACATGGATGACATGGCAAGAAATGATGACAAGTAGCAAGCAAGCATGATGGAAGGCACAAGACTTAACATGGAGGACAATGAAGGACATGGCAAGGACAATGGAGGACAAGCAATTGAAGTGGATGACTTGGCAATGGGAAAAGGACAAGATGGCTTGGTGATATGGCAACATTTTTGAGGTGGACAAGGAAAAATGAATGGAGGATTGCCTACGGGCATTTTATGAAGAAATGATAGCCATCTGCGAGCATTTTAGAGAGCCCTTGCGGGCATCTCTAAAGCCCCATTGCGAGCATGTGAAAGCTATAGCTGTGGGCATATTAAACATGCCCCTGTGGGCATTTTAATGAAGAGGCTGTAGGCATATCTCAAAGCTTGCTGCGAGCATTTTTAATAAGGCCTCGTGGGAATTTTCATGGGGTCCATGTGAACATGACATTGGACACTATGCAGGCATTTTTGTGGTATATTGCGGGCATTACAAGTATCCATGTGGGCATTCTGGAAGGTCATGACATGGCATGAAAAAGATATAAGAAACCTATGATGATGTGGCAACAAAAAAAATTAAATAGATATGTATATATAAATGATGAGGTGGATACCTTGTGTAAATCTTATTTGGATTTACTCAATCATTCAAGGTTAAAAACAAATGATGTGGCACAAATCGTTTGGGTAAAGGATATCCACTATGTGGATGTTAAAATGAAAATGACACGGCATGGTTGGTCATTTTCTTGATTAAAGGATGACCTTATTAAATAAATCCTTTTTTATTTATTTAATCATTTGAATAATAAAATAAAATAAAAAGATTTGTTGACCTTGCTGATTTTATGGAGGAAGAAATGTATAAATAGGAGACAAACCTTTAAGTTGAAATTGTACGAAGGATAAGTGAAGTGGAGGGGGAGCTTGTGTGGTAAGGCAGCCAGAGACCCGAAAATTTTACAGTAGAATATATTTTGGGGTTTTATAGGACTATGGACAGTCAGAGGTTAAAGGTTGACAAGTGTCTCAAGTTGACAGTCCTAAATTGTTGAATATTGACATTGGAAACCTGAAATTTGAAGAATTTGACAGCCAGAAGTGAAGAAGAGACAGGCCAAAATTTTACAAGGGTAGCCCGAATTTTATAGGAGATAGATAGTCTGAATTTTGAAGAAGTTGATGATATACAGTGACATATTCAATATACAGTGAGTTTTCCAATCATATTTGACAGGTCCTCGGGTTCAGTTCAGAAATCCAAGATCATTTTATTCTGTAGGGTGGTAGGGTGGTGCTAGGGCTCACATTTTTGTGAGTTAAGCTGTTGTAGCAGCTTGTCAATTACAGTTGGAAAATCCTATAGGGTTGTAGCCCCTTCCAGTTGCAGTTGGAAAAGTTGTATCAAAATTGTGAATCCGATTGTTGCTGGATAAAATTTATTATAAAAGGCTTAGTGCTTTTTCCCCAGGACTTGGGTTTCCATGTAAAAATTATGTCTACTATGCATCCTTTTATTATGAATGTTGATGATATACTGCTATGATTGGTGATTAGCAAAGTGCTCTTGAATAAATTTTATAATTGTGCAAATACTGATTCACCCCCCCTCTCAGTATTCCAATAATTGGTATCAAAGCGAGGGTTCCTTCAAGAACAGTCTCACAACTGGAAGGTGATCATGAGCAATTTTGCAAGGCACAACAAAAATGGAATACCTCTATTTGAAGGATCAGACTGTACATTTTGGAGCATAAGAATGAGAGCCTTTTTGGAATCCCAAGCAATTGAGCAATGGTTGATTTTTGAAATTGGATACAAGGTACCAAAAGCACCTCCAACTGATACAGATGAGTTGACTATGTACAATACAAATTCCAAGGCTAGGAACCACATCCTAAATGCCTTAGACAAATATGTTTTTGTCAAAGTGATGCACTGTACTTCTGCAAAGGAAATATGGGATAAACTACAAACTACCTATGAAGGGAATAAGAAATTCAAAGCAGTCAAACTCCAAACATAAAGAGGACAATTCGAACATCTAAGGATGAAGGATGAAGAAGATATTGCAACCTATATACTTCGTGTTGATGAACTTGTAAATACTATTAGAGGACTCGAAAAAAAAGTTGAAGAATCAGTTGTTGTTCAGAAGATATTGAGGACACTTCCAAAAAGATTCAATCCCAAAATATCAGCCTTGGAAGAAAGGACAGACTTGGATGATATGACAGTAGATCAGCTGCATGGGACGCTGGTAGCTTATGAAATGAGGATAGAAGATGAAGAATCACCCAAAAAGGAAGCAACATTCAAAGCTTCATCTAAGCAAGCAAAGAAGATCATCTCAACAAAGAAGGACAAATCCATGACAAAATTGAGCTCGAGTAACAGTGATGATTATGATGATGAAGAGATAGTCAACTTTGTGAGGAAGTTGAAAAGAGGCACAAACAAGTATAAAGGTAAGTTGCCTCTAAAATTCTTTGCATGTGGTAGGATAGGCCATTTTGCTTCTAAATGTCCCTATGTAAAGAATTCAAACAGTGAGGAAGACAATGGATCCAAAGGGTACAAAAACTACAAGGAAAACAAAAGAAGAATGTTCAAAAAGGGGAAGAGTCTCTACTCAAAGAAAACAAGTACTTCATTTGATGAGGACTCCGACAGTGACAGTAACAATGACAATAATGATAGTGAACCTGGAAGAGTTCTATTCATGGAAATTGACTCAAGGGATGAAGAATATGATGAGGAAGGAGAATTATATCTGGAAGAAGAACTTGTAAGTGCCCTAAAAGATCTAAGAAAAACTAGAAAAGAGAACAAACTTATTAAGGAAGAAATAAAAGAGTTGAGAGATGAAACCCACATGTCTGAAGAAGACAAGCAACCATTTGTTGACTTAAAAGTTCAGTTGGAAGAAGCCAAAGAATTGAAGATTCTCTCACAAATCAATTGGAAAAATGCCTAGGAGAAAAAGAGAACCTCGAGGCTTAAATAGTAACTCTAAGAAAGGAACTTCAGAAGGGAGATGTAAATAAGAAGTATGAAAATAGTTCCAAGACTCTTGAACAGATTATCAGTTCTCAAAGACCATCTCATGACAAGTCTGGCTTGGGATACCAAAGGAATGACTATGAAGCTTCAAGTTCTATGGTTGCACAAACAGAAAATGAAAATGAAGAAAGATTCAAATCTCATCGAGAGCAGTCAAAAATCCCATATGATGGACAAATATTATGGAAAACAACCCTCCAAGAAGACATTTTATTCCAAGGTATGGATATCTCTTTTATGGCTACTATTTTTCATGTGGATGATTTGGACACAAGGCTGTGAACTGTGTAAGAAGAATAAAATTAGAAAACAGAAGCAACTGTGAAGTCTCTAGATGGAAATACAATAAAAACAAATTCAGTCCCTTGAGAACTGAAATTGAATGCTACAAGTGTAACAACTTTGGACACATGGCCAAAGACTGCAGAATGAAGACCTCCATAGGAACTCAGCAGGTCTCAGAAAATGAATAGAAAAGGGTATGGATAAAATGTAAAGACAACCTGAACATTCATGAATGTGAGATTTCTCTTCAAGATCAGAATAACAAAAGTCAGTGGTTTATCGACAGTGGTTGTTCCAAACATATGACAGGTAATAAAAGTATATTCATAAGTTTAAAAGGGGATAACGGCTCAGTCTCTTTTGGAAACAATGATTCAACCAAAGTTATTGGAAAAGGTACATTAAATCTTGGATATAGGAATAATACAACTGGAAATGTTCTTCTAGTGGATAATATGAAACATAATCTATTAAGTGTCAGCCAGATGTGTGATCAGGGAAATCACTTGTTGTTTACCTCAAAAGACTACGAAATAAGAAAAGAAGTATCAGGGAAGTTAGTTGCTACAGCTACCGGGACTCCAAACAACATCTATATTTTGGATAAGATCACAAATGAGAAATGTCAACTAGGAAGAAAAGATGAAAGTTGGATTTGGCACAGAAGAATGGGGCACATACATTTTGACAATCTAGTCAAAATAAGCAGAAAACAAGCTATGAGGAATATGCCAGAAATAACCAAGCCCGCTAACACTATGTGTATTTAGTGCCAGCATGGAAAGAAAACCAGAGTTAATTTCAAAACAAAAGCAAAGGAATGGAAGGTGAAGAATATTTTATGTTACTGATTGATGACTATTCCAGAATGACTTGGGTTTGTCTTCTCAACAAAAAATCAGAGGCATTTGAATGTTTCAAAGATTTCAAGGAACAAGTTGAAAATGAAACAGGATCACGAATCAAGCATCTCAGATCTGACAATGGTGGGGAATTCACATCAAATGAATTCAACAAGTATTGTGAAGAACATGGAATCAAGAGACAATTCTCAGCAGCTAGAACCCCTCAACAGAATGGAGTTGCTGAAAGAAAAAACAGAACTGTACTAGAAATGGCCAGAACCATGTTGAATGAATCCAAGTTGAATGAAAAATTTTGGGGACATGTTGTTCATACAAGAGTACATATCCTGAACATAGGACTACTCAAAAACAATAGTGACAAAACTCCATATGAACTATGGACAGGAGGATCAACCAATGTTCAATACTTCAGGATATTTGGAAGTAAATGTTACATCAAAAGAGATGATAAGATCAAAAAATTTGAATCTCGAGTGGACGAAGGCATTCTTGTTGGATACTCATTCAAAAGGAAGGCTTACAAATGCTACAACCTAAGACTGTATAAATTTGTTGAAAGCATAAATGTAAAAATAGACGAATCAAGTCTACAAGCACACATTAAAAATCCAAAGGACTTGGATGATCTAGAAGATGATGGTGAAGATGAAGACTTGGAAGAACCTGAAGTACAACAAACAAGTGAAGATCATCCAGTCACTACACAAGAAGAAGAGAAAACAAGGGAGCATCAGACTTCTAAAAATTGGTACCAAAAGAATCATCCATAAGAATTAATAATTGGTGACAAAGATGTTGGAATAAAAACAAGAAAAGAAAGAAAATCGGTTCAAAGAACTGAACATGTACATTTGTCATTATTATCTACTTTTGAACCAAAAT
Organism: Larix kaempferi; assembly: GCA_027924585.1. NCBI lineage: Eukaryota > Viridiplantae > Streptophyta > Pinopsida > Pinales > Pinaceae > Larix > Larix kaempferi. The sequence goes on along the minus strand of BSBM01000162.1, from coordinate 7,903,922 downwards.
GTTTTGAAGAAGCCAAAACAAATGAGCATTGGGTCAAGGCAATGGAAGAAGAATTAGATCAAATTGAGAAAAATGAAACATGGGAAGTCATTCCTAGACCAAATAACAAGAATGTAATTGGCACAAAATGGGTTTTCAGGAACAAAGTGAATGAAGATGGACATGTGATTAGAAACAAGGCCCGATTGGTTTGTAAAGGCTATGCTCAAATTGAAGGAATAGACTTTGAAGAAACATTTGCACCAGTATACAGAATGGAAGCTATAAGAATGATATTGGCCTATGCTTGTTCCAAAGACATCAAAGTGTACCATATGGATGTAAAATCAGCTTTTCTGAATGGAGAATTAGAAGAAGAAGTCTACATCGAACAACCAAAAGGGTTTCAACTATCCGAAAACAAAGACCGTGTATGTAGACTCAAAAAGGCGTTATATGGCCTAAAGCAAGCTCCTAGAGCTTGGTACTCTAGACTGGACAAATACTTGCAACAACAAGGATTTAAGAAGGGAAGTGCAGACAACAATTTGTACATCAAACAGGACTACGACAACATACTTATCATTGAAGTATATGTTGATGATATCATATTTGGAAGTGATGATGATTCACAAAGTCAACTATTTGCTAAGGATATGCAGCAAGAGTTTGAAATGTCTTTGCTCAGTGAATTAACCTTCTTCTTGGGACTTCATATATCTCAACAAACATAAGGTATTTTTATTTCTCAGACAAAATACATCAAAGAAATGTTAAGAAAATTCAAGATGGAAGATTGTAAACCTGTGAGCACTCCTATGATCACCGGTTGTAAGCTAAGCAAGGAAGATGAATCTAAAGAAGTTGATCAAAGGCTCTATAGGTCAATGATCGGTAGTCTATTATATGTAACATCCTCAAGGCCAGATGTGATGCAAGCAGTTGGACAAGTTGCAAGATTCCAAGCTGCTCCAAAGGAAACTCACATTACAGCAGTTAAAAGAATCTTTAGATACCTTTAAGGAACTATGGACTTTGGAATTTGGTATCCAAAAGGAAATGAACTAACATTAATAGCCTACTCGGATGCAGATTGGGAAGGATGTGTAGATGACAGAAGAATCACAAGTGGTGCAACATTCTTCCTAGGCAATTGTTTGGTATCTTGGTCCAACAAAAAGCAATCCTCAGTATCCTTGTCAACAACATAAGCAGAATATGTAGCCGCAGTAGCATGTTGTACTCAAATTATTTGGATGAAACAAATCCTACAAGACATACAAGTCACATATGATGAACCAATTCCAATTATGTTTGACAACACAAGTGCCATCAGCATATCCAAGAATCCGGTAATGCACTCCAAGGCCAAGCATATTCCTATCAAGTTTCACTTTCTTTGGGAGCAAGTCATAGATAAGAATATCAAATTGGAATATATTGGGACAAAATAACAAATTGCTGATATTTTTACTAAGCCTCTCCCACGAGATACTTTTGAATACCTCCGGGAAAATTGGGAGTCATATTGTCTCCTAAATAAATCCATCTTCAACACACAACAGTATGTTAGCGGGAGAAATAAAACTACAGGAGAGCATGCTTTAATAGGGAGCATTAATGCGAGAAGAACAACAACAAAAACATTGAAAGCTCAGTTAAAGGAAAGGAGAAGATTAGCTTAGGGGGAGCAGTTTGGCATAAAAACTAGCAGCAAAAATTTGACAGTATATACAAAAAAATTGAAAATGGCAAATGATGAGAGATCAACTCAGCATATTCAAGCAGAGAAGATAGTTAAGAATTTGTACACCCAGCAGCAGCAACACCCACAAATATTCAAAAGTATAGACAGGGAAGTATGTATATATATGAAATATTGAGATCAACAAAATGAAAAATTGAAAGGTTTTCATGATGTATTCAAAGATAAAAAAAATTTGGGGCATTGTGAAGTTTTTAATGACTAGGTGATTGACCCTTTGTCATTAATGTCAAATGGGGAGAGAAGTTTAATAAGGTTTCCATCAATGACAAAGGGGGAGATTGATGGCTAAAGTTGTCATTGATGACAACACATTAATCACAAAGGTCAAAGTGATGACATGGAAAAGACTCGACTTGACATGGAAAGCAATGATGACAAGTAGCAAGCAAGCATGATGGAAGGCACAAGACTTAACATGGAGGACAATGAAGGACATGGCAAGGACAATGGAGGACAAGCAATTGAAGTGGATGACTTGGCAATGGGAAAAGGACAATATGGCAACATTGTTGAGGTGGACAAGGAAAAATGAATGGAGGACTGCCTGCGGGCATTTTATAAAGCAATGATAGCCATCTGCGGGAATTTTAGAGAGCCCTTGCGGACATCTCTAAAGCCCCATTGCGGGCATGTGAAAGCCCTAGTTGCGGGAATTTTAATGAAGAGGTTGCGGGAATATCTCAAAGCTTGCTGCATGCATTTTGAAGGCCCTTGCGGGCATTTTTGTGGTATATTGCGGGCATTACAAGTATCCATGTGGGCATTCTGGAAGGTCATGACATGGCATGAAAAAGATATACTATAACTATGATGATGTGGCAAAAAAAAAATTAAATAGATATGTATATATAAATGATGAGGTGGATACCTTGTGTAAATATTATTTGGATTTATTCAATCATTCAAGGTTAAAAACAAATGATGTGGCACAAATCATGTGGGTAAAGGATAGCCACTATGTGGATGTTAAAATGAAAATGACATGGCATGGTTGGTCATTTCCTTGATTAAAGGATGGCCTTATTAAATAAATCCTTTTTGATTTATTTAATCATTTGAATAATAAAATAAAATAAAAAGACTTGTTGGCCTTGCTGATTTTAAGGAGGAAGAAAAGTATAAATAGGAGACAAACCTTTAAGTTGAAATTGTACGAAGGATAAGTGAAGTGAAGGGGGAGCTTTTGTGGTAAGGCAGCCAGAGACCCGAAAATTTTATAGCAGAATATCTTTTGGGGTTTTATAGGAGTATGGACAGTCAGAGGTTAAAGGTTGACAAGTGTCTCAAGTTGACAATCCTAAATTGCTGAAGATTGACATTAGCAACCTGAAATTTGAAGAATTTGACAGCTAGAAGTGAAGAAGAGAGAGTCCAAAATTTTACAAGGGCAGCCCGAATTTTACAGGAGATAGACAGTCTTAATTTTGAAGAAGTTGATGATATACAGTGACATATTCAATATACAATGAGTTTTCCAATCAGATCTGGTAGGTCCTCAGGTTCAATTTAGAAATCCAAGATCATTTTATTCTTTAGGGTGGTAGGGTGGTGCTAGGGCTCACATTTTTGTGAGTTAAGCTATTGTAGCAGCTTGTCAGTTGCAGCTGACAAATCCTATGGGTTTGTATCCCCTTCCAGTTGTAGCTGGAAAAGTTGTACCAAAATTGTGAATCCAACTGTTGATGGATCAAATTTATTATAAAAGGCTTAGTGGTTTTTCCCCCAGGACTTGGGCCTCCACCTAAAAATTATGTCTATTGTGCATCCTTTTATTATGAATGTTGATGATATACTACTATGATTGGTGATTAGCAAAATGCTCTTGATTAAATTTTATAATTGTGAAAATACTGATTCACCCCCCCTCTCAATATTCCAACAAGGGCATTCCTTCATACAAGTTAGAAATTTTGGAAAAAAGGTGGAGGTTGCGCAATCAGTTCCAGAGGCGCTTCAGGAGGAATAGGCACTCTTTGGGACAGTTCCAAATACGAGCTTACTGAACAAAGGTCATGTACACACTGGATCTTCACTCGGCTTCTTCACAAATCTACGGGAATTCAAGTCCGTCTTTTTAATATCTATGTTCCTGCTCTTCTATCTGAAACAAAAAAGACTATTGGAATCTCCTCCAAGAAGTTAGAAATGGAATTAGGATGGATAATATTATTCTAGTTGGTGATCTAAATATTCTGTTGAATCAATCTGAAAAACGAGGTAGCTCGTTGGTGAGAGATCGCCTCAAAGAGCAGGTAGATGAGCTCATTTTAGACTAGGAATTGACAGATACAGCTCCCACCAATGATAATTTTACGTGGTCCAATAAACGTTTTGGACCTGGGCATATAGCAGCTCGTTTATACGAGTTCCTTGTTCATGATTCTTTTCTTCTGTTAGGGTTGAATCCCTCTTCCCGGATCTTATCATTTGGAAGATCATATCATAAACCTATTCTCCTTGAATTATTGAAACATTTTAACATGGGTCCTATCCATATTGTTTCAATCCTCTATGGGATTCCAAAAAGGATTTTTTGGATGTTGTTAAAATTCTTGGGCAGCTCCGGTCACTGGGTCAATTTTCTATGTTTGGGAAGAGAAGTTGCACCGAGTCAAAAAATCTCTTAAGTGTTGCGCTAAATGCATAGTCCCACCTTCTCATCTCAGACTAGAATCCCATCAATACTTGGAATATCATCAACATATTATGGAATCAACTTCTATCACCAAGGAACTCCTAGACAAAGAAATTGCTTTACACCAATCCTTGCACTCAGCTTGTTGGCAAGAAGAAGAATTTTGGAAACAAAAATCTAGAATTTTCTGGCTTTAAGCGGGTGACCGCAACATAGCCTATTTTCACAAGCAAGTCGAAGCAAGAAAACAATACAAAGAGGTTCGTGCGATCCAGGTACAAGGTCAAGTGGTCAAAGAGTTTGAAAAATCAAAGCTGAGGCAACCCGACATTTCAACGCCATCTACTCTGAGGACCTTCAAGATCAATCCTGTGAGGCACAAACCATTTTGGATCTAGTCCCAAACCTGGTGCAACGCAAGGATAATTTGAATTTAATCAAACTCGTGACTCTTGACTAGCTAAAGGCCGCAGTGGAGGATATGGAGGAGGACAAATCCCCAGAACCAGATGGTTTCACCGCAAGGTTTATCAAATTTTGTTGTGATGTTGTTTACAAAGACCTTTATAGAATGGTGTTGAAATCTCAAAATTGTGACAATATAGGGGGGAGCACTAATTCAACATTTCTAGCTCTCATTCCAAAGGAAAAATATGCATCCTCTTTTGACAAATTTCGTCCCATCTCCCTCTGCAATATCGGTTACAAGATCATCACCAAAATAATGGCCAACCGTCTAAAGCACATTCTTCCAAACCTCATTCCAGAAAATCAAGGAGGGTTCATCAAAGGAAGGAAAATTTGGGACAACATCATCATGGTTCAGGAGGTAATCCATTCAAGTACAAGAGGTTGAGAACAAGGTATGGTAGTAAAAATTGATTTAGATAATGCTTTTGACAGAGTTCGTCACTCTTTATTGTTTCACGTTGTGAGGCGTTACGGCTTTGATCCTGCCTTCATTCGTTGGGTTAAATCCCGTATTAGTGAGCCTTGGATCACATCCCTTATTAATGGAAGAGTGGCTTCCTTTTTCAAAGCCAATAGAGGACTGCTCTAGGGATGTCCTCTCTCCCCCTTGCTTTATGCTATTCAAGCTGCGGTGCTCAATTTCCAACTAGATCAAGCTCAGCAAGTTCAAGATCTAATGGGTATATGAATGGCCCGGGGGACCAAGGACATTAATCATGCTCAATTTGCTGATGACACCATACTTCTGGGAGGATCCAGTCCTCACATGACTATAAGGTTCAAACACGTACTAGAATCCTATTGTTCAGCCTCCATAAGCAAATTAAATCTTAGGAAGAGTCAGATTTATAGTTGGAATATCAATTCGCGGGTGCTATATGCCATCTCTCGAATCCTTGGAATTGATGGCACCACACTTTGGGATTCTTTCATTTATCTTGGGGTTCCAATTTTCAGAACCTCTCCAAAAGCAGCGGATTGGAGCCCGTTGGTGGATAAAATCACAAGGAAAATTCTTTCTTGGGGAGCAGTCTGGCTCAATTTGGCAGGGAAAGTGTTTTTGATCAAATCAGTTTTGAGTAGCCTCCCAATTTATCAAAGCTCCACTATGTTGTCTCCATCCAAAACTCTCTCCTTAATCGACATCCTTCTTAGAAATTTTCTGTGGCAAGGAGGGAAAAGCAACGAGGGGAGAAAATTCGCTTTAGTCAGCTGGTCAAAGATTAAAAAAAACCTATCCTGGAAGGGGGGCTGCAGATCCGAGATCTTAAATCCCTGAATTTGGCTTTGGGAGCCAAACTTTCCTGGAACCTGCTAAGTAATTTGTCCTCCTGGAGTAGTCAAGTTCTTTGGAGAAAATATTTTTCAGGACCCCGGTTGCGCTGTCTGGACAATGTTCCTTTTGTAAAAATGGGATCCTATATATTCTCTTTATGCCAAAAAGTGATTCCTATGTTAAGAGTTGACTTGAATTGGATACCAGGAAACGAGAAACACATCAACATCTGGAAGGATTCTATTATGGGAAACCCCCCCCTCGCCACAGCCTCATATATAGGGAACCTTAGGAATTGGATGGAAAATCAAGGCCTGGATACATTAAGGGCTATCTCGATTTGGAACATGGATCCCCCTTTCATATGGGAAAATTGGAATATCCCTGATTTCCCCCCTCATTTGGTACAAGGAAGAGTTCAGTTCCTCTCTCACCTTCAAGGTATAGCCCCCATTGCAAAATCAACAAAAGATAAAAGAGGATGGGGTTCTAACTCTGAATGTTATACCTCAGCTCAAGGCTATAATCGCTTCTCTACAATCCCAAATGTTCCTGGAAACCCTGTTGTTTGGAAACGAATCTAGAATTACAGAAGTCTCCCTAAAGTGGATATGTTCGTATGGACTCTTGCTCATTGAAGCGTCCTCACTAGAGACAACCTTGAAAAACAAGGATTTGTCGGACCCTTCCACTGTCCTCTATGTCGTGAAAGCAAAGAAACTATTGCTCACTTGTTTATTCATTGCCCCTTCGCCACAGAAGTTTGGGATTGGTTGACGACTCCCTGGTTTGGTATAGTTGATTTACCGGACTGTATCGCGATGATTCTTAATAATTGGGATCAAATTTATCCTGGTTCTTTGTCACAAAAATCTGGTTTCAAATTTTGTTGGTTCACTCTTCCAAAATTTATTGTTTGGGAAATTTGGCTGGAGCGGAATCAAATAATTTTCAGAGATACAACCCACACCCCGCCACGAGTGGATTCCAAATTTCAGGCCCTCATGGGAGATTGTCTTCAAGTAATTGCCCTGCTAAAAGATAAGGTTCCCTTAAGTACATAGGAATCAGACTGGTTATCGTCTTTCAATTTATCAGTTGCTAGCTTGAATCCAACACCTAGACAACTTGAAGTCTGGGAGTTAAGGTTTGATCAAAATTAGTTTGACAATTGGAGGAAGGAAAGGAAACTCTACAAGGTGTTGTTTGATGGAGCTTCGAAAGGGAATCCATGAGCAGCAGGAGGGGGATGGTTTATCTACAATCCTGAGGAAAAAATTAAAATAAAGTACTCCTGAAGCATTAGATCCGACACAAATAATATGGCAGAATCCTGTGGCCTGTGGCAAGGATTGAAGCAATTGAAAACTCTCGATGTGGAAGAATCTATGGTTTTTGGAGACTCTCGGTTAATAATTCAAGCTATGAATTTTTCCATCCAAATCAATCACTTGAAGTTCTCCAGACTTATGCAGTGAATCAAAACTCTCGCTTGCTCCATCTGGAATCTCAAGTTCTTCCACATTCTTCGAGATTTGAATGCCACTGTTGATCTGGCCGCTAACGAGGCCACTCGCCTTACTCTGATTGAGCTATATGTTAACAACGTCGGTCAAGGAGCCCATTCCCTCTAATCCGAAGGGCCTTTCATTAGTTTTCAAATGTGGAAGCTATATGACTTTGGGCACGCATGTTATGACAGATGGTCGGCTATGGATTTTAGGATGGCAGCACGAGACTCCATTCGATGGTTGATGGTTCTTGTGGCACCAACACTCTATCATGGACGTCCCTCGATTCAGTCTCGGGTCGATATGACCTCTTCAACGCTCATTCTTGATGCCTGGAAGGTGTACAGGAGTTTGCAAAGGAAAGGAACAAAAAAAAAAATTAATCCTCTAAGGTATTGTCCTCTCAAACTTGATTCTTTTGGTGGTGCGGGCTTGGAAAGAGATATGAAAAATCAACAGCTCGATTCAGAAGTCTGTAGGCTGAAGAAAAATCTTAAGGATGAGCATCAACTTATCATTCGGTTGGATGAAGAAGCTGGGAGGTGGTTGGATACAGTTGATGAGGATCAGATTCAAATCAGGGAGGATTTTACCGGGGCTATGCAACACACATGCAACATGAGGAATGAATACTCTTTGAGCAAGATCCCACCAGCCGAGTGTTCACCGATAGGACCTTGAAGCTTAAGATGCAGGTGCGCAGGCTCCCACGGGATTGGAAGATACAAAAGGATAAACAAGCGCAGCAGGATCGTCTCCAAGGCTATGACTCTTAAGCGGCTCAATCAGGAAATCAGAATGGAAAACTTGGAAATTAGCATAGTTTTACTTTTACTGCAATTTCAGTTTTAGATCTATCTACTCTGTTTGTAGTTTTCTGAACCTGGGTTTTTTGAACTATTTAAATTTTGAACTTACTGGCAAGCTTATAAGCCAGAATTTTGTATCCGTTTTGGTGACTTTGTCACTGCACTCTTAATATAAATCCATAATCGTTCTTGTCTAAAAAAAGTAATTCATATAAATATGATATATTATTTTGTTCAGTGTTAATAATATTATTGATTATTAACAAACACCTTAATCGAACCTTCACAGGTTGGATGCGATGAACAAGATCTGCTACCGACCTGAACCTCGCCGATCGCAATCTCGACTCGGCCACCCTGCTCTCTGACGGATTTCCACATTGCCCTGATCAACGGGAAGGAACCTCGATCATGGATTTAGGCTAGGTCTCATCCCTCGAGCTCTATGCCCCTCAATATGGCCTCAAATGGAGACCCTGGCCCCCCTCCCCCTCCATATGAACTCAGGGAATTCATGAAGCTCATCTCTGCCCAAGGAAAAAAGATTGTATCGGCTTCTTAGAAAAAATTTGTGAAATTTTTTCTGAAATACCCATGGTAACACTCCCGATCGAGCAACCTTGCCAAACTTCCCTTGACCTCTTGGAACGAGGCTTAATTGGTCAATTCACAGGTTTGTGGCCCTCTCCAAAAGCTATTGAAACATGGGTTCAAAGAAATTGGAGGCCCCTAATCTCGGAGGAAGTAAACTCTTATCTTCTAGGAAATGGATTCTTCGCATTTGTCTTTGAAAGCAAGCATGATCGAGAGTTAATTTTCATAAATGGGTTGTACTTCATGGAACCACAAGGGATCTACCTAAACAAATGGAATCCAGACTTTGATCCGACCCAAGATGTCCCTCCGTAGTTCCGGTCTGGGTGAGACTCATGTGTCTCCCTCTCCACTGTTGGAATCCCGAATCACTAGAATCCATCGGGAACGTCCTTGGAAAATACATAGACAAAGCAGACAGGAAGAACCAATACTCACGTGCAAGGATCTGCATTGAAGTTGACCTAGAACATGGACTCCCATAAGCCATAAATATCACCGTGGCGGGCTGGTCTCACATCTAGGAGCTAGATTACAAGCAAATCCCATTTCAATGCAGGTACTGCCATGAATATGGGCAATTCGCTCGATATTGCAAAAAAAAACCCGCAGATATGGACTTAGGAGGGAAAAAAGATCAATGGGGAGCCATTCAAAAAATCCTAATCCTAGATCTGGACCAAAGATCCTCTCAAAAGAAATCCAAGGCACAAGAAAGATCCCTCAACATGAAAAATATCTGGCCACTAATAATGAGAATAGATCAAAGTTATCGAAACTTCAGAAACTCGGGAAACCCCTGAAGCCCTAGAAGAAGGAGAAATCCCCGAATATCAGGAATCCCAAGAGGCCCCCCAGATCCAAGAATACCCAAAACATCCCCAGTCCTAGAAAATCCCAAGCCCTAAAAAACCTACCCTTGACAAAGAAATGCCCTCTCATTCTTACATAAACATCACCAAATCTAGACCTATGGCCTCCCCCACCTCTTTGGAAGACCTAATAGACAAATATTCCAAAAAATTAGGGCAAAAATCAAGCAAAGATATAAGGGAAGAAGAAGCCAAACGTGAAAAGGCACAAGGATCTCAATCAACAATAGACACGGTCTTCAGCAGAAACACCAGAGCCACGATAGCAGGAAAGAAAATGGGAGACACGCCAGGGGGAGGCCCCTCCTCTATTTACAATAGTAAATAATGAAGTTGGTTTCTTGGAACTACAGAGGATTGGGCAACCCCAACAAATTAGATGTTGTTAAAGATCTCCAAAATATTGACATGCCAGACATCCTCATGCTCCAAGAGACCAAACTCGATGAAAATACTATCCTCGCAATTGGAAAGGAAAAGTGGAAAAAGAATCTTGGCATGGTTGTTAGCACTAGAGGAGCCTCCAGTGGCCTAGCAACCTTTTGGTCCTCCGACAAGCTTCAACTGCGTAATTCCTTTGCCACTCAACACTGGATATTTACAAAACTCACGCACATTCAAAGCAATATTCAGATTGCACTCTTCAATCTGTATGTCCCTAACCTCTACTCTGAAAAAAATCTTCTGGAAGATTTCCTAGATGCATATGCACCCCAAAATCTTATTCTCGCAGGTGATATGAACATAACTCTCTCTGGGTCCAAAAAAAAAGGAGGCAATACTGGAAGGGACACTCTCAAATCACAAGTTGAAGCCATAATTCAGACTTGGGACCTACTAGATATCAAACCTAAAAAAGGTAGATTCACCTGGTCCAACAAGCAATTAGGAAAAGGGAACATTATGGCCCAACTCGATAGATTCCTAGTCCAAAGCATCCTTCTAGGCGAGGGGCAAATCGTCTCTTCAAAATTATGCTAAATTTGGCCTCGGATCACAAACCGATCCTGCTTCAATTTAAGGAGGAAGAGAACCTCGGACCGATCCCTTTCAGATTTAACCCTCAATGGATAAATCATGAAGGATTTTGGGATACCTTAGATAAATCTTGGAGAACTCCTATTTCAGGCTCGCCAAGATTTGTTTGGGAGCAGAAACTCATCACTACTAAGAAAATGCTTAAAAATTGGGCTAAAGATAACTGCCCCCCACCTTCAAACTCCAAGAAGAATGCTATTGAAAAGTTGGAGTCCCTTCAAACCTCATTGGACGAAGACCCAACAGATAGTTCATTATTTCAAGAATAATTTAATCAACAAATCAAGGTCCATCATGCCTTTCGAAAAGAAGAAGAGTCCCATAGATTAAAATCACGCAACACTTGGCTCAAGGCCGGTGACATGATTACTTCCTTTTTCCACAAACAAACCAAAATCAGGCATTCGATTAACCATATCTTAGAAATCAGAACGAAAAATGGACCAATTGCCAAAGGGCATGGAAAAATCAAAGAGGCAGCGTATGATCATTTCTCAAATCTCTTCATTGAGGAAGAATACGTAGGAGAAGAAGATGAGAAAATCCTCCTTAACCGCATACCAAAAAACATCATGGTGGATAATAATATCGAGCTCCTCAAACTGTTCACTAAGCAAGAAGTTATCAACATGATCTAGTCTTTTGACCCTAACAAAGCTCCAGGACCGGACGTATATTCAATCCACTTCTACCAAGCTTGCTGGAAATACATAAGGAAAGACTAAATGAGAATGGTTAGAAATTTTCATTCCAAGGAAAAGATCGGAGGCTGCACCAATTCCACTTTCCTTGCACTCATACCAAAAGAAATAAATCCCAACTCCTTCGGCCGATTCCGACCAATCTCGCTGTGCAATTCTTCCTATAATATTATATCCAAAATGTTGGTGAACAGAATGAAGCCTCTTCTCACAAACATCATTTCAAACCATCAAGGCGGATTCTTAAAAGGGAGACAAATCCTCAACAATGTGATTCCCATTCAAGAAGCCATCCACTCCAGCAAGAAACACAAGGAAAAAGGTATGTTAATCAAAATTGACATGGCTAATGCCTTCTACCATGTCAAACACTCCTTCCTCTTTAAAATTATGGAATGCTTTGGGTTTGGCGAAACCTTTATAAAGTGGATCTCAGCCTGCATAAGCAGGCCTTGGATTTCCCCTCTGATAAATGGACGCCCTACAAAATTCTTCCAAGCAACGCGTGGAATCCGACAAGGTTGCCCCCTGTATTCCTTTTTGTATATCATTATGGCAGACTCTCTAAGTCGAAAGTTGAACTCTGATTTACGAATTAGCTCCCTCCCTGGCCTCAATCTAGCTCCCAATTATATGCCCCTAAACCACTCTCTCTTCACCAATGACTCTCTTTTACTGGGAGGTGGCTCCTCAACCATTGCTCGGAATTTCAAGCAGAATATGACATGGTACTGCAATGCCTTAGGAGACATTATCAACTTCTGCAAGAGTGTCGTCTACAACTGGAATCTAAATAAAAATTTCGCAACCAACATTGGTCACATTCTCATAATGAAAGTTCATGAGCATTGGGACAACTTCAAATACTTGGGATTCCCTGTAGCATAAGGCCACATAAAATCAGGATTCTGGGATGAAACTATAAGCATAATCAAATCCAAAATTAGGAATTGGGGAGGATATTGGCTCAACAAAGCCGGGAAATTGATCTTGATAAAAGTTGTCCTCTCAGCCCTCCCAATTTACTAGTCATCCCTTCTTTTGGCACCCAAAGGGACATCAATCAAATAAGTAAACTTATAAGAGTTTTCCTATGGACAAGGGGCAAAAATAATGAGAAAAAACTGCATTTGGTGAATTGGAGCATCATAAAACAACCAAAAATATCAGGCGGCCTCCAAATTCGTGACCCTCATCAAGCAAATATAGAAATGGGAGGAAAAATTCTTTGGCAAATACTCTCCAACAGACAGCTTTGGAAAATACTCTCCAACAGACAACATCAGGTCAGCCATTTTCTAAGGAGGAAATACTTAATAGGCACAAAGCTAAGATGCCTCGACAAAAATCCCATCTCTAAAGGATCCTCGATATGGTCGCTATGTAGAGCCTCATGGGACCTCTTCACTCGAAATATTTATTGGACTCCTGGGAATGGAAGAAACATAGACATTTTCTATCACAAAATCATGGGGAACCCCCCTCTCCAGGAAAATAACGAACTCCATGACATAGCCCAATGGCTCGCTCATAAAAAAATAAGAACGTTGAAATATCTCAGTTATTGGGACTCCAACGGTGCACGACAATACTGGAAAATTCTTGAAATACCAGCTCACCTCAAACCCTCTAGAATTATTCTCATGGAAAACTTGGTCGGTTGTGATCCTGCCCACCTATAGGACAAAGACGATTGTGGCCGGGGCCCAAAAGGGAAGTACACAGCTGCTCTTGGCTTCAACGCCCTTCAAAATCATGATAATTCTATGAAAAACTTATGGGAAATGGTCTAGAATCCATTTGGACTTCCCAAAGTAAATATCTTCACTTGCACACCCGCCCACAGGAAAGTTCTCACTAGAGACAATCTAATCAAAAGAGGCATCATTGGGCCACACAGATGCATATTATGTCAAAAGAATTCTGAATCAATAGATCACTTATTCTTGGAATGCCAATTCGAAAAAGCTGTATGGAATCACATGCTCCAAAGTCTTGATGTGACTATGTCAGTCTTCAACTCCATCACCCGCCTCCTTAAAGACTGGAAGTCCACCTACCCTTCCCCTTTTAAAAAAAAAAACGTTGGTCTCTTATATGGCTGACGATTCCTAAATTCACATGCTGGAAGATTTGGATAGCAAGGAATAAATCCATATTCCAAGACACCTGTACCTCCCCCTTACAAGTTGATGATCAGGCCAAAGGTCTTCTCATCGAATGCGCACAATCCTCTAACCTCAAGATGGACACAAAAATCAATGCAAATGAGCTACATTGGCTTAGAAACCCCCTTCCCATCCCCCCAAAGGATGCAAGATTACGACCTCGGAGTCTGCACATTGGTAAATCAGATTCACCAACTCCAAATTTCAAGATTGGAAAAACAAGCAGATTATAGACATCTTACACTTCGATGGCATATCCAAAAGAAATCTCGGACCAGCTGGAGCGGGAGGGGTCTTATTCTCTACAGGAGGAACGATGGAAATCAGATATAGGTGGGGACTAGGAAATTGCTCCAATAATCTAGCAGAAGCCTTGGCTCTCCTAAAAGGCTGTTAGATTTTCAAAAAACATAAAATAGAGAATTTACATGTATTTGGAGACTCCATCTTAATCATCAAAGCCTTCAACACGCACATAGAATTCAACGATCTGGCAATAAAACGGATCATCCACCGCATCCGACAAATCGCGACCTCTTTTATCCAATTCAAAGCATTCCACATTTTGAGAGATTTGAACTATGAAGCTGATAGAGAGGCAAAAGCTGGCACAAGTCTTGAATATGGGAAATTCGAAACTCTCGAACGGGGAGATGGGATATCATCACATCCCTTAACATGCTAAGCATGACAGATCGTGAGCTGACCGAGAGAAGAATTCAAAAATTTATTTACTACTCTGACTTCGTTGATTGGCAATTGGAAATATTCACTAGCCTTGCATCGATCCAGACACAACTCATGGAGAATTGAAAACGCGATATGTCCACCACCAGAAACTGCATCTGGAATCCCTTCTTCGCAGCATGATTAAGTTCGACTGTAATATGAAATATGATGATGAAATTGAGCACTATATTGAACCGGATTGGCTCAGCCACAGTTCCCCATCCTTCTTTTTCTTTTTCTTTTAATACAATTATCCGTTCTTGTTAAAAAAAACAATTCATATAAATATGTATTATAAGATATGCAACAACCGCGGAAATTAGAACTATTAGACTATGAACATCTTACCTGGAAAGGTGTCTACAACATGTATATAGAAAGTGAGATATGAGATAAATTTGATTTGTTTTTTTCTTCCATATTAATAGGTAGAATTGATATTAAAATTGTTGCAATTCCATTGAACAAAAGTTTAAAAAAGTTTTGGGTAGCTATAACTCGAAACTCATGCCTAGGAATATATCATAAAAAAAACACTATGAAGGCCTATCCAATTTCATATACTGGGAAATTTGCAAGTATATTGTTTAACATATCGACATAATAAAAATAGTACTTGACAAATCATACTAAGATACTAAAACAAATAGAAATTCAATTCCCATTTAAAGCTTCGACTCATAGGCCCACCTTGGTTGCTAGGCTTCATTTTTTATAATTGCACAATCGGTATCAGTTTCGTCAACCACATGAGGGTATTTAGTAGGGGATTCTAGCCATTGTAAGATATGAGCACTTTGGGCATCAACACACTCCATAGAAGTTCTAGGTAGGCCATAGGTGGTGGAGTCCATAAAGATGTCAATTGAATCGAGAGGGAGAGAGAGCATAACCTCCAATGGGAGGTTGGAGTGAGCCATTATGCACGCAACCAAGTCTTGCAAAGGATCTAGAATTGAGGCCATTTTCAATTACTTCCTTTCTGAAAATGGTCATAGGGGCATGAGATTCAACATCCTATTCCCTTAGACTAAGGATGTGGTTCCTTATTTCTAGCACGCATTAGTCATTGTCTTGATTGATCTCAAAAGTTTGTCCCTATAACCCCTTGGTCCTTCCATCTTGACCATTAAAAAGTTAAGTAGGTCAAGTTGCAATGAGCCTTTGCTACATCTTTTTTACACTGTTGAAGTATATTTTGTGACCCTTTAAAGTTATAGAGTACACAATAGTTGTTCCAATAATAACAATGATCCATGATGCTTCCCATATTGTGAGGGGTGGACTGGTCAATGTTAGAGATCCTATAGGAGTCAGGAAAAAACAAAGCATTTGATAGGGATGAAATCAAATAACATATAGGCCATCTTTTACCTTTCTCACCAAAGTTGGCTTCAATGTTAAATATGATTAACATTAATCTCTAAATGGATTGATTAATCCCACTTGTATGAGCCAATACCATCGAAGTACAATTCTTCATAACATGATTTAAATAGACATGCATAGATTTAGGGGGAAGACGATGCCATTTTTAAGGCCCATCTTCCATGTTGCCCTCATGATATGACAAATGTTTTTTTATAGGGTACCCACAGAGTTTCAAACCGGTGACCTCACGCAAGGAGTGCCTTAACAATACACCCAATCACAGTCTATTCTATGCCCCGTAATCCATGATATGACAAATATTATCAAGAGAGTCATCTGTCTTAATGCTTTAACATTTCACAAGAGGGAGCATGTGGATGTGGAGCTAGTCTCTCTTGACCCATCATTTACCCACAAAACACCTTGTATTTGGACCTCGAATTCACTTAGATAGTTAGAATTCACAAGATTCGAAAGAAGTTAATTTGATCAAAATTGAGTTTCGATTTGTAGGAGTTTTTCACCAAGGGATCAAATAACCACTAATAGTGTATGAATAGTTTCAACTTTCAAACACCTTTGTCTATATTAAATTAAACCTATAAGAATAAATTATAAAATTCATATGAAGATACACGTATCCCATCCTAACACATGTAATCATAATAACTTTAATATAAGGCTCGTTACGAGTCATATTCAAATTAAATTGGCATCATGAGACATAAGATTTGTCATAATTATATCACCACAAGTCAATTTTGTTTGTTTTGAGTGTTTCAACATGTCCACCCCATGACATCAAACTTAAGTTAGGTTGCATATTTATGTTTATCTTTCACTACCTATTCACGAGTCTCTAGAGACATTTTATTTGAAAAAGTATAAGCAATTTTCAAACTATACATTGAGTGGCGAAAAGTTTATGGTTGTCAACATTGAGTGTGTGTATGTATTTGTATATTTTATAGTTTATTATATCTTATAACCATTAGTATGATAGAATAAATAACATTTATTTGGTAGATAAAGCGATAAAGAGAAGTAAATTATATATATATATATATATATATATATATATATATATTTTTGATTATAGTATTAAAATTACCATTTTTGTGATTCAAAATTTAAAAGTAATTAAATTATAAAATTAAATAAGTTATTTTATTGGTAAGAGTCATGTATATTAAAAAAAATTGATGTTTATCTTCAAATTTTTATTATTACAAATTCATTAATTTCAAAGTGTTGTCAAGTTAGTTTAGTAATTTATTTCAAAATGAATGTCATAAATATTAAACTTCATTATAAACATGTAGGATATGTCTAAGTATGGTTAGAAAGTCAAGGTTAAAATGCTAAAGGGAAAGTTGGTTTTAGAAGGTATCATTCCACCAAAGCCACCTCATTATTCTCAGGATCATGGCAGAGAAATGTCACAATAATAAGCTCAATCTCCTTTGTTGTTTTGTGCACTTTAGGAAAGCTTTTGATATAGTGCCCGGAAATAACTTGTGGAAAAGATTAGAAGAGTTAAAGGTTCATCTCAAGTTGAGAGTCACTGCAATAAGGTTGTACATGAATGTCATTACCAAGTTTAAGAACTCCGAGGGTTGGTTAGAAGATATTAATTGAAATATAGGAGTTAAGCAAGGCTGCCCCCTTTCCCCTACGTTTTTTGGTATATACATTGATAAGTTAGAAGGTTGTTTAATAGAGGCAGGATGCACTGGCATGACGCTAGCAGGAATTGCCATCTTCCTCCTTTATGTTGATGATATTGTTCTTCTGGCAAGATGTCCCTTTGATATTGATAAGCAATTAAGAATTCTTAAGGATTTCTACTTTAGTATGGGCATGACCGTCAATACAGACAAAACCAAAGTTATGTTGACCAAATCTAATAAGTTCACTTATGCTCATTTTTGTATGATAATAGCAACTTGGAGGAAGTGACTTCCTACAAATATCTTGGGATTGATATCCATCACAAGCTTAATTGGAACTACAACATTGAGAAAAGGATCACTGGAGGGTGGAAAGCTTATTTTGGTTTTGAAAACAATTGTAAGTCGGCAAACCTTGTGATGTGGGATAAAAAGAAATTCCTCTTCGAAACTCTTGTCACTCTTGTTCTCCAGTATAGGTGTGAAGTTTGGGGTTGTAGCCTCTCTAGAGAATCTTGGAGAAGGATTGAGCAAATCTAGAAGCATTTTATAACTTACAATATTAAAATTAAAAGCAGTATGCCATATCCTATTCTCTTGATTGAAGTGGTTCTTTTCCCCATTGAGAGCATAACTATGACTAGGTACCTAATGTACAAGAAAAAATTAAATAACTTGGGAGACTAGAGACTTTCAAAAATTGCTTTAAATTCCAGTCAAAACCACCTAATGCTTAAGCGAGGTTGCATAAAGATGCATGCCTTAGCTAAAGACGTGGGGGATTGACGAAAATGTCACTTTGCAAAATATAGATGATATTAAAAATATTATTACTTTGAAGTTCAAAGAGAAGCTATAATGTGATACAAATTTAGAGGATAAAAGAAAATTAAGATATTACAAGGAGGTCATTAACCTTAATCTTGAAGATCAAATTTATCTCTCCATTTTAACTAGTGTAAAGAAGAAGATCCACATAGCTAAAATAAGAACGAACTCTAGTGAGCTGCATAGTGAAACAAGGCATTGGACCTTTCCTAAAACTCTGTGGGCTGAAAGGATCTGTCATCTTTGTGAGACTATGAGTGTTGAGGATGAAAAACACTTCCTCTTAGA
This sequence comes from Larix kaempferi, assembly GCA_027924585.1. Classification (NCBI taxonomy): domain Eukaryota; kingdom Viridiplantae; phylum Streptophyta; class Pinopsida; order Pinales; family Pinaceae; genus Larix; species Larix kaempferi. The sequence goes on along the minus strand of BSBM01000162.1, from coordinate 7,885,214 downwards.
TTGCCCTCCATAAACACACATAAGAATTAGTTTCATTTTTTTCACAATACAAACCCGCCCAACCTTCTATCTCATCAAATTATAGTAATTTATGAATACTCCCCTCCAAGCTTTTTAAGCACATAAATACAACTATAAAACAAACCGAGTAAGATTATCATTAATATTAAAAGCAGTAAGAGAGAATTTATCCTTAAACTTAAATAATTCATGTTTCTATTCTAAACAACTATTCCTAGTTTTTAGACTCCATGAAAATAATTATAACTTTAAAAAAGAGGATACCATGTTTTAAAATTTAGAGTTAAAAAGTGTTTATAAATTCACTTGATTTTATTCTAAATTTTTGTTATTAGAAATCCAAACATCACAAATAACTAATTATATCTATTTGATTGGTTTAATAACTAACTATATCTTTTTATATTTATTTGATTGGTTTAATAATTAACTATATCTTTTTATATTTATTTGATTAGTTTAAATAGTTTTATTTATAGATTTTTTTTTTAAAACAATTTTTAACTATTCTTTGAGTTATATTTAAAAAATATTTACAACAATCTCATGAAGCACACCTTTAACTTCCCAAAACCTACTCTCGAATAAACAATATATTTAATTTATATAATAAAAATCAAAGAGAGTTAGTGAGTTATGATGTTAGAATATTAGCAAAGGAGAATTCCAACATTTTCGTTGAAATTAAATTTATGGCATTTCGAAAAAGTATAACGTAATTAAATGAATGATTTATGAATTTAAAAAAAGTACAACGGATTTCTCTTTAATCTAACATGCTAAACACATGGAAAAGGAGCATAATCTCGTTTAAAAAGGAGAAAGTAAAGTTGAGAAGTCAAAACTTTAAGCAATATAATGCACTCACGACCCACCTAACCTACATATTTGCAAATCTCATGCCCTAAATGTTAAAAATAATTATTAACAATTACAAAGTTGAAAACGCTGAACTCTCTTTATCTTTTATAAAAATAAAGTCCCAAGTCCTTATTCTGTGAAGTACAATTAAAATATAAAAATAATTGATGATTCGAATGCGTGATTATATGGTTTCATTTCAAAATCTCTTTCCCTCGAACTTTTTCCATTTCTTCTACTGGCTGCAACTAGAATCCTCCGTGGATTTTTTAAATCAGTTTTGCTATTTAAAGTTGTTCCTAACAGATTTACTTTGATGGTCAGGCTCTATTTTTTAACTTTGAGCATCTAAACATTCTTTCTTTATAGGTACGGGCAATTATTTTTACCATTCATGGTTTACTATTTGTAATTTTTTATTAAAATTTATTAATGAGATATAAAAAATTATTTTTCAAATCTAGATATAATGTTCCACGTTTTAGCCCTTTCCCAAGAGCATTTTTCAGTACGATTTCGATGGAATTGCTAAAAAAATGTAAGATCTAAATAACAGAAGCATGGTTTAAATAATATAAAGTTTATATTTAAAAAAATAAATTGGTTAGATTTCCGTAAAAACTAAGGTAAAATTATGGAATGTTTAGACTTGTTCTATCACATACGTATAGGTTAGACGATTTCTAGATAGTATCAGTATTTTTCAGCATGATTTTAATGAAATTTGGTAAAATAATTTAAGTGCGTGGGGTATATAAGGACCTTGAATCCATTTATGCATTCAAGAGGTATGATTTAACAACACATAATTCAGATTTGAAAAAAAATCCACTTGATTGTGGTAAAAAACTAGCGTCATGGGCAAAATCATCGAATGTTTAGATTTGCTCAAATCTAGATATAATGTTTGAGGTTTTAGCGATTTCCCAATAGCATTTGCCAATACGATTTTTATGAAATTTGGTAAAAAATGTAAAATCTAAACAACACTGTTTAAACTTGATTATCCTGGTGCCTTGGAGGTATTCGGGAAGGTTGAATCCATTTATGCATTTAGTTGGAGGTATTCGAGAAGGTTGAATCCATTTATGCATTTAGAAGCATGGTTTGAACAACACAAAATTCATATTTTAAAAAAGAAATCCAACCGTTAGATTTCTGTAAAAACTCAAAATCATCGAATGTTTAGACTTGTTCTATCACATACCTGACAGGGTTTCAACTAAATTTGGTAAAAAAATTTAAGATCTCAAATAACAATGTTAAATTTGCTTAATCAAGGTGTGTGGGGTATATGAGGGCCCTGAATCCATTTATGCATTCAAGAGGCATGATTTAACAACACACAATTCAGATTTGGAAAAAAATCCACCGGATTGTGGTAGAAAAATCATGGAATGTTTAGATTTGTTCTAGCCTAGCCTAAACGTTAGAGGATTTCACCCTTTCCCGACAACATTTTCTTGCATGATTTTCGATGAAATTTGGTAAAAAAATTTTAAGATCTCAAATAAGAGTGTTTAAACTTGCTTAATTGGGGTGTCTCGGGTATTTGAGGACGATGAATCCATTTATGCATTCAAAAGCATGATTTGAATAACATAGAATCTAGATTTAAAACTCACTGGGCAAAATTGTTTAATGTTTAGACTTCTTGTATTGCATAAACATAGCCTAAAAGTTGATTATTTCTTCATATATTGATAACATTTTCCTGAAATAACAATGTTTAAACTTGCTTAATTAAGGTGCCTTCTGATATTTGAAAACGTTAAATCTATTTATACATTCATGAGCATGATTTGAACAACACATAATTCGAATTAAAAAAAAAATCCTCCACATCGTCAAATCAAATATTTAAATTTTTTATTATATAACATATTTACTTATTACATATTTACATCTACATCTAACTTAAAGAATTCCAGTCAGAATCTTCCAATTTTAGTGGATAATCTGGTGAGGAGTTGGCCAACTTTGGTAGTTAGTAGGTATCATGTCTAGATCGTGGGCAAATAGGTGGAGCCAACCACGGGTTGTTCTTTCCTTCCCACGGCACGCATAATGACGTGAAGGTGATCGTGCACTTGAGAAGGTGGTGAAGTGCATTCTAATTAGAAACGGATTAGTCGGCCTAATCCAACGGCGCTGGGAAGACCGCTTCAAACGACTCAACAACTGCACACATATGAGCCACGTAAGCATTTAAATGACGTGTCCATTGACAATTAGGTTTGCCGGCCCTAACCTGGCGGTGCCCGTGGCTGGCTGTTCACGGTCTATCGATCAAAATATGCAGGAGCCAATTTGATGCCTGAGATCCACGCCACTTTTGGCGTGCACTTTTTAAATAAGTTTGGAGCAGTAAGATGGTCCAAATATTCGTAATATTTTGTTGTTGTGGCTGCTTTACTGGAAGAATTCGGCAATGTCGACGCATGTTCCACCAAATTGCTCGCTTTTTTCCATTCAAATCGAAGCAACGGTTTCGTATTGAATTCAATGTTCAATCCGTGAAGCCTCCGCTGCCAATTCTGTCGAAGACCGCCTTTTAATAGTTCTCAACTCCCACGGAATCGAACTCCTTACCATTTGCATATCGTTTCGCTGTTTTATCCTGGATTTCCCGCGCTGCACAGGTTGTGTTACGGCCATGGAGACTTCGTAGTACAAGCGCGTTGCAGAAATGGAGAAATCGGCTAGGCAACCGATCCACCGCAGAAAGCCACAGAATTGCTTGAGAAAACTGGCCGTCAGTAGTTTGGGAGTTATTACGATAATAGTAACAGTAATAAGCGCTTTCAGTCACTTAGCTTCCGGAGCTGCTTATAGCGTTGTGAAGTTGCACCATCTTTATGCCAACTGGGAGGGGTCCAGCTCTGCAAATAATGGCAGAGGAATGAGCAGTGAGCATTTTGAAATGCTTAAAGCTCATGACAGAGCAAGGCATGGGCGTTTACTCAACACCATTGTCGATTTTACTCTGCAGGGCACAGCGGATCCTTATATTGCCGGGTGGGTACTGACTGAATTTCAAGCTTTTACTTTTTTCGTCCTTTCGTGAATTTCAGTTTCGGTGTTAGGTAGTTATTTTTGTTTTGGCACTCACACTTGTGTTTTTGTGGGTGTGCGCAGTCTGTACTATACTAGAATTGAGCTGGGCACACCACCCAGGCCATATTATGTTCAAATCGACACAGGGAGTGACATACTATGGGTGAATTGCAAGCCCTGTAATGCATGCCCTTTAACGAGTGGTCTAGGGGTAAAATCCGCTATCCTTCCTGCAATTTTGAATTACAGTTTTCTCTTTCCTTAATGAATTGTTAACAGATACCACTTTTGAGTATAAAGTCTAAATACTCATCTTCAGTTTGAGGTGCTTTATATATATTTATATATACATCCTCTTGGTTGTGGAAATGGGTATTACCAAGTCTCTATTTAAAATTTAGAGTACAGAGACCTAGTACGCCAACTGTTTTAAGGTTACTGAACTCCTTTCTATTTGAACTTTTAGTTCAGAGTCATACTGAAACAGCTAGTTACTCTCTTTCTAGTCCCCAGAAAATGATTTCAGAACCCCTGCGAATCAAAGAACCATTGTTTTTGACATATGTATACTTGCTTTTCTTTCTCAAAAATTGATTTTTGACTCGAAAGCCACAGTTTACTAAAGGATCGTTTCTATTTTCTTAAGGTGTTCTGAACTCAAATTTGTTTCAAAATATGGTCTTAATACCTAAATAATTGGTCCCCATATCGTGAGCACTTTCTCACCTTAGGTCCTCGTACCCGAGTAAATTTTCCCCAAGCCATGCGGTGGAATATTCACATTCACTCAGTCTGCAATAAATTTAAATTTTTGTGGCGATAGACTAAGCCTACAGGCCCACCTTAGTATCATAGTGGTTCAGCTGCAATGGAGTTGAAGTGATTATGGGCTTGATGCTTATCCAGTAAGGAGTCCAGGCAAACCAGAAACCACTTTTAGTTATAAACCACTTTGTGTTGTCAAAACTCAGCTTTAGAGTCCAAATAACTAGAATGGCTATTTCGACATAAAATTTGATTTTGAAGAACTAGTAAACTGATTGGCTGCTCTATTTGAATATTCATTTTCAGAGAAAAAAATAAACAGGGTATTCCTGTTGCTTTTAGGGCATTAGACACTTTCTTTTCTGAAAATTACATTTGAAGATCTCCTACAAAGTTAATAGCCTTTGTTATTCTTTTTAAATAATGTTTGACCTGCTTGTTTTTTCTGTGTGACCAATTTCCATTTTTTTTGGCAGATCACTCTTAATTTCTTTGATCCCAGCGGCTCTTCAACAGCCTCACCGCTTTCTTGTATAGATTCAAAATGTACTTCCGCAAATAAAATTTCAGAGTCTGTCTGCACTACTGATCGTTATTGTGGTTACTCTTTTGAGTATGGTGATGGAAGTGGTACTCTTGGTTACTACATGTCTGATTCATTGGACTATAATCAGTATGTAAATCAGTATACAACAAACAATGCTTCTGCCGTAGTTACTTTCGGGTTTGTCATTTCAATCACTCTTCTCAACAGATGTTTTAAGTTTTTACTTGCTTTGGTTTTCTAAAAGCAAAGTAATCATGCCCTTTGAGGCTGCATAATTGAACTGTAAGTCCCTGTTGTTTTCCAGTGAACGTGATGCTAGTCCTTCTGATGTCTTAAACAGGTGCAGCTACAACCAATCTGGTGACCTGACAAAGCCAGATAGGGCTGTGGATGGCATTTTTGGGTTTGGGCAGAATGATCTTTCTGTGGTTTCTCAGCTAAATTCTCAAGGATTAGCACCAAAGGTATTCTCCCATTGTTTGGAAGGAGCAGACCGTGGAGGTGGTATCTTGGTACTTGGAGAGATTACAGAACCAGGCATGGTGTATACTCCTATTGTTCAATCACAGTAAGTTGTATTTGCGGATAAATTTAGTATGATTTCTTTATAAGCACATGATTTTAAGTACTATCTTGACTCTTCAGTAACAACTTCACTAAGCTTTAGCTTTTGTCCACTCGTTATTCCTGGTGCACAAGCGGGTCCTTCTTAGTGATTGGCTGTCATTAGTGAAAATTCTTTGAAGTCATTTGACTTTCATGCATTAAGTCTGCCAAGAACAATGCATGTGGATGTTCATGGGGTCTTGGAGCTGCAGTTACCTTTACTTTCTTGTAAGGCAATATTTCTTATGCTGATGTTTTAAATGGGAATAATTGTAATGATGAAATTCTTTGCATTCCAGCATTACTTTATGATGATTTTGGTCCGAAGGCTGTAGTTGCGAAGGAATTTTAAAATATTTCTCTGCAACGATATGTTCCAAAACACATTGATATCATGATTGAAATCCCAGCAAATATTTGGGGGATAATTTGATCAATAATTCACCAAACAAAAAACTAGTGAAGGTGCCTGTACAATGGATGGCTGCACATTTTTCCTTTTAAATAACTTTTTCTCTTTGAACATAGCCTAAGTTTTGACTAGAAATGTTGCTAAATGTTGAAAATTAATAAAAGTTCCCATTTTTATATTGGAATTCTTCAATCTGGTATATGCATTTGAGAAAAGAGTCAAGGATACTAGTTTCAGTGTTCCAACTTTTACATTGTACAATACTGAATGTGGTGTGGTTTCTCATTTCTGCATTTAAATGTTCTTGGAGCATTTTCAAAGCTGGTTAGCGTTTCTATGCAAGCTAATAAACTTGATTTATCTTGGTATATATCAGTGTTCCTGTTTTTCATTTTAGAGTTTGTTCCAACTCCCATGATTGGATGTCACATGCAAAATATGGTTTTTATCTTTGATTTGATCTTGTAGTAGTTCTGAATGAATCAATATTAAAGTGTATCTCTATAAATGTACCTGAATGAATGCATTGGTAGGATGTTTTAGGTTTGGAAAAATTTAGGAGTCTCTTCAAAGGAAGAATTTGGTGTCTGACAGTGTTTGAAAACCACTGAATCAGACTCAGACTCGGCCAAGTTGACTGAGTTGACCGGCAGGGGTTTCAAACTGGTCACCAAACCAGCTTTGGCTAACTGGTTTGGTACCAGACCAGTTGAACCGGCCGAGTCTGACTTAACTTGGCTGGGTTGATGTGGGTCCAACTGGGGTGCACACGTGGAAGGAAAAGCTGATGTGGGTCCTAGAAACAACTTGCTTGACAGTGACATAAGCTGACCTGGAATGACAATATAAAATTCTTAAATTTTCCTTTCTACCCTTTTACTTAAACTTTTTATAGTATCATCAATTGTTTCAGGATGTTTGGGAGGGGTTCCAAGCTCATCAGACCTCATACAATGAAAATAGAATTTTACATCCCATCCAAAATTTAGCAGAGTTAGCAGTTTTCAAAATTTCAGTTAACTGAACTGCACCAAACTGAAGACAAGTCCACTTAACCATCAAAATATTCCAAATGTCAACATACTCTTCAACAACATGCCAGTGGCCACCTGCGGAATATAGACCTGTTAAAAAATAGACATGCCAGAGGATGGTCCTATAGCTCATGCTGAGGATCCCATTTCCAACTATGGTGACAGGTTTCATGACTGATCATGTTGATTAGTGATATGTAGTAGGCTAGTACCTTGTAGGATTGCAGTACAATGTGTTTTGGATTGTAGAGATCATTTAAAGCTTTGTTGATTATATATTTTGTTTTACATATGTATTGCACTCGGTGCCATTTTGATATATTCACCCTTACATGGTATATGCATGAGCAGACTTTACATATTTTGTCTCTAATTGTTTGGAATCTTTAAAATAAATTTTTTTCCATTAAAATTTTAATATTTTATGTATTTTTTAGTAAACTGAGTCATTAATTTCAAACCCGCCCGAGTCATGGCCGAGTCCGAGTCCAAGTCCAAGTTGAGCCTCGGCCGATTCCGAGTCCGAGTCCGAGTCCGAGTCCGAGTCCAAGTTGACCCTCTGCTGATTCCAAGTTCGAGTCTGAGTTTTAAAACATTGGCGTCTGAAGCTAATAAATTTGCCTCCAATGTGACTATAATGTTATGACAGAGGCAGTTACTGGAGTTCTGGGTTTTCTTGAATCTTTGGCATATTTGTCATTTGCAGTGTAACACTAAGATGTATGGCTTTTTAGTGCCAAATGCAGAGTTAAATACTCTCTGAAATATAAATAAAATAGAGGTTGAAAAATTAGCATTCGGGTTATGTCTAAACTATAGGTACCTAGCTACAGCACCAGAAGTTTGAAACTGACAATGTCTGAGATTCAACTCAAGAAAATATTTGCAGGTGTCTAATTTAATCATGACTGGAGGAAATTGAATTGTAAGTTCATCATTACAAATATAATTTATGTTGCTTCAATCAGGATAAAATTAAACAAATTGTATTATTGGTTGTCAAATATTGTTTTAGTGAAAGTTAGTCTGCTCAATATTATTAGATGCAGAGTTACCATACTCAAACTTGGTGAGGCCTCAAATGACGACTTGGCTTGGACTTGGCCTTTGACTTGGTGAACAACTTGACCAAATAAAAGATACATAAAATATTAAAAAAAACAATTTATAAAAAAGTCATGTACATCAATGTAAATACAAACATTTAGACACCAAATATGAAAGCTTGCTGATTTATATTGTATGTAAGGGTGCAAATAGGGAATTTACATCGAAATACACAAAAAAATAAGTTTTGAGACATAATACATAAAGATTGAAGCTCTAAACGGCTTCCAGAGTCCAAAATCATCAAACTATAATCTAATGAGTACATCCTATGTCATGAGTCATGAGGCATGACTCATCAAGATCATCAGCTTAGGCGTAATCCTCAGGAATGTTCTCTGGATCAGTCTCTGGTTCTGCTTTACTCTCCTCTTGAGGGGATGTTCCTAACGGTTGAACACCTGACTCATCCATCTCCAGTGGGTTAAGTGGTTCCAAGTCCAACTAACTGTAGTTGTCCTTTAGGATTTACATGGTTAACTGGTTCAGAATAGTTTTGGTCAAAACCGGTCTAACTCCGCTGAGTGAACATGGTTCAGTCAATTTTGTTAACATTGATTAGATGTGAGTTATTACAATCGAATTGTAGGTTGAACTTTGAACTCTCAAATACTTCTCCTAGTATGAAGCATCTATAAACATTCAAACTACTTTGAAGGGTTTCAAACTGACCAGCAAGATTTCATATATATTTGACATTTGCACATGTTTAACAACATGTTTCTATATTATGTGTTTGGTCTAAGTAAGAGGATACTAAATATTAAGCAGAGACTGCCAATGCTTCTCACAAGGTGATTGACTTTTTCTTGGTATATTGTCAGACCTCATTACAATCTGAACCTTCAGGGAATTGCTGTCAATGGGCAGCAGCTTTCAATTGATCCTCAAGTATTTGCAACAACAAACACCCGTGGAACAATTGTTGATTGTGGAACTACACTAGCATATCTTGCAGAGGAAGCTTATGATCCTTTTGTCAATTCAGTAAGTACATAATCAATTCATTTTCCAGTTTACCAGTGCATTCATTTTTTTTTTGAAAAATACTTCTTATATTCACTTAAACTTATTTACAATCAAAGAAAATTTTAAAATTTTGCTGATTTATGATTAATGAAAATTTTATGCAGATTGTTGCTGCAGTATCGCAAGCCACACAACCTTTTATGTTAAAAGGAAATCCATGTTTCTTGACAGTTAATAGGTTTGTGAGATCATGTCCATATAACTGATAAGGGGCCTTTATGCTCTCTGTTTTAGTGGGTCTATCATTGTGGTAGTAAAATCTTTCTGTTTTGTAATACTGTGCTAATATATCTGAAATGATTATTCTTCGGTCAGCATTGATGAGATATTCCCTTCTGTTACACTCCACTTTGCGGGGGCAACCATGGACTTGAAGCCTAAAGATTATCTTATTCAACAGTTATCACCTGTAAGAACTGTATCCTTGTTTTGTTATTCATGTTTACTCTGAAATCAAAGTTGAAAAACAGGAATGCTTCAACTTTCCACTTTTTAATCTAAAGGATATGTGATACATAGATTACATACATAGGTGCCACCATTTACCAACCCTTGCTAATTATGATGTAAGTTCCAATTATAGAAAAAAATGTATGTACGGGAGAGTTAATCAAGCACTGATCTAAAACTGAATTTGATTTTGTAGCAGGAGACGAGTCCTGTATGGTGTATAGGTTGGCAGAAGAGTGGACAGCAAGCGAAGGATAACTCGAAAATGACAATATTGGGAGGTTAATTGGCATGACCCTATTTCCCCTTCCTCTTATTTGTTTCCTCATCTTCCTCATCTTACTAGAAGGATTCCATGTTCAATTTCTATTTCATGCCAATGCTCTTTGTAAGCACTGTTATTTTGCACATCTTGGTTGTGTTTTTACTATTTATCCCCTCGTCCATATTGGTGTTACATACTGTCACTAAATGGTATTTGCAGATGATTGCAATGTTATAAGCTAAACCCACTTTGATTTTTCCTTTTTTGGACACATGCTGTAATTGACATCCTTCTTTGATTCTGTAAATCGACTCTTTGTTTATCTTTTAGAGAGTCCTTATTATGCTCCAGTCATCTGCTTTGAAGATATATATGATTATTTTGGTATGACTTAATTTATTTACTGTGCAAGAAGTTTTAGTAGAATGATAACTGCTTTGCTTGTCTCCTTGAAATGGCTATATAATGACCTTTTCCCAATTTTTTTTCCTTTTCTTGTAAGTTCACTCAATGTGAGCTCCACAGTCTCTCTCTTAGAATTGTAGTTAGCATGTAATATCAAACAAATGAATGTTTTAATTTGATGACCTGCCATTAAACAGTCAACACATGTTTGTCTACTCAAAAGTCTAGAACTGTATTTTTGTTTTTGGTAGAAAAAAAAAAATTCTTTTTGTTTTTGGTAGAAAAAATAAAATTAGCCTTTTGTTTTTGGTAGAAATAATTTATATTATTGTGGCCTGTATAACCAAAAACATTTACATGAAGTACGGGTTCTGACGCTCTTGAGGGTCGCTTCATTCTTAAATTTCAACATTCTTACTTCTGAAGGTTTGAATTTGAAGCCCATAAGATCTACAGTACTTCTGATATCCCGAAGATTTGACTGTTCAAGACAAAATGTTGCCACTGTAGGGCTACAGCTTCGGAAACTGTGCCTGGACTGATTTAACAATAAGTCCATATACAAATTACTCATTTATACCAAAATCTAAAGACTCATACATAACGTGCAGAGTTAACTGATTCAAAATTCCTCCAGATTTTAAACCAAAATAGGACAGCATAACTTCTTACTTCTGATTTGTGGGCTAAGACGACTCCTTGGTGGCAGTTTTAGCTGAGACAAGCTGATCAGGAGGCTCCTGCTCGATGTAGACTGGTCTATATCCCAGAAACTTGTCCATGTTGCTTGATATCTGCTTTCACAATTTTAATTTGGCACCCTGGATCCAAGATGAAAGGTGTCTAGTTATTTCTTTATCTTTTTTTTTTCAGATCTCCAGCAATAACTTCCTCTGGGATTTCTGTTCTTCTTCCATGAATTTTCTTCAAAGCAATCTCAATGGAGTCCCTCTTTTGCATTACCTCCAGTGTTGCATGTCTAGTCCGAGTCACTCAAAATCAACTGAGTTTGACTTTTAGGTTGAAATGAGTGACTCTGATTTTGACTCGACTGATGTCCAAAATTAAGAAAAGTGTGTGTGTGTGTGTAACATAAAGCTTGAGCTCTGCTCTCATCTCTATCATATAGTTGCGAGATTTGGGTTTAGAAAGAAGCTCTAGCAGATGCTTGATCCATTAATGTTACAGCCATAGGTGGGACATATGCTGTGCAGTAGAATGATAAGGAATGAATGCCATACAAGGGTTCATCAAAACATCTGTGAAAGCTTTCAGATCCTGAACATGTAAAGTCTTGAAGCATGAAATATTATATAGTTTTGTTAATGATCCAGAGATGATAGGGTTTATTTGTAATTGATCGCTTTGTTCTTACTCCCAGTTATTTCAATGTTGCATATTTTACTAATAGAAGGGACAAACTGCTAGCAGGCTCTTCAGCAATGCTACTGTACAGGGTCGCTGCTTATTTTCCTTTGCTTCATCTTTTCCTTGATTTTGGAGTTAATTGTCAAAAATGTGTTTAATTAAATTGGATATGTACCATGGGATTCAATTCTAAGCCCTAACTAGGTCAAGAAGTAATGTGCAAAGCAAAATTCAAAGAGCTTTAGAAAAACACAGACTTAACTTATATGTGCATAAAGGAGCCTTGGAAAATGAAGTTATTCTAATTACTCTTTGTAGGTATCCAGTTAAGTTCTCAAAGCTTGCTGTTGCAAAGCTGGAAAATGGTAGATGCTTTTCATATCCCTGAGAAGTTGGCCTTTGTGTTTGTAATGAACCATTTAATATTTTCATTGCTTTTTCTCATAGAAGTTTCTAGGACATCCTAGTGCTGATCTATTTGCTGGTCTGGTGGGATCTGGTGCTGGAATTGGATCTCCTCAAAAGTCTCATGGAGGTTGGTTGACCCATCAACAGGGTGGGGGGCACTAATGCATGCAAAGGCATATACAACATAAACCTTTTGACTAATGCAATATTATAATACAGGAAGCTTATTTAACATTAAAGTCTTGAAAGGTCAACCTAATTCATTCTTCTGAAAATATCAGTGAGAGTCAGAGAGTGCATTTGATACTTGTCCTTTCAATAGAATGTGTCCCCAGTATGTGTGTGTGTGGCATGCCATTCTTCTTATGAAACTATAGCTGCATATACATGCTTCTGTCCAGTATCCCTTTGTTTGTTCCACAGTGGTCCACTAAATATTTTTCTTGTAGTCTCTACTGAGCACAAACGAAATATCTTTCGATTTAGCACCCTTAGCTCGGAATTTGTAAATTTGTAATATATATTGGCCATGCTGTTTATACTCTCAATGTCACAATATCTATCCTGAACGTTTAACTTCAACATTAATGAGCATAAAACAAACAAAGAAGTATGTTCTGTGATTATCTTGTTTTCCTTCATAACCAACTTATGCACTTGGATGTAATTTGTTATGAGATCTAAATCAACTTTATCCCAAACCCAAGGCAATAATCTTTGCATGGAATACTGAGGAAGTCATTCATGTTCCATCCATTTATTCATCTCTTTCCCAATTCAAGGACATTGATTTCTTCATTAGCGGCATTTGTTGATTGTGACTACTACAGTTACCACTGATAAGAATACAAAGTGCTGCTTAGTCAAGCATAGAGTACTAGAAAAAGTTTATCACTATAATAATTCTTCTGTTGACAACATTGCACAAATCTTTTTCTTTTAATATTTTCAATCTTCAGCTCCTGTTTGAAACCCTTTTTTGTTTAAAAAAGTTCCAATATATTTTTGCAATCATTTCAATACTATCAAATTTTCTCCCACTTTTTTTTTTATTTTCTTTATTTTTGAATATTATCATTGCTTACACCGTGCAGATTATGTAAGAAAGATGAAACAGATGGGCCAAATACCCATATAAACTAAGATGCACCTTTCTTCATTCATCATTAGAAGTGTGTCTCTGCTGTATCATTTCTTTGTCATCAAACATGACCCAGCAATCTAACAAGCACACAAATACAAAACTAATACACGGCTTTTACTCCCTTTGTATCACAATTACATAATTTATGCTTCATTCAAATGGGTTCCAACCAAATAGCTTCCTGCAACTGATAGCAAAAACGTACTTTTGAATTGCTCCACTTGCATAGATAGTCAATTTGGCATTGATCTAATGCCATCTGTGTCCAATATCACTAACTGGTACAAAGTTCAAACTACTCTTATTCAGTTGCAAATATCCACAATCTCCTCTCATTTGACTGTTCTTATTGCCAGTTATCTGTTTTACAAACAGTGGTCAACCTATACCAATACGATGTCACCATCTAGTAGTCCAGTAGTCATCTTATATGATTTGGTGTTGATCCTGTAAGCAACACAAGTTTTACTGCACTTAGGCATCTCACTTAGCAGTTAGCACTATGTCCAAAGGAAGGGTATTGTAAAATATTACGCTAGTACCTTACTGTCATGCTCATATTCACTTGACTCATACTAATCCTGACAACTATAGACATCATGGGTATTTAACATGGCAAATACTAACGATATTCTTCTCTTCATACCTTAACATTTTTTTTTGCATCTCAATTTATTTTGAATTGTTGGACATATCAAAATTTATTCCTTTACAACAAATTTTTGAGTTCCTCTAACAGATTCAAAGACAATGCAGAATAATGTGCTCTTGTGAGCTTGGTTTTTACTAACATCCAATACAGTCCCAATTCCCCTGGAACTGGTTGCAGCAGAGCACTCTCAATGTTATTGGAACCCACTAGACCAGACTGGCAGGCCGATTCATTACAGAACTGACCATTCTGAACTGGTGGCCGAATCGGACTAGCAGGCTGGTTCAGGACAGATCTGGCTGAACTGGCTGGTTCTGATCTCCACCGGCCCTCTTCGAGCCCTCATCCGGACTGTTCTTGAACCCAGTTTTCCAGCCGGTTTTGATCTGGCCACGACTCGCTACTGACCCTCACTGGTTTTGGTTCTAATAACATTGGGAAAAAGTGCTTGTAATAGAAGAGAGAAAAAAACTCTTTGATCATCCTTTATAACTCTCCCTGGCCTTGTCTTGCCTTCCCTTTGGAAGCCTCATTGAAATTTATTTTCATCCATCATTTGTGGTATGGAGTGCACTCCTTTTGAGGCTCGGGCGGATCCTCTATTGGCTATCCCTTATCCAAAGAAAGGGATTTAATTATGAAATGCTTGTTATACAATATAATCTATAGGATCTTGAAAGTATAGCCAAAGTAATGAACAAGATTAATTACCTTTACATGCTAGTAAAAATTCACATTTTGCAAGGAACATGATGGGCCAATACTTGTGCAATAGAGGTCTTAATGTTATCGGAACTGTCCAAGGGTTAGACCAAGTGTGGAACAAAATCGCCCAGAAACCTGAGTTAAAGAAACAACTGGATGAGGGCTGGACAAGGGCCTGTCTAGATCGGAAACGTCTTGAACTGACTTGTCGGTCTGGTTTGGACTAGTTGATTCCTATAACATTGTTTTTTATAGTCACAGATTGGTCTCATTGACCACCCCAATCACATTCATTGCCATTGGTCACATGGTGTTAGGATTCCACTTGGTTAGTTGCAGGTTGGTTCTCATTAATTAGAAGTTGAGTCAAATCATCCAACAGATGGAGGGGATTTGTCAGTTATACCATCTCCAAGAGATTGTGACTAAGGAACACTATATCTTTAGATGACCAATTTATTGTGAGATCTATGGGGGATACCATTGCCTATTTCATGATTTTGGATGATCTCTTACCACCTTCTTTCACTATTCTGATTATATATGTCTAACCTTGTACACCCGAGAGTTGATCATTCATAGACAAGAGATCTTGTGGGATTGTTCCAGATCCTGCATCACCAGTCTCGTTACCATCTTTTTATGGCATGTCTTGGTGACTAGAGGCAATAAGTGTCCTGCAGACTTCCCTAATATAGATGTGGAGGACATCAAATATGTGAGGTACCACACATTTTCCCACTTGGGAAAGTAGACATATCATTCTGTGACGTTATAGGGTTGTGCTCACTCCTTATGTAGTGTGGCTCCACAACCTAGATTGAGAAACCAGATGCCCATTACTAGTTTCTTATCTTCAGCTTCAATGTGAAGGGAGTTTCGAACTTCTCTTGTGCTCCTTAAATGGAGCAGTATAAGCATTATCCAAAACAGCCCAAAAAGCTTTGGAACAAAAAATCCAGAGAGGCATAGTTCTAGGTAAGGATTTTTTTAGATAACGGGTCACTTTAGAGACCCTCAATATCCCCGTGGGCATGGAGGAACTATGCCCTTAGAATTTTGACCCATAGAACTGTGTTGGGACCACAATTTCTGTCGGGAACTTCATGGGAAAGAGGTCCATTTTGGATAATCTTTATCTTATAGTTACACTCTCCTTTGAGGTTCTCCAAGTCGAATATCTCAACATGGGCTCTCAATAGAGAATATTATCAAGTTTCACATGGGCTCCGTCCTGGTGATTGACGATGACATGAATGTCAATGCTTCTTCCTCTTGTTATATTTCTATCTTTGATATTGAGTAGTGTCTCCTTTCTTTATAGTGTTTACTTTCTTGGTTCAGTCTTTCACATGTATTTCTTTGTTCTTCTTGGACTTTATATCTTCCATCTTTTAGCATTTAGGAGTGAACTTGGCACTCCCACTTTCCAACGTTCACTCACTGTATATTCCAGTCCCATTAACCCGTTTTTGGTCATTTCTGGATATTAATAAAATTGTGTTTGTATATCGTATCTAACAATCAAGTAGAAATAACTATTATTTTAGAAAGCATTAGAGTGAGATTCCAAATAAACTTTAAAAAGTTGATAATAGGAGATAGTCAATTGGGTCTAGCTTGGGTGGTTAGGGAGGATAATTTTATCCTCTCCACCTGGGTTCAAATCCCGCTTGTGACATGTTTTGCTCTTTGCGAGCCAATTGTTGTTGAGGCTATGAGCCATGAGGAATATCTTACCCTTGCTTATGGGTTGGAGGGTGGGGTGCTTGGTTACTTGTACAAAAAAAGGAGATAAAAAATTCTTCTCAACCAAAAGGGAAAAGATAAGAATAAGGCATCCTAGGAATTGAAGGCCAAATCATTTGGGTAAAGGCGGCCATCCAAAATTTTGAAGAGATCAAATTTGAATATTTGAGAAGAGCAAACTATGGGGCATATTTACTAGCAAATTTAGTAGCATAGGACATGGGATATGGAAGGGAACATGTGTTGAGAGCCTTGAAGGGAGTAGAAGGATGGAAAATTGAAGTTAAAAATTCCAATGTTGGATTCATGTGTCAAATATGGATTGGCACAAAAAAGCCAAACTTGTTCATTGGTGCGTCAAACTCATTGCTAGCGAGTTTGACTTGTTGACAACAAGCTTGATGTGCAAGTAATCAAAGGTCAAGTTGTGAACTAGTAGTAATTGTTGAGTTTTTCATAAGTTTTCACCGAATCCGGGTTTTCCTGAGTTTTTGTTGAGTATGAGTTGGATTCTTATTCTTTGACATTGATGAGTTTTTCGTTGAACCGAGTTTTGTAACTTTGAAAAATTCCTTCCAAGACAATGAAATTATATTATTTCATGGGCAGTTTTAAAATTATAAGTTTATAGAAATCAAGATAAGGAGAATATAAGAGATAAAATAAATCAATCAAAACCTGCAAAAGGAGTCATCTCTTGCATTGTCACACGAATTATTATAATGTTGACTCATTGAAATTAAGAAATGGGACGTCACTATTATTTGTTGTCCTTGAAGAAGGAAATGGGCATCTCCAAATTTCCTCTCTTGTATCAAATATGTGGCAATGGGGATGAGCCATTGTTATAGAAAGAGGGAATAACCTTTTACGGATTCATCGTCCCTATCATTTGCAACAAAAAGGAATCGTATCAGAGGGAAATCGAAACAATAAAAATGGAAGGAGGGCAATGTTAGCAAGTAGAGGTTGAAGATCAACGGGTAGAAGAGGAGAAGCCCTAACATTTGAAGCAATTTGGCAATTGGGCCTAATGAGTAGGAACCAAAATGTTCTAGTAGTCGGGGGAAGAAGCATATCAAAGGTTTGTGAAAGAAGGGAGAAGAGTGGAGGAGGAACCTATCTTGAAGTGGTAGGATCTGGGTAGTTTGAGACTAAGGAGAAACAATTTGAGACTAAGGATCTGGGAACCTATCGCTGCCTCATTGAGGCAAGAAATTCATCATTCCCTTGTTCGAATTGGACAAGTGTTGCTTCAGTTGGGAGTACTCATAGAAAAAGCTTTCTAAAAATTCACAGAGTAGGAATTTTAAGGAGAAGCAATTGAGTATCTAAGGAAAGAGGTTTTCTATAGTTCTATTTTCTATTCTTCTTGTTGGTTTTGAATATGTCTTGATTCCCAATATCTAAAATTGGATAAAACATTAAGATTTTTCTCTGGGCCAAATATGGTGGAGAGAGGGGATTAGACATGGTTAATTGGCACATTTTCACGGAGCAGTATAAGGGCTAACTAAAACGCCCCTGATTGATCCGGATTTGTGTGGGAACGAAACAAAAGATAGCATATACAGAATCATATATAGAGATATATATTCACATACACAGATATATGGCAAGAAACAAAGCGATATAGTAAACACATATTCTATTAAATATCGGAAATAGAACAAACTGTAAATACAACAGCTAGAATGGTAGTAGCTATCTCTGAGAAGAGATGTGGCCGCTGTGCTCATTCGTGCCAAGATGAATACAAAGAGAGGCCGAAAGGGCCTATTTATCATAAGCATGAGGGAAAGAATCCCAAACATCCAAAAACCTAACCCTAGAAGATGAACCGTCATAAAGTTTGCGGCCCCAAGGTGGTTAGTTGAACAGTCAACTTCCCGGGGTCATAACTTTTGCATACGATCTCCGTTTGGGGCGCTCGGTAGCCCATTGGAAAGATCTATCTGAGGACTATGCCTATGACCGTAAAACAGATGGGCTTTGTTAGACCAAGATTTCCCAAAAAACATCGTTTAGGGCCTCAAAATGGCCCCGGAAGTTTGGGACTCGAAAAACTGTAGAAAAATTACTAGAAAATTGGCAAAATGGGAAACTGTTTTGAGCCAGTGGAATAGGTGGGTGGCCACCGATATCCATCTGGATCACCAATTCGCTGGAATCCGACAGAGCAAGAATAGCTGAAATGGCAATTTGGAGTGCTCAAATCGCAATTTTGGCGATCTGGGTAGGTTTTAAAATAGGGCATTTAGTCTAGGAGAGGCAATTACAATTGCTGAAATTGCAGTGTTGTGGAAATAACAATTTCCAGGAAGAAATTTGACCGGTTTCTATGAAAAACTCTCCGGAAAAGCGGGGCGTTTTAGTTGTATTTTATCCTATGTGCATTTTCACCATGCCTAAATAGGAGGTTGACCTTGGGCTTATTGATGTATTCACTCAAGGAAGTATTCTAGCAGCTAAATGGGTGGTTAGGATCCTTGTAGGTGCTGCCTAAAGGAAAACCCTTGTTACTTCCAGGATTCTTCATTGTAGTCATGTTGGTTAGATCTAAAGGCAATTTGCCATATGTGATATTATTGGATCTCTCATCTCCTCAATGCTTCAAGGTGCAGGGGTTGTTTGTGCTCAAGCATATTTGGGAGGCCTAGAAGCAGGTGGCTAGTTGTATTTCATGGGATCTTTCTGGGAACCAGAAGGGTTGGAATCTCCCTTTCCAACCTATCTAGACTTGGAAGGTACAAGGGCAATGAATTCATGACATCTCGTATTTCCAAGCTAGAAAATTTAGCAAAAAGTGTCTTCCTTTCTTGTAGCGTCTTTGGGAGCTAGTTCACTGTTGAGGTCTTTTGAATTTCGATAGAATTATCATTGTGGAGTTGCAATTTGCTTGTTGCAATGGAGGATTTATCTAAAATGAATGGTGCTCTACATGATCCTATTTGGAGGGACTAGGTATGGCATTATGGTAAAGCCCTTTTTTAGTATGTTCAAAGAGAATTATACTTGTTCATACATGGGACTCAGTGGGCTCCCATTTTGAATAAGAAGTGGGGTTGCTCAAATAGTGAAATTTGCTAGCACCAGCCTTAGTATTACTGAGTAATATAGACTATCTTACAAATTGAGAGTGTTCACATGGTTGGTTCTTTACCAACAATGGATATTCAAGTGGGCAGCAGTGAAGGTTCAATAATTATTGAGTTGGAGCTTGAAAATATTTCAGCCAGGAGAGATAAAAAGGTTTGGGCAACTTGGGATTAGACATTTTTTGTTTGAAAACGCATCATATATTTCATCATATGACATAAATTATGTTGCACTGGTTTTCGGGACAGGAGAACAGCAAGGATGAGGGGACGCATCCCTGGGACGGTTAGAGCACACCCCCAAAATTATTATGCACAGCACTTACACTCATCAGTTCTGAAAAATCTCGAGCAGTTAAGAAAAGGACTACGTGACATTCCATTATTGGCATCTGGACATGAGTAAAATGCAGTTTAGCTTTAGGAAACTTAAGTGTAATTATTTTCAGTTTGCAATAAGGTCCATGAATTGTCTATGAGATGAATGCGTGTCTCTATAACAAATTTTCTTCTTCATATCTCTTGTTTATGATGATTATTTTAAAAGGTATTCCCTTTTCAATAGGTTTTTCATATTTTTATAACTGTGTTGAAAACCACTACAAAGCACTTTGGGGTACACATGCGTGCACTTTGTAAAGAGATTAGACTCATGTTTCAGATTAAGAAGGTGTTTGAATATGAATTTATTCAAACATTTAGTACCCAATCCAAGTTACAACTATCTGATCACATTTAGTACTCAAAAGAGTGCTCCATTCTGATCACATTCCATAATCTCTTGCCAGCCTACTAGGTCATCCATTTGTTTCCAAACACAACCACTTTCCACTGAAGAGGAGAAATAATGAGAACATTATACTCAGTAGTAATCCACACCCAAAATTTACTTGCATTTTTATAATTCCATGTTACATGTGTAATTGTTTGAGGTTCGTGACAAATCACACTACATCCATTTGTAAGACTAGTGCAAAATAGTTGATGCTTTGCCACCAAGTTGCTATGAAGGACCAACCACTCAATTTCTCAAGTCTTAGATCCAGCCTGCATTGTTATCTTGAACATTCCATTTCTTATAAAAATGATCTGCCATTGAACAAGTTATCTGAATCTTAACATAAAGCTCTTTGGTTCAGTAGTCCACAAGAGGCTTCTCATGAGACCATTTTCAATCCTTCCAAATAGGTCCATGAGGATATATATTTAGGTCAAACAAACAATTATTCATTATTTGTAGTAAAGGCAGGTTGGTCGAAGGCCTAAAGTCTTTGAGACTGATTAACAGGTCTCTGGGATAACCGCTTACCTGCCACTCTGTTCCACAACTCTTCCCACATATGAAAGCCTTTCTTTGCTTTGGTTTTGCAAAAAATATTTTTTCATCGATTAATATGCATTTGATGTGAATGTGGACATCGTTTGTGTCTTTTAAAATAGGCATTCTTATTTTCACTTAAATGCACCCTGAACTGTGGATCTTTAACTCTAAGGATTTAGAATAATATTTAAACTGACAAATTAGTTAGAAATAGGAACAAGACATGTTGCAGCTTGAAGTCTAAGAAATTTCACATATTAATCTGCAGCTTGGTTCTTTTGAATTTTTTGTTGGCATTTGAAGTTTTTGGAACTATTTTCATTTTGGGCAGCAAGCATTTGGTGCCAATAAATAATTAAATATGTAAAGTAGTAAATGAAATCATATTGAACAAAAGTGTATTTCAATACCATCGATGATTCTATAAAAGTGGAATATTGATCTTTTGGTTGACAATAAATATGAGTTAAGTACATAGCTCTATACAGGGCTTTTACATATGTAATTCTTTATTTCATTTGTAGTTTTGATATTTTAATAGTGCCTTCCCTTGTGCTGTACTTGAGAGTTGGTCCCTTCCCCCCTCCTATACCACTAACTCTTCTGTCTCCCTGTCCCTAAAACTTCCGTGCAACATAGTTAAGAATGCATCTATGCTGGTGAGTGGACCATTAACTGCCATCTGTAGTTCCTTGGACAACATGAAAAAGCCAAACAGTTACTTTTGTCGGACATCACTTGTTCCTTTTACTCTTGGAGTCCAACTGAGTGCAAATGCTCAGCTCAATTAAAACAGGCAACTCAGAATTTTATGTGCGGGCAAATCAAAGAGTTATGTCAGTCCCTAACACCTTTTATGGGGCAGGTTCAGAAAAGCCACCATCAATGTTTCCAGCAGCAAAAACATAATCAATAATTACCAAGAATTAGTTAAGAGATGTTTCTTGTTTTCAAATTTGATGTTGTTATTCACAATGTTCCATGGTTTTGCATCCCTAGGGGATGGGGACGCGTCCCTTACACTCTCAACACTCCCCGGCATTGGGACTTAATTAGGGATGCCCCTTTCTGTCCCCTGTATGCCCCGGTAGTTGGTGACTTCACTGGGGTTGTCCCATGCAAAAATGGGATTCTCCCAGTACTCGTGCCCACTCTGTGAGACTCCCTACGAGGGCATACCCTCATAAAAGCACATAATTAAAAACAACAGAAAACATAAATATTTTTTCTTTGATGAAAGGATGGGGACTCACCACCCTCACCTTGCCTTTTCTTCTCTATATACTTCTACCAAATTCTTACTTTTGTTGTTTCTCACCTACAACATAATGATCTTAATTGAGGAGGTTGAAGTTGGAATTTTGTGAACAAGCTTTAAAGTACAGAAAAATGTGGACAACAGAGATTTTCTACTATATTCCAAGTGCTTTACAGGTCCAGCAAGCATTCTTTTAGCGAGAACTTGGAAAATGGTCAACCTTTTTTCATTTCTTTAGCTTGAAAAGTTAAAACAACAGTTAGATTTGAACTAGGGGTTGGCTGTCTTTACATTCCTGTAGATGATGTTGATAGTTTCCTGTGACACACGTATGTAGAGGACCAATCAGACGCTTATTGAGCATGACTAGTGGTTTGACGGTTGACCCTTGTTCCATTTCTTCTTTTTTGCTTATTTTTTGTTATGACAGTTTTGACTCTTTACTTTTTAAATGATGATAATGCAATTGCGCCGAAGAAGCGCATTCTACAGTCCAGTAGGGGGGAGATGTGTAACTCCTTCCATGCTCATCCTATAGCTGACAAGTGTCTTTTATAAAAAATAATAAATTTTTTTAAAAAATAACATGTCGGCTCAAATTAGATTTAAAATATTTAGAACGGCATATATATAAAACGACACAAATTAGATAAATTAAAACCATAAACATTACATTACACACTTCCTTAACATTTCCAGTCTAAAAAGGGGTTTGCACCTCTGAGAGATTTAATTCGTCTTGGCGCTTGGTAGATCTCCTTTTAGGATGGATCTATGCTGGTTATATGGTGTATTATTGTATTTCTTTTTTATTTAGAATGAGAAATACAATGATTATCCTATTTTGAATACCAATTTTCAAATTGTGTAATTGCTAATTGGATCATGAATATTGTTACAGTTTCAATTGTATAATTGTGTGATCAATTGTGCATAAAAAATTATGTTATGCTTTAAATTTATAATTTATTGTGTTTTTTTTTATATATTTGATATTTTGGGCAAGCCCCCCATGCTGGGGATCTTAACATCCCCTGAAATTTGGGGGATCTCCCCACATGTCCCCTTGATGCAACCCTATGTCTTCATGTGTCTGCATCCCTTAAACTTGGTGGAACATTGGTTACTCGAGATGATTTCATTAAAACTTAAATTGTAATATTAACTAGCTTAAATTTCTATAAAATTCTTGATAGTATCATGAACTGAAATATTTCTTTTACCTTGCAGATCTTGTTCTAAAAGACAAAGTTTTTGTGTATGACCTAGAAAATCAGCGGATAGGCTGGACCAGCTATGATTGTAAGTGTCTATTTCTGAATCTGTTTTGAGCATATGAAATCATTTTCCTCGTAACATCTTTCATGTTTGCCAAATATTTTTATATCTACAGTCTCAGAGACCTATTCTTGATGCTTAGTCAATAATGTGAATGCAATATTGAATTTATATCGTAGTGCTTGAGCTCTGTTCATTTTGCTTCCTAAATAAAGCTTGCACATAAGAACTAGTCTATATATGTGCTTTCCTTATAATAGATTTTATGTTTAACGAAATCCCTTTTTGCAAAAGCCGTTTGAATGTTGTTTAATGTTTTCACCACCCATCGTATTAACTGGCAATGTAAGCCCTAACATTATGGTTGTGTTTTCATTCGCCCAAAGTGCAATCCTTCGGGCATCTACAGTTCTGTTCCTAGGTTTAAATGTTACATGCCTATATCTGCACTGTTTATAGCTTATACTGCCATAAGTCAATAGGAAAATCATAGTGTTTTAGACTATTTGACTCCACATGTTGCCGCCTTGCTTTGTTTGTAGTGGCTCTAGTCATATGCATTTAAGATTTAATTTAATCGTGATTGAATTTCCTTTGAAAATTTCAGGTTCCACAACTGTTAATGTCTCAGCAACTTCTGGTCAAAGCAAGTCCATTGACTCTGCAAAGCTGAATAGCAATGGAAGCCCGCCATCCAGAATACTGAAAGAGCTTGCCATAAATTTGTGTTATTGTTTCTTGTTCTTGTTGTCTTCTATATTGTAATTGTTTATAGCAACAAATGAGAAAATTCTCATTCTTTATAGCTCATCTTAGCAAATGCCAATCTGATAACTTCATTGTATTTTGTACATCGTGGGCATGGAATTGTAGATAATACAAAAGTTAACTGATCATTCATAAGGTTAGCATGCCCCATGGGATTGGTGATTAGAGATGATGTTACCTGGATTTTCTCTCCTTCTGCAATATCTATTCAGTGGAAGAAGAGAATTACAACAGCTCTTGTTATATCTTACCATCCTTTTTGGGGAAATTCGGACTTTTACGAATGAGGATAATGTTCGGCGTTCGCCAATGTGTAAATCAATATAATAAAAATGTTAAAGAGGAGTTATATACTCACATCCTTGGAAAATGCTAATTGATGGAAAGTGCAACCGAGATTTATATTATTGTTTTGGTGCATTATGCTCGGATCATGAATATTTAATTTTGGAGCATGGATTTTTAATTTCAGTAAACTGAAAAACATATTTCAAGTAAGCTTTTGATAAGAAATGCTAGTAAAAAACATCATAATATGGTCCCCTTGGCATCAATTGGGGAAAGCCATACTCAGAACAAAACTGACACAGTGCGAAGCAGTGCTTTGAGGAAATTTGTTTACGTTAAATTCCCTCAGGAGCTTTGAATGAATATATGAATAGATGCAAAGTTAAGTGAACAAAAATTAACATATATATATTTGCCCTTCCTTGCTGAGACATCAAGTGAGACACATAATATTCAGAGGCAACCAGCCTGGAGACTTGACCCTATGACGTACTACTTACAATTCTCAACACCAACTACTTAAGCTAACCCACATAATGTAACAAATTCAAAAATATGTGAAGTGACTTTTTTTGGCAGCAAAAATGTTAATTATGAAGATGATGACTGACTCAATGAGAGTTCTTATTACAGCACATAAAATCCGCAAAAGGATAACGGTAGAATATACAATTAGAGAGAGCTGCAATTCGTGGAGAAGATGCAGATGGAGAAGTTTCTACAAAGATAAAGCGAATGAAATTGCTTTTGACAGTCCATGGCTCTAGCTTTATAGGTAAAGCAAGGCTACTCTGTATTTCTGACTGCTCCGAAGAAATAGCTTTCATCAATACTGTTGCTTGGTCCGCACATCTTTGGTCATCCTCTTTCGGGTTTATGGTACACAGTTGTCACTGTAACAAGTGATTAATCTGCAAATAGAAATTCTGGAAAAGCTTTCCTACATCCACCGCAGAATGTTACCTTTTGCAATAGTTCCACTGCATTTAGCAATGGGGAAAACAAGAATAACTGCCCTGCTGCTTCCTTGATGGAGAGTATCATATATGAATCACTTCCTAAATAGGACAATCTTGGTTGTTGGTTCATCTCTATGCAAGGAAATTGAGTGGATTGGAAGCATGGATATGCAGAAGATAGAATACTAATATTAGTATAGATGGCCAACGAGAAACAACACTTTGTCCATTACAAGTCTTCTGTATTGTGGCGGATTAATCAGACTGCTGGTGCTTTATGCGGAGTATTCCTTGACATGAACAAAGCATATGCTAATGGCTTCTGAGCATCACAGAAAAGGAGACTTGTTGCAATTTTACAAATTGATTAAATAGAAACTGTATGAGAATCTGAGTATTGATTGTAAATGGGAATAGATAATTTCAACGTCTTTCTCCAAAGGAAAATTTGGGTATTCTGTCAAGAACATTCAATTAGAAATTCGTGTATGGGGTTTACGCTACACTAACCCCCAATTAGTATTGCACATAATGGGTTGGCTTGTTGGGAACATGGGGATTGTGCGCTTTGCAGGTTAAAATTATCTTTCGGCACTATACAATCAGGAATTCGATAGGGGTTAGTAGCAGTGGCATTGTGTTAAATATCAAAATAAATGGTATTCCATATTCATTATGTTGTTTTAAATCATTTGGATTTGGTATTCAGTATTTGTTGTGTTGTTTTAGAACATTTGGATCATAACAAGTGGTGTTTTTAGTAAATGATTTGTAAGAGATGTACTAGCTTAGCTTTGGTACGATGATTTAAGAGATTCAATCTATACAATTTTAATGAGAAACACCAATATTAATGTAATATCTCTAATTTTGAATTGGAATGTATTAAATCAAATTATGTAAATGATTTAAATATGCTAATATAATGCGGAGCTCAAGGCCAATGATCGACTACTGAATGATCATGGATGTATAATGAATATATTTTTATATGGACCATGTGGTTGGCTTGTTATGTTAATTTGAGAGAACAATTTTTGGAAAATAAATCGTTTGGAGAAGATGCAAAAGTTGAAAACAATCAATTCCAAAAAGTCATAGAAATTGACTGGAGCATCGGATCTGGAATTTGAAAATTTTTGAGTAATATTTGTCATGAGCATTATCAGCATTTGATAGAATTTTTTTTGGTTCTCCATGGATTTTCTTCAACAGGTAGTTGAAGTTGGTCTCTGGAGCTAAATGCATTTGCAGAAAAAGTGAAGAAATTGACAAAATTGACAATTTTGAAACACTGTAACTTTTTTCCCATAATAAAAATTGGACATAGTTATAGTCATTGGTGTTCAATTTTGAGCATTAATTCACAATACTCTAGGATCTTTACTGAGAGAATAACATGTACAGTATATCAATGCATATAAATCATAACAAGCATGTCAATCATCACAAGAATCAAAAGCATGAGAGACAATAGACACACAGAGTTTCCGTGGGGAAAACCCTAAGGTGAAAAACCCCACAACTTCCCCAGAGATAGATAGAGAAATAGCACAACCAAAGTACAAGAGATAGACTCCTCTTAGCAGCTGATCCTCCTCCTCACAAGTGCGCCACTTTCCGAGTGAAGGAAGAATGAGTTTCTGAGTGATCCAAATAGAGATCTCTCGATCTCTATTTATACTTGTTCTGTTTTCCCAATAACCTTATGGGGCCGACTTGTCTAGCTAGGTACAATAACCACATATTACATAAATCCGGGTCGACCCCTTACAAGGTGGTCTAATAACCCATCGACAAGTTAACATACTTGCGACACTTGTCAATACAAATGACGACACTTCCTTATAGAGGAATAACACATCTCTATAAGGGTACAATAAATATATAACTGAAATACATTCCGAAGTTACATATACATCAAAACTCCCTCTTAACTAGGAAGGTATTTCTCGACACAGATCTGCTAGCACAAGTCTTCTTCTTTGGATCATTGTCATCAATGCAACAACCTCGAATCATCGTCATCGTCACTACCGCTGCTATCTCAACCAATCTTTGAATCTACTCATCATAGGAAGTTCTACAAAGCCAGTCATTTTTCATACTGGATGTAGGCCCACCACCTGCAGGTCTTCATCACTGGCCATACTGTGGAATCCTCAGGACTTATTACGTGCGTCACAAAACCTCGCAAGAGCATCCCAGGCTGTTACGAGCACACGGCTCTACCTGTAGGATCTCCCAGGGCCATATTATATGTGACCTCACCACAAAGCCTCGCAAGAGCATCCAAGGCTGTTACAAGCACACAACTCTACCTATAGGATCTCCCAGGGACAAATTACATGTGGTCATGGAAAAACCTTGCAAGAGCATCCCAGGACTTATTACGGGAACACATCCCAACCTATTGGATCTCCCAGGGACATATTATATGCCATAGGACAAAACCTCGAAAGAGCATCTGCCAGATATCCCAGGGCCAAATTATATGCCATAGGCAAAACCTTGAAAGACTATCTGCAGATCTCCCAGGGCCAAATTATATGTCCTCCCAAAACAAAACCTTGAAAGAGCATTTGCCAGATATCCTAGGGCCAGATTACATGCCATAGGCAAAACCTCGAAAGACTATCTGCAAATCTCCCAGGGCCAAAATATATGCTTATCTGCACAACCTGTTCCACGGCCATAGAGTATCAACCTGATACTCACCATACATCATCTTGATGTACACATGATCATCCTGATCATCATCACTGCATCGTCCTGATGCATGTCATCTGGAGCAACATCCTGAAGCTCGTCATCCATGATCATCCTGATGATACAATGCATCTACCTGATGCATACCAAGTATCTACTTGATACATATCATCATACATGATCCACCTGATCATACAATGTATCCACTTGATATATATCAACATACATGATCTACCTGATCATACACAGTATCCACTTGATACATATACAGATACATGGTCCAAGCATCCAACATGATGCATATACAAATACATATAAATGATCCAACTAATCATATCCAACATCTAACATGATGCGTACATACATATACAAATAAATGATCCAACTGATCATATCCAACATCCAACATGATGCATACATACATATACATATAAATGATCCAACTGATCATATCTAACATCCAACATGATGCATACATACATATACAGAGCAGTAACTGGAGCATCGTCCTGATGCTCATCATCCAACGCTTACATCCATAGCCATGTGAAGGATCCTCCTTCCAACATGCTTGGAATGGCTTCTGCAAATGTGTCCATCACTTCTTCCTCGAAGTGTCATCAATCTAAAGAACACCTAGCCTCTCTATGAAGTACTTGAACTTCACTCTGGCTAGTGGTTTCGTCAGAACATCTGCAATCTGCTCGTCCGTCGCAACATACAGGAGTTTCACTGCTCCTCTCTGCACCATATCCATGATATAGTGATATTTGATCTCTATGTGTTTCGACCTGTCGTGAAACACTGGGTTCTTAGACAGCTTCACACAACTCTGGTTATCATAGAAGATACCAGTAGCTTCCAACAGGAGATCAAATAACTCAGATAGTAGCTTCCGAAGCCATACTGCCTCACAACTAGTCGAACAGGCTGCAACATACTCTGCCTCGGCTGTACTTAGTGCTAGGCAGGACTGCTTCCTGCTAAACCAAGAGATCACACCTGATCCCATACTGAAGCAGCACCCAGATGTGCTCTTCCTATCTGCAACACTGCCTGCCCAATTTGAATCAGCATAACCCTGCAGGTTAAACTTTTGATTGGCTTCATACTTGAGCCCATAATCAACTGTACCCTTTAGGTACCTCAGAATATGCTTTACAGCAACCAGGTGAACACTCATCGGATCTGTCAGGAACTGGATCAATGTGTTCACCGCAAAGCAAATATCTGGTCTCGTGTTCGTCAGGTACATCAAGGACCCAATCATCTGGCGATACATAAAGACATCAACCGGCTCAGATGAAGAATCACATAGAAGCTTTAGATTCGATGCCATAGGTGTGGCCATGGCCTTGCAATCCATCATCCTGAACCTCTTCAGGATATCTACTGTATACTTCCCTTGTCCAAGGAAGATCCCATCTGCACTCTGCCACACTTCCATACCTAGAAAATAGTGCATCATCCCCAAGTCCTTCATATCAAACTCGGCAGCAAGCTTCCTCTTTGTATCGACAATCAATCTGTCATCTCCTGTTACAAATAGGTCATCTACATACAGGAGTAGAATCACAGGATTTCCTTCCTCAACCTTGTAGTAAAGATTGGAATCCGCTTTACTCTTGGTAAAGTCCAAACTAGATAGAAAACTGTCCATCCTACCATACCAAGTCCTCGGAGCTTGTTTTAAGCCATACAAGGCTTTCTTCAATCTGCATACATATGACTCCCTGTCATGTGTTTCAAAACCGAGTGGTTGCTCCACATATACTTCCTGTTCAACTACACCATTCAAGAAAGCAGTCTTGACATCCATCTGGTGTATCTTCCATTTCATCGCTGCAGCCAGGGCAAGTACTGATTTGATGGAAGTGTACCTGGCTACAGGAGCAAAGGTTTCTTCATAATCTATTTCCTTTTTCTGAGAGAAGCCACGAGCTATGAATCTTGCCTTGTATTTCTCTATGTTGCCATCTGCAGCATGCTTGATCTTGTAGATCCATTTGGAAGTCACAACAGACTTCCCTTCAGGTCTTGGAACAACATCCCAAACATCATTCTTCGTTATTGATTGGTATTCTTTGATCATGGTATCCTTCCATTCTTTCTTTTCCGCTGCTTCTTCATAACTGGAAGGTTCTTTGTTCATGATGTCATAGAGTAAAGCAACATAGCTGGTATGTGATCTGGTTCTCTTCTTTGCTCTGTGTTCTTCTTCTGGAATACCATATCTTTCTGCATCTTGAATGAGCTCTCTAGCCCATGAAGGTTTTCTCTTGTGAGAGTTATTCTCACGAGGTGGATCTACAGGTTGTTGCGGATCTTCAATTTCACGATCAACATCTGGAATTGCTTCAGTCATGGTAGTGTCTTGAAATCTAATTTCCTTAGGTTCTTCATAAACTTCAACAGGTGTCTTCCTTGATTTGATGAATGTTGAATTTACATCAAATGTTACATCCCTGTTGACATCAATTTCCTTGAACCCTGGAAAGTATATTCTGTAAGCCTTCGAGCTTTCATTGTAACCCACAAAGATACCCTTCTTTTTTGAAGGATCTAGCTTAGTCCTCTTTTCTTTTGGGACATGAGTATATACTGGACAACCAAATATTCTAAGATGGCTGACTTCAGGTTTCTTACCAGAGAAGATCTCTTCTGGTGTCTTGTTGTCCAATATCTTGTGGGGTGTTCTGTTCTGCACATATACAGTTGTTCTAGCTGATTCTTCCCATAGATGCATAGGTAGATCCTGGTCATGCAGCATTGTCCTTGCTACTTCCATGATTGTTCTATTATTTCTTTCTGCAACTCCATTCTATTGTGGATTGTAAGGAGCAGTCAACTCCCTCTTAATCCCTGAATCACTGCATAGCTTCTTGAAGTCACCTGAGGTGAATTCTCCACCATTGTCGGATCTGAATGTTTTGATCTTCTTATTAGTTTGGTTCTCCATCAAGGTTTTGAATTCCTTGAACATATCAAATACTTCATCTTTGTTCTTCAAGAAGTAAACCCAAGTTTTCCTGGAGAAGTCATCAATGAAAGAGACATAGTAAACATACCCACTCAGAGAACTAGATGACATAGGACCGCATACATCGGAGTGGATGATTTACATATACCTTTTGCCTTGCTTTCATTGCTTGGAAATGCCTTCTTAATGTTCTTTCCTTTTGCACATCCTTTGCAAACACCTTCATGCTTGGTCTTAATTTCAGGAAGACCTTCTACAACCTTACTTGCAATTGGTAATTCTCTGTAGTGCATATGTGCAAGTCTTCTATGCTAAAGTTCACTTGGCTCCATGGAATCATGTACCATGGCATGTTCAGGTTGTCCCTTCAATTTATACAAACCTCCCTCTTGCTCTCCAATCACCACTGCATCATCAATAGTTTTAACTTTTAGCCACATTACGACTTGGCCATCTACAAATGCAACCCTCATTCCTTTTGCATCCAATGCAGAGATGGAGAGAAGATTCTTCTTGAGCCCAAATACATAAAGAAATTCTTTCATCTTCAAAGACTTTCCAGAATCTAGGTTGTAGGAGGCTTCACCACTTCCTTTGATAGGGTGTTGATAATCATCCCCAAGTTTCACCTTATGGGGTGATTCATGTTCAGATAGGTTTACAAAAGATTCTTTAAACCTAGTCATGTGTTTGGAAGCCCCACTGTCAATAAACCAATCATTACAACCATGAGAGATAGTACCTGTGAGAACAGAGATTAGAACATACTCTTCTTCACTTGATGAGTCATCATCACTTTCTATCCTAGCCTTCTTCTTTGGAGGTTCATCATCCTCGACAGCATGAGCATGGTACCTTCTTTTGTTGCCCTTCTTCTTCTTGTTGAAGTTGTTGTTGTTATCCTTTTTGTTCTTGGGACAATCTGAAGCAAAGTGACCTTTCTCATTGCATGTGAAACATCTTAGATCCTTCTTATTCTTTTGTTGGTTGTGATACGATCTCTTGTAATGAGAGTGCTCCTTCTTGGGCTTGCTTCTTTTGGTGTGAGCTGTGAGAGCTTGATCTTCACCTCCCATCTTTTCTTCTCGAGCTACAAGCCTAGCTTCTTCTTGAGAGCATTCCTCCCACAGTCTACTGAAAGAGATCAATTTCTTTCTTGCACAGATTCCTTGAATAAAGGAGTCCCATGACCTAGGTAGGCCATTCAGAGTGGTCATCACAATTTCTCCATTCTCCACTACTTCATCCACAGCTTCAAGTTGTTCCTTGATCTGAGAGACCTTGGAGAAGTAAGATTGAATGGTCTCTCCATTCAACATCTTGACCCCTTTCAATTGATTCTGCAGAGTCGTCTTCCGATTTATGTTCTTCCCTTCAAATAACTTGGTCAGGGAGTCAAACATCTCCTTGGGTGTCTTTAGAGATGACACATGTGGTATGAGATGGTCTTTGATAGAATCAACAATGATTCTCTTTTCCTTGACCAAGTTCTTCTTATGTAAAACCTTAGCCTCTTCATCCTCTGGGATAGGGACCTCAGAGTTGATGTAGCAGTCCAATTCATTTTCTTCCAGGATTAACCCAATCCTATACTTCCAGGCTCGGAAGTTATCAGCCCCTTCAAGCTTATCCTAAAGCTTGGTGTGGTGAGACATCTTAAAGAGTACTTCAAATGGGAATAGAAAAGATTTAGGTCTTACCACTTGCTTTGCTGAAAACTGGATCTGGTCCCGGATTAGGGTTTGTCGGAAAAACCCTAAAAATTCATAATGTGAATTTCAACTTTCTGAAAGGATAGAAAGATGAGCCTTTATGATTTGATCAACCTAGTGTATTCAGAATTTGAGATCTGCAAAGCTTCACCCTTCAGAAATGTCTTTTAGTCTTCCCGGGTTCACTAGGGAGGACCCTGAATTAGGGTTTGAGTTTCCCGGAGATTTACTCAGCCAAAAATCTCGATCCAAAGCTCAAAACTTCGATTTTTCCAAGGAGCTTCCAGCTATGTCTTCAGATTTCAGAAATTCCTATTTTTGTGGAAACCCTAATTTTTAGGGCCAAATTTGAAGATGTTCAGAATTGAATTCTGATTGGACAGATAGATTCTCCTTGATGAGTAGAGTCAATCTACTATACTGCATTTCCAAAATATGTCGAGAGAAACCCAATAAACAAGAAACCCTAGTTTCCATCACTGCACAATGTCTTCTTCTCAGGTTAGCTCTGATACCATGTGCAATTTTGAGCATTAATTCACATTACTCTAGGATCTTTACTGAGAGAATAACATGTACAGTATATCAATGCATATCAATCATAACAAGCATGTCAATCATCACAAGAATCAAAAGCATGAGACAATAGACACACGGAGTTTCCGTGGAGAAAACCCTAAGGTGAAAAACCCCATAACTTCCTCAGAGATAGATAGAGAAATAGCACAACCAAAGTACAACCAAAGTACAACCAAAGTACACGAGATAGACTCCTCTTAGCAGTTGATCCTCCTCACAAGTATGCCACTTTCTCAGTGAAGGAAGAATGAGTTTCTGAGTGATCCAAATAGAGATCTCCCGATCTCTATTTATACTTGTTCTGTTTGCCCAATAACCTTATGGGACCGACTTGTCTAGCTACGTACAATAACCACATATTACATAAATCCGGGCCGACCCCTTACAAGGTGGTCTAATAACCCATCGGCAAGTTAACATACTTGCGACACTTGTCAATACAAATGACGACACTTCCTTATAGAGGAATAACATATCTCTATAAGGGTACAATAAATATATAATTGAAATACATTCCGAAGTTAAATATACATCAACAATTGGAAATCCTATCCATAGGGGAACAAATGTGCACAACCAAATTTTGAAACGACAATTCATATGTTTCTAAAAAATTTAATAGAAAAATGCATGTAGCCATAATTTGACAAAAGTTGTCAATTTGGGTAGTTCCCAGAATGCATAAAATTGTTTTTATGATTTTTTAAGAGTGTCATGAAGCTAACAAGTGTGCCTATATTAACAATTTTGTAATTACAATATCATATCAAGGACAATAAGGGTCGACATTCAATATAGTACAATTTGGAAATTCTTGGTCTTGGTTGGGCCATGAAAACCATCATCATGGATGATGTACATGATCCTTATACAACTGAAACAAATTTTATGGGAGAAAATATACATATTGAGAATGTAGAGACAAAGTCTAATGGTCGAAGTAATCAAGCGACTCCCCTAAACATTGCAGAAACCATAAGAGTCCTAAGAGTGGGATTACAAAGTTGTAGAGTAGATATTGAGAGTTTGATTATAGATTTGGAAGAACAGAACCAATTGAATGCACCCCATGATCCAAATATTAACGATCATTCAGAGGAATATTCACCATGGTTAGCACTCAGGAAATGAAGAAAAATGTGGGAGTAGCTCATGGAGGCATTCTCACAAGAGGTCCCATAACTCAAGAAGGGTTTCTAGAGATAGGACATATACTCCAGAATTCTCTTCTAGTGAGTCATTTGCCTCTAAAGACTTCATTGGTGATTTGAGTTCTTTATCTCATAAGAATAAGAGGAAGATGCCTTTCAATAACAACTCACATGGGGAATTTCAAAAGGCCAAACCTCCCACTTTTGAATGTGAAATAAAATCTAGTTAAGGAGCCGAGGCTTGGCTTCTTGAGATGAGAAAGTATTTTCAAGTTCATGACTACTCTAGGAACATGAAGACAATGGTAACCATATTTAATTTGAATGGAAGGTAATCTATATGGTGGGATCACCTTAGGCAAGTGAAGAAGCTCAATGAAATGAAGATTGCGTGGAAACAATTCAAGAATTAATTCAAGTGAAAGTACCTCTCCGATAGGTACTATGATGAAAAAATTAGAGAGTTCCGTGAGTTGAAATTGTAACAAATGACCATGGATGAGTATGCCAATAAATTCTTGGAGATGTTGAGATATGTTAAGTATATGAGAGATGATAAGGTCAAAATTCAACATTTTCAAAGTGGATTACC
Source organism: Larix kaempferi (assembly GCA_027924585.1). Classification (NCBI taxonomy): domain Eukaryota; kingdom Viridiplantae; phylum Streptophyta; class Pinopsida; order Pinales; family Pinaceae; genus Larix; species Larix kaempferi. The sequence continues at coordinate 7,849,936 of BSBM01000162.1, read as the reverse complement.
TAAGGCATACAAGGACATAATTGAGTTTTATGAATCTCAAACTCTAGATGAAACCATAAGGAAGACTAGGTATAGTTATGATCAAAACAAAAGTAGGGCCAAAATTCCATAACGCATAGAAGGACAAGAAGAAGGGGAAGTTTGATCAAAGAAAAAGGGAATTCAAGCTTCATCATTTCAAAAATATGCAAAGGTAGCCACCATAGGGTGTGACTAATCCAACTAAGATTACGGGAGATAAACCAAGAGAGCCACTTCAATGTTGAGGATGTGAAGAAGACCATTTGCTTATAAATTGTCCACATCGTAGTGGGAGTACCAAGCATGTTCACAACATCCAAGAGGATGAAATTGTGGGTGAGGTAGCAAGGACCGTCCCTAAAATCTATGTTGCACTAGAGGACCGCCAAGCATACCATTAATTGACTGTGGTTGAGGTTGAAGGTAAGACTGCCAAGCAATCTATTTCTATTTTGATTGACCCTAGATCTACTCACAATTGTATCACTCCTAAAATTGTTGAGACTTGTGCTTTTACAAAAATAAAGCATAGCAAATCATGGCTGGTCCAACAAACCACTCGAACCAAAAGAAAGGTTAGTGAAGTGGTGGAGAAATGTTCATGAAAATTCCATTAGAAATGGATGGACTCTTCACATAGGCAAATTTGAATATTTTGCCACTTGATTCTTATGATGTTCTCATTGTAATGGATTAGTTCGAAGCACATAAAGTTAAAGTTAATTTCTACAACAAGAAATTCAAATGCATCGATGAAGAATGCAGCCCAATGAAGCCCAATATACAATAGAATGAGAACTATATACAAAGAATGATAACTCTAGCAATAAAAATTCATATTTTTGCATCAAAAACACTAAAACACAACCCCAAAACGAAAAAAGTAGTGATATTGGTATCACCCATTTTTTTTTTTGGGGGGGAGGACTAAAATTACAACTTTTTGTTAACTTCAGGTGGTGTCATTGCAGTTGAAACCCTAAATCAACCCTCGAATTGAAAAGTGGACCTCCTAGAATCATTTTTCTTTTTATTCAAGGTTAAAATTAAAACAAAAACTCATTTAAAAAAATAAAATTAAAAAAAGGTGAAAATTAAAAAATTCAAAATTTATATAAAAAAACAAATTAAAATTTTTTGCATAAATAATTTACATCATTATAAATTTTATAAACCAAAGTAAAAAAAAAGAGTGTATAAAAAAATTGTAAAAAAAAAATCAAAATAAAACAAAAATTAAAAACATTTAAAAAAACTACATTAAAATTGTTTTTAACATTTAAAAAAATAAAAATCCAAAAAAATCCCAAAACACTACAATTTTGTTTTAAATTTAAATAAAAAAAATTTCAATTTAAAAACAATTAAGAGAAAATTTAAAAAAAATTGAAAAAGAAACGAGGGAGCAGCGTGCCCAATTGCCGACCCTTGGGGCGACCTGATTCTGGGAATCACACCGGGCTCTGTGAAGGCGGAGGTGGGCGAGAGGGTTTCTTTTGTTTTTCAATTTTTTTATAAAAATGGGGGCAGGAGGATGGGGTAGGATGTTTTAAAAAAAAAGGTTCATTTTTTTTAAAAGTTTATTTTATTTTATTTTTTAATTTTCATTATTTTTTCGAATTTCCTTTATTTTTTTTAAATTGAATTTTATATATATATATATATATATATATATATATGTCCATTGGTTGTAACTTGGGTGGTTGGGAGGAAAGATTGTTTCCCTCCCCATCCAGGTTCAATTCTTGTAAGTGACATGATGCTCTTGTTGAGCCCCATGATAATGATTGTATTTCAAGTTTTCCTTGATTCGTTCAGAATAGCAAGAAGGTGATTTTTCCGCTTAAATATATATATATAATTTTAAAATGTAGTGTTTTTGGATTTTTTTAAAATGCTTTGTAATTTGTTTTTTTCATTTTGATTTATTTTTATAATTTATAAATTGGTTTATAAATTTTACAATTTTTTTTTTTTCCTTGGAAAAAGTCGTAATTTTATTTCAAAAAGATGAACAAAATTACATTCTGCACATGTAATAGGATCACAAATATCCCTACATTGTCACATATTGTATTCCCATTATTATCATATCTATAGTCTACTCTATGAAAAAACATAGTACAATGAATGACTGTCCATACAGCCCGCATAAGAACAATATCAGATATGAGGAAGTGAAGCCTCAAAATCTGCATGGAATAATAGCTGTATAAACAGAGATAGAACACTGTAAACAGTACATTTCCGTCAAGACGGCAGTCCCCTATCTCCAGAGAAAGGGTGTCCCAGAACCACCAACCGATCCGCATCTCCCAGGATCTGCCACCACTAATGGCACCGCTCCATCATGCAGCCGCCGACCTCCCCAGCAGCAAAGGCAGTCTTTAAGACAGAGCTCCTTGCAGCTTGAAAGGAGAGGTGGCGACGAGAAATGGAGCAACGCCAATAATAGGCGGCTAACCCTGAAAACCAAGAGCTGAGCCAGCCCTCCATAGAAAATCCGTCCCAGCCGAAACCCTCATCGAAGTATGCAGGAGATCTACGTCTGTGGACAAGCAGCAGGCACGATAGACCTCCCAAACCAGCGAAAAACGGCCAGCATGCAGACCCCAGATGAAAAAAACTAGAGCAGACCACCGTTGGAGCCTCCACCGGATGAAGGAGCACCGCCCTTCAGGAAACCCATAAGAGAACCCAAGAGGACAAATAAACAGATAAAGAAAGAGAGAATAGGGCCACCGGAGCCGCCATCATCAAACCACCGTCGAAGGAGCCGCAGCCGTCGAAGATCAGCTCGCGCCTTGGAGCAGCCACCATCTCAACCCCCGTCAAGGATCCGCCCACAACCTGTTCCTGTACAAATCTTCCATTCAGCAGCTCTTCAATGAAATCTGCCATTGATGAGGAATTCCTGGATCCAGACCGCTCCGAGTACCAGTAAGCACGGGAAGCTTCCAACACCTCAACAGAAAGAACAGCCCCAGTGACACCAGCTCCACGAAGGAGATCACTGTCAGAGGCTCGGCCTGCTATTGCCCCAGTGACAGCTCCCGTAAAAGCTCCTGCTAAAGCAAACATGCCAGTAAGAGCTCCAGATAGAGCGCCTGACAGAAGACCCGGAACGCAGAAACGAGATCCACCCTCAATAGCCTCAATTCCACCATTCCTAGCAGATGTGACCCTGTTGTAGGGCTGAAATTGAATCATCGGCCTAACATTCCCGCACATGGTGCACGCGTTCAGGTTCCCATCATTCCCAAACGTGCACGCATCGCATACCCACCCGGACTCCTCCATGGCTCCTTCGCTTCCGCTGCACTTACCATATGACCTTGAGGCTATATGCAGGGTTTTAATGGAAGCCTTTCGGTATCTGCATATGACAGAATCCAATCAAGAAGCCTGGATGCTGTATGAAAGTTGTATCCGCAGTCCCCGGAGGCAAGCACAACGACTCAGTAGTTGAATCCCTTCTGCCATTTCCGCAGCCGAGCACACCAGAGCTCGGAAATGTCACAACCCGTTGAAGGAGCCGCCAAAGAGAGCTGCCACCATCTCGGAGCTGCCGTCGTCTCTGCTCATCACGCCCTGGAGCATCCCCTCCCGCTCGCGCCGACGCTACCAAGCCCCCACCGCTGCCGACCATCGCCGCCGACCTGCCTCCCGGAATCCGCCGCCGCCGCCACTGGATCTGGAGCTCACAGACCCAATGGGTCGCCGCGCAAAGACCCTCCCTCTCTCCAATCTCTGAAAAACACCCTCACTCTCCATCAATGACGCATACGCAGAGGAAGGGCGACCATGGAAGGATCCATGGCCGCCAAGGTTCTCGTCCTAGGGTTTTCAACTCAGCTCAGGATCCCTCCACCACTCGTCCAACTTATTTTATAAATTTTACAATGTTGTATATTCTTTTTGCAATTTTTCTTTTTTTAATTTTTAATTTTTGAGTTTTCACATTTTTTAATTTTAATTTTTACTTTTTTAAAGTGATTGTTTTTTAAATTTTAACTTTGAAAAAAAATGAGGTTGATTCTACGAGGACCACTTTTAAATTTAGGGTTTCGATTACAATGACACCACTCGAGGTTACCATAAAGTTATAATTTTAGCCACCCCCCCTAAAAAGAGGGGATACTGGTATCGCCACTTTTCAAAACGGAGGTAAAATCAACTACTAAATGTGACCTCCAAAAAAATGAGGACTCGTTTGTATTCTCGTTCTATTTTATACTGTGTTATGATAGTAAAGGGAATTCTCATGGTGGTTTCTATTAGACAGATTTCAACTTGTTGATGCTCGGAAAATCCTAGCATCGACAGTAGGGATTCTCCCCAATGAATAATCCCAATTAGATCATTCACTGTTTGGTATGGGGAATCCATTCGGTTAATGGTCCGACTACCATAGGTATGTTTGTTTAATTTATGTACTGGTTGCAGCCCGACCCACCATTTATATTTTATGTTTAAAGTATGATTATGCAAGTGCTTCTAATCTAACTAATGCAATTAACCTATAATTGACAGGCAGAAGCCTCACAAGTGATGCATAGGTTCTTACCTCTCGTCTTATCACTTCTACCTAACACTAGTATTTTTGGGCCCAAAATCCGACGGCATATATGTCGGATTTTCTACATCTTGTTGTCGACCATCCGACAACTTCATCTTTTTTAAACGTCGATCAAAATTTGGCTGATATCCGACGATAAGCCGCATCGTCGGATATCCAACACCAACTTCCGACAACTATGACGTTGGTTATCCGATGACTATCACTTAATATGAAGTCGGTTATCCGATGAATCGTGCTTAATATGCAGTCGGTTATCCGACGATAGTTCCATGTGAAAATGGCCAATATCCGACGTTCTTATCCGTCAGTGGTATGGAAAGAACGTCGGATATTTGAGAAGTGGAAGTCGGATGTGATCGTCGGATATCCGACAACGTGTTTGTATTTAAAAAAAAAAACCTCCAAGGTGATGCCCTAGGGTCATAGAGTACAATTCCACTAGGGTCATAGAGTACCCCCCGACTTGCCACCCCTAGAGCACTAGTTTTTTTGGACCCAAAATCTGATGGCCACAAAGTCGGATTTTCTACATCTTGTGGTCGACTATCTGACAATCTCAGTATTTTTTTAACGTCGGTCCAAATTCGGATTAAAATCGACACCTCAGACGTCGTCGGTTCTTCGACACCATAGAAGGTCGGATAACCGACGCCCGTCACAATTGAAAGGTCTTGGATCCGACGTCTTTTTGCCATCGGATCTATGGCATACGCATCGGTATTTTTCACTATGGCCGTCGGATAACTGATGCCACTCAAAACTGAAAATGGCTGAGCACCGATGTATTTTGGTGTCAGATCTATGGCAAAGTCGTCGGTTTTGTGCACTATGGAGGTCGAAAAACCGACGCCCATCCCACTTGAAAATGGCTGAGCACCGACGTATTTTGCCGTCGGATCTATGGAAAAGTAGTCGGTTTTGTGCACTGTGGAGGTCAGAAAACCGACGCCCATCCCACTTGAAAATGGCTGGGCACCGACGTCTTTTGTCGTCGGTTGTCTTTGTTGTGACCGTCGGTTATCCGACACCATTGGGAAATTAAAAAAAAAAACATTGTTGTTTGGAAGTGTATGTTGATATAATTGCAAATAAAGGTGTAGAAGAATTAATTGTAGCAAAATACAATAAGGAAAAGATTGGGGGTAAAGGTCGAGCTTGTACAAGAAACTCGAGAAACAATGGAAAAGTTGTAATGGATATATGTTGCAGTAGTGAGTGGTGTTGTTGTAGAAGATGACACTATAGAAGAGAGTGGTGTTACAATGGTGGAGTTGCAAGGATATGATATTTAATTAGATGTAGTAGTGGAAGATGCAAATGTGAATGTCTTATTCCCATAAGTAAAAATATAGCAGTTGTATCATAATAGAGCAGTTGTATCATAAGAGTTTATGGAAAAGAGTGGAGATGAAGTAGAGCAACATTGTGTTGAATATGATTGCAATAGAGGAGTTCTTGCGTTAAAAAAAAATCAAAATGAGGAGATGATTGAGGAGTCCAAGCATTTGTAGAGTTTGTTGCTTGAAAATGGTAATGTTGTAGAAGAGGGAGGATGGAGAGGCACTAAGCACGATTAAAAAAAAAATGAGAGAGAGAGAGAGAGAGAGAGAGATTTGAGGGAGTATGGAATGATGATGCATGCTTACCTTTTATGAATTTACTTGACAGAACCTTGTTGAAGTTTGAAGTAGCATAAGGGGGAGCATTTTAGCATGAAAAAACCAACAGAAAAATGTGGATGAAGATGGAAAGGTACAAGGATAATTTACAAGACACAATATCAAGATCAGTCAATAGGCGGAGTAGTCGAAGCAAATGAACTTTTACTTCATTTTCTCCAACTACTCCCCCTCTCATATGAACTTGTCCTGCCATATCCAACTAGTCTTACCTTGATTTCAAGAGGCGGCTGTGAAGTCGGACTGTCATAATGCATCGTTTCATATATCTCTGGTTTTCTCAAAACTCTAGAATGAACATAAAGAGGATTTCAACGGTAATATATTGCATATTCCAAACATATCAAGTGCACTTTTAGGTCAGCAATTTTGACGTCTCCGAACTGTGGCAGCTCTATGGCCATGATTTTCACCCTGTAAATTGAAGGATTCCTGCAAACACAAACCACTATGTTACGTGAACATATTTCAGGGCTTTGTTACATTTTCTTCTAATATCTTTCATCGCTTTGTTACAAGAATATTTTTGACCTAAAAGTACACTTGATAGGTTTGGATGGAACAGATTTCCGTGGAAATCCTCTTTATGTTCATTCTCGAGTGACTCGATATTAATAATTCCGATTATCACAAGGGGATACATAATGTTAAAAAAGGAAAATAAAGAAAACACATAAAGGGATATGTAAAGTTGACAAAGGAAAATAAATAAAATCTATAATTTACATCGAAAGAATAACCGAGTATGAACTAAACTGAGGAGATTCGAACCTACGACCTATCTCTAGTCCCAAGGCTACCACCTTCAAGCCCGACCTTATCAATCAATTCCCATCGCCATTTCCTCTCATACGAAGTACCACAACCATTTCTCTCGACACCTAGTACTCTTCATTCATTCTGCATGCATTTCACTATGCAACGGTCTCAGATTCACTGTGTTTTTCCTGAATTAGTGTCTCAATTCAATATGACCCATGCCTGTCATCCAAGGAGTGTTTCCAATGGTCTTGAGTTTCAGCCTGGCAATGGTGACGATTCATGGTATTATGTTTCCCTTCAGCTGCAATATGGAAAACTCATAGTCCGCTGCAAAGGTTTGTCTGACAAATGTGACTGTTTGGGTCATGCTGAATCGAGAAACCGAAACCATCACATGTGTCAGACAAACCTTCGAATGAGAGCTTTGAGTTTGTCATATTGCAGCTGAAGGGAAACATAATACCATGAATCGTCACCATTGCCAGGATGAAACTCTAGACCACTGGAAACACTCCTTGGACGATGGGCGTGGGTCATGCTGAATCGAGAAACTAATTGAGGGAAAGCGCAGAGGGAATTTGAGACTGTTGCATAGTGAAATGCATGCATAATGAATCAAGCAAGGTGGTATCCCGTCGTCTCCCACTATGAAATGCATGCAGAATGAATCAAGATGCTTGAAGGTAGTCTCCCCACTTCAAGCTTGAAGGTGTTAGCCTTGGGACTAGACATAGGTCGCAGGTTCGAATCTCCTCAGTTAAGTTGCAACCCTAAAAAATGATGAACATTGACAACAAGCAACATGTTTCTAATTGTTGTTGGTGTATGCTAGATTAGTTGGAAATATCATGCTTTAGAAGCTAGGATTCAATGGTAAATAGACCATTTTGGAAGGGTTTAATGTGAGGTTAAGGATATTGATTCCAAGGAAATTAAAGAAAAGGTCAAGGATATTGATTCCAATGCATCATTTACTTAGCCTTTTGTTAATTTTTGAGCATTAATTCAGCACACTCTAGGATCTTTACTGAGAGAATAACATGTACAACATATCAAGTATAACAATGCATATCAATCAATCCAAACAATCACATGAGACAATAGACACACAGAGTTTCACTGGGGAAAACCATAAAGGTAAAAAACCCCACAACTTCCTCAGAGATAGAAAGAGCAATGATACAACCAAAGTACAAGATATAGTCTTCTACTAGCAGCTACTCCTCCTCCTCAACTAGTGCGCCACTTTTCGAGTGATGTAGGAGTGAATAATGAGATGATCAAAATAGAGATCTCCCGCTCTCTATTTATACATGACCTGTCCTGCCCAATAACCTAGCAGGGATGACTTGTCTAACTCAGTCTAATAACCCATGGTTAAACTAATCAGGGTCGACCCCACACTTGGTGGTCTAATAACCCATCACTGCAAGTTATGACACTTGCGACACTTGTCAATACAAATGACGACACTTCCGTATAGAGGAATAATAACATCTCTATAGGAGTACAATATACATGGGTGAAATACATTTTGAAATTACATATACATCAACACTCCCTCTTAACTAGGAAGGTATTTCTCGACATAGATCTGCTAGCACAAGTATTCTTCTCTGGATCATCATCAGCGAATCATCGTCATCGTCACTGCTGCTTCTATCTCAATCAATCTCCAATATACTTGTCATAGGAAGTTCTACAGAGCCAGTCCTTTTTCATACTGGATGTAGGCCCACCACCTGTAGGTCTTCATCATCACTGGACATATTGTGGAATCCTCAGGACTGATTACGTGCATCAAAAAAACCTCGAAAGAGCATCCTAGGACTGATTACGAGCTTACTGCTCAACCTATCGGATCTCCCAGGATCTTTTACATATTGACCTTCACAAAACCTACTCAGAGAATCCCAGGATGTTACGAGCACACCGCCCTACCTGTATGGATATCGATAGAGCATCCCAGGTTGTTACGAGCACACCGCTCTACCTGTCCGGATTTTAAAGGATCTTTTCTATGTGAACTTTCGAAAAACCTACTCAGAGCATCCCAAGATGTTATGAGCCCACTGCTCTACCTGTTTGGATCTCTATAGAGCATCCTAGGATGTTACGAGCACACTGCTCTACCTGTCCAGATTTTAAAGGATCCTTTCTATGCGAAACCGTAGCAAAACCTACTCAGAGCATCCTAGGATGTTATGAGCACACCGCTCTACCTGTCTGGATCTCAATAGAGCATCCTAGGATGTTATGAGCACACCACTCTACCTGTCCAGATTTTAAAGGACCTTTTCTATGCTACCTGCACAACCTGTCCACGGCCACAGAGTATCAACCTGATACTCACCATACATCATCCTGATGTACATCATCACATGATCAAACTGATTATCGTCATAGCATCAACCTGATGCATGTCATCTGGAGAAAAATCCTGAAGCTCGTCATCTGTGATCATTCTGATCATCATCATAGCATCAACCTGATGCATATCATCTGGAGCAACATCCTGAAGCTCGTCATATGTGATCATCTTGATCAAACAATGTATCCATATGATGCATACAAAGTATCTACTTGATACATATCAGTACATGATCTACCTGATCATACATAAGTACATGATCTACCTGATCATACAATGCATCCACCTGATACATACATAAGTATATGATCTACTTGATCATACAATGCATCCACCTGATACATACATCAGTACATGATCTACTTGATCGTACAATGCATCCACTTGATACATATACAAAAAATGCATGATCCACCTGATCATACAATGTATCCACCTGGTACATAAATACATGATCCACCTGATCATATCAAGCATCCAACATGATGCATATACAAATATATCAAGCATCCAACATGATGCATATACAAATACATGATCAAATTGATCAAAGAATCCAATTGATGCATATATAGAGCAGTAAATGGAGCATCGTCATGATGCTCATCATCCAGCGCTTACATCCACAGCCATGGGAAGGATCCTCCTCTCACCATGCTTGGAATGGCTCCTGCAAATGTGTCCATCACTTCTTCCTCGAAGTGTCGTCAATCTGAAGAACACCAAGCCTCTCTCTGAAGTACTCAAACTTCACTCTGGTTAGTGGTTTCGTCAACACATTTGCAACCTGCTCACCCGTCACAACATACAGGAGCTTCACTGCTCCTCTTTGCACCATATCCTTGATATAGTTATATTTGATCTTAATGTGCTTCGACCTGTATTGGAACACTAGGTTCTCAGACAGCTTCAAACAACTCTGGTTGTCACAAAAGATTCCAGTAGCATCCAACGGGAGATCAAATTACTCAGACATTAGCTTCCTCAGCCATACTACCGCACAACTATCCGAACAAGATGCAACATACTCTGCTTCGGCTGTACTTAGTGCTACGCAGGACTGCTTCCTACTAAACCAAGAGATCACACCTGATCCCATACTGAAGCAACACTTAGATGTGCTCTTCCTATCTGCAGCACTGCCTACCCAGTCCGAATCAACATAACCCTGCAGGTTAAACTTTTGATTCGCATCATACTTGAGCCCATAATCAATTGTACCCTTCAGGTACCTTAGAATATGCTTTACAGCAACCAAGTGAACACCTATGGGATCTGTCGGAACTAGCTCAATGTGTTCACCGCAAAGCAAATATTTGGTCTCGTGTTCGTCAGGTACATCAAGGACCCAATCATCTGACGATACACAGTGACATCAACCGGATCAGATGAAGCATCACACAGAAGCTTCAGGTTCGACGCCATAGGCGTGGCCATGGCCTTGTAGTCCATCATCCCGAACCTCTTCAGGATCTCTACTGCATACTTCCCTTGTCCAAGGAAGATTCCATCTGCACTCTGCCACACCTCCATGCCCAGGAAATAGTGCATCATCCCCAAGTCCTTATCTCGAACTCAGAAACAAGCTTCCTCTTGGTATCGAAAATCAATCCATCCTCTCCTGTTACAAACAGGTCATCCACATACAAAAGTAGTATCACAGGATTGCCTTCCTCAACCTTGTAGTAAATGTTGGAATCTTGTTTACTCTTGGTAAATCCCAAAACGGATAGAAAGATGTCTATCCTACCTTACCAAGTTTCAGAAGCTTGCTTCAATCCATACAAGGCTTTCTTCAGTCTGCACACATATGACTCCTTGTCATTTGTCTCAAAACCAAGTGGCTGCTCCACATACACTTCCTCCTCGACTACATCATTCAAGAAAGCAGTATTGACATCCATTTGGTGTATCTTCCATTTCATCACTGCAGCCAGGGCGAGTATTGATCTGATGGAAGTGTACCTGGCTACATGAGCAAAAGTCTCTTCATAGTCTACTCCCTCTTTCTGAGAGGAGCCACGAGCTACAAATCTCGCTTTGTAATTTTCTATGCTGCCATCCGCAACATGCTTGATCTTGTAGATCCATTTGGAAATCACAATCGACTTCCCTTCAGGTCTTGGGACTACATCCCAACATCATTCTTCATGATCGACTAGTATTCCTCGATCATGGCATCCTTCCATTCTTTCTTTTCCGTTGCTTCTTCATAACTGGAAGGTTCTTTGTTCATAATATCATAGAGTAGGGAAACATAACTGGTATGTGATCTAGTCCTTTTCCTTTCTCTGTGTTCTTCTGGAATGCCATATCTTTCTGCATCTTGAATGAGCTCTCTAGCCCATGCAGGTTTCCTCTTGTGAGAGTTATTCTCACGGGGTGGATCTACAGGTCTTTATGGATCTTCAACTTCATGATCTGCTTCTGGAATTGCTTCATTCATGGTGGTGTCTTGAAATCGGTTTTCCTTTTGTTCTTCATGATCTTCAACAGGTGCCTTCTTTGATTTGATGTAAGTTGATTCCTAATCAAATGTTACATCCCTGCTGACATCAATCTTCTTGAACCCTGGAAAGTATATTCTGTAAGCCTTAGAGCTTTCACTGTACCCCAAAAATATACCCTTCTTTCCTGAAGGATCTAGCTTTGTCCTCTTTTCCTTTGGAACATGTGTATATACTGGACAACCAAATATTCTGAGATGGATGACTTCAGGTTTCTTACCAGAGAATGCCTCTTCTGGTGTCTTGTTGTCCAAAATCTTGTGAGGTGTTCTGTTCTGCACATATATAGCTGTCCTAGTTGCTTCTGCCCAAAGATGGATAGGCAGATCCTGGTCATACAACATTGCCCATGTTGCTTCCATGATTGTTCTATTCTTCCTTTCTGCAACTCCATTCTATTGTGGATTGTAGGGAGCATTCAACTCCCTCTTAATCCCTGAATCACTGCATAACTTCTTGAAATCACCTGAAGTGAATTCTCCGCCATTGTCGGATCTGAATGTCTTGATCTTTTTATCAGTTTTATTTTCCATCAAGGCTTTGAACTCCTTGAACTTATCAAACACTTCATCTTTGTTCTTCAAGAAATAAACCCAAGTCTTCCTAGAGAAATCATCAATGAAAGAGACATAGTATACATACTCAGTCAGAGAACTGGATGACATCGAACCACATACATTAGAGTGGATAATCTCCAAGATTCCTTTTGCTTTGCTTTCACTGCTTGGAAATACCTTCTTAATGTTCTTTCCTTTTGCACATCGTTTGTAAACACCTTCATGCTTTGTATTGATTTCAAGAAGACCTTCTACAACTTTGCTTGCAATTGGTAGTGCTCTTTAGTGCACATGTGCAAGCCTTCTATGCCAAAGTTCACTTGGTTCCATGGATTCATGTACCATTGCATGTTCAGGTTGTCCCTTCAATTTGTACAATCCTCCCTCTTGCTCTCCAATCACTACTGCATCATCTATAGTTTTACCCTTTGGCCACATTAGGACTTGTCCATCTACAAATGCAACCCTCATGCCTTTTGCATCCAATGCAGATATGGAGAGTAGGTTCTTCTTGAGCCCAGGTACATATAGAACATATTTCATCTTCAAAGACTTCCCAGAGTCTAGGTTGTAGGAGGCTTCACCACTTCCTTTGATAGGATATTGATAGTCATCCCAAAGTTTCACCTTATGGAGTGACTCATGTTCAGATAGATTTGCAAAAGATTCTTTAAACCCAGTCATGTGTTTGGAAGCCCCACTATCAATAAGCCAATCATTACATCCATGAGAGATAGTACCTGTGAGAGCAGAGATTAGAACATATTCATCTTCACTTGATGAAGTATCACTTTCTTCCCTAGCCTTCTTCTTGGGAGGTTCATCATCCTCAGCAGCATGAGCATGAAACCTCTTCTTGTTGTACCGCTTCTTCTTATTGAATTTATTGTTGTTATCTTTCTTCTTCTTGGGACAATTTGAAGCAAAGTGTCCTACTTCATTGCAATCAAAACATCGAACATGGGATATATCTTTCTTCTTGTGATGAGAGTGAGAATGATTCTTGTTATGAGATCTCTCCCTCTTAAACTTGCTTCCCTTGGTGTGTGCTGTGAGAGATTGATCTTCATTCCCCATCTTTTCTTCTCGGGCCACAAGCCTTGCTTCTTCTTGTGAGCATTCCTCCCATAGTCTACTGAATGGGATCAACTTCCTTCTTGCATAGATTCCTTGGATGAAGGAGTCCCATGACCTAGGTAGGCCATTTAATGTGGTCATGAAAACTTCACCATTGTCCACTACTTCATCCACAGCTTCAAGTTGTTCCTTGATCTGAGAGACCTTAGAGAAATAAGATTGAATGGTCTCTCCATTTTGAAGCTTTACCCCTTTCAATTGATTCCGTAGAGTCATCTTCCGATTTATGTTCTTCCCTTCAAATAGCTTGGTCAGAGAATCAAACATCTCCTTGGGTGTCTTTAGAGATGACACATGTGGTATGAGATAGTCTTTGATAGAATCAACAATGATCCTCTTTGCATTGACCAAGTTCTTCTTATGTAAGGCCTTAGCCTCTTCTTCCTCTAGGACAGGGACTTCAAAACTTATGTAGGTGTTCAATTCATTTTCTTCTAGGATTAACCCAATCCTATACTTCCATGCTTGGAAGTTATCAGCCCCTTCAAGCTTATCCTCAATCTTGGTGTGGTGAGACATCTTAAAGAGTACTTCAAATGGAAATAGAAAATATTTAGGTCTTACCACTTAATTTGCAGAAATCTGGATTTGGTGCCGTATTAGGGTTTGTTAGAGAAACCCTAAAAATTCAAAATGTGAATTTCAACTTTCTGAAAGGATAGAAAGATGTGACTTGATGAGCTGATCAGCCTGGTATATTCAGAATTTGAAATCTGCAAAGTTTCACGCTTCAGAAATGCTTTTCAATCTCCCGGATTCACTAGGGAGGACCCTGAATTAGGGTTTGAGTTTCCCGGAGCTTCACCCAACTAAAAATCTCGATCCAAAGCTCTAAACTTTAATTTTTCCAAGGATATTCTAGCTATGTCCTCAGATTTTAGAAATTCCTATTTTTGTGGAAACCCTAATTTTTAGAGCAAAAAATGAAAGTGCCTAAAATTGAATTCTGATTGGACAGAAAGATTCTCCTTGATGAGTAGAGTCAATCTACCTTGCCTTCATTCCAAAATCTGTGGAGAGAAACCCAATAAACAAGAAACCCTAGTTTCTGCCACTGCACAATGTCTTCTTCTCAGGTTAGCTTTGATACCATGTTAATTTTTTAGCATTAATTCAACATACTTTAGGATCTTTACTGAGAGAATAACATGTACAACATATCAAGTATAACAATGCATATCAATCACACCAAGCAATCACATGAGACAATAGACACATAGAGTTTCACTGGGGAAAATCATAAAGGTGAAAAACCTCACAACTTCCTCAAAGATAGAAAGAGCAATGATACAACCAAAGTAGAAGAGATAGTCTTCTACTAGCAGCTACTCCTCCTCCTCAACTAGTGCACCACTTTTCGAGTGATGTAGGAGTGAATAATGAGATGATCAAAATAGAGATCTCCCGCTCTCTATTTATAGATGACCTGTCCTGCCCAATAACCTAGCAGGGCCGAATTGTCTAACTCAGTCTAATAACCCATGGTTAAACTAATCAGGGCCGACCCCACACTTGATGGTCTAATAACCCATCATTGCAAGTTGCGACACTTGTCAATACAAATGACGACACTTCCGTATAGAGGAATAATAACATCTCTATAGGAGTACAATATACATGGGTGAAATACATTCTGAAGTTACATATACATCAACATCTTTGAAGTTGTGGAAACTCAAAATTGGTTATGATGAGCAACCAGACATCACAACAAGCTCCAAGAAATTGTCAAAATTTAGATGACACGCGAGTGGGTTGTAGAAATCCAGCATCATAGCCATTCATTGAGCTCGTCTCTGTTTCGAGAATAATTTAATATTCTCTACTGAACAGGGTCAACCATGTGAAGGTGGAAGCTCTTATGGCCCCTTCCCCCCCTCACATCACTCTCAATTCCCCATACCCAATGCATGTACTTGAAAAAACAAATACGTGCAAATTCATCCATATTTCATCATGAACTTTCATCTACCATTCATTCAATAAAGGCTAACATTCATTAAACCATTGTTTCATTTAGTCAACACATACATACAATAAAAGATAAAATTCAGTAAACCATTCATTCATTTAGTCAACACATTCATTCAATAAAAACTGACATTCAATAAAGGTAACAGTTTACTACACAGAATCATTAAACCATTAAGCCATTCATCATTCATTAGGCCAAAAATCATGGACGATATATTGTTATAAAAAATAATTAGACGACATTTTACCAATCACTTCTTTTTACTAGTTTTTCTTCTCTTTATAATTGGTAAATAATCTCTACGAGGATCATCTACATTTGGAATTTCTCTTCCAGTTCTTGGTTCTTCATCAGGCGCTTGTGGTGATGTCTGCATCCTAGAGTGTTGATCTAGACATGGACTTTGCAGCAAGGGGTTCGGATTTGCTGCAACAATGTGAAAATGTTACATCGTTGTATTTTGATATTGTAATGACAATTATTTCATTTAAAAAAGACATTACAAAGGTATTTTTTTACCTGGTGTGACCACATCATGTAGTTCATGTTCTTGTCCATGCTCAACATGTACAGTTTCACCCTCTACATGCTCTGTAGTTGAAATATGGTCAACTACAATTAATGTTCACCATTTGCAATGCTATACATAAAATTGTAGCATATGAATAAATTCATTACCAGGATTCGAAGCATGATCTCCGATTTGTTGTTCTCCCTCCTCGACATTAGGGGGATCATTGCTTTCCTGCTCAAAACATAGTCAATATTTTTTGTCAAGTATTTATAACGAATAGATTGCACAAGCGGTTAATCTTCAATAAAGTATATAGATTCTATTTACCTGTGCACCAGATGGATTGGTACCAGAACACTGTGTTTGGCCAGACAAGCTTTTTCGTCATTCAACAACAGCTCCAAAGCCTTCCTGGAAGCCAAGCTTCATGTCTTCCTCAGTGGTCTGTTCATTGAATTGTTCGGCCTGCATATTTGCATAACGTCATTAATTAACATTTTCCGGTGCAATAAAACGAAAAATAATTTGCAATTTATTATTTGTATGCATTATTGGTTTTTCGAAACTTACAAATCGTGCCGCGAAATTGGAATAACCACCAGGCCCAAGTTTGTGCTGACCTATTTTTTCAACTCTTGCTTTTGTGGCCTTTGATGTGTCTTGCAGCCTATGCAAGTGTTGAAATACGTTCCAAGTTCGATATAGAAATATTCGATAATAATAAGGTTTTGAATTACATTGCGGAAAGTATTGCATACCTCCCTGTGCCTGGTGTTATCTTTCCTTCTCTTCTCCGAGCCCTATCCCTTCCATCCTCCACTAGAGCTCTCCACTCCATTGGTGGAATCATTGGAGGGTGCTCATACCTAGGGTTTTTTTCCAGGTGGGTCCTATATTGGTCTCGGACAACCTTCACATGTAGTCTAGCCTTTTTCATGACCTCGACTTTATTGAAGGTCTTGTCGCCGAACAGGCCAACCAACCGATTAATGAGTTCATCTTTTAAACATTTTGGTTGTTTATCCCACCTTTCTCAGATGGTGGGCCCGAAGATCTCCAAGCACGCGTCATTCATTTGTTTATAGAAAACATCATTTCCTGCGAAACGATCATGCCATGAACATAATTAGTTGAAAGAAAACATTTTATCTGTATATTACAATGAAGTTATAAACACTAACTTGATCAATGTATATTAATTACCTGGGACCTTATCGATCTTTATTGGGACAAGATCTACATCGACCAAAAATGTTACCTCCATTGTTCTCGTGCTAGTGACATGGGTAGATCCTGGAAATGTAGCTAGGTCGATATCAATATTGCTAGGATTCTGATCGATGTCAACCCCTTCTTCTGGAGGATCCAGTGTACATCGATCACTAGCAGCCGGTGCGCTCACAGTTGGGGTCCGTGGTGTGTCAGAACATGTTGCCGACTGTTCAGTCAACAACAATGGCGAAGGAGTAGTCGATGCACGTGGAGTCGTTTGCTCATGATGCCACGTCTCTCCACGAGCCTTGCTGGGGCCAACATCGCCTCCACCACTATTGTGTGTTTTCCGATAATTATGTAAATACAAACCACGTCTTACATGTTCAATACTATCATATAAAAGAGAAAATTATAAATTCATAAATGAATTATTTTATGAATCAAGATTCCTCAACTTACTTCCAAGGATTCAGATTTCCGTTCCAACAATTCAATCCTTGTCAGGTTCTGGCTTGTCTGCGGAATCTTGATTAGCAGAGAAACGAGTTCCGCACTATATTTTTCCAAAAATTTGTCTATCATCTTAATCGGGTTTGTGGCTTCACCAATTATGTGGGAATCTTTAATGATCTCAGCCACTTTAGGATCTACTGAACATTCTTCTGATGCTGTTTCATACAACGATTCACTGGGCTGTAACAAAAATATATAAAACACTATTGAGTTATATCATGATATATTCCTAAAATTATTATATTAACAAAACATATCTATGATCATGATAGATTCCTAAAATTACAACTAGGTTTACTTGGTGCCTGGACGATGGTGTCATCTGATCCACAGCTGTCGACTTTCCCCGATCATCGAGCCCCTGCAAAAAAGAATTAGAAAACATTATCACAACGAAACCAATATACATACGAAAAATACATAACAACATAAACATTATGCTACGTATTATATTGGTACAATTCCAATGGATTATACTTGCAACGTAGAGGATCGTGATCCACTCCTCAGATTGATGCTCATAGGTGACTTGCCCCGATCTTCTAATATCTAGGAGCCGCCCCTTACATATACCTAAATAAAAAACATAGTGAAAGTGATCACCTAAATGAATCCAAAACTAATCATGAGAAAACACATCGATTAAAAACTATTATTAAGTATTATATTTTTACTATTACAAAGAATATGTATACTTGTTGCGTCGAGGGTACAGTGACCCTTGCAGAACCAGACTGCATAAAAAACATAGAGAAAATTATTACGTAATGAAATAATTAGATAACATTATAGAAACGAAACCAATATACTAATAATGAAAAAACAAAGGAAAAAAAAACTATTTTTTCTTATTATATTTGCACTATTACAAAGATGTATACCTGATCCCTCGAGGAAGATGTACTCCTTCGACCATCTGCTGGCGGGTTTTTATCCCGATCACTAGCTTGCGAAGTAAATATGGAAAATTTAAACGAAATAAACTAACGAAAAAATCCTTAAAATGTTAAATTCATTAATAAAAGGTTGGTTAAATTGTTATATGTACCACTCCCATAGTAACCTTTTTTGTATCTACTCGGTTCAAATTGTAATTAATAAGCAACTCTTCCCCTGCAGATATTGATTTAATGACAACTACAAAAACACGGTTTCCTTCACGCCCCTCAAATTCGCAGTTTGGTTTCTTAATTGTTTACCCTGGTTGTGTACTGTTTATAAACCCCGCAATATTCCCTGTGGCCTTTGGCCTTCCGTCCATGTACAACGTTGCTCCTTTATTTTGATTTCTGTCTTTCAACTGTAAATAGTTTGTTGACAATCCATAGCTATGCATACTTTTTGTAAATTGGACCAGGCGCATCCAATCTGTGTAGCTGTAACAGGGTCCAACATACTCCATCAATTCTGTACATGTGTTGTAAGGGACCCTTATGCCATCCATGCTAAACAAACCGAAACCATGTATTGATGACGGTGCTATTCGATATATCCTCTCGTTCACACAAAAATATGTGTTCGGTTGAGGAAGATCCTTGGGTACCCATTGTTTCACTAAATGTTTGTACCTCAAGGGCACCTCGAGGTCATCTTTTGTCTCATTATCATAGGAACATGACCCCCCTCGAATGTGAAAAAATTCATTGAGTTTATCGAATTTTCTTCTGGTCTTTTTACATCTAGTTGATACAACTCTTCTAGACCTATTAGATGTCTCACTTTCCTCTGGCCTTCATAAACTCCCCTCGCTCGAGGAAGACAGATCTGAAAAATAACTGTTTGGTTCTACCTGCACCATGAAAAAAAAGTTTAGATACGACCGCAAGGCATACCGCCTCTTAAAAGGTGACATGTAGCGCGTTTTATAATGTTACTTGATCCTCATTCCCTTTCTCAACATGTAGGCATTCAAGCGATGAGGAAGATGATCACTTTATCTTTCTTATGAGTACAAATTCATGCAATTATGAGCTTTCTTTTATTGCTCCTTTGTGTCTTGACTCCCATATCAAACCATCCAACTATCAGCTTTGTCGTCATAGCCCTAAAGTCTCTCTCATCCCATCAGTTTGGGTTCATCAACTCCGTAGTTGTAGTACAGCCACATTTAGTAAGATATTTATATTCAGCAATAATAATATAAAATAAAAATCACTAACCATTATGGAAAACATCTAAAAGTTTTTATGACTTTCAAAAGTAAGATATTTTAGGTGAATAATAAGTGTTCAAAAACCTTCAAAAACAATATTTTGTATAATGTGGTGGAACTTGTATAATCTTATTCAAGCATGGTCTTCTTAGATGACTGAAAGTAATTGAATTAAGCAAAAACGGAACTGTAAACATGTAAGTTGTTATGAAAAATGGGAGCTTTCAGTCATACTCCCAACTAATGTTGCCTTTGGACAATTACTTGTAATATTGACTTAGGGTATTTAATTCATAACATAGATTTTCAATCATATTGACATAGAGAAAAGAAGGTCTTTCTTTATATTATCATGACATAGTTACAAATACTTTCTTTTCAATCTTTATGACAATTTGAATGGACATGCCCCACTCATAGCCAAATACTTTTGAGATATTTACAACTCATCAGAGTATGGGGGACCATATAATTCTCGACATACATTGGATTCAACAACCCATGCCTTTGAATAAATAGACCTCAGGACCACGCATCTATTCTGATGCGTGTGGACGTCTATGTGGGTTTTGACAAGCCACTGTCGTTCGTTTTTAACGTAGTACCCAAGGATTTGAGCTCGAGTAAGCTTTGTCTGCAAAATATCTTTGACCTGTTCGAGAGATTCTCCAACTTCCCATTTTAGATTATAAATAGCACCTGGATCTAATGATGTCAGGTTGATGCTGAATGACCGCCACCAGTCTCTAGTCCAATTAGGGACAAACTATGCAGGATCCTCATGGATATGTGTCATTTGAGGTCCAAACTTTAGCATGGTATAATATGTTCTATCTGTATTTTCTTTTCTCAAGAATTTCCACCATAATTTTTTATATTTTTCATAAGTGTGTGTAGTACTTGGAAACTAGAGACTAGCATCTTGATGTGGCCATGCTTCCAAAGAACGTATCCAGTTAATACAGTAATATTGTTGTTCTAGTTGTAGCTCGGGGTGAGGTGTAGAGCCTTCCGTCGAGATTAAGTTAAGATCATGGTATAGGTGAGTTAACCAATTGCTTGCATCAACTGCTTTTCTCAAGGAGTTGTTGTAAATCATCTCTGGTACAATACTGGATCCTATAGGCATTCTTTTGAGTTCTGGCACTAGTCTAATAAAAGCATCAGATCCCTGTAAGTTAGCATCTAATACTTCAGCATGTCTCAACTCCCACGTAAGTTTCCAGTCTTGCATATAATCCAACCAACTCATATTATCATTGATAGTATAGATATTATTTTTTCCTCCGGTCCAAGCAGAGATTTTCATGTTTACTTGTGGGTTATGGGCCCATTGGATTCCACTTTGAACTTCTACGCTCACTTGGCGCGTGCTCGCTTGCACCAGGCTCACTTGTTTTAGGCTCACTTGCTTCAGGCCCGCTTCTTAAAAATTAATAGCACACTTATGTGTCAAATATTCTCTTGTTAAAAGTCAGGAATGCTTTTTGCTTTCCTAGAAATGTACGCATGAATAGTACAGTTATAACATCAAACAATGCTTGCCATCTTGCAAACTTTCCTTTTGTTGTTTCAAATTTTATTGTGTTGTTTAGCACAAATGGAAGTTTGGAGCAATCTGTTCTAGTTATGATAAGGTCATGGTTCAACAAATAAAGTCATATTTATACTCAGTTTTCTGTCATGAGGACACTTATTCTCCAAGATAATTTTCCTCATGAGTTCAATCGAGGTCGAGTTCCATGTATTTGATTACCAACGATTTTATTACTTAAGTATTATAACCAACACATATTTGATTATCTGGGTGTAGACGTTTCCTGTAATATACTCAGAAGAGTTGCTTTCAAAAATGACTGTGCCTCTTAGAGGCCAGTCAACTCTAGGAACCAAGTGACCCTATTATAGGGTTAGTACAAACCAAAGAGAGAGAGATGACTGGGATATGGGATGGTCAATCAAAGAAAGTCAATGATAGTCAAAAGGCTTAGTACAATCACAATAAAGATGAGCTGATAGCCAACAGACTGAGGCCAGAGAGACTCATGACCCCTAGTAAGGTACAAGGACTAACCAAAGGGTCAGAAAACCTACAAGTAAGGTACAAGTAAAAAAGAAAAGAGTGGTTATAAATTAGACTCATAACCCTTGGGACCAAAAGTAAATCAACCATTGTGGGGAAGGTACGAATAAGGTCTAATATATATTGCAATAGCTCCTTGTAACTACCTTTTATTTGACATGACAAAGAGATGGAAGGTCAAATAATGTCAAATATATGCATGAATAGCTCCTCGTAACTACCTCTTATATGCAATAGCTCCTTGTTACTACCTCTTGTAACTCAAATAGGACCACCATTAGGTTTGATAGCGAGTAACCTTCCTAACTAAGGTATGGAGGGTGGTACGAAGTGGGTATAAAGACTCATAACAACTTGGAAAAAGGGGTTAGTACCTCAAATGTGGACAAACTACCGTAGTACCCACAAGACCAAAAACATAAAATGTGGTACAAATCAAAAGATATACCAAGATGAGTAAAAGAACCAAAAGGTAAAAGGCAAGGTACCACACAAATATTATCAACAAAATGGAAAGACCATAAGACAATCAACCAAGGTGGGGTACAACCAATTATCTCTCTCTCAAATGTACCATTGTTCCATATAACCTGAAATACCATCATCATAGTAAATGGAAAATTCCACACGAATGATGTGATCACGTGGTCCTCTAGACTACTCCTACGGTCAAGCGTTAGTGGCTCCATCAAGGGGTGTTCAGTCCCTTGAGAAGACCATCTAACTCAACCATCTCAAAGACCTAGCAGAAGAGGACATCACACATCATCATATAATTGGTAACTGACCATGTAAGAACTCAAAAACCCTAAAGCAACCGAGCGTGCAAAAGGGGGGCTAGGAAAAGATAAGGCTCGCAGGCCAAAAAAGAAAGCTCAAAAACCTATACTGGAACTAGTGTCACAGTAAGCGAGCTGAAACAAAAGTGGCCAGAATGCCAACAACCAGCACTAAAAAGAAAAAGACCCTCTAAAAAGGTGAAATAGCAAGCAAAACCTCCTAACTAAGAGTTGGAGACCTCAACAAGTTGTATCCTTCGCAAGGTGATGAAATCCAAGTCGAACAATACAAAATGAGAGACCAATAATGGAAGGATATCCCTCTACCGAAAGGGATCCTGGGTAAAAGATCCCTAGTAGAAAATTCACTAAGCTACCTCGTTCATGACACCTCGGAAAAGGTTTTCGGTGCTTCTGCCTTATCACCCTTGTATCACTAGTATGGTGGCCAGAGAATACAAGGAAGACAATGATCGATGTTTCCTTAGGGCTAAGTGGAGTGCGGAATTCCACAGAGTACGTCCGGTTCTCGATCTCGCAACGGTTTAACCCCTGAAACAACAGGAGGCCCCTCCACAAACTGGTCGATGACCGTGTCAAAAAGTACAAGAGGATTTTAGCACCCTAGAGGACAACAACTATGTCTTGGATTATAATGACAAGGGGGAATTATTTGGATGCCTGTCCCCGGTGTCCTGCCTAACTAACAAATTCTTTTTATCCTCAAGCAAGGTTAAAGTGTGTTGAGTTACCGAGTTAAATTTTAATGGTTGTATTACTTAGTCGGGTGATGGAAGTGCAACGCGTGGTGTGATGATTGACTCAAACCATGCAAATGCATATGAATAAAATAATCCTTTCCTTTCAATGAATGCTAGCTAAGGTAAGGAGAGAATTCTTTCAAACTATAACTACTCTTTCAATTTAAATGAATGCAACAAGTGTTCAAGTTCATTCATGGGACCTCAAGGAGAGCTTCAGATATACTCAAGTCATGCAAATGAATTCATCACATAAAACAAAGCGATAATAAATATAAGGAATTGTATATATCCATGTTCATAATGATTTAGGCACACTTATAACATTCTTCAATCATTCATCACAAAAACACAGTGATAGTAGAAACAATAAACTGCATATAAATGTTAATGAGCTTAATAAAAAAACAGTAACCACAACTGGGGAATATCATGATGCTAATAGTGTTATATGATCTATCTCACATGGTTCTACTTCATAATGGGATGGGGCCAATTAATCTTACTTTCAAAACTCATATGGTGGCACCATGAAAGAAAAACATTATGGGGGCTCCAACCTACAAGGTTATCCGACTTTACATTAAGGATGGATTTGTAGTCCTTTTGATCCCAACCACTGATATTCTCAATTACGAGCTAGTACCTTAGGAGTGAATCCATACCTTGCTCATGGAATTTCAACCCACCAAGTGCTCAAAGCAACCAAAAGATGCCCACATTAGCCTCCTCCAAAGGCTTCCGTCCAGATTACTTGTTCAACAAGCAAGGTCCTCAAAGGGGGTTTGCACCCATCAAGATTGTCCACTTTGGAAAATGAAGTGACCATCCATGTCCAATAACACACATAATGTTCAAAACCACTAATAACACATATAACGTTCAAAATTTATAGGGAATAACACACATAATGGAATTCACTGCTACTTCAATAATAACACACCCAACGTTCAAAACCAAAATTAGGGAATACAATTTAAATGAATCTACCACTGGAGTTGAAAAATTGAATGTGGGGATTCACTTTTCTTCTAGAATGCAATCATTTTGAAGCAACCAAACCACAATCATAGATTAAAACTTATGGATCAGAACTAATGTGTAGACCATTGATTAGTAAGTATATATACTAAGGAAGAATACCTTGTGTGAAACCTAAAAGATGCTAATAAGAGATTTCTACAAATCTTCATCTAAATGAATTTCTCCATAGTAGTCTTGATGTACAATATCAAGACTTTCCCATACTTGATCAAGGGATGCATGACTATATGAATCAGATTGACAATTGAGGCTTCCCCAACTGTAGTTTTAAAACCATCAGTGAATGATACATTCTCTTTCATCCATTCCTTGGATATATAACTGTCTATTAGTGGTGTATATTCTCACATATTCACACAATTCTTTTTTTCAATGATTTTTAACCATCAAAAGGTAAATTATAGGAAAGCATGGGGTTAACAGGTTGGGTTAACCTCTCTCAGTTGGAAGTCTATGATAGGTTGGTTTAAGGGACTCGTGAGTGCATGGGCATGGTAGCAACTGACAGATATTTAAAAAATGTTCATTCAAGGATAACAAAGGGGCAAAAGGTTCTCACAAATATGATTGTGGATGTTGCAAGAATTGGTATAAAACTGTTGATAGTGCAGAACTTCAGAGATATTTATTCAGGCTCAGGATTCAAGCTCAGGTTTTAAACATGGTTGTGATTAATTATACAATCTTATGGTTAGCAGAAATATTTTTTGTCAAGTTGGATATGGGTCATCTTGATCAGGACTAAGAAATATGAGGATGTACTATAGGATCAATTACATAACAGAGTTTCCTGTTTTAGAAAAAATGCCATTTGCTTTCAAATGACCTCCCATTATAGATAAGAATAGATAAGGTGATTTATTGATGTCTATGGACGACCAAAAAACACAGGTCAAAGGGATCCAAGTACAATCTAGTAGTGACAAATTGTGAGTGCTAAAGCATCTCGGAGAAATTAAACAAAACCATTGATTAAGCTAAACTACTGAATAAGAGAAGCATAACCATAGATATAATAAAGGGCTAATGATCATCATTAGTAGACACAAAATGTGAGGGTAAAAGAGGAAGCCCTAGTGAACACATCATAAACAAAGGTGGAAGAGGAAGCCCTGTGAACACATCATAAACAAAGGTGGAAGAGCAGGCCCTAGTGAAATTAGAAACAGAGTTGGAATTAGAGTTTGAAGGTTTGAGTCAAGTCATCTCAACCCTGGACATCTTTGCATGGTAGCATACCACTTGTTGCCATCAATAGATGAGATAGAGGAGAAATGCAAGTGATATCCTTGGTGAGGTACATCCTAGGGGCCCCCAATAACCTTGGTCTCCTATGTAACTTAATACCTCCCTCATAAAAAGAGCTAGGAATCTTTGCTTTGGATAAAGAGAGAAGGGGTTTGTAATGGCAATTTTCTATGGTGGACAAAGAACCAAGAAGGGGCACCTCTCTCTCTTCATTATCAAAACCACTTTCATTTGCTAAGGAGAATGACACATTGCTGCTGTTTGGGGTCTATCATTCCAAGGTAATAAATGTTGAAAGCATCTCCGTGAGGGGAAGGAGTAGGATCACTAGTTCCATTGCATCCCCGTGAGGAGAAGGAGTAGCATCATTAGTTCCATTGAATCCCCGTGAGGGACACAAGTAGCGAAGAAAGAAGGTTTCAATGGGTGGAGCAGCCTTCTGTCTCCTGCTAGGTGGATAGTGGGTTCACGCGGGGCTTGCCCCATGGTTGCTTGACCTGACATGAGAGCTATGAAGTATGGAAAAATTGGTATCTTTCGACCCAGGTGAAGGGTATGGGAGCTTTAAACCCTAACATGGGAGAAAGAGGATCAATCCTGAGTGACTCAAACCCTCTGAAAATTCAATGACCCAAACCTTGAACCTATTTCGTAACCCCCAAACCCTGAATGAATATGAGTAAAATGATAGATATGTTAGATATTACATAAACTCACCGATTTATGAGGCATTATGTTCCTGGCTTGTTAGATTGCAGTAGCTTCGGTTCCATTCGATGGGAGGTAGAGTCCACAGTTCGCTCGACGATGAGAGGTAGAGTCCACAATCCACATTTCGCTCGACGAAGAGAGGCAGAGTCAATAGTTCGCTCGGCGACGAGAGTTAGAGTTCGGAGTTCACTAGGAATTAATGGGAGGTAGCTAGATTTCACAGTCCACTCCGTGGAAATGGGAGGCAGAGTTCATATCAATTCGCATAATGAGAGAGTGAGGTAATATTTATAGTGTTTCTTTTTTAATTTTTGATATTTAATATTTAAAAAAAAAAATTATTTATTTTTGTTAAACTATTTTTACACTAGGTGATGTGTTAGGGTATAATAATTATAGTGATGCATTGTGGGTGCTAAGATTGAGAACTTATTGCTAAAGAATGAGTAGGCCTAAATCATTCCTTGATTACAAACGATGAATATATGAATACTTGGGCTTGGAAAACCCTATCTTGAAGGGAGAAGCTCACCAACATCAAAAAATAAGACAAAATATGAAGATAATAATAACAAATATGAAGATCCTTAAGTCAAAATAGATTAGTTTATTATGATGGAAAATTGGCCTTAAGAAGGAATACATTGTGTCCACTCAATATGCACACACCTCAAGGGTTGAGAAAGAGATGGTAATAAAAACTTGCAAGTAGTCCCAAGTCTCATAATAGAAAACTAAATGATCAAACAATAAAACACACAATGGGGATGACACCCTGAATACTAAACTCATGAACAACATTAGGGTTTGTTGAGATTAATGGTATAGGATACTTTGAAAGGTCACCTTGATTATATAGATCATAATATGCTACATGTAGTGACATCCAAGAGGATACATTGTACACATGGGTGACTACACTATTTTGGACAAGCTCTAGAATTTGACAGCTAGTGCCTACATCTTTGCAGTTCAATAATTCCAGATTTTATTTTCCATTGGTTCAATTGAAACCTCCCATAAATCCATAGCAGATTCTCCAAAAGCAACAGGGATGACTAAAACCCTTGGAAAATCATTGGCCTCTATATTTCCCAATAGCATTGTATTTTGGCCCATTAAATACTTGAAACTTAAGCCATTAAAGGGGGGTTTATATGTACATTGTATTCACTTACAAGGTTTAATATTCAAGAGGTACATGTCATGAGGAAAACCCTCACTATAAGAATAAATGTATATTTTTGAAAAAATTATATCAACAATATACATTTATACTTGATTGTCGAAAAATGATGCACGGTTATAGAGAAATCTATCGACCCTAGGTAGAGATGGATTTGGTCCCTTCAATGTTAGATTTTAGAAATGCAACAACATTATAATTGATTTATCATAAATAATTGGACATATAGAAGACAAGAAATTCACATAATGAGACATTGATATCCATTCAATTCTCATTCAACTACAAAATTAAATCTTATGAAAATACAAAACAAAAACATTTTTCATACCCATTTGATATATTGTAAGGATTTTTTCAAAATTACTTAATTGCGATCATAAGGTGAATATTTTGGCTCCATAAGTGAATCATTGGCGATGATGAGGATGATGAAGATGATGATGATGATGAAGAAGATGATGATGATGACGGTGATGATGAAGATGATGATCATGATGAAGATGATGAGGATGATGATGATGGTGACGATGGTGACGATGACGATGACGATGATCATGATGATATTGACGATGTTGATGATGATGTTGATGATGATGATTAAGATGATGATGATGATAATTGTGATTATGATGATTATGATGATGATGATTATTATCATGATTAAGATGATTATGATGATGATGTTTGAGTCTTGATAATTGTGCATTTCCTTACTAAGCTTCTCTCTGTTTCGAGAATAATTTAATATTCTCTACCAAACAGGGACAACCACATGAAGGTGGAAGCTCTTATGGCCCCTCCCCCCCCTCACATCACTCTCAATTCCCCATAACCCGACAAAAATATCTATGTACAAAAACTTTAAATGTGTTTTTTGACAGACTCTAAAACAAGCAATGTTTCTAATTATATCATATAGGAAAATGGAAACTCACTACGAAACAATTAATTTATTATTACTGCATACCTTGTAAACTTCAATGGTCTTCATCATCTTATTCATCTGGGTCATCGTACGAACTATCATCCGATGATCCAGATTCAACATTGTAAGGATTGGCCATATCATCCTCGTCGTCGATGTCAGTTACGATCATCATGTCATTGTCGATATCATCTTCATGGACATTGTCTGATACATCATCTAATTCAATAAGTTCTTCGACATCTTCTTCTGGACCATGATCATCTAAATCATGTTGATCATGATCATCTTCTACGGTGTCTTCTTCTTCGAGAATGTCTTCATTACCTTCATCTACGTTATACTTTACCGGCCTTCCCCTTGGATCGTGTCTCACAGCAAATGACCACCCCGCTCTACCTGGAACCTTAGAGTAAAATACTTGTTCACATTGGGTTGGAAGAACATAGGGATCCATTCCTGGCTCAAAAAACCTTGTATTTACCATGGTAAATCGATTATCATGTTCAATTATTGTTTTATCGGGATCACGTTGATTCAATCGACACCTGTACCATTTGAAAACGAACAGAAATACCTTGAAGGAGTTAAAGTCACATTGAAGAATGTCTTCCAGATACCCATAGTATCGATTTTCAGAGAGTTCTGGATGTCTGTCACTTCTAGAAGAAACATTGGTCACCTCAAAGACTACAGATATCCCACAATCAGATGTTTTCTTTGTTTCATCCAACTTTTTGATTCGATATCTACATCCATTGCACCACATAGGCTTATGGTGTTTTACCTACAACAAGCCATATAGGAAAAGATTACGTAATGATCCAATATTTATGATTAACTAGTGCATGTTTATAATGCCATACAATGAAAAAAACAGCGTGACGTACAACGACATTTTTTTTTGCAAAAAAAAAATAGTGTGGATTATTAATATGCTTACCTTCTTATCTTTTAAACCTCTTGCTAAATCGATTTCCCTTTGTGTTAGATTGGTGTCTCCATTGCGATGTGCAGCTTTAACCAATGAAGCCACACCTTCCCATGATATTCCATGACCAGATTGTTCACATTGTTCGATCCATACCTTCATCCAGTCAAGATTGTTTGCGATGTATAAATGAATTGCATCCCACTCTCGACCAACCGTTTCATGATAATAAAATTAAAATTCAATACAAATGTAATATAGTAACTTAACAAAGTATATTACACTCTAAATTTATGCAAAATACTGAATATAAAAATAGAATATGTATGATATTATATATACATAAAAATCACCAGTCAAATGTGTTATATTACCTTTCACCTTCCTCGATCTACCTTTCCCCTTCGGGTACTCCCCTTTGAAACTCTTATTGGATTCCGGATCACAAATGCGACGTAAATTGAGCTTTTCTACTAATTTAGGAAGATATTCACTAATATACAACATGTTTTGGTATACCATATATCCCTCCATCATAGAACCCTCAGCATATGCTCGTTGTCTGACCAAACCCTTCATAAATTTCAAGTGCCTCTCAACCATCCACATGGACCTTGAGTGCGCAGGTCCACACAGTTCAATCTCCTCAACCTGGTGTATGAGGTAGTGTTCTTGTGCATTGAAAAATGCCAAAGATAGATGCTTCTGCATTTCACACATGAAACGAGGAATTTCTCTCCTCCAATACTTTATGTCTTCTTTATGGAGTTCTTTAGATGAAAACCATCTACAAGTGACATGACAACCAAATCAAGAGATTAAAGAAAAAAACAATATATTACGTAACATCATGAATTACAGAACGAAAATCAAATATAAGTTCTATGTTGAATTAAACAAACACTAAGCGCATGGAAAAAATCACCACTTACCTCATGTATTTCCCGAGACTATATATTATTTGCTTGACATTTTTGTCGAAGTTGTCCAGGATAGAGAGAGGTATAACATACTGTAACAATAATATACAAATCGTTTCATTTTATCAACAAAGAGTAGACAAATAAAAAATATACCAACCATATTCACTGGAATAGGAAAAACAAAATAATTAAATCTATACCATAATAATTACCTTCATGAAGACATGCCAATCGTGAGTTTTCACCCCCCTGAAATCACCTTTCTTTGTTATGATATTCTTCATGTTCGCACAAAATCTAGTGGGAAATTTAATTTTTCGAATGACTTCTTTTACAACATTACTTTGCTGGTCCATTAACATCCATGGAAGTGAGTTTATATTAATTTTCTCTCCATTGCTAAGAAATTGAATGCCGTCTTTCATTGCATGGTTGCTATCTTGAATGTCTTTGCAAATTTTGACAATTTTTTCTTTGTCCCTCCTTCCATCCAATATTCACCATAATGTT
Organism: Larix kaempferi; assembly: GCA_027924585.1. Lineage (NCBI taxonomy): Eukaryota > Viridiplantae > Streptophyta > Pinopsida > Pinales > Pinaceae > Larix > Larix kaempferi. Next base: position 7,818,847 of record BSBM01000162.1, on the reverse strand, counting down.
TCGGTCACATTCTTTCCGATATGCATTTTATCAAATAGATGAGAAATTTGTAGGTGCTCATAGTAGGGAAACCTACTGAATTGTCTAGGATAACTTTTCATTCCTCGTGGAAGTCCATTAATTCCTTCATGATCACATGAATGACAATCATGAAATTACATAAATTAATGTCAATTACAGTAAAAAACACACAATATAAAAAAAATACAATATAACATATCATATACGATGATTCATTATACGTACCTTGACGATTTCTATTATATTGCAACTTCCATGGGCGAGGTGTCATTCTTTGCGGTTTTAATGCAGTCTCTTGCTTGCCATTGAACAGATGTTTTTCGGTAGTTTGATACCCGTGATTCTTATAGAGGAATTTCCTATACTCATCAAACACCTTCTTTCCTAAGCTTTTTGAACGATGAGATTTGATCTTAGGACCACAAACTGGACATGCAAATTTCCACTTTGTCTGAAGACCTACATAAAGAGATGGAATATCTATGTCAATTATAATTATATACAAAATGACTGGATTATTTAGAAAAACATGTGTGCGTAGTATACTAACTAGTAGTTTGTATAACTTTTTGCAAATAAAGTGGAACTTATAATTACATACCACAAAAGTGGGTTAACCCCAGGGCATCATGTATTGTCCATACAAGCATTACATGGAATTGAAATTTCCTTTGTCGTATTGGTCTAGATACGTCATACATAGTGATGCCATTCCATAACTTCAGTAGCTCGTCAATAAGAGGTTAGATATATACATTCATATCTTTCACTTGGTACTTACCTGATTGATTTGAACATATAAAAAACATAAATATGATACGTACCATTTAGATTATATATATTAAACCATATTTCACAATAGAAAAACATTAAATATATCTATGACATTATGCGACAAAAATACGACAAATGAGATACCACTACATTAAAAAAAAACTGCAGGGTTTGTACCTGGAACAATCATTGACAAAATTATGTGCTCTCTCTTTATTGTCAACCATGGAGGAATGTTGTTGTTGATAAAAAAAATAGGCCACACCGAGTAAACGGATCTCATCTCTGCAAATGGATTGACACCATCTGCTGCCAAAGAAATCCTAAGATTGTGAGGTTCTTCTTTAAACTTCGGCCATTTTTTCTCCATATCTCTAAATGCAAACCCATCTACAGGAATCTGAATAATGTCGTCTTGACTTTTGTTCTGTGCATGGTAATCCATAAACTGCGCTATGTTTTTGCACCTGAACAGTTATTGCAAATGTGGAATAATGGGAATATAACGTAGAAGCTTGCGAGGCACCTTTTTAGTTACTTGATCTGTGCGATATCTACTGATATGACATTCAAGACATTCTGTTGCAAATTCATGCTGATTATAATATAGAACATGGTCATTGGGGCATGCATGAATTGCTTCATACTGCATTCCAATTTCTTTCATGATGGTAGATAAATATCGATATGTGTGAGCTAAAATATTTGACGGTGGTAACAAATATTCACCTATCATGCTACAACAAATTAAAATTAAAATCTAGTTAATATAATATAGAAATAATATTAATGGAACAAATTTCATCCGTAATAATTTGACTTATATATGAATGAAAAACAAAATACACAATCATATATATTTTGTGATGGAATATATTACATACCTTAACATCCATGTGACTGATATGTTTGAAAGACCCTTCATAACCTTCAAGTTCATTATCAATAATATAGCAGAGAGAAGATTTGTCTTGGAGCCCTCATAAAGGGGTTCGTATGCCTTATCAAGAAGAGGTATATCATGAATATCATCAAAATGTTCATCATTTTCATGATCATGATCATGATCATCAACATCCATTCCAACATTAAATGAATAATGGATCAAATTATTTGTAACATCATCTTCAACTATGTTTTCAATATGATCATCTTCTTCATTAATGTGATCATTAACTTGTTCTCCATTAATATTCATAGCTTCCTGTTAGTTTTTCAGAATTTATTTCAATCTGATCTAGGATCTTATCTGAGAGAACAACATGTACAACATATCAATCATGGACACAATAATGCAAGCACACAAGAGACACGGAGTTTACTTGGGGAAAACCATAAAGGTGAAAAACCTCAATAACTTCCTCAGAGATAGATAGAGCAATGATACAACCCAAGCATAAGAGATAGACATCTCCTAGCAGCAACTTCTCCTCCTCCACAAGTGCGCCACTCTCCCGAGAGTGTGAGAGAGAATAGAATGATGAAATAGAGTTCCTCCCACACTCTATTTATACTTGACTTGACTTGCCTAATAACCTTTAATAGGTCGGCCTTAACTTAACCACATAACATAATGCTGACTGGGCCGACACCCAATAGGGTGGTCTAATAACCCTTTGACCCACATGGTCGACCCCCAATAGGGTGGTCTAATAACCCTTCGACCCACATGACTTATACAGGGCCGACCCCAACAAGGTGGTCTAATAACCCATCAAGTATAAGTTACGACACTTACAATATAAATGACGACACTTCTGTATAGAGGAATAATAACATCTCTATAGGAATACAAACACTTCCATATAAAGGAATAATACCATCTCTATAGGAGTACAAAATACATTTATGAAATACATTCTGAAGTTACATATACATCAACACTCCCTCTTAACTAGGAAGGTATTACAGGTCTTCTAGCACAAGTCATCTGTGCCTCCGGACTCATCACTTCCCCTTGGAAGGCATCTCGATATGAAGTACACCAAATCTCCCTCTGAAGTATTCAAACTTCACTCTGGCCAGCGGCTTGGTCAACACATCGGTTATCTGCTCGTCCGTCGCAACATACAGGAGCTTCACTGCTCCTCTCTGCACCATATCCTTGATATAGTGGAACTTGATCTCAATGTGCTTCGACTTGTCATGGAACACTGGGTTCTCTGAAAACTTCACACAACTATGGTTGTCACAAGATATACAAGTAGCACTCAACTGGAGATCAAACAAATCAGACAATAGCTTCCTAAGCCATAATGCCTCGCAACTAGCCGAACAAGCTGTGACATACTCTGTTTGGCTGTACTCAGTGCCACACAGGACTGCTTCCTGCTAAACCAAGAGATCACACCTGATCCCATACTGAAGTAGCACCCCGAAGTGCTCTTCCGATCAATGGCACTGCCTGCCCAATCTGAATCAACATAACCCTCCAGGTTAAAATTTTGATTCGCCTCATACTTGAGCCCATAATCCACTATACCCTTCAGGTACCTCAGAATATGCTTTGCAACTATCAGGTGAACATGTCTCAGATCTGTCAGATACTGGCTCAAGGTGTTCACCGCAAAGCAAATGTATGGCCTCGTATTCGTCAAGTACATCAAGGACCCAATCATCTGACGATACATAGTGACATCAATCGGCTCAGATGAAGCATCACACAGAAGCTTTAGGTTTGATTCCATAGGTGTGGCCATGGCCTTACAGTCCATCATCCCGAACCTCTTCAGGATCTCTACTGCATACTTCCCTTGTCCAAGGAAGATTCCATCTGCACTCTGCCACACCTCCATACCTAGAAAATAGTGCATCATCCACAAGTTCTTCATCTCGAACTCGGCAGCAAGCTTCTGCTGCGTGTCGAAAATCTATCTATCTTCACCTATAACAAACAGGTTATCCGCATACAAAAGTAGTATCACTGGATTGACTTTCTCAACCTTGTAGTAAAGGTTGGAATCCGCTTTACTCTTGGTAAAGCCCAAACTAGATAGAAAGATGTCTATCCTACCATACCAAGTTCTGCACATATATGACTCCTAGTCATGTGTCTTAGAACCAAGTGGCTGCTCCACATACACTTCTTCTTCAACTACACCATTCAAGAAAGCTGTCTTGAAATCCATCTGGTGTATCTTCCATTTCATCACTACAGCCAGTGTATCTGGCTACAGGAGAAAAAGTCTCTATGCTACTACCTGCAGCATGCTTGATCTTGTAGATCCTCTTGGAAGTCACTACAGACTCCCCTTCAGGTCTTGGGACTTCATCCGAAACATCTTCATGATCGACTGGTACTCCTCGATCATGGCATTCTTCCCAGATCCTAGGAATTTCAATATCTTCAATATTTTCAATAGATAACTTTGTTGCTGAACAAATGTTGTAGTCCTTCTTTTGTAGGTGATTGTATACGATCTTTCCTACACAACAAGTTAAATTGCATGATTAGAAAACATCTCATAGTTTTCAGAACAAATTCTTACACATAAAGAAATATGTCATACAGTCATGCAATTATCTTAGCCAATGCTTCAATACAATATTTATCCATATCCCGTAACTTTCTAGATTCCTTCCAATCTCTACCAGAACATTATTAAGAGTGTGCACAACTCCCAACATGTCATCAAAGAGGTTTCATTCTAGATAAGTAGAAATGGAATGTTGTACAGTGCCATAGGCCACTTACCCATGTATATTAGTAGTATACTGTTCATCAATGCAACTATTCTAATATGCATAATACACAACCTAATTCTAGGAACATGAGTATATACATTATTGAACAATATTATTTAAACAATAAGATATGCAAGGAATGATAATTCAAATACTTATCTTTGTTTGTTTGTTGGATTGACTCCCTCTCAGTCTTTGCTTCTTTTCTGCAACTCGACTCTGATGTGGATTGTGAGAAGTGGTCAACTCCCTCTGAATATCTGCATCCTTGCAGAAACTACTAAAGTGTGCCCCTTCTTGATCTTTGCTTCCTTGCAGGAACAACTGGAGTGTGCTCCCTCTTGATCTTTGCTTTCTTGCAGGAACAACTGGAGTGTGCTCCCTGTTGATCTTTGCTTGCTTGCAGGAACATCTGGAGTGTGCTCCCTCTTGATCTTTGCTTCCTGGATTACCTGTCCTTGAACTTATATCCATCACTATGCATGCTTATTAGTATCATCATTGTGTTATCCTTGAAGTCTCATACATAATCACACATTCATTAGTATAATCTTAATACTATCAAAACACAATAATCTTAAACATGTATAGTCATTATCATTTCAAACACAGATAATAAACATTAGTATTCAAGGTTTCAGGGAAGTCTTCTTTTATTCATGCATATTCTTATTTGATCATAGGACTCTTCTGGTTAGTTAAATCATCAATCAAGATAAGAGACAGAAAATGTATAAACCCTTGATTACTTACATTTCTAACTTTATGAATAAACATAACCAATCATACCAAGTATACTTATATAAGGGATCCTAACACAAGGTAGGATTCTAACTTGATATAGGAAAAACATACCTGGATTGGTATGTTAGCTAGTTATGTCTAACATACCCACATGATGTCTTCTTGTTCTCTTCAATGACTTGTGCTAGTAACTTGCATATCTCATAGGTTAACCATTATAGAACCAAGTTATACATACCTCGCAAATAGATCTTCTAAGTGATTCATGACAATGGATGAATCTTTGTCCTCATGTCATCATGATCATATGTTCTTGAACTAGAACATGATTTGTCTTTCTTGGTGTACCTTTCATGTTAGCGGTCAACATAAACCTCATACAACACCATAATGCATTAGTACAATCATAAGTGTCAACACCCTAATCAATGAAAATCTTCTATCATGCATTCATGATTTTATTAAGGTGATACGACAAGTCTAAATTTAATCAAGATTGTACTAACCGTAATAACATGAAGACAAACATACCATAAACTTAATCATGAACAAATCTTGAAACATACCTAGATAGGTCATACCTGTCGAGATTGCTTGTAATCTTCTTATGTAAGGCCTTAGCCTCATCTCCCTCTAAAACAGGAACTTCTTCACTTATGCAGGTGACCAATCCATTCTCTTCTAGGATTAACCCAATCCACTTGATTTGTAGGAACTGGATCTAGAGCTGGATTAGGGTTTGTCAGAGAAACCCTAAAAATTCAAACTTTTAATTTCAAACTTTCAAAAGGATAGAAATATGCGCCTTGATGAGCTAATCAAGCTGGTATACTCATAATTTGAAAATTGCAAAGTTTCACCCCTCAAATTTGCCTTTGAAACTTCTGGATTCACTGGACATGACCCCAAACTAGGGTTTGATAAATCCCACCCTTCTACCTAATCAAAATGTTTGATCCAAAGCTCTAAGCTTTTATTTTTCTGAGGAGCTTCCAGCCGTGGTCACAAATTTAAAAAATTTCCATTTTTGCAAAAGCCCTAATTTTTCACTTTTTCGATCAAAGTCCCAAACTAGGGTCTGATCAAGCCCGACCTTCTGCCCAACCAAAAATTCTGATCTTGATCTCTAAATTTAAATTTTGATGAGTAGCATTCATCCGTAGTCTCCAATTACAAAAATTCCAACTTTCTTCGAAACCCTAAATTCCCGAAGCCATGAATGAAGGTGCTAAAAAATAATTCTGTTTTGACAGAAATATGTACCTGATTGTTTCTGGTGTAACTCTGAAATTTCCGATCCACAGGGTCTGAAACTTCTATCTGTGGTAGCCCGTCCTGTCATATTTCCAAACCCATAGGTATAAACTCAATTGGATTCTCTGAGAGAGAGTTATTCCAAGTGTCGTAACGTGACCTGTTTATGGGATAAAACAGGATAGCGGACTTGTACAGCGTGCCGTGTGTCACTGGTTCCGTTTCGGCCTTTGAAAAAGTTACCTAAGAAAGTAAAGTACGTGCACTACCTGTCACTTGTTACAAAATTTCATTTGGAGTTTCCTAGCCCAAGTTATGACCTTTTTTCCTAGGTCACCTGTTTATGACTGAGATCTGGAAGAGGCAGAAACCCTAGATTGTACAGATCATAAAACACAAAGTACAACGAATTAGAAGTTTTCCTCTGGACACAAGGTACATGGGGATCTTATTGTCTCCCTATACGATTTGCAGACCCTGAAGCCTTGCAAAAATTTATTTATAGTGAAAGTTCTATGATGACTGGTTTTTGTTATATCAAGCCCTAGCATCGCAAGTGCAACAAGTGTCATACATACCATACCATGCCTTCTTTCAGGCTAGCTCTGATACCATGTTAGTTTTTTAGAATTTACTTCAATCTGATCTAGGATCTTAGTTGAGAGAACAACATGTACAACATATCTACAGCATATCAATCATGGACACAATAATGCAAGCACACAAGAGACACAGAGTTTACTTGGGGAAAACCATAAAGGTGAAAAACTCCAATAACTTCCTCAGAGATAGATAGAGAAATGATACAACCAAAGCATAAGAGATAGAAATCTCCTAGTAGCAGCTTCTCCTCCTCCACAAGTGCGCCACTCTCCCAAGAGTGTGAGAGAGAATATAATGATGAAATAGAGTGCCTCCCGCACTCTATTTATACTTGACTTGACTTGCCTAATAACCTTTGCAAACAATTCGCCTGGCCACCATGTTAATGGAGATATTACGTGCACATTGTGAAGGGTCTCCAACATGTTACTAGGTCGGCCTTAACTTAACCACATAACATAATTTTGACTGGGACGACACCCAAAAGGGTGGTCTAATAACCCTTTGACCCACATGGCCGAGCCCCAATAGGGTGGTCTAATAACCCTTCGACCCACATGACTTATATAGGGCCGACCCCAACAAGGTGGTCTAATAACCCATCAAGCATAAGTTACGACAGTTACAATATAAATGATGACACTTCCGTATAGAGGAATAATAACATCTCTATAGGAATACAAACACTTCAGTATAGAGGAATAATACCATCTCTATGGGAGTACAAAATACATATATGAAATACATTCCGAAGTTACATATATATCAACACTTATGATGCTTTTTCTGGAAGAACTTCCTCCAGATGAAGTGCCATAGGATGTATTTCCTCTATAATTACATGAAACCATCGATAGATAAAAGTTAATATAAGAAATCAAACGCAAAATGTAAACATTTATGTGATGCATTTAAAATGTAACAAATTGTGTACTGTTGGGATGAAAAGAACAACGACCAATTGCACTGTTGGTCAAATAGGTGCATCCAAACTATCCAAGAGACATAATAATTGACCCAATTACTGAGCAAAGCTACTCAAGTATAACCCAAAATTTCTCATACTATACTCCACTAAGGTAAGATAAATGATGCTATGGTAATTTCTATAGAGAAAATATAAGAGAAATTACAACATGCCAATATAGTCGTTATTTCTATTATCATGAGGGAAAGTGTCACAAATCTAGAGAGTTAAGTGCTTTCGCTAGTGAGTGGGTTAGTCTCACTAACGAACAAATAAATGAGTTATTCCACTATACCTTAGATTCAACATGCACAAAAGAAAAAGAAATAGTATAATAAATATTTAATATTAAAATAATATTGATTGTCCATGTTAGTCCCCATCTATTGAAACCACGATCAATACATAAATTTACAAAAGCAATCAAAATAAAAACATATATAATGCAAAACTTACAAATGGATGGTATTCATGTCCCCCCTTAGCGTGCCCATGCTCCCTACAATGTTTTCTGGCTGTTGTGATCAAAATTATTCTCCTCTTAAAGCCCCTGTATTGACTACATGGACAATAACATTTCCTATCACCCCTTCTTTCAACTCCTTCCCACAATCTAGCAAGCAATTGTCGATTTTGTTCATCTGGATCAAGAATATTGCTAGTTGACATTTTCTCATAAAGAGCTTGAATGAAGATTATCGATCTTATAAAATGAAGCTCCACACTTTGCTTGCTTGAATCACAAAAACAATGGAAATAATGAAAAACAGTCCGCCGAAAAAACAGCTCGCCGAATAAAAAAAACTTCCACAAACCATCGCTTGTATAGCAAACATGTCGGAATGTTTCAATATTTATAAGTTTTAAAAGTCATCCTTCCGTTGGATATCCGACACCTTGAACCTAGTTACCGTTGGAGAATTGATGTCCGATTTCCGACATCCTTGAGTGGTACAGCTTGGCGTCGGATATCCGACATCCCAATGCTTAATATGATGTCAGATATCCACAGAGCCGTCGGATATCCTAGGGGCCTCGTCAGATATCAGCATATCCGTTGGATATCCAACGTCTCCTTCTATCAATTTAAAAAAAAAATCATCCAATTTTGAAAATTTTAAGGTGAAATCCGACGACATAGTCCTTCTTCGTCGGAGGTCATCGGATTTTGTCGTCGGATTTTGGGTCCAAATCCACTAGTGGAGGCTCATGACAATTGTTAGTTTTAGACAAAAATATTATTTATTTATTTCGTAAATGCATATTATTCATCCTTACAAATGTCACCTCCATGCACAACTTTGTAATATTTAAATGCATAAATGATGGAGGACACAAATTATACAAGCGCTTCCATAGATGGAGGACACAAATTATACATTTTCTGTCACATCAGACTTTAATGGGATTTGAAAGATACAACTACCACAAACCAAACTCTTAAATGGATCCGGTGTCAATACACAGAACGAGATTAAATTAATGAAATCGCATGTAAGCTGACAATAAAATATTCGCATTAGTGGAAAGATCTTGAAAATAAATGTAACAAAGCCCTGAAAGAAGTTGCCGTGTAATAAACACCATCGCACAACTTCTTTCAGGGCTTTGTTACAATTATTTTCAATATATTTCCACTAATGCGAATATTTTATTGTCATCTTACATGCGATTTCATTAATTTAATCTCGTTCTGTGTATTAACACCGGATCCGTTTAAGAGTTTGGTTCATGGTAGTTGTATCTTTCAAATCCCATTAAAGTACAAACATAAATTAATGATCATGTCCTTGAGTACCTTATCGTAATTTAGGCCTTGCAGACAATTTCGATGAAATTTTTTGACCTGTATCAAAGTCGGAAAAACTTGAAGGGGGAGCGGAATTTAGAACATGGGCTTCAACCTTCATGCAAGGATATTTACAAATATGGTAGTACTTATGATTAGGGAATGCTGGCCATGTAACCCAAATCCAACAACTTCCTCACGCGTGTTACCGTCTTCATCCTCAAAATTTTATCTCCTAACACATCTTTCGTGTGGAAGGTCATTTCATTTTGTTTCCACAACTCTGATGTGTTTCATTATGTTTCATTTTGTTTAATGAAAATAATTAATGTATCTACCTCTATGTCGAAACCATTTTCAATGTTGATGACACTACCCTCCTTATTGTCTTACAAAAAGGCATGAGAATGAGGAAGAAGTCTTAAAATTGTGGAGTTCACCTTCAAAGAGTGCCTTACAATCACATTGATAAGGAGTGATAAGAAGATCATGACAATCCAACGTGTCAAATCTTAGTTGATAGTGTCAATTAAATACTTATATGGTAAATTTAATACAAGACTTACTTATAGTTGTCTCTTACTCTTTGCATCTTGACACATTTGATATTTTATGGTTGTCTCTGCGTCCTGACCCAATTGATATTATAAGGTGAGGATGTGCATGCATGATAAAGGCTTAGTTATGACTATGAGATGAGGATTTAAAGAGAAGATGATGTAAAGACATGTAATTTTTATATGTTTTTTGGCAGTGAGCGCCAAAGACAAATGTGGTGAGAATAATCCTTAGTTATAATGACTATGAGATGAGGATTTAAAATGAAGAGGATGTAAAGACATGTAATTTTTATATGTATTTTGGTGGTGTGTAATTTGTAAAGAATGTAATCTTTATACTTAAATTACCCGGTGACTCGATATTAACAATCCCCATTATTACAAGGGGATACATAAAGTTGACAAAGGAAATTAAAGAAAACATATAAAGGGATACGTAAAGTTGACAAAGGAAATTAAAGAAAACATATAATTTGCATCGAAAAAATAACAGGGTACGAACTAAAATGAGGAGATTCGAACCTGTGACCTATGTCTAGTCCCAAGGCTACCCCCTTCAAGATTGACCTTATCAATCAATTCCCATCGCCATTTCCTCTCATACGACGTCCCACAACCATTTCTCTCGACACCCACTCTTCATTCATTCTGCATGCATTTCACTATGAAACCGTCTCAGATTCTCATTGTGTTTTCCCTCAATTAGTTTCTCAATTTAGTATGACCCACGCCCGTCGTCCGAGGAGTGTTTCCAATGGTCTTGAGTTTCAGCCTGGAAACGGTGACGATTCATGGTATTATGTTTCCCTTCGGCTGCAATATGGAAAAATCATAGTTCACTATGAAGGTTTTTCTGAAAAATGTGACGGTTTGGGTTCCGTGCCCCCGGAGCAATTCCTCAAAGTGTCCCTGAATGGCACTGAGGTTACGGAACCCAAACCATCACATTTGTCAGACAAACCTTCGTAGTGAACTTTGAGTTTTCCATATTACAGCCGAAGGGAAACATAATACCATGAATCGTCACCGTTACCAGGCTGAAACTCAATACCGCTGGCAACACTCCTCGGACGACGGGCATGGGTCATACTGAATTGAGAAACTAATTGAGGAAAATTGCAGCGAGAATCTGAAATGGTTGCAGAGTGAAATGCATATAGAATGAATCAAGCTTGAAGGTGGTATCCTGCCGTCTCCCATTGTGAAATGCATGCAGAATGAATCAAGCTTGAAGGTGGTCTCCTATTGTTAGCTGCACTTCAAGCTTGAAGGTGGTAGCCTTGGGACTAGACATAGGTCGCAGGTTCGAATCTCCTCACTTTAGTTCGTACCCTGCTATTTTTTCGATGCAAATTATCTGTTTTCTTTAATTTCATTTTTCAGCTTTATGTATCCCTTTATATGTTTTCTTTAATTTTCTTTGTCAACTTGGTGCTACAACAAAAAGATGGAGATGGATGTTGATTTAAATTGTGGAATTCCCTAGCGTAAGAGGAGCTATTATGGGAAAGTTGCAACCCTAAAAAATGATGAACATTGACAACAAGAAACATGTTTCTAATTTTTTTTGGTGTATGCTAGATTAGTTGCAAATATCATGCTTCAGAAGCCAAGCTTCAATGGTAAACATACCATTTTGGAAGGGTTTAATGTGAGGGATTAGTGTAAATAGACTTGTAACCAACACTTCACCTTACTCTACACCAAGATGTTTATCACCATACCTACAACAAGTCTACAACTACCATGCACATCACATCCAAATCAATATATTTAAGTACTAAATTCAAAGAATTACAATGCATGGTGTTTGAAATAATTGTGGATATTTAGTTTCCACAATGACAAGCAATGCAACCATTTTTCCCTATTTACTTCCCTACCAATTTTTAAGCATTTCGATCTTTTATCTACTATGGTTTACCACAAAAATAATACCCATGAGAGTGTGGGGTATAAAAATGTGGGGTAGGGATCAAATTTGAAGGGCAGGGTCCCATTTCAATTTGAAGGTCTATGAGATATTAAACCCTTCAATGTTGACATGTAAAAAAAATCATTCTTTTCATTTGAAAATGTAATAGTACATCAAAATTTTATCATTTGTTAAAAGCATTAAGCTACAGTAGGATCGTTCCTACCAAACCTCTACGCAAACACTACCAAACCTCTACGCAAACGCTAAAACATTTAAACCAATGAGATTTACCAGCTAGGGCTTACCCAACTCTTTTCATTTAACAATACATCCTTTTTCAAAATGTAATAACACAAAGATCGAATCTCACCAAAGGAGAAACACTAAATAAATAAAATGACCAGTGTTACAGACCGACGCTCAAACCCAAAATCGAAACACACAGCGTGTGTTTTCAATGGCTTCTCAAACAGAAAATACTTACGCCCATAACCAAAATCGTTAAGTCACAGAATTGTTTCATCAAAGTCAAAACTCATAAATAGAATTGTTGTAATGTACCCACTCTTGGCCCAATGCAAGGAAGAGAACATGATGCCATTCTAAGGGGATTTTCATAAAACTCAGCCAATTCATTAGATGCATATAGTTAACACAAATGTGTGCAGATGTAAATCAAATAAATATGCACAGCGGAAATAAACTCATCCACACACATATTTTCATATGCACTCAATATATCAATAACAAACATTAATTTAAATACTGCAGAGGTAAAACACATATATAGAAAACACTTATATTTGTTATGCAATTGACCCAAACAACTAGCTATGTCGCTGCAATGTTCCTCCCAACCGTAGGTCTCTGCCCAGCCTGTATTCTTTCAGCACTCAGAGACCACCCCCGAGCTAGGAATGATATCTACAAGGAAAAGGAAACTCTCAAGCTCAGCTCAGCCAAAGCAATGGATACCCAAATCAACCCCCAACATTCTTTGACACACAGCAGCTCAAGACTGGCATGGATGCACAATTCAACCATGGATTCACAGAATAGGGTCTATGGGTTTTCCCCAACACGTGGGCACACCAAAACGGATTGTGGGAAGGGGAAATCAACCCTAGGGAAGAAAACCAATTTCTCCCACAGATGTATGAGCATTCAGTGGGCCAAAATGGCCTCAATTAAACCCCAAATTGTTTCCCCTTCTTCCCCACTGATAGCCACAGCAAAAACGCCCTTCCCAGCTAGGAAAAATGAAGGAACACACAGGAAATCAATGGAGAAAATGCCCAGGTAGCTCTAAACTCGTGGGAGAGCAAAGTGGGTTGATGGGTAATGGCTTGGGGAGCAATTCATGGCTCATTTCTTGCCCAAGAAGCCAAACATGAATTTCCACGCAGGGTGGCTTGCCCATACCCGAATTTGGACAGCCATACCTCCCATTCCGTAAGGCATTAACTACCTCAACCAACTCTTGGGAGAAATCAATGATTGGGTACAAAAGTCAACATGGGTAGTTGAGGGTTTGATTGGTTCTCTCATTGAAACTTGGCTTGGCTTGATTGGCTCCAAGGGTTTGAATATTTCCATCCCAATTCCTTGTAACATCATGACCCCATCTCTTGTTGCATTGCATAGCTAGTTGTGGGCATTTATATTAAAATGTATATTTACAATTCCCATGGTTCACTAGTACATGGGTAGCATAATTTCAAATACTTGCATCTTCTAGATCGAGCGTTCACTAGCGGGGCCTTAGCCTTGCGCTCCACGCTAGGAATCATACATAATATGCATACATTATTTACATTATAGCCCAGAATATTACAAGGATCAAAATGGGGGACATTACATTCCCCTCCCCTTGGAATAATACCGTCCTCGGTGCTCCAATACCTAGGAATACATACACGCTATATACATGTCCAAAATTCGCAAAATATGGCAGGTATGTCCTGCATCTCACCCTTTTCTTGGGTTTTCGGGACCAAGTCCATTGGTCTTCACAAATTGCTCTTGCTCGCTGGGACCTTCTAGCTCTGCATGAGGGCATTGTTCCAAAACAATCCCTTCCCTTTCTTTACCTTCCCGCTGATCTACAAGTCTGGAAACTTTATGGCGGCTACCCTCTTGATGTTCCATTGTTGAGCAGTTACGGAGGTAATGATTTCCTCCACATCCCCAACATTTCATTGGTGGATTTACCTTTTCCTGCTCGATGTCCTTTGAATCTTCCCACCTGGAACGTTTCTTAATCGGCCGATTGGATGAATGCTTCTTCATGGATCCACTTTCCTTTCTCTTAGTAATTGCTCCCAGAATGATTTTTACCTCTTTTTACAGACGAATAGAGTCCTGCAAAACCTTATGGTTCATCTCATTCTGTTGCCTTTGTAGCTTGAGCATCTCTCCAAGATTTTCTTGGGTCCTAGCAATTGTTTGAAGAAGACTTTCAGCCAAGTCTAATAGCCCTTGGTATGTTGCCATAGTCAATGGGCATAACTAACCACACTTTGCTTACTAGCAACACTTTCTTGTGCCGGCTGCAACCAATTGTTTCACTTTCCTTACCTATGAAATTCATCATGGAAATTCTTTGTTAGGACAAGCATAACATAAACATTAAGACTAGTCAATTATTTTCCCAATTGACATGGAATGTCCATGCTTTATTCATGGGACTTCCACACTTTCATGCTTTCCAACATTCACATGAACTCATTCATGTTCATTCTTTCACAGGAAATTTACTATTTCAGCATTCACAATTCATCTCAAGCAATTAAACAAATCTATTTTCAGCCATGACATGCACTCAACAATCTTTTGTTTTATAAATGCATCAATCGAAAGGAAAGAGAAGAGTAGGAGTTTCTCCCTCTTAGTCTTATTCTATTATGGAGCTACACCATCGTTGTGGTTTCATGCTCCTTAGTCTCTTTCACTTCAACATGAATGCTTTGACTTTCCTTTCTTGGCTATGACACTTAGTGTCTAAGGTCTGTCTAAGGATTTTCAACTAGGAACCCTCCTCCATAGTTTCCTACAGAACCTTTGGCTGCTATGACCCACTCATGTTCACTAGCACCATCTTTCATTACTGCTCATACTGAGCTCTTTACGATGGTCACATGTCCATCTGCATCCCTATGATGCCTTCATAGTCCTTGCTTCCAACAATACCTACACTCAAACATTGAATCAATTCACATGTTTAGTTTATTTCCATAGGGTTTATCTCTAAACAAGAGTTTAGAAAATCATAACCAAATCATATGCACATGTATATAAGCGAGAAGATGCAAGGTAACCGAATACTTATCTGTATTGGATGTCTTCACTTTATTCCACGGGATCCTTCTTTGCTTTGCAAGCCTTGGATTTCCCGTGGACACAATTATGAATGTTGGGCCAGGACGTAGGCTACTCCACAGTCATTCGAATTGGCAATGCCAGGCCAGTACGTCGACTGGGTTTATCAATTGTTTAAGGGGTGTTGGGCCAGCGTACACGCTACTTTACCATATCAAGTAGTTAATTCCAAACTAGTCACTCTTTGGACTTATCAAGAACTTTATAGCATTCAACCAGCGACTCCCTGGATTTCTCAATAATTTATATCTCCCACTCATTTACTCTCTGGATTTACCAGCAATTTATAGTCTTTCAGGGTCTTGCCTTCCTGCAATGACCAAGGTTTCCAAATGAAACAATAGTGTATTAGCTTAGCTGTTAGAAGACTTATACCTGTAATCTTCATTATTCCAAACAAGACATAAATGAAAATGAATACTTATCTGTATTGTAGGTTTCCCCTCTGGTCCACAGGGTCCTGCTTTGCTTTGCAAGCCTTGGAATTGCCTATGGACTTGGATATAGTTAATGCTTAACCAGTACACCTCCCTATTGGCTGGATTTACCAAGCATTTGGTTGTGCCCAACCAGTCCCATACTTGGTTGGCCCTCTCCAGTGCCGAGCTAGCACATTCGTCTGGGTCATCGACCAATGGAAGAAAACTGTGCCACCTGACCATTATAGGTCAAGGCTCTACTATGGAGCCATAGGCATCTCAGGGTTTTCAGTTAGTCTTTGGCACTTGCCCTCCTACTGCTGACCCAATAGAGATTTTATGCCTTCACCAATGTCACCACACCTTCTTGCACCATAACCCTTCACACACACATCAACTCTTCATTCATACAAGGACGCCACTCCTTCTATTGTGCAAATCGGTGGTTCCTTTTTGGAACTTTATAGGTGACTTTCTTGACTGCAGTTTAACATGGCCCCACTCACATAAGGATGACACCCCTTTTTACTACACAACTTCTTGGGTTTTTCCATCCCTTCCAGTATTATGTAGTGTGAGCATAGAAAGGTTGCCAATTCCTATACAGTCCTTCTGCGTACCCTTCTTCACTTTGCCTCTTAATGTGTAGTACCAATTGGCATCTGTGTAGGCTGACAACACAAGAAGGATAAGCAGGCTTATCAGTATTGCTTCTCAAAATCGCAATCACATTCCATAGCATTCACTATCAAGTATTGAAACACCAGGAATGCATCCATTCCCTTAGGGTGTAGTCAATATTGACAACCCTATCATGACCCAGCACCAGAAAAGGTGTGCACCCCCTTTCCAATGTGAGCCATGTAGGCCCTAATCATACTCAAGCAGTCTGAAATGATATATATAATTAAAGTAGAGCATGCTCTGCATATTAACCCTAATAATTTAGACATGCATGTTCTATCTAGGGTCACAGAATACTCATTCATTTTGCAGATGTATCTCACATGCCTTCTTGGCATAGCTTTACCATCTCACTCTCATGGTTTACCGACATGTGGTTTGGCTGAGACATTATCAATGGCATTTCACCCGAAACCCATTTCCAAAGCATGGGGTCCTTCCCCATCTAGTTTGGCTTTTGCAGGCCATCACTCCTGGTCTCCCTGCAATGTGTCTTCCTGGCACATTTATCAAATAGCCAAACGGTTAGCAACATTTAACAATAGAATTCAAATCTGATTTCTCTAATCAGTCAATTGCATTAATAATTAAATTCAGCTATGAATTTGCAATTCTGTCCTCTACAGAAATTGATTTGCTTAGCCATGAGTCTATTCTCATATCGTTTGGCTCTTGCTCACAGTAGATTCCAATCTTCATCATGGACTTACCCATATTTGCCATGCCTAAAACAATCTACCTGAAATCTAAAACTTCTATCAGCCAAACATGTTGTGTGTATCTATGCATTTAATCCTTTCATTGCTACAACAGCCACTGAAGTGATCTCAGAATTATAACACTCAATAATTCAAACACCTTCAGCTGTTAACATTTGAGGTGCAATGAAATATATGTATATATGTATATATGCATCGTTATCATCAATAAAATTGCAAGACATGGGTACACTATCCATGCAATTTAAATAAATTGTAAGTACTTGTTACTTCACATTCCATGCAATCTCTATCCTTCCATAGAGCACTCTGGTAGCCCATCATCATGTCTACCTTCTTCATGCAATCTTTCTCCTGCATTCATAGCAGCCCATGAAATTCTCTCAGTATTAACAATGGTTCACCATTTCGTCTATTATCTAAATGCATTGAAACCTATACATATCACAACCGTGCATTCTCGCAATGCATCTCAACATGTGCACTTACACATATGCATGCACATTCACAACATTTACATAATATTTTAATGTGCATTCACTCAATGCATAAACCCTCAATACAAATTTGCATCAATTCGCGGATACTATGCATTCCATCATATTATGGCCTAACCATTCATATGGCATGTACTACCACAACATGACTATAGGTCTTGACTTTCTTTGGTTATTTAAACTTATAATCCAGCATACACAATGGCATGTTATAATTTCATATGAATGCATTGAGGTTTCTAAGCAATTATAGGGTGTAAGGATCATTTCCCTCACTTACCCACACCTCATCATACTCGGTAGATTAACATTCGCATTTAGGCACTCAATACCATATGCAAACCAAATCATCATAGTCGAACATAGTTGAAGGAATCTTACCAAATCCTCTTTCAACAATCATGCAATTAAGCACAAATAACCATTATCTGCATGGCTATCATTAACATCGTTTGATGTTTCCTGATCAGTTGGCCTCTTACCAAGGCTTCACAGTTCTTTTTCCAACCTCATGCTCGTATATTTGTTGCACCATCTTTTCCTCATAAGGTTGTTGGTCATATGCAACAATCATCATCCACGCCCTTAGTCATGCTTCGGTTGTCTTTGGTCCTATAACCATTGCAAACACGACTAGTTATTTAACAACCACCATAATCATCTTTAAGTGGCTCTTTGCATATGTAAAACCTCACTATTCTATCAATATGCAATATCATATATATACACAAGTATTTTTACATGCACTGTGCAATGTTTATCAATATGCCATCTAGTGCATATTCATTTCAGCTATCTAATCTCTTACATTTTCAATCATGCTTCTATGGTCTGATTCATACAACCATTATCAACAACATTACTGGTGATCAACCACAAGCAATACCATTAATGGGCTATTGCATGTGTAACTTCACTACCTTTACCCATATGCAACATCATGCATCACATGCACTATGCAATGACTTTTTAATCATGCCCACTAATTCATTTTTAATCTACTACTCTCTTGCATTTCTAGCATCCCGATGCCATAATTTCCAACATATAAAACTCTGGAAATATAAATACAATAGCAAGAGAGGAGTTAAGGAATTATCCCTTTCCAATTCCCCCTCATGACATGGAGTTCATCCTACACATCATAGCTGATCCTTTTCTTGGCTTCCCTACCAAGCATACAAGCAATCGTTAGCTATGATCTTCTCATGGACTGGCAATTCAATATATACATACATGTGTAACATTCATTCTTGCTATTTTCCAAACATGCAATTCTGATGCTATAAACAGAAAATAGTTTAAGGTGAGGAATTTCCTTCTTATCAATGTTGCCTTACTGCTCCCATTGCTTTCCCGCAAGGCATATCATAGCCAATTACTTTTAAGAAGGCTTCCACAAACCTTCCATGTAATCCCTGCTTCTTATCCCAAGAATGCATTTCACACTTTCAATGACTGTCTCCGGGGGACGACGGGGGGTCAAGGGGGGTTGCCCCCTTGTGGCTTCCGGGTCGAGGGAAGTGCCCTCTTTTTTATATATATATATATAAATTCTTCAATTTCGCGCAATCTGGCGCATGAGTTCAAAGTGATTTTTCAACTTTCGGCACCTAAAAATTTTTACTGAAAAACTGCGGAAATCCTCTGTTTCGGAGCAATTCATCGAGTTCTTCCGACCCGTTTCGGATCAACTCGTCGAGTTATTCCGCCATTGCGGACCAACTCACTGAGTTCTTTCAAAAATTCCTCTTTGACGCTGAAAAACACTTAGAAAATTTTCCGCCGTTTTGGGCCAACTTGCCGAGTTCTTCCGCTGTTGCGGACCAACTCGCTGAGTTCTTTCGAAAATTCCTCTTCGAAGCCGAAAAAAACTTAGAAAATTTTCCGTTGTTTCGGGCCAACTTGCCGAGTTCTTCCGTCGTTGCAGACCAACTTGCTGAGTTCTTCCGTCGTTGCGGACCAACTCACTGAGTTCTTCCGAAAATTCCTCTTCGACGCTGAAAAACACCTAGAAAATTTTTCGTTGTTTCGGGCCAACTTGCCGAGTTCTTCCTCCGTTGCGGACCAACTCGCTGATTTCTTCCAAAAATTCCTCTTCGACGCTGAAAAACACTTAGAAAATTGTCCACTATTTCGGGCCAACTTGTCGAGTTCTTCCGCCGTTGTGGACCAACTCGTTGAGTTTCGCCGCCGTTGCGGACGAAAACTCGTAAGTTCTTTCCGATACAGGCTTAGAAAAATTTTCGAAAATTTCAAAAATTTGGAATTTTTCTTAATGGTCTATAATGAGCAGGAAGCATACTTACCCCTGCAAGCTGTGATAGGTAGCCCATGAAGGCCCAATGCTGCAACCAGCAGCTCTGATACCAAATGTAATGTACCCACCCTTGGCCCAATGCTGCAACCAGCAGCTCTGATACCAAATGTAATGTACCCACCCTTGGCCCAATGCAAGGAGGAGCACATGATGCCATTCTAAGGGGCTTTTCATAAAACTCAGCCAATTCATTAGATGCATATAGTTAACACAAATGTGTGCAGATGTAAATCAAACAAATATGCATAGCGGAAATAAACTCATCCACACACATATTTTCATATGCACTTAATATATCAATAACAGACATTAATTTAAACATTGCAGAGGTAAAACACATATATAGAAAACACTTATCTTTGTTGTGCAATTGACCCAAACAACTAGCTATGTCGCTGCAACGTTCCTCCCAACTGTAGTTCTTTGCCCAGCTTGTATTCTTTCAGCACTCAGAGACCACCCCCGAGCTGGGCATGATATCTACAAGGAAAAGGAAACTCTCAAGCTCAACTCAGCCAAAGTAATGGATACCCAAATCAATCCCCAACATTCTTTTACACACAACAGCTCAAGACTAGCATGGATGCACAATTCAACCATGGATTCACATAATAGGGTCTATGGGTTTTCCCCAACACGTGGGCACACCAAAATGGATTGTGGGAAGGGGAAATCAACCCCAGGGAAGAAAACCGATTTCTCCCACAGATGTATGACCATTTAGTGGGCCAAAATGGCCTCAATTAAACCCCAAATCGTTTCCCCTTCTTCCCCACTGATAGCCACAGCAAAAATGCCCTTCCCAGCTAGGAAAAACGAAGGAACACACAGGAAATCAATGGAGAAAATGCCCAGGTAGCTCTAAACTCGTGGGAGAGAAAAGTGGGTTGATGGGTAATGGCTTGGGGAGCAATTCATGGCTCTTTTCTTGCCCAAGAAGCCAAACACGAATTTCCATGCAGGGTGGCTTTCCCATACCCGAATTTGGATAGCCATACCTCCCATTCCCCAAGGCATTAACTACCTCAACCAACTCTTGGGAGAAATCAATGATTGGGTACAAAAGTCAACATGGGTAGTTGAGGGTTTGATTGGTTCTCTCATTGACACTTGGCTTGGCTTGATTGGCTCCAAGGGTTTGAATATTTCCCTCCCAATTCCTTGTAACATCATGCCCCCATCTCTTGTTGCATTGCATAGCTAGTTGTGGGCATTTATATTAAAATGTATATTTACAATTCCCATGGTTCACTAGCACATGGGTAGCATAATTTCAAATAATTTCCTCTTCTAGATCGAGCGTTCACTAGCGGGGCCTTGGCCTTGAGCTCCACGCTAGGAATCATGCATAATATGCATACATTATAGCCCAGAATATTACAAGGGTCAAAATGGGGGACATTAAAATTGTTTTCTAATTGCATTAGCTACAGGTTTGAATCTCTCAGCCAAAATATTTGCGCCCAGAGTCCAAAACAAATAGCTATAAGATCGATTTTTACCCATTTACATAGCAGAGTATAAAAACCCATGTTTAAAAACAAAGTTAGTATTTACACACAGCGAAACCCCAATTCATTTTCCAAACAATCAATTTACACGCAGAGTCAGTTTGTCACCTACAGGTGGCGAATTACAAAGTAGAGCATATTCATAAATCTACGACCGAGCACATAGAGTCCATGTAGAATTCTCAGGCATCACACATTATTCTAGATTTAAAACCATTAACCAAAATTCACTAAAACCAAAACATTCAATTGATAGCAACACTGTCTCAAAATTACAAGAGTAGAGCAATTCACATTTCCTACGAATTGATACACATAACCCAATTGAAAGTTATACATATGAACATGTTTCCATATTACATCTATTTAAAACAATTTATACAAATCAATCTCATAGAGTAACACCGTAAGCAAATTCCCAAAACAGAGGTAAGTCAAAATCATGGATTAAATTACAAACAAGGTTTACAACCATTGATGGCCATGGCCAAGTCATAAGCATCTAGAATGGGCATACTCCATTACTTTTAATGCGCCATACCCAAACTGCCAAAACACTCATACGAAGTACATTCTCATTATGGATCAAAACCATTACATTTTCTCACTGCCCACGACTTGCCCCAAATCGAAAATTAGTTACATAAACCCCGAGGGGTACCAAACACAATATACAATAAAAAACCCTCATCCATGACCAGAGTAGGCATCAAGCTTCAGATGAAAGGGGAGGGTCGCAATGGTCCAAACTTACCAGGGCCATTCAACATCTTCGAAACCCTTGCACACAAGAACCACCCATGCCCCAACTTACTGCTCCAAATACCACTCACCCTGCCATAGAAACAGAACAGGGTTAACACCATTCCATGAATACAAATGAATACACGAATCAAAATGAAATTTATGGATAGAGCTGGATTGAACAAACCACTTACCAGGTTGTTGTTCCATGAGCCACGCGCTCCTTACCACTAGAATGAGGGCATGCCTGAGCTATTCTCATGGCGCATGCCCCATGACCACCAGGGTTAAATCACTAGAGGAGCTCTGCCTCCTCCCAAAAATCAAAACAACGAAATGACAAATGAACAAGCCAAGCAACAAAATCGTGGAGTTTTTCCACACTAGCTAGGGTTCATTTCGATTTTAGGTTTGAAATAAATGTTGCCAGGTGTTTAAATTTTTGCACCCACTTCATATAGTGGGTGCAACAAAATCGTGAGTTTTTCCATGTCATCTTTTGATTTCCTTCGCAGATGTAGAAGACCTTACCTAAGTTGTCTAACAACATCATGTTTTTATAGCTATGGATAATTGAATGATGTCTTGGTGAAAGTTTGACATAGATAACTACTCACTTTAATAATGGGATAAAAATCTATTATGTTATGTTGCAAATTTTCTTTAAAGAGCTAGCTTAAGGATATTTTCCTTAAACACCTGCAAAATAAGGGTAAGTCATGAGTTAGCATTTAAGCTAAGTAAGTCAGGACCATAGTCATCTTTCCCCAAACCTTCAAGCTCTTAGAGTTTACAAGATATATCTAAAGAGCATTTTTCACCTATTAAAAATAAAACCATTAGAGTTTAGTAACAAGGCACATTGTTAACCAACCAAAACAAGTGCGTAAATACTAGATATAAACAAGTGCGTAAATTTATTTTGCATAGTATATATATGGAAGCCTCGGGAGTCCATTAATCACTTCTATCCTAAAGTGAGATCTCTCCATTTGAATTGGGTTGTTCTTCAATGATCATTGTCTATGGTGATCCTTTGTGTGACTACATGAGGGTAATCCCTTGGTAAAATTGACTTGGTTCTTAGTTAAGACATTTTTTAAGAAGGGAAACTAGTCTTCAAATACCATGATTGACTTGCAATAAAGAGAATTGATGCCAAGGTCAAATCTTAAGTGAAAGTTTAATTTGGCCACTAATAACAATTTTAGTTTAGAATGGGTTTAATGCCTAATTGTATAGGATCTTGTACTTAAGCTTGGCCCACAAGGCCCATGAGGTTGGTGGTGCGAGTATAAGTGGGGGAGTGTAAAAACCTTCACCGAATATAAATTAGACCTCGTCTATTTCACCAACAGGGATACTTAATGAATGAATGTCCAATATCTTCAATCCTTGCAAATGTTACTAATATTGTGAGACAATAAGTAATAGTAAACTCTCAATGACATGAACTTGGAATCACTTGTTACACATGTTTAGACTCAACCTCTTTATCAATGATATTCATACACACACATTATCTACTAAATTAAAGCCAACTAAGGTTCATGTTTACCAAACATTATCTACCATCCATATATTATACTCCATTCTACAATGTAAAGTAAAATTTTATGTATGGTCCAAAGGTTAAACAAAATTCCCAGTAAAATGATGAATTGACTAGATAGTGAAGCATATGATCTGTATGATCCAAAGGTTAGGCAAAATGCCCCCAAAAAATGATGCATTGACCAAATAGTGATGCGTACGATGTGTACAACCAAAATGACAGGAAAATTAGCATTGTCCTTGATAGTATGAAGTCATCAAACCAAGCCTTAAACCAAATCAGAACTAGAAGTTTCCATATATGCCATTGAATCCACATGATCAAGAATCATGACCTCAATGTGCTTGTGATTGCAAGGGCCTTACTTTTTTTTTTTAATTATGCAATGTCAATCTGTGTTGATAAGATGAACTAGCCATAGGCCTACCATTTATAGATCATATTAGTATCCAAGTAGTTGAATCCATGACCTTGAAGAAGCTATCAACACTTTGAGGAGAAATACAAAGGTTTGACAATATAATAGAAGACTTGAAGAAGGATCTCGATACTTCTGCAAAATTATTACCTTTGTTAAAATAACACTTGGTTGAACACCAAGAGTCCCTCACCACTATTACAACAAATTGAAACAAGAGCAACATATCACTCTTGCAATTGGGAGAGAAACTAATTTACAAGTTGGATGATGCACTTCAATAGTGTTCTTCTAATGGCTTGATAACAAACTAAGAACATAACCTTGCTTTATTTCCATAAGTCATAATAGTAGTATGTGGGTATGAACTAAGCATGAGTGTAGACCTAGGAGCCAATACCACATCTAATTACCAGGAATATTGAAGACCAATCACTAAGATTGAATACCAAGCTCAAAGGCCATCCATATTTACCCTAGAAGCTCCATCCATAACAAATTGTAGAATTACTTTGAATGGAAAAACATGAGACTTTATATATATTTTTATATTTTCAATAGATACCGTCGGATATCCGACATCCTTGAGCACAATATATCGTCAGATATCCGACATCCGTGGGCATAACATTATGTCGGATAGCCGACAACAGTGGTCATTATTCGATAGACATCGTTGGATATCCGAAGGCCGTCGTAAATCTGACTGCCAATTCTATCAATTTATTTTTTTTATTATCAAGTTTCGTAATTTTGAAGGTGAAATCCGATGACACAGTCCTTTTCGTCGGATGTCGTCGGATTTTGGGTTCAAATTCTGTAGTGTAATCAATTAATTAACCCTACTCTAAACTAGCTAATCTATCCTTGCAAGGAGCAATTTTCATAAGAGTAATAATCTGAGAATGCTTATACAAATCTAACTGATAGCTATTAAGATAAAGTATGCACATTCACAGTAGAAAATTACAAAGATAGCTTTGATTACAATTAAGTCAATTTATTACTTTGATATCACATAGACATTTGCATAGACAAGTAAAACCATTCACCACCATTGAAATAATTCAACAAAGTTAGAAATATCTCACAGCATGAACATGAACAAAATACGAAATAATTTTGATCTGTTAGTTACAACATTCCACGCAAAAGATTCGTGCAAGATTTTCCCAGCAAATAGGTCCTTCTCATTAGCGGAACAATAATTCTCTTACAAAACGTCTCCAGTCTCTATTTCACTAGCAAAAGTCCTTCTCTAGTACCCTTTCCCCTCTATTTATATTACAAGAGAATTTGTCTTTACATGACTAATCACTTTACCTACCCTTGACCTTTGGATTGCCACAATTTGTCTTTTGTGTTTGCACATAAAAAATAGATAATTAATTACAAATTAAATTAACTTTCCAATGGGACCTCCATGATGGAAATATAATTGTCCCACAAGTCCGTTTCTTGAAATATTATATTACATTGTAGAGGTTCTAATAATTTTAAATATACTTCATGAACAAATAATTCATTTTCGACACTTATCACTCCTTCAGTAGCTACTTTATAGCTCTCTTCCAGGAAATAAGCATTTATAGGTGCTTGTCCAATGTGCTGCTTGAGGTCTTCTTCATTTAGCGCATCTATTTTCCTGATGTATTCCAGGTCTTCTTTTAGGCCATTTCTTAATTCTGTTAGGTGCTGATCCTTGGTGGGAAACTCGTACATATTTGGGATCATTGCTATATGACATTTCTCATGTATTTGATAAATTCTTTTGTAAAATTCCTCACATTTTGTGATGGATTTTGGTACTTCTACATGTATCTTTCTGGAAGCTCTCCTGCAACTTTCTAGAAGGGATATATCCAACTTGAGTTCCACATCTATTTTGTTTGGAAAGTGATCAGGGAATTTTGGATTTCCCTCTTTCCAAATCATCAACCTTTTCATATTTTTAAAAGTATCAACTAACTTTTGTCTTATATATAAAGCACCAGCAGAAATCTCTTTCATTCTAGCTATCATCTGTTTCATTCTATAAATTTCTTCAATTAACAATTCTTCTAAGTGGCAAATTTGTTCTTGTATTTTGCAGACCTGCTTGTGGAATGTGTTGGTTGTGGATCCTGATATTCAAATTCAGAGATATTATTATTCAGCCATGTCCATACCCCAGGTTTGGTTATGATCCCGGCACGACCCTAGGGGGCTCCGGGGGAGTGGCCCCCAAGAAAAAATTTTGGGGCTGTTTTCGCCAATAGTTTTCGGGCCCATGGTTTTGGGTAACCCGTGGTATTTTCCCATTGTATTTACCTTATAAAAGAAAGACATTGTAATACGGCTAGGGTTGATGTATTAGGTTTTATGCACTGTAAAGATATCTGAGATCTGGAGAGAGACTGTGAGATAGTGAAGAGGAAGTGCAATGTCTGTGTTGCAGGTTGTATCCCTTCACTTTGCTGGATGGAATACTAATAAGGACTGGAAAATTTAGTGTGGATGTAGCCCAATTTGGGTGAACCACGATATATCTGTGTCTCTCTTGTAATGTGTGTGTGATTATATTTTCATTTCTATTTATTGTTATTGCTCTGCGATCCTGTTTTTCTAACAGAATGGGGTCATATCTAGCTTCTGATTTTGATCCATGTCTACCTGTTCCAAGAGATATTCCTTTTCTCTAACGAACTCACTCACCTAAGACTACAAAGCTTCCCTTTCTATTATCATCTCGTCTATGTGCGCTTGTAGAGATTCTTTTTCACCGATCAAATCTCCCACCTGTTGGTTTGACCTCATTTCTTTTTCCTCCAACTCATTGATGCGAGAGTCAAAGTTGCTTCGCTCGCCTTCCATAATGACAAGTTTTACATTCAAAGCATCCTTTTCATTTTCTAAGTTTTGGTAGTCCAACAATAACTTATTATTTTCATCTATTATTGCATCTTGTTTCTTCTTTAACTCAATCCCTTCACCTCTCGCTTTTACTAAGTTATCCTTCGGCTTCAACAATTTTCCTTTGTTGCGTTCTAGGTCGTTCATCAGTTTATCAACATTGTCAGCATTTGCTTGAGAAACTGCTATGTTGACTGACGCAATGAACTTGGGATCCTTGTGGGTGCCTTACATTATAGTGCTTTCCTAAATAGTTACCACATCTGGTTGTGCGCCCATTTTCAGCCTTTTCTCTGTTCTCCTTGAAATTGTCTTCCTTTTGGGGTCAAAGACTATTGTATCCAGTTTTGATACTGAATATTGCTTTGAAGGAGTAAAAGGAGTGAGCCTGAGCTCAAAAAATGGAAGGTGGCCTCCCGTAAGTGGAATTCCAGAGATGTTGGGGGGATCTATATCCATGTCTTGACTATTATAGTCTCTTTCTTAGACTTCTTTGTCCTCCAAAACTTTCTTGAGCTTATATTATTCTTCCCTTTGTCAAAGGAAGAATTCAAGAGTGTGAGGATTCTTTTTGGGAAGCCTAAGCCTCTTTGAAGAAGATTTGAAGGAATTTTGTACCCGTTGAAGATCACATTATGGTGTTGCAACATTTGACTTCAAATTAATAAGATCGGTTCCTCCATTGGAAAGGGACCCAGAGACATAGTCCACATCGAACGAACTCCGTTATAAATTGTCTTCTTATTTTCATGGTTTAATGCTCTTTATTATGTTTCTATTCAGTTATTTAAATCTCTTAAAGGTTTGTTTATTAAATCCTTTTTCAAGTTAACAAATTAAGTTATTCACATGTAACTCAAGCGTTATTTTCAAATCATGTTTTGTATCAGAGCAGGTTTAACCAGGGAATTGCAAGTGCAATGTTAATCGGGATTAGATTCAAGCGAGGTGAAGGTTAGCTTGAAGAGTACAATCCTGAAATTGGTTTGCGAAGAGACATTCAAAGAAGAGAGATGGTTTCATCAGCAAGAATAGGTACTTAGAACTCTGAAGATGATTTCTTCGAGGCCTTTGATTTGATTAAAGCAATGGTGGAGGAGCTCTACAATGAAAGAGGATAAAAAAGAGGATAAGGCTCAAGTCACGTTAAGAAGGAAGATGACTCTCCTCCTCATTCACCTCTTTCCACTCCTCCTCCTTCTCATTCTCCCTCTCCTTCTCACTCTCATACACCATCTTCACCTCCATCTCCTCATAGGAAGATTGTTTCAAAGAAGCTATTGTTGAAGTTGGATGTCAAGTTTGACTTGTCCATGTATAATGGCGAGCCTAATGCAGATAATATATACAATTGGATTTGTCAAATGGAATTTTATTGTTGTGTTCAATGGATTGATGAAGAAAGGTAAATATTTAGTTGGCATCTCTTCAGCTTGAAGGCATCGCACTTGTTTGGTGGGAAAATAAACTTCAGGAAGGCATGAAAAAGAATGGTAAGATTCTTTCTTCTTGGTCTGAATTCAAATATGCATTAAGGAAACAATTTTATCCTTTAGTATATACACAGAAGGAAATTATGGAATGAAAATATTTGAGGCAAGTAAAGGGACAAAGTGTGGAGAGTTGTACTGAATAGTTTAGGAGGAAATCATTGGCTCTACATATTTTATTGTATTCTCAAGAAACTCTTTTAAAATACATCGGTGGCTTGCATAGTTACATGCGCCATACTGTTCTTTTGTTCAATCCTACTAACTTTGATCAAGTATGTGTCCAACCTACTCATCTTGAGTCTAGGAAGGATGTTAAGGATTCTTCCTTCATGGAACAAAAGGGAGGAAAGGACAAAGTGAAAGAGAAGGTGAATCAAGTTGCTACAGTGAAGAAAGAGAATGTGAAGCTTTCATGGTCACATTATCAAAAAGATGGGCATGATGATGAGCATTGTTGGAAGTTACATATGGAATTGAATCCAAAATGGGCTAAGCATCAAAGAGGTAAGATAAATACCGCAACCATAGTCTAAGATCTCTGATCTGATTCTGGAGATGAAACTAAGGTGATAGCCATGGGTCTTAACGGTAGTATTTTTGCTGCTAGTTGTAGTTCATTTGCTTCTACTTCAAAAGTTGTTATAAGCCCTTATGAAAGAGGATTGAATTATTTCACATAAAAGTGATATCCAAGCACACCAAAATAGACACACTTATTGATAGTGGGTCTGAAGTGAATCTCATTTCTGAGCAAGTGGTTACAAATTTGGGATTAGAGATTAAACCTCATCCTAAACTATACCCATTGGGTTGGGTCTGTGAAGATGCAAAATTGAATGTGTCTCATCAATGTAAATTGAAGTTTTCCATCACATCTGGTTTTGTAGATGAGGTAGAATTGGATGTAGTCCCTTTAGACATTTGCGGGATTGTGTTGGGGATTCCATACATGTATGAGAGAAAAGCTATCTTCTTCAGAGAGTGAAATAAGTACCATTTCTTCAAGGATGGGATCAAATACATTGTAAGAGATCATAAGATGAAAACTAAGTTGTATGTGGTTTCTACATGGCAGATGAAGATGTTAGTAAATGCAAGCAAAGGTTTATCTCTCATGACAATTAAATATTGTGGTCTTGAAAATGCATTGGTTAAGGTTGATACTAATAAGATGTTTAAGGGTATACAACAAGTACAACATGGGAGATTGAAGCATGGAAACATCTTGGATTGCAGGGAAGAAAATCCATTAGTTCTTACTACTTATGTAAAGAAAGATAATATTTATATGGGTTCATTATATTTAGCATATGCATGTTCAATATTATGTCTCATTTATTTAGTTGTGTTTGGATAGTAGTTTCACATTGAATGCAGATCTATGTAAAAGTGATAGAATGATTAAGTTTGGCAACAGTATGATGGTTGTTTTCATCTTTGTTATGATGATCCAAGTGATCCTAAACCAAGCAAATTGGATGGTGTACACAGGACAAGTGGGGCCATGGCGTCCTCATTATTTTTATGAGTAAATCCTGCTTCTGGAGGTCCAAAAGCTTTCCAATGGGGAGGTTTTAACTAGGAGGATATTTTTTATCGATCTAGAAATAAGTCTTCAAATGTTGAACAGAAGTACACCATCGCATAGATATCATCGACATATCTCCAACGGTGTTTCATTCATCTCAAATAGACTTCGTATGCCCGATATATCACATTCCGAAGTTATGTCCAAATAGGTAAAAATGTAAAAACAAATGCCATGTGGCACCATTGGAAGGGTTCCATGTGGCCTTGTCATGTCCCCTCTTCATCAATCTAACTAACATTGAAGCGATGTGAACCAGATCTTGGGGCCTCGAGAAATCGCCTCAAATCCATCTATTACCACACTGAAAAAAACATGCATACACGTGCAAATGCAGGATAACATATACAATGGAATGAGGCTGATCCACAAAATGACAACATGCATGTAGAAGCAAATAGATATCAGTCATACAAACAAAATTATTCCAATTTAAATACAAGAGAATACTTATCTTTAACAAAGTAGATCCAAGCAACTAGCTATGTAAGAGCGGTTTTCTACCCAACCGTAGGCACCTGTCCAGCATATACTCTTTTTGTTGCGAGGCCACCCCCAAGTTGTGTTGATGTATTTGTAAATTCGGAAGATATTCACTTGTATATTACATTTGTACTTTATTGTATTACCAACGGAGATGTATTATTCCTCCGGTTGGAAGTGTCGCCATTTGTATTTGCAAGTGTCGCAAGTTATATTGTAAGTGTCGTAACTTATATTTGATGGGTTATTAGACCACCTTAGAGGGGTTGGCCCAGTGTGGGTCAAAGGGTTATTAGACCACCCTAGTACAGTCGGACCAGTGACAAGTGGTGATGGGTTATTAGACTCTCCTAAGGGAGGTCGGCCCAGTTGGAGTAAAAGGCAAGTCAAGTCATTGTATAAATAGAGAGTGTGTCTCTCTCATTCTATTCATTCACTCACTCACTCACTCACTTCACATTAGTGAGAGAGAGGAGGAGTGCGCACAAGTGGAGGAGGAGCAGCTGTTAGGAGACTATCTCTTGTTTTGGGGTTTGATCTTTGTTATCTTTGTATTGGTGCTCATTCTATCTCTGAGGAAGTTGCAGGGTTTTTCACCTTCTTGGTTTTCCCTGGTGAAATGCTTTGTGTCTCTTGTCACTTGTGTTTGATATGTTGTACATGTTGTTTTCTTAGTTAAGATCCTAGATCATATTGAATTAAATGATGAAAAAATAACATGGTATCAAAGCTATCCTGAAGGAAGGCATTGTATGGAATTTATGACACTTGTTGCACTTGCGACAAATTGGAATCTAGGGCTTGGTATAGTAAAAACCAGTCATCGTGGAAATTTCTCTATAAATTAGTTTTGGAGAAGGTTCAGGATCTGAAACTATTATAGGTCGAAGATTAAATGTTCATGTACCTTGTGTCAGAAGATCAGCCTCCGATTCGTTGTACTTTGTGAGATATGATCCGTACAAGTTAGGGTTTCTGCCTCTTCCAGAATGCAGCCCTAAACAGGTGACCTAGGAACAGAGGTCATATATCGGGCTAGGAAGATCCAAATGGAACTCTGTAAAAATTGAGATTTAGGGAACAAACGATAGTTTCACAGGTCCAAATTTCAGAGGCCAAAGTTGAAACAATGACATGTGGCACTCCGTACAAGTTCTCTATACTATTTCATCCCATAAACAAGTCATGTTGCGACACGTGGAATATCTCTCTCTCAAAGAATCCATTAAAGCTCAGATCTATGGGGTTGGAAATACAATAGTTCAATCTACCATAGGCCAAAGTTTCAGACCTTGAGGATCCAAAATTTCAGAGATACATTAGAAAAAATATGGAATATATTTCTGTCAAAATAGAATTGGATTCTCAGCACTTCCATTCTTGGCTTGTCAATGTTGTGGGAAATTAGGGTTTCTGCTAAAGTTGGAATTTTTGGAATCTGATACTGTTGGCCCGGTTTTGCAACCAGGCTTAGTGCTATGGGCACCTGCTAACTAGTAGCAGCAGTTTCAATAGAATTAAATAACAATAAACTAAACTAAACTAAACTAATCATGGATCTATGCAAGAATATAAGCAAATAATGGAAATATTTTAAAAACAAGAACAAGAAAATATTAAAGAATTTTTGTATTGACAATGGGGCAAGCAAATGCTTGCAAGTACAATACCTCCAAGTGATGAAGGTTTGTTGAATGGCTCCAATGGTGAGCAGCTCCAATCTCCAATGGGTCCTTTCTCCAAGGCTTGCTACAATGGCCAAATACTCAAGGGATATTTTGGCAGCATGAGGATAGGAATATGGATGGATGTGAAATGAGAAGCCCCTACCACCTTTTTATAGGTTTTGGTGGTGGGGAATACCATTTGTGGTTTTGTGGAAACCAAATGGTATTGACCAACATGGTTTAGGTACTCTTCCCTCCTTTTTCCTTTTTTGAATAAAATTAATATTTTAATTCCCTTTTTAATATTTTTGGGAATTTGGACCCTTTTTGAGGGTTTTTTATGCTTTTCAGGAAAAATAATCTTTTTTAATGGAAAAAGGGGTGTACTAAGGTCTTTTGGTGACCTTTTGTTGGTTTCAGAGGCTCAGATGGTGGAAAAGTGGACAAATGGGTCATGTGAATAAGGGAATGAGCTAGTGAGCACTTTTTAGGTGTTAACAGATTGCCCCCTGATGTGTGAGGGCAGGAGCTCATCGTATGGCCGATAGAAATCATAGTTCTTTTGTCTTTTTTCAGGGGTTTGGGAAGGAGAAGAGACCGATTGGAGACTGGAGCCACGGCCCTTGGAAGCTGCAAGAAACAAAAAATATTACATGGCCTCAATATGAATGAGGTATAATCTCTGATAATGGACGAGGCGGGCATTCCCATGCTCGTATCAAGACATATACATAACAATTAGTCCCAAGAAGGGGGATCTAATAAATAAAGAATCTACTGGTACACCATAATGGTCCAGGGGGGACATTATTTTGGGATGTCCTCCTGATCATAACGGATCTCAATAACTGATACACTGGAATAACTGAGGAACTGCTGAAACTGAAGGTGTCCAACATCTGTAGGGACTCAAAGACTATGAGTCATCTCTGAGAAATAATGTAACCGTATACTCAAGGGAGTATGAAACTAGGGTACATATGAATACTGTCGCCATGCGCAACCCAGATATCTATAGAAAAAGTGTAACTGGTTTTATCCATAGGAAGACTCTCAAATGTGGAGGAGTCAGGAGGTATCCGGGGTCTTCGACTAATAAGTGAAACGGACGAATACCCTGTGCGAGTCTCAACGATGTGATTAAGGTGTTGAAGTCGAGCATGTGAGAAACAACCATTTGGAGAGGCACTGAAGATTCCTCTCGAAATGATACGTAGGCAATCATCATAAATGGTGATGAGTCCAAGACACAGGGACCTCTAGGTCTATCCTCTGGAATCAATGTGGTTGTCGTCGACAGAGGGAGACTAGCAACTAACAAGGCAATGATGTTTCCTTGATAGGAGCACGAGGTGTAAAACTGAAGTGTTGTAGTACTGATGGTAGGACTGACATACTTGTGGGAATGGGAAATAACTGGGTCAAAAAATGGGTAGACTCAAACTTCCTTTGTTCAGAGCATGATGACATGGTTGACCTGGCAGCGTAGGGAACTGACTTGTAGGTGTGGGGATCATTTTCTTGACTGAATGGTATATATAGACTCTGGGGGGGAGGACGAGCTGATAGGTCGTCGAGGAATTATCAAGGTGACATACTGCAGAATACTCTGAACAAAGGCGACCAAAATGGGGAAGGTGCCGAATGAGTAGATTTGATCTGTCGTGGCGCCAAGAGGCACCATTGATTCCTTCTTCGTAGTTTTAATGAGCTCCAAGAAGGGATAAAAGTGTGCTCTGAAATGGTACGGTCCTGTGGATTTTGTGAGCCCAGGACGGCTCATGCTCATGGTTGCTTTCATGTTTAGAGAGTCTGAAAACGGTAAGTGGACTCTATTGGTGTTTCTTTTTCGTAAGTTTAGTCTCCCAGGCCCGAAAAAGCATAAAATGATGCGGATGGAGAACTCTTCTAGCCGATGTGACTAGAGTATACCTTTTTCGTAATTAGTCTACAAGTTTCGGAAAAGGGGTAAACTTATACCAGGTAGACGCCCTTTCAGATACATTTAAC
The DNA here is from genome assembly GCA_027924585.1 of Larix kaempferi. NCBI lineage: Eukaryota > Viridiplantae > Streptophyta > Pinopsida > Pinales > Pinaceae > Larix > Larix kaempferi. The sequence goes on along the minus strand of BSBM01000162.1, from coordinate 7,784,155 downwards.
GAGCATGAAAGGAAACAAGGTTGCTCGGCAATCTTTTCATTGTTTGTAGGAGTCAGAAAAGAGCTTAACAGAAACTCCCTAAGTGCCTTTTTCGTAAAAGGGGTTGCTCGGCCCGAAAAAGGGGTAAAATTATACCGAACAAACATGGATTGATGGGGGCGAGAAAAGGTCTCAAGCATCGTCATCAGTGCGGAAAACTGGTTCCGGTGACATAAGGATTGTCGAAAACGGAGTACGGCCGATGTGGCACGCAAACCGAGGTTATGTGAGGGGCATGGAAAAAATGCCCAAAAAATCTAAAGGTGAGAGCGAGAAATGATCTCAAGCATCATCACGAGCGCAGAAAACTGAATCCGGCGATATAAGGCACGTCCAAAACGGAGAACGGCCGATGTGGCACGCAAACCGAGGTGACGAGGGGGCATGGAAGAAATGCCCTGAAAGTCAGGACGTGACAGCGAGAAATGATCTCAAGCATCATCATGAGCGCGGAAAACTGAATCTGGTGATATATGGCACATCCAAAACGGAGAACGGCCGATGTGGCACGCAAACCGAGGCCACGAGAGAGGCCAAAAAATAGTCAAAAAATGGACCCCATGAAAACGGGAAACGGAAGGAACCTGCATGAAGTTCTCGTTGTGCTGATTCCAACGGTACCAACGGTTTGAGAAATGGACTTCGTATGATACCGCAATGGGTGTTGGAAAATTGGTGGAATTTCTATAAATAGGGCGTGGGGCCCAAATGACGTGTCATTGTTACGTGCGAGTTTGATAGAGCTGTCAGAGCTATTTCTCGATTGCCGGGAGATTTCACCGTTGGTTTTCGATTCAGCGAGTTGCAGGTAACTCTATTTGCCTTAGCCTTGTCAATTATGTCTTTTTTGTTTGGCGGCGGGCCCCCGAAGGCCGCGAAATTCCATGTTGACTCTCCAACGTGGAACCACACGGGTTTCGGGGCTGAACCCGCGATGAACCGCGCGGGTTTTAGGCTGACAGTCACGATGTTCATCGCGACTGTGAGGCTGGAACCCGCGATGTTCATCATGGGTTCATGGGGGATAGTCGCGATGTTCATCGCGATTGTCCGGCCGAAACCCGCGATGTTCATCGCGGGTTTTTGCATGGATCCCGCGATGGTCATCGCGGCTTTTGGTGGAAAAGCCGCGATGGGCATCGCGGCTTTTTGTGCAAAAGCCGCGATGGGATTTTTTCATAAGAATTTTATGGTAGGGATAAAAATTTCTTCTGTTTGCTGGCAGGATGTTGAGGAGACCACAGTCCTCGTGGCGGGAGCGAGAGATTGATGATGATCTCATGCTGAGGATTGAGACTGATGCAGGGGTGAGACAGACTCTGGCTATGAGCGGACTTTTGAAGTTCGCTCAGATCCCCCCTATTCGTTCAGTGAGACGGCTCCTGAACAAGCTCGTGAGTTGGTGGGTGCCGGTAGAGGGTGCATTCATCATTGGGGGTGAGAGGTTAGAGATTACTCTCACTGATGTCTATTTTTTGACTGGGTTGCCTCGCTTGGGTGAGGTGGGCGATATCTTGCCGAGGTTGCCTCCAGGTATAGATATGGAGGATCTGTTACAGACTTTTTGTGTTGATGATGCTGTTCTGCAGAACAGCTCTATTAGTCTGCGATCCCTACGTGAGTGGGATATGCGAGCTGTTGGGGCCTGCGTTCTACGGATATTGGGTGCTGCTGCGCCACATCGTATGTCTGGGGGGCAGACGATGATGGTGGATTCTGTTCTTCAGGGTACTTATTATGCCTGGGGGCAGATGTTTCTAGCTGGAGTCCGGAGAGATCTGGACAAGGCCATTAGAGAGGGAGGCGAGTTTTGTTATGCCTCATTTTTATGCTGTTTTTTCTTTGAGCGGGTGCCGACCTTGCGGCCACGGGTACCCATTCGTGCTGGTCTTCCGAGTGAGCCTCGTATGATGAGATGGGGGAAGATGATGCCTCGTGGCGGCGGTGGTGTCCGTGGCTACTTCACAGAGGATTTTTATCAGCAGTGGGAGCAGATGCCTCTGGTGATTGAGGACTACCCTTACGCCGGCATGGATTACCGAGGTGACCCATAGATGCCTCGTGCCCCAGGACAGGCCTGGAATTTAGATGGTATGTTTAGTGTTTTATTTGATTATTATATCATATGTTGTTTGATTTATCATTGTATAGTACGTGATGGCTTACTTGCTTTGTGCAGATGTGGGTCCAGTGCCACCGCCTGACTACGTGGCTCGTCAGGGGCGGGCGATGGTGGTCGCCCAACCACCTGCAGCGGTACCTCCTCCGTGTGGTGGAGGATTTGCGGCTCGTGGGCGAGGGGTTGGCCCTCACGATGACGCCATAGATGGTGTCAGACAGACTTTTTCCCGGATCCTAGCTGGACTCCCTGAGGATGGTTGGAGAGACCTAGATCGGGATATTTTGCAGGGTTGTTTCGGTGCGCCGCCTGAGTGGCAGTCGCTCCTATTGAGGACAGCGGTGTTCGTGGTGAGGCACAGGGATGGTAGACGAGATGATCCGGCAGGGCCGGCTCAGGGGAGGATACGTCTGCGGGATGATCCAGCGGGGCCGGCAGAGCGGAGAGTTCGGGCTCGCCATGACCCGGCGGGGCCAGCGGAGGAGGAGCCGGAGGATCCTAGGGATCCAGATGAGTAGATGATATTGTATCTGCCCCCAAATGCTGATGAGCATATGGGGAAGCATTTTTGTATGACAGATGTATATTTATTTTTTGTATATCGGGTGCTGAGGGCACTTATGACATGTTGACTATTTGGCTTATATATATATATATGTGGATATATATTTGGATATATTGTCTTGTATGCACGTGGATGCACCTTTGTCTTTTGTATATGCCCGTGGAGGCACATGTTATGTACTTGGATGCAGCATGTTGTTTTTTTATGTATGCCCGTGGAGGCAGATGTTATGCACGTGGATGCATTATTTGGTTGTTTGTTTTATGCCCGTGGAGGCACATGTTATGCACGTGGATGCAATATTGTTTTTTGTATATGCTCGTGGAGGCACATGTTATGCACGTGGATGCATTTTGTTTATGGATATGACATGATGTGACTGGTGTGCCAGTCGAGGACATTGTTGGCCATATTATCTGCTACACTATTGAGGTGTCTTGGGACATGTGTGAACGAAATGGATTCAAACTGTCTAACCATTTGTTTAGTGCACAGGAATTTTCTGAAAAGACAGGGATCGCGTACCTGGTAATCATTGTTGAGCTGGGAAACTAGGAGCTGTGAGTCCAAGAAAATGTTGAGGTGACGGATGCTCATTTGGAGAGCAGCGGCCAGGAGACCGGTCACAGCATCGTATTCAGCTTGATTATTGGTAGCGGCACCTAAACATACTCCGTCAATGTGAATTAACTCATGTGAAGGGGAGTATATTACCCAAGCTGCGGAGGCGATATTGGGAGACCAACGGCTTGCACCATCAGCGAAACCGACATGGCAGAGTGGAAGAGGCTCCATCTGTGGTCATACAGAGAAAAACAAATATTTAGGTTTTTTGGATTTTTGTGAATAAAGAAAGTATGCCTATACTAAAACGGACAATGGTGTCCATCAGATTGTCTATGGGTAAAATCGTTTAAGGTACAACCCGTTGCATGGGTTGCGTAGGGGATTTCCTTCTGAATCGGTCAGAATGTATGCCCCCTGCCCGAGGCAGGTGTGTATGATGTAGGGGCTTTGCCACATAGACACGAACTTTCCTTTTCCTGTTTTATCATGAGCTTGATCGTAAGCGAGGACAAGGTCTCCTTCAGAAAAGGTTCTTGGGTGGACGTGTTTGTCGTAACTTAGTTTCGATCGTTGTTTAGCTGCTTCCATGTTTTGAATGGCTGTGCGCCGATCTTCATCGGCCTGCTCTAGGAGTAGTAAACGTTGCTCGATCGGGGAAGTGTCCAGTAGGAGTTCAACGGCGATATGTAAGGCTGGGATCTGGCACTCAATAGGGAGGACGGATTCGAAACCGTGAACTAAATGGAAAGGGGTAAAACCGGGTGGCAGTTTTGGTTGAGGTGAGGTAGGCCCATAGTGCCGGGAAGAGCATGTGGTGCCAATTGGATTTGTGCTTGTCTACAGTACGTTGGAGAATGGTCTTCAAAATTTTATTGATCGCTTCGACTTGGCCGTTTCCTTGGGGATAGTAAGCGGAATAGAAATGGTGTTCAAATTTCAACATGGTTGATAATTCCTTCCAGACAACATCTTCGAAGTGAGAGCCGTGGTCAGAGACTAGTTGCTTTGGCACTCCGAAACGAGCGATAACATGGTTGAAGAAAAACCGTGCTGCAGTGTCGGCTTTGCAATTATAGGTCGGCATGGCTTCTGCCCACTTGGTGAAATAATCTACAGCCACAACGATGTGTTTGTGACCGCCGGCTGACGTGGGGTTGCAGTCGAGAAAGTCGATGGCCCATTTGCAGAATGGTCCGACAGTGATGACTGGATGAAGGGGGGCGGGGGGGGTTCTTGCTTTGGGGGCAAATAGCTAGCAGTTCTGGCAATGCTTGACTGCGGTGATGCAATTAGTAAACAATGATGGCCAAAAATAACCGGCCTGAATGATTTTCTGGGCGGTGGCCATACCGGAGAAATGGCCTCCACAGGCACCGCTATGACAATCATTGAGGACTTGTTCCGCCTCACTATGGGATAGGAAGCGGCGTAAGATTGTATCAACGCCGCGTCGGTAAAGTACATCCCCTAACAAGAGGTATCGGGGGGCGTGGTGTCGTATGCGACGGCGTCCATCACGATCGATGTGTGGTTGAAATTTTTGTGTACGAAGGTAAGTCAAAATGTCTCCGTACCAAGGGTCGTCGGACGAAATGATGAAGATCTGCTCGTCAATCAGGTCCGTTTGGATAACGGGTGATGTTGAAGAGGATGGGAGGTCGGTGATGAGGTGAGCAAGCGCGAGGGATTTGGTGCTTTTGGGGGTTCTGAAAGTGAGGTCATATTCCTGGAGGATAATGACCCATTTCGCGACACGACCTTGTAGGAGTCGCCGGGTTAGGAGATAGACCATAGGGTTCGAGTCGGCCACGACCGTGGTATGACTGAGTAGGATGTAGTGTCGCAATTTTTGTACGGAAAAGACTACGGCTAGGGATAATCTTTCCTCGTATGGGTAACGCAGAGGCGGGCCAGAAAAGGTTTGGCTGACGTAATAAATCACATGCTCTTGGTGGGAGGCATCTTCTTGGACCAAAACTCCTGACACAGCATGTTCAGATGCCGAGACATAAAGGGTGAAGTCTTGAGAGAAATCCGGTGGGGATATCAAGGGGGCTTGTGTGAGAGCTTTCTTGAGGGCTTCGAATGCCGTGTCTGCTTGCTCATCCCAAACAAAGGGTATGTGGGTACGAAGTAAGCGTAAGAACCCGTGGACTTTGGTGGCATAATCAGGAACGAAGCGTCTAAGGAAATTGGACCGCCCTTGTAGACTTTGGAGTTGTCGAAGCGTGCGAGGAGGCGAAAGTTCTAAGATGGCTTTGACTTTCAGGGGATCAACAGTGATTCCGTCTTGGGAAACAATGAAACCCAATAACCGGCCTACCGGGACGCAAAAGACACACTTGTGTGGTTTCAAGCGGATTTTATATTTGCGACAACGCAGGAAAACTTGCCGAAGGTCGTTAAGGTGGTCTGATCGTTTTCGGGAACGAGCTGTGAGGTCATCAAGGTAGACTCGGAGGATATGCACCAAGTCGTGAAAGCAATAGGTCATGGCCCGCTGGAAAGTGGCACCAACATTTTTTAGTCCAAATGACATGACGCGGTAGGCAAAGGTGCCCCATGGGGTGGTGAAGGCAGTCTTGTATTGATCCTCTTTGCGGATGTGAATCTGGTTATATCCGGAAAACCCGTCCATGAAGGATAGGACTTCATGGCCCGCACACTCATCAATGACTTGGTCAATGAATGGCGTGGGGAAATTGTCCTTTGGACAAGCGTGGTTTAAATCGCGGAAGTCAGTGCATACTCTAAGGGAGCCTTGCTTTTTGTTGACGGGAACGGGGTTTGACACCCAGGTGGTGTACGGAATAGGATAAATGAATCCTGCTTTGCGAAGTTTCTCGACCTCGGCTTTAACGGCGGGGAGTTTGGAAGGATGAATGGGTCGCTGTTTCTGGCGAACAGGGGGTACCTCAGGCCATGTATCAATGTGGTGTTCGATGATGGCAGGGTCGAGACCAGGAATCTCGGTATAGGACCAGGAAAAGACATCACGGAACTCTTGAAAGAGCTTTTTGTACGCCTGAGTTTCTGTTTGACTGCAAGATGCGCCCAGCGAGATGAGCTCAGGTTTCCTTGGTGTTGTGGAAATGTCTATCTGTATAGTGGGGGAAATGTTTGACATGTTCCCTTCTTCAAAGGCATCCGGTGCTGGGATGGGGTCCTTTAACCAATCGACCTTAGTGGGTATGAAATCTTTCGATTCGACTGATAGCTGGTTAGATGCGGTGGATGTAGATGCTTCCGGGAGGAAGTACGAGCGATGATACATATCATCCCAAGGATAGTCGGGTGCAGTGAGTGTCTCCAAAATTTGCTCATCAGTATTGAAGTAGTCAGACCATAAATTAAGGGGTTCTAGTTTGAAAGTTGTTGAAATCATATATATTGTATTTACTTCTTCCGACGAGGATGATGGCAGGGGGTAGATCTCCTCGATTCGGGTAGGAGATATCTCCAAATCGACATTGTTTAACTCGTATAATGCTGCTCTATAGTCAGGGAGATCGGGACAATGGTGAGAGTAGTGGCCGTAAACACTGCATATGGCACAAGGATGGTTGGTGCGCAGTGATTTGTCGCGAGGTTGAGGTGGTGGCTCAAGTCTAACGACTGGGATGCCGTCGTCATCGTCCAACATATTCATATGCTCTTGGAGTGCTGGTAACTGTGGGCATTGATGAGTTGGATGGCCTATCTCATCGCACAAAGAGCATTTAGGGGGAGCTCGAAACACCGGTGGGGGTTTAACTGCCTTAGGAGGTGGTATAGCAGTGTATGGTTGTGGACCTCTGCCCCCAGTGGGCTGATGTTGTTGTGCGTACACATGCCCTTGAGCATTGGGGGGATTCTGGGGAGCCGCAGGTGTGGGAGCAGGTTGTGGTGGGTAGTATGCAGGTGGAGCTGGAAGTGGTCCAGCTGCCTGTTGGGGTTGTTGGTATCCCTGAGCTGTTGGAGGTGTGAGATTAGCTGCTGCAGCTGGTTGTGGGTAATGCATCTGCTGTTGTGGGAACTGCATGGGGGTATGTGTGGTAGGTTGAGTATAGTATGTAGGAGGTACATATGCTGATGGCGCTTGCCCATAGCAATGTTGTGGACAAGAGGGTCCATGAATGTGATGGGTCTGATTTGTTGGAGCATAAGAAGTTGTGGCTCCGGAACTGGATGTAGCCCTGGAGAGGTCTGGGGCGGGCATGGTGCTCACTGTGCCGAAAGGTTTAGGTTGGGGTGTGATTTGGCCAATAATGCCATCGTCGGCATGAGATGCCCCCGGCGCGTCACTACGTGAAGAGTCGCATCGTGGGGCGTCTGGTATGATTGTGTATAGATAACCCGACTGGGCGTAGATGAGATCAAACTGCTGGGCTTTAAGGATGGCCTCTTCTTCAGACTGGGGTCTTTCAGATGCCACACCTTCGCGATGAGCGGGAGGAGGGATTTTAGAAACCAATCTAAAAAGATACGGTCATCTAATTTGATTTTGCAGAGGCTTCGGCGTCGACGCCACTCATGAATGTGGTCAGTGATATGGGTGGCCGTGTTCTGTCTGCAAGACAGTAGGATCTCAACTCCCGCATCATAGCGGACAGGTAACTGGAAAAACTGCAAGAAGGTCGAGGCAAGGGAGGTAAAGGTGGCATGCGTCCCATGGGGTTGCTCAATATACCACTTGGCTGCAGAGCCAGTGAAGGTGCACTGTAAAAGTCGGAGGCGGATTGAGTCGTCCACTATGGAGTTGGAGGAACACCATAAATGGAAGGACATGATATGGTTCTGGGGGTCTTCACCTGCCTTGCCCTCAAACTTAGGGATGTCGGAGGGGAGTTTGGTGGGCATGTGAGGCCACGCAGGATCATGTCTGATGGGGTCATTTGTGAGCCTAGCTAAGTCTGGCAGGTTCAGACTCGCCATGTATGGTAAGATAGAAGATGTGGTGACTGGAACTCGGATATGCCTAGTCATTGTGGTGTGGGGTCCAGTAGCACCTAAAGGTATGCTAGGTATGGAGGGTATGTGCCCTCCAATAGGTGTAGTCTGGTATGGGCCAGCGCCTCCAAGTGCAACATGGGTTACACTTGGGTTAGGAATAGTAGTGGGGATTCCTGGGATAGGGTTTGTGGGAACCAGAGGGGGTGTGACCCCTATGTTGGGCATGCCCATAACAGGTGGTGGACCTGTGTTGGGAATTCCTATAATAGGAGATGGCCCTGTGTTGGGCATTCCTAAATGTGGAGTGTTGCCCATATTGGGCATACCCAGGGGGGTGGTTGTTGCCATGGACGGCACTGTAGTAGAAGGGTCTGTAGACGTCTCTCCTATGGTGCTGGTAAAGAGTGGATCAAATGGAGTTCCAGCCATAATGGTGGTTGGTGGTAACTCTGTGGGGTTTTCGGATTCTACCTCCAAATCTAATGTGAAGTGAGGTGTGTCAGAATCGGATGACTGTCCAGTTGATTGACGATGTGTCGAATCAAGGGACAAGGCTCTGTGTCCGTGACGTGGAGAGCCAAGTGGACTAAACTCTGGGAGTTCGCCCTGTAGACGACGAGAGCGTCTAAAATTCTCAATGGTGAGAATTAGGTTTTTGTGTGAAAAATGTGTTTAAGTATCAGGTGGTGATATATATATAAAAGACTCAAAACCCTAATGCAACCAAGGGTGCAAGAAGGGGAGTGCAAAAAGAAGGCTCTCAGGCGAAAAAATCAACCTAAAAAAAGGCACTTATTCTAGCAGCTGTGCTACAATAAGTGGAGGAATGCAACAAATGGTTAGAGTACCAACATGCAAACGGCTTCTAGAAAAAATAGGTGTAACTAGACCAAAGGTGGGTTGAATCATGCAAACACCTAACTAAAAGTATTGTGACTCAAACAATCGATATCCTCTGCAAGGTGATGAAATCCAAGTCAGACAATATGATTGTTGAGACAACGGCTAGATATCCCCCTACCGGGAGGGACACCGGGTAATCAATCCTAAAGACAGGCTACTAGGATACTCCGTTCATGACGTGTCGAGAAAAGGTAAATCTGTCGTTTGGTCCTTTGATCGCAATATCCCAATACAGGGATATCCCGAGAACTGTGAATGGTAGCCCTTCGGTTATTGAATGGATTTCGGTATTCCACTCAGGCTTCCGGAACCATCCTCGCAACTTCAACCCTCCTAAGGGAGAGGCCTTCCCACAAACCGGTTGTGACCGCGCCAAAAAGTACTAAGAGATTTTAGCTCCCTAATTGGACAACTTCTATGTCTCAGATGTAATAACTGAGGGGTGTTATTGGAACACCTATCCCCCCAATACTACCTAGCTACAAAGTTCTTTTAGTGTTCCCCAAGTGGGGTTAAAAGTGTGTTGAAATTAGGGTACGTTTTAAGGCTTAGTTCAATTAAGTGATCGAGTGAGTGCACGTGAGGTATTGTAAACTGAACTTGAAAAAGGGAAATGCTTTATAGGAAATTTTCACAAAACAAAGGAGCTTTGGAAAATAAAAAAGCAAATATTTAAGACTTTTTCAAATGAATGGAAATTAAATTGCTGTGCAAATATCAACTCAAAAGACAAAGAATCTTTTGAATTCTGAAAGCAAATAATAGACTTTTTTAACAGAAATAAATGGATTTCCTTTTTTTTTTCTTTTTTTTTTTTCTTTTTTTTTTCAAGGAAATTGCTAAGGGCAAGATTTTTTTTTTTAAAAAGTAAACAGGAAATTTTTTTTAATCTAGATAAAAATGCAAACTAAGTCTTTCTTTCACTTTCTTGAAAATTTTTGAAAAGATTTCTAGATATGCATTTTAAAAAGTAAATTTTTTTTTCAAGGCTGTAAAATATGCAGAATTTAATACTGTAAAAAATGTGCTATGTGGGCAGGAAGTACAGTAAAAATTAATTTTTAAAATCAGAAAGGCCGATTGAAAAAATCAGCAGCGCGGGTTTTAACAGAAAAGCCGCAATGGGCCACGCGGGTTTTGGTCGCACAGTCGCGATGGACCGCGCAGGTTTCGATCGCACAGTCACGATGGACCGCGCGGAAAATGTCCGTGAAGCCGCGGTGTGCAGCGCGCAAATAGGCCGCGAAGTCGCGGTGAACCGCGCGGAAAAGGGCTGCGCAGTCGCGATGTGCAGCGCGGTAAATGGCCGCGATGCCGCGATGTGCAACGCGGAAACTGGCAAAAAAGCCGCGGTGAACCGCGCGGAAAAAAGGCCGAAAGCCGCGATGGACCGCGCGACTGTCAAGCTAAAAACTGCGAGGCGAAAGCCGTGCACGGAAGCCGAAAAACGAACCCGAAAATCAAGAATTCCGGGCTGTTAATGGCAATAAATGAGGCCAAAACTTAGAGCAGCAATGGATCTGCTGCCTAAGATGGCAGATCTATGGATCTAAAGGTTAAAAACTAATAAAAAACTAAGATTAAAAGCAAAACTAGAGATCTATTGTTCAAAACCCAGCGGAGTCGCCAAAAACTGTTGGCCCGATTTTGCAACCAGGCTTAGTGCTATGGGCACCTGCTAACTAGTAGCAGCAGTTTCAATAGAATTAAATAACAATAAACTAAACTAAACTAAACTAATCATGGATCTATGCAAGAATATAAGCAAATAATGGAAATATTTTAAAAACAAGAACAAGAAAATATTAAAGAATTTTTGTATTGACAATGGGGCAAGCAAATGCTTGCAAGTACAATACCTCCAAGTGATGAAGGTTTGTTGAATGGCTCCAATGGTGAGCAGCTCCAATCTCCAATGGGTCCTTTCTCCAAGGCTTGCTACAATGTCCAAATACTCAAGGGATATTTTGGCAGCATGAGGATAGGAATATGGATGGATGTGAAATGAGGAGCCACTACCACCTTTTTATAGGTTTTGGTGGTGGGGAATACCATTTGTGGTTTTGTGGAAACCAAATGGTATTGACCAACATGGTTTAGGTACTCTTCCCTCCTTTTTCCCTTTTTGAATAAAATTAATATTTTAATTCCCTTTTTAATATTTTTGGGAATTTGGACCCTTTTTGAGGGTTTTTTATGCTTTTCAGGAAAAATAATCTTTTTTAATGGAAAAAGGGGTGTACTAAGGTCTTTTGGTGACCTTTTGTTGGTTTCAGAGGATCAGATGGTGGAAAAGTGGACAAATGGGTCATGTGAATAAGGGAATGAGCTAGTGAGCACTTTTTAGGTGTTAACAGATACCACGGCTTGATGCTTCTAGTCAAAATCGAAATTTAGAGACCAAGATCGAAGTTTTTGGTTGGGTAGAACCCCTAGCTCTATCAAACCCTAGCTTGGGATTTTGACCAGAAAACCAGAATTTGACAGAAGCTACAGATCCGAAACTCGCAGGGTTTCTCTGTCAAACCCTAGCCAGCTCCAGATCCAGTTTCAACAAATCAAAGTGGATTGGGTCAATACTAGAAGAGGATGAATTGGACACCTACATAAGTGAAGAGATTCCAGTTCCAGAGGGAGATGAGGCTAAGGCCTTACAAAAGAAGACTACAAGCAATTCCGACAGGTATGACTTGAGGATATACAGGTATGTTTTGAAAGTTGTTCATGATTAAGTTTATGATATGTTTGTCTTCACATTATTGAGGTTAGTACAATCTTGATTAATTTTAGACTTTTCTCATCACCTTAGTAAAAGTATGAATGCATGTGAATGATAGAAGACATTCATTGATTAGGGTTATGACACTTATGATTGTACTAATGCACTCTGGTGTTGTATGAGGATGATGTCATCTGCTAACATGAAAGGTACATCAAGAAAGACAAATCAAGTTCTAGATCGAGAACACATGACCATGGTGACATGAAGACAAAGACTCATCCATAGCCATTAAATCTCTACTTACGAGGTATGTATAATTTGGTTCTAAAATGCTTAACTTATGATATATGCAGGTTACTAGCACAAGGTCTCTAAATCATTGAAGAGAACAAAGAAGAAATTGTTTGGGTATGTTAGACATAACTAGAAAACATATAATCTAGGTATGTATTTTCTATATCAAGTTAGAATCCTACGTTGTGTTAGGATCTTAGATAAGTATACTTTTGTAAGATTGATAATGATTATTCATGAAGTTATAAGTTTGAGTAATCATGGGTTTATGCATATTATGCTTCTTAGTTTGATTAATGATATGACAAACTAGAAGAGTCCTATGGTCAAATAAGAATATGCATGAGTAAAAGAAGTACTCCCTGAAACTGAATACTAATACTTGTGACAAATTACCTTTGTATGAAATGATCATGACCATACATATTTAGAATCATAATGTTTTGATAGTATTGAGATTATACTAATGCATGTATGATTATGTATGAGATCTTGAGGATGACACAATGATGACACTAGTGCACACTTAAGCATGCATAGCGGTCCAGGATGGATATAAGTTCAAAGACAGATAATCAAGGAAGCAAAGATCAAGAGGGAGCACACTCCAGTAGTTCCTGCAAGGAAGCAAAGATTGAGAGGGAGTCCACCCAACAATCAAACAAATATAAGTATTTGAATTGTCATTTCTTGCATATATGATTACTTAAATAATGTTGTTCAGTCATTTAGGATGTATATTATGCACATTAGAAAAGTTTCATTAATGAACAAGATACTACTAATATACAAGTAATGGGTAAGTGGCCTATGGTACTGTACAACATTCCATTGCTACTTATCTAGAATGAAACCTCTTTGCTAACATGTTGGGAGTTGTGCACACTCTTAACAATGTTCTGGTAGAGATGGAAGGCATTTAGAAAGTTACGGGATATGGATAAATGTTGTATTGAAGCATTGGCTAAGATAATTGCATGACTGTATGACATATATCTTTATGTGTAAGAATTTGTTCTAAAATCTATGAGATGTTTCTAATCATGAAATTGAACTTATCTTGTTGGAAAGACTGTGTACCATCACCTACAAGAGAGACTTGTTTCGAAGAACAAGCAACAAAGACTCAACAACATTTGTTCCAGCAACGAAGTTCAAGAAAACTATCTATTGAAGATATTGAAGAATTTGAAGTTCCCAGGATCCGGGATGCAATAATAGAAGGATGCCATGATTGAGGAATACCAGTCGATCATGAAGAATGATGTTTGGGATATGGTCCCGAGACCAGTAGGGAAGTCTGTTGTAACTTCCAAGTGGATCTACAAGATCAAGCATGCTGCAGATAGTAGCAAAGAGAAATACAAGGCAAGGTTTGTGGCTCATGGCTTCTCCCAGAAAGAAGGGATATATTATAAAGATACCTTTGCACCTGTATCCAGATACACTTCCATCAGAACAGTACTTGCTCTGGCTGCAATGATGAAGTGGAAGATACCCCAGATGGATGTCAAGACATCTTTCTTGAATGGTGTAGTCGAAGAGGAAGTGTATGTGGAGCAACCACTCAGCTTTGAGACACATAACAGGGAGTCATATGTGTGCAAATTGAAGAAGGCCTTATACAGTTTGAAATAAGCATGCAGGATATGGTATGACAGGATTGACTACTTCCTGACTAGTTTGGGATTTACCAAGAGTAAAGCGGATTCCAACCTTTACTATAAGGTTGAGGAAGGCAATCCAGTGATACTCCTACTGTATGTAGATGACATGTTTGTGATAGGTGATATTGGGTTGATTGCTGATACAAAGAGGAATCTTGCTGCCGAGTTCAAGATGAAGGACTTGGGTATGATGCATTACTTTCTAGGTATGGAGGTGTGGCAGAGTGCAGATGGAATCTTCCTTGGACAAGGGAAGTATGTAGTAGAGATCCTGAAGCGGTTTGGGATGATGGACTCCAAGGCCATGGACACACCTATGGCATCGAACCTGAAGTTATTGAGTGATGCTTCATCATATTCGGTTGATTCCACGATGTATCATTAGATGATTGGGTCCTTGATGTACCTGACAAACACGGGACCAGATATTTGCTTTGCTGTGAACACCTTGAACTATTTCCTGATGGATCCTAGACATGTTCACTTGATTGTTGTAAAGTAAATTCTAAGGTACCTGAAGAGTACGGTTGATTATGGGCTCAAGTATGATGTAGATCAAAAGTTTAACCTAGAGAGTTATGTTGATTCAGATTGGGCAGGAAATGATGCAGATAGGAAGAGCACTTCGGGGTGCTACTTCAGTATGGGATCAGGTGTGATCTCTTGGTTTAGAAGGAAGAAATCCTGTGTATGACTGAGTACAATTGAAGTAGAGTATATCGCAGCTTGTTCGGCTAGTTGTGAGGTAGTATGGCTAAGGAAGCTACTATCTGATTTGTTTGATCTCCAGTTGGATGCTACCTATATCTTCTGTGACAACTAGAGTTGTGTGAAGTTGTATGAGAACCTGGTGTTCCATGATAGGTCGAAGCAAATCGAGATCAAATATCACTATATCAGGGATATGGTGCAGAGAGGAGTAGTGAAGCTCCCGTATGTTGGGGCGGATGAGAAGATTGTAGATGTGTTGACCAAACCACTAGCCAGAGTGAAGTTCGAGTACTTCAGAGAGAGGCTTGGTGTTCTTCAGATAGAAGATACTTCGAGGAGGAAGTGATGGGACACATTTGCAGGAGCCATTCCAAGCATGGTGGTAGGAGGATCCTTCCCATGGCTGTTGATGTAAGAGCCGTGTGATGAGCATCAGGACGATGCTCCGGATGTTGTTATGATGATCAGGTTGATCATGTGTGATGAGCATTAGGATGATACTCCAGATGAAATGCATCAGGACGATTCTATGATGATGATCAGGTTGATCATGTGTTATGAGCATCAAGACGATGCTTCAGATGACGATGATCAGGATGATCATGCGATGATGATATGCATCATGATGATGATATGCATCAGGATGATGCTATATATGATGATGATCAGGATGATCATGTGATGATGATGTGCATCAGGATGATGTGCTGCATGATGATGATCAATATGATCATGAGCATCAGGATGATGCTCCATGCGAGGATGATAAGGTTGATCATGAGTATCAGGATGATATTCCGTGGCTGTGGACAGGTTGTGCGATAGACATATAATATTTCCCTGGGAGATTTGCAGATACTCTTGCGAGGTTTTTCCTATGGCATATAATAGCTCCCTGGGAGATATGGCAAATGCTCTTTCGAGTTTTTTATTGGAGGGACATATAATATTGCCTTGCGATATTTGCAGATACTCTTGCGAGGTTTTGCCTATGGCATATAATAGTTCCCTGGGAGATTTGGAAAATGCTCTTTCGAGGTTTTGTCTGGGACATATAATATTTCCCTAGGATATTTCCAGATACTCTTGCGAGGTTTTACCTATGGCATATAATAGTTCCCTGGTAGATCTGGAAAATTCTCTTTCGAGGTTTTGTCTATGGCATATAATATTTCCCTGGGAGATCCGATAGGTTGAGTAGTAAGCTCGTAATCAGTCCTGGGATGCTCTTTCAAGGTTTTTCTAGACCACATGTAATCAATCCTGGAGATCCGATAGGTTGTGCTAGGAACGTAAAAGTCCTGGGATGCTCTTTAGAGATATTGTCGGTCGTGCTAGGCACATAAACGTTCCTGGGATGCTCTTTTAAGGTTTTGTGGTGGTCACATGTAATATTTCCCTGGGAGATCCGATAGATTGAGCAGTAAGCTCATAATTAGTCCTGGGATGCTCTTTCGAGGTTTTGTTGATGCACATAATCAGCCCTGAGGATTCCACAAGATGGCCATCTCGTGGAGATGATGAATACCTATAGGAGGCTAGGCCTACATCCAACATGAAAAGGGGTTGGCTCTGTAGAACTTCCTATGACGAGAAGAATTGAGAGATAGCCCAGTGATCGAGATGACGAGTATAACAGCAGTGATGATGATGCTCTATGATCTAGTGACGATGATCCAGCTCCAGCATTGAAGACTTGTGCCTATATGTATTGATGGCTTGTGTCAAGAGAATACCTTCCTAGTTAAGAGGGAGTGTTGATGTATTTATAACATCGGAAGATATTCACTTGTATATTACATTTGTACATTATTGTATTACCAACGGAGATGTATTATTCCTCCTGTTGGAAGTGTCGTCATTTGTATTTGCAAGTGTCGCAAGTTATATTGTAAGTGTCGTAAATTATATTTGATGGGTTATTAGACCACCTTAGAGGGGTCGGCCCAATGTGGGTCAAAGGGTTATTAGACCACCCTAGTGGGGTCGGCCCAGTGACAAGTAGTGATGGGTTATTAGACTCTCCTAAGGTAGGTCGGCCCAGTTGGAGTAAAAGGCAAGTAAAGTCATTGTATAAATAGAGAGTGTGTATCTCTCATTCTATTCATTCACTCACTCACTCACTTCGCATTAATGAGATAGAGGAGGAGTGTGCACAATTGGAGGAGGAGCAACTGCTAGGAGACTATCTCTTGTTTTGGGGTTTGATCTTTGTGATCTTTATATTGGTGCTCATTCTATCTCTGGGGAAGTTGCGGGGTTTTTCACCTTCTTGGTTTTCCCCCGTGAAATGTTTGTGTCTCTTGTCTCTTGTGTTTGATATGTTGTACATGTTGTTCTCTTAGTTAAGATCCTAGATCATATTGAATTAAATGATGAAAAACTAACAAGTTGGGCTATGAGGCCAGCCGGGAAAAGGAAGACACCTACAGTCTTCTATCTCTCAGCCCCCAACAAATTCTTGCTCTCCATGATTATCCAATTGCTCTTATAGAGATCTATAGGATATCACTAAAAAAATATAGCTTTGGCTTCCACAATACCTACCCCACACAACACCTTTCTGGGCTCAGGCATCCCCTTCCAAATACATGGTTCACCTAGTAGATCCATCTTGTCAGGTGCTTCCAGTCTGTGCATAGAAGAAGACCAATATATTATGATGCTAGAGAACCACTTGTAGCTTCAAATTCATGGCTTGCCAAACATATATGAGAAACAAAAATCAATGGGTAAGGGTCCTGATCCGAAAATGGCAGGATATTTATAACCATTATTTGCATGTGAAATTTTGATTGCTTAAATCCATTAAAAATGATTTAAATGAAAAAATTAGAGAGCATAATTGAAGCACATAAACACATAAAAGAGATATGCAAACAAGAAAATGACAACAAGAACTGATAACAGAGTTCACCCTTCTTGGGCTACGTCTCCGGGCCACTTCCAATGAGAAGGCCGATCTTATTTAGTCTTCAAAGCTTACAAATATGAGTTTCTGGAAACACTTCTGTTTTCTATAATTTATCAGCAAAAATAGATAGCACCACTGCAATCCTCTCGAAATTTCGAGAAAAATGAGTATAAAGTCGACTTTATATGGCCGAGGCCTCCTCTGGCACGCAAATCGAGACAACTCTTCTTGCATAAAAGACAAAATAATATGGATTGTATGGATTCCACCTCGATATCGGTGCCCATTAATGGTTGTACGATGCCTCGAGAACTATGCATGTACCTTGTCTCAGAATCTGTGCAAGTGTGCTCTGTTTTCTCCTCCGAACTCTGTCTCGTGGCTTGGAAAACTGTGGTTTATATAGCAATTTGAAGTGGTTTTTGGGCGCGCATGGAGGAGCCACACGCCCCTTTTTGGCTCCATTTCCAGATCAAATTTCTAAAGAAAAAGTGTCGTTGTTTACACAACGGAAGGGTCGTGGCCCAATGGTAAAGTGCTGCGATATTGGGGTAGAGGTCTCGGGGTCAAACCCGCGGGCCTCTTCCCTTCCCACGTGTTTTTTTTAAATGTTTAAATGGTGGTTTTATTGTATAGTTCCACGGTATCGTTCGATGATATGGTTTAGCAATGATATGTGGTATGGTTGTTGGCGTATTATATGGTTTGTTGGATCCGTTGTATTGGTTCCACGGCTGTACGTTTGAACTATGACTTGGCTCCAAGTTTGAACTATGAGTTGGCTCCACTTTGAACTATGAGTTGGGGGTCTCGGTGTTTACATGGGGTCGAGGGCTAAGCCCTCGACCTCGCCCCATTTTCAAAACATAACTTCATTCAAATTTATATACAACCTGTTCCCTATACATGTTAAGTGACACCAGTGGTAACCTTGGCTAGTAGAGCTTTGTGAAGACTTTGGGCATAATTGGAGGTCTTGGGTTCGATTCCCATAGACTCCACCCAAATTTTTTGAAATTATACATTATCCATTTTTTTTCCAAATTAACCATTTTTTTCCATTTTAACCATTTTTTTCCAAACTTCTAACCCTGACAACTTCTGCATCTGGAGGTCGTTTCGTGCGAAATGAGCGTTGGAAAGATGATGATGAGATCTTTATCATTGTAATATTTATTTTTTCTATTTGAATACTTCTTTATTGATCGATCATGGAAGATCCTTCTGGATCAAACCTTCCCACTAAGAATCTTTTGGACCACCAAAAACTTGAATCATTCAGAATTCAAGTGAGGACATGTTCGTCTCACTTGTCCCGTATCACTTGTGCATTCTTCTTGAAACCTTACATTTGACTCATCATAATAATAATCAACACTGCATTGACATTGTTAAGTATATTAATCCCTTTTTCAACCAAATCTTCATTCAGTATTGTCGTAACTAACCATATATTGCTGATTAGTAGTAGGATGAATAGAAAAATTGAACATGTGAAAGAGATGTACTCATATCAAGCTTATGTTTTATCATAGTAATATTATTAATCATAATAGGTGTGTTGTGATGCAACGACACTTCCTTTTCATGCTTAGGATTATTTTCTTCCTTAACTTGCATAGACACAAGTGCCAAATTCCGACTTGCATTAACAACCCTTTTCAATTATTGCATAGTTCCCAATGATCTGTCATTTTCACATGAATGTGAATGTACTATGTACTCAATTCCTTCCTTAAACAAATGATATTGATTATGTTCCCTATAGAAGATTGTCTTTCAATCATAGAAGTATGGGATTCCCATCAAAATTCCACAGATATCTACGGAACCACATCAAATTCAACTTCATCTACAAACTTGGATGCAATTGCAAACTTTAGATCACATTGCTTTGTTACTTGTAATATTTTATCTTTGCATACCTAGCCTAATGGATAAGGTTTCTTGTGTGGTTTTGCTTTTAATCCCAACTGCTTAACTACTTCTTCTGAAATAATATTAGCTTGAGATCCACTATCTATGAGTGTGTCGATCTTAGTTTGTTTTGTAATTACCCTTATATGAAACAATGCATTCGTTTTTCTATCCTTAGAACTGTCATGATATTTAGAATTAGAAGCACATGAAGAACCAGTGTTAGAATCATTACCAAAAATAGATTTACCTTTCACACCTACGATTGATATCTTTATTTCGTCCTCAGAATCTGATCCAAGCTCCTCAATGATAACCGTCGCTTTTTGCTTCCCTTTCTGATCCTTAAACCACTTCGGTTTCAATTCTGGATGTAGCTTCCAACAGTGTTTTGCATCATGTCCATCTCTCTAACAATGAGAACGTGAAATTTCTATCTCCCCTTTCTTCACGGTAGCAGTATGCTTGCTCTTCCCTTTGTCCTTGCCTTCTTTCAACTTATTGGATTCAGCTGAGGAAAATTCATCATGAACATTCTTCCCTTTAGATTCAGTATGTGTGGCTTGAACACACACTTCATCCAGGTTAGTAGAATTAAACATAAGTATTGTATGATGCAAATAACTATGTAATCCTCCAATAAAATTGAGAAGAGTTTCTTGACTATAGAGAGGTATACCCAAAATCAAAGATCTCTTTCTGAATTCCTAAGTGTATTCTTGTACATTCTAACCTTTACCTTGCCTCAAGTTTTTCCAATCCATCATGGTTTGCTGTATGTAACCTAATGGATAAAATTGCTTCTTTGATGCAGCAGTAAATTTATACTAGGAAGAAATAATTTTACCTTTGTTAAGGATGCCTTCCCATGTCTTACTCTCCCACCATATGAGTGCAGTGCCTCCAAGGCAGAAAGTAGTCAACTGGATCTTTGCACTATCATATGCAAGCTTATGGATCTTGCAATACACTTCAATCTTCCTGATCCAATCGTTTAGCTTTTCGGCGTTAAGTTCACCATTATATGTAGGTAAATTAAACTTAATATCAAGTTTCAAATAAGGTAAATCAGACTTAATCTTCTCAGGTTGTTTCTTTTAATTAGAAGAAGCAGTACTGGAACTTTCAGAAGAGGAAGAAGAATATGGATAAGAAGGTTCAGAAGGCCCTCCTCCTTTTCCTGAAATATCAATCTTTGCTTTCTCCTTCTTCTTTTTCTTCTTTTCCAATCTCTCTTTATAATCTACAAACAATTTTTCTACCCTGTTTGCCATCTGATAGAAAGCCTTGTGGAAAGCCTTTTCATCTTCTTCTCGGTAGTCTTCATCTGCTATTTTCTTTCTTCTTCTTGAATCAATTTCTGGATCAAACCCTTCAAGTTCTTCTTCACCATCTTTAAGCCTTGATCTTTTTAACATTCAAAAACTCACAATGCAATGGTTAAGCTGCTCTGATACCAAACTTGATCAGGAATGGCAGGATATTTATAACCATTATTTTGAATGCTTAAATCCATTAAAAATTATTTAAATGACAAAATTAGAGAGCATAATTGAAGCACATAAACACATAAAAGAGATATGCAAACCAGAAAAATGAAGGCAAGAACTGATAACAGAGTTCACCCTTCTTGGGATACGTCTCCAGGACACTTCCAATGAGAAGCCAATCTTATTTAGTCTTCAAAGCTTACAAATATGAGTTTCTGGAAACACTTCTTTTTTTTGGCAGTTATCAGCAAAAAAAGATAGGACCACTGCGATACTCTCGAAATTTCGAGAAAAATGAGTATAAAGTCGACTATATATGCCTGAGTTCTCCTCTAGCATGCAAATCGAGACAACTCAACATGCATTAAAGACAAAATAGTACAAACTGTACAGATTCTGCCTCGGTATCTATGCCCATTAATGGTTGTACAATGACTTGGGAACTATGCATGTACCTTGTCTCAGACTCTGTGAAAGTGCGCTCTGTTTTCTCCTCCGAACTCTGTCCCGTGGCTTGGAAAACCGTGGTTTATATAGCAATTTGAAGTGGATTTTGGGCACGCGTGGAGGAGCCACGCGCCCCTTTTGGGCTCCACTTCCAGATCAAATTTTGAAAGAAAAAGCGTCATTGTTTACTCAACGGAAGGGCCGTGGCCCAATGGTAAAGTGTTGCGATATTAGGGCAGAGGTCCTGGGGTCACCCCGCGAACCTCTCCCCTTCCCACGCATTTTGTTGCAATGTTTAAATGGTGGTTGTATTGTATAGTTCCACAGTATAGTTCGGAGATAGGGTTTAGCAATGATATGTGGTATGGTTTTTTGCGTATTATATGGTTTGTTGGATTCATTGTATTGGTTCCACCGCTCTATGTTTGGACTATGACTCGGCTCCACGTTTGAACTGTGAGTTGGATCTATGTTGAACTATGAGTTGGGGGTCTCGGTGTTGACATGGGGTCGAGGGATAATCCCTCGGACCCGCCCCATTTTCAAAACATTATTATCCCTCTCCCCCGCCCCATTTTCAAAACATAACTTCATTCAAAATTATATACAACTTGTGCCCTATACATGTCAAGTGACACCGGCGGGAACCTTGGCTAGTAGAGCTCTGTGAAGACTTTGGGAAGACTTGGAGGTCTTGGGTTCGATTCCCATAGACTCCACCCAAATTTTTACAAACTATAAATTATCCATTTTTTTGCCAAATTAACCATTTTTTTGCCATTTTAACCATTTTTGTCGAAACTTCTAACCCTGACAACTTCTGCATCCGGAGGTCGTTTCACGCGAAACGAGCGTTGATGGAAAGCTGTTGACAAGCTCTTTACCACTAAGATTTGTGTTGTTGTTTGAAGAATTATTTACTGATCGATCATGGAATATCCTCCTGGATTAGGTCCATAGCTTTCCCAACCTCTGTACTCACATATAACCATCTCTTTTCCCTTCAAATCAACAACCCCCTTCTAAATTCCAATTTGTGGGTTATACACAATAATGGGGAACTCACGTACGGTAGCTCTACATGAGGAAACATGATAGAATGTGTATGAATGAGAGAATGACCCTAATGGATATGGGAAAATGGGTGAAACGAAAAATGACATTTCTTCTGACTATAGAAGAAAAGGAATGTTGTCACTGTAGCATTGATTTTTAGCAGTTGACAAGACTATCACCAAAGTCAACCACCCCCATGCTTCAATAACTATGTGAGGTGAATTTTTCCGCTAGCCTCACACATGCATTCAATGATTGGGTTCGATAGTCAAAAGGAGGTAATTGGCTCATTTAAAAACATATGGCAGATTTTGAATGAGTTCTAAGGTTGATACTTGGAAGCTTAGGATTTAGTCAACCATGAGCCCCCTTTCTCTTCCCTTCTGATGGAATCGTAGCCCCTTTGGTGATATTTACACAACCATTGTGGGAGCATTTTATTATTTATGGACATAATATTTACATATATTTCGATTTAACATGGGAAGCAAACCATATGGTCCAAATAACAATATTACACCATACATGACTAGCCATTCACTAATCAGGCCTTGGCCTTGAGCTCCACACTAGGAATTCACACTAGCATATTTACATCATTTACATAATTTAATTGAATACATTACAAGGGTCAAACTAGGGGTATTACAGGCCTGTATAGTTTTGACATGGAAACCCCACAGAGCGCCACATGGCAGGAAGTTAGATGACTTGGCAGGATCGTGGACCAATTATGAGTTGACATGTGGCAATTCGAGGTTTTGGGGCATAGTTGAGTTGGCATATACGTAGAAAATGGTTGACAGGAGGACCAACTGGAGGATACCACATAGAAATACCAGTTGGCATATGATCGATTTACTTTATAAAAAATATCTACAGACGAGGCAAATTGAACCCCTAACTTGCCACATACAATCCTAGAGTTCTACCATTCTACTGCATTTGTTTGTAATGCCCCATTTCGACCTTATTACCTGAACTGTCATTTCATGTGTGTATTTTCTTATTATTATGGAACTTCGTCAGTTGATGACACTATGGACATATGGATTTATTAATTTTTGGAATTGATATATATGTGTGTGTGATGTTAATATTATGAATTATGACCATGTTTTGAATATGAACCTAGCATGCAAATTTAATAGATAATGGTACGTGGATACCGATTTATAGTTATGTGTCGAGTAAATGATTGTGATGCCAAATGCATGGTACAAATGATTACATTGTTGTTTGTATTAAAAAATATGTATATATATATGTCGATAATTGTTGACATCATTCTGTCGATAGGGGTTCACTTCGTACTGTTGTCAACAAACACCAACCAAACACCCTTAAGCATCGGCCTAGGAAATTTTTACCCGTTCCAGCAACACCCGCAGAGCGAGTGAGGTCTCACCCGAGATGTTCAAGGGGGGCTATAGGAACCAAGTTTTCGCATTAGGGAGAAGACATGCGTTGATCCTTACTTAGTCGCTATAGAAACCAGAGATCTGTCTTCGCATTATACTAACAATTCAAATGTGCAATATAACCCATATCAATCAAAATTGTCGATTAACAGAACAACAAAATCACAAGATATCATTCATAACATCGCAACAAATGGAAAGCACAGAACACAACTCATATCGACAAGTGGAAAATGAAAAATAGAGACAGAGCTGAGCATATTCATTCATTAACTCATCAACAAGGACTATGGAATGAACTTCGCAGATGAAAATTCCGATCAACTCATCACAGATTCATATATCCAGAGCAAGACTGCCGAAGGCAGACAAAATACTTAAACTTATCGATGAATCTTCTATCTTACTTTAATTCTTGGATGCCTATTTATTACAATTTGTGTTTATATTTATAGACGCCTATGGCGATTACAAAATGGTCCAAATGACCAAATCTAACTAACATGGACCAAAACTTATGCTTTCATCGGCTTCTTATCCTCCGCGAATGGTCCTTTTCCTTCACTGATGACCCCTTCATCGATGTCGGCTCTACATCTTCTATGCTCTAACCCCGTGCCAACAGGCCCCCATCACAAATTTGTGGCTCGCCCTCGAGCCACCTTAGCTGGACGCCTCTGTTACAGCTCTATTTCACCAAATTGATCATCCTTCGCTGACAACTATGCTTCCGGCACATCCGTTTCATGAATTTGATCATCCTTCGCTGACAACTGTGCTTCTGGCACATCCGTTTCACGAATTTGATCATCCTTCGCTGACAACTATTTTGGTGGACCTGGAGTGCTGACGAATCTGATTCTGGCACATCTATTTTGCGAATTTGATCATCCTCTGCTGGACCTGGAGTGCCCTTTCTCTTGGTGCTTCTGCGGTTGACAGGCCCGCTTTTCTTCCAACAATTGAATTTTGCTTAGACATCTTGGGTGAGACTTCATCTCTTTTCTTCCGGATTGTTTTCATATTTTCATTTGGTGGTTTCTCGTGAACACTTGTCATCTTCGCCCTTAGTAGACCTTGGGTGCTTCCACTAGAAATGAAATGCATCATCACAACCCTCTAATCTCACTTCTTTACTCTGCAACTTCATTGGCCCTCTATCCTTACTTCTTGACTCTACAACTTTCTTCCCCTCTATTCTCACGGCTTGACTCTGCAAATTTCTTAGAGTCGCACATCCGGATCGATAACTCTTTATAATGCTATCTATCCATTTGTTTGGGCATTTATAACTTAATTCGCTCGGTCCCTATCCATTACAACATCTTTGAGGAATGATTACCAAGTCATTCATCCAATCTTTCCCTGATTTTCCAAAATTTTCCATCAAGTGTGTCATCATCCTCCTCCATCGCCTTCTGTCGATGCTTAAATGTTGTAATTATGATCTAATTTGACTGCCACGTGCTAACCGTCGACAAGCTTCAAATTTCGTCGCTTACTCTTTCCTCTAGTATTGTATATACCCCATGCGATATATATATATATATATATTTACAATGGTGCGAACCTTGTTTCAGTTGTCAAGCACCTGACTATGGCGATAGGGCTTCAATAGGATTCTATTCACTAGATTTTTCAATAGTGCCCCATCGAGCTTTTGTAGTTGTACCGTACCACTGTCATTGATAAAATTTATAATATAGGGACCCAACCAATGCATTTGTAGCTTACCTGGATGCTTCACAAACTTACTATCGTATTGCAGCACCATATCTCCACTCTGGAAGTGATTTTCTTTGAGATGGTGATCGTGCCAAGCCTTCTGGCGATCCTTCTCTACCTATTGCTGCAATAAACCTGTCTTGTCAAGGTGTACTAACTGCGCCAACCGTTCTTTAATTTCTCCGTCGTCACTCATCCTGTGGCTGCTGCGATGCGGAGACTGGGGACAATATACTCCATTGGAATCACCGCTTCTTGTCTGTAAACTAACTTGAATGGAGTCTGGCCTGTCAAACGTTTACAAGTTGTCCTGTAGGCCCACAATATTGTCAGAATCTTCAAATCCTAGTCGTCGTGGTTTGTGTTACATACCTTTGTTAACGCATGCTCCAATACCTTGTTAAATGCTTCCACCACACCATTCGCCTGTGGGTGATATGGGGTACTCTTGCAATGCTGAATTTGGAATTCCTCTGTCATTGCCCTGATAGTTTGGTTGACCAAGTGAGTTCCTTGGTCACTCATCAGTATCTTTGGGAACCCAAACTTGGTGACCACATTGTCAAAGATAAATCTTGCTGCCGTCGTAGCCATGCAATCGTTTACCGGTGTAACTTCATCCCATCGCGTCAAATAATCAGTCGTAGTAATTATGTATGGAGACCTTGTTCTTTTTCCTGGTGGGTTGATAGGTCCTACGAAATAAACCGCCCATTTGTCGAATGCTTGTAGCGTTAGCTAAGGTACTAGCGGCATTTCATCCCTGCACGATGGTTTTCCTATTCCTTCGCACACATCGCAGCTCCTGGAATAATCTGCGGCATCTCCATGTACCATCGGCCACCATAGTCCAACTCTAAGTATATTTCTAGCAGTGGCACGCCCTCCCTAGTGTCCTCCTATTATCCCATCGTGAGCTTCAGCTAGTATCCTTTCATGTTCATGCAGAAAAACGTATCGGCGAAGGATCTTATCTAGCCCCATTTTGTAAAGTTGTCCCGCAATTAGCCAAAAGTAGGCAACCCTCACCACTATCTGTTTTTTATGGCTGGTATTCAATCCTTCTGGTGTGCATCCTATAGTCAAGAACTGGATAATTTGCTCGTAATGGTCATCAACCATCCCAATTCGAAATAATTGTGCATCTGGTAAGCCCTCGTCGATGCTTCTGGTTTCCTCTCCTAAATCAATTCGGGATAGGTGGTCAGGTCCTGCATTCAGTCGTCCCTGTTTCACAATAATCTCAAAGTCAAATTCTTGAAACAAGAACAGCCAGCGACATATCTTCCCCCCCAACATAGGCTTGTTGACCAAATATTTCAATGCCGAGTGGTCAGTAAACATCTTGAAATGGCCTCCAAGTAGGTAGTGGCAGAATTTATGTAGTGTGTAGACCATTGCTAGCCCTTCCATTTATGTTGTCGTGTAGTTTTTCTCCGTAGTGGAGAGCTTCCTACTGGCGAATGCAATTGGATGATCGATAATCCCTTCTCCTGGATGATCCAATACCACCCCTAGTGTGACTGATGAAGCATCCACGTGAACATGGAATTCCTTTGTCCAGTTGGGAAAAGCTAGTATCGATGCTGTGACCATCTTTGATTTCAGTATATCAAGGCTCTTCTGGCACTCTTCATTCCATTCGAACTTCGCATCCTTTTTCAACAGTTTTTCCATTGGTGCTATGATCGCCACATACCCTCTGATAAATTTTCTGTAATACCCAGTATGCCCCATTGTCACCCTTAACTGTTTTAATGTCATCGGAGGTGGTAATTCGACAATAATTGCAATCTTTGTTGGGACAACCAACATTCCTTTCCTGCATACGATGTGTCCTAATAGAATCCCAAAAGGAACCATTTGTTGACACAGTTCTGTCGACAGGGGTTTACTTCGTATTGCTGTCAACAAACACCAACCAAACACCCTTAAGCATCGGCCTAGAAAGGTTTTACTCGTTCCAGCAACACCTACAGAGGGAGTGAGGTCTCACCCAAGATGTTCAAGGGGGGCTGCAGGAACCAAGTTTCCGCAGTAGGGAGAAGACATGCGTTGATACTTACTCAGTCGCTACAGAAACCATAGATCTGTCTTCGCATTATACTAACAATTCAAATGTGCAATATAACCCATATAAATCAACATTGTTGATTAACAGAACAACAAAATCACCAGATATCATTCATAACATCGCAACAAATGGAAAGCACAGAACATAACTCATATCTACAAGTGGGGAATGCAAAATAGAGACATAGCCGAACATATTCATTCATTAACTCATAAAAAAAAACTGCGGAATGAACTTCGCAAATAACAATTTCGATCAACTCATCACAGATTCATATATCCCGAGCAAAACTGCCGAAGGCAAACAAAATACTTCAACTTATCGATGAATCTTCTATCTTACTTCGATTCTTGGATGCCTATCTATTACAATTTGTGTTTATATTTATAGGCTCCTATGGCGGTTACAAAATGGTCCAAATGACCAAATCTAACTAACATGGACCAAAAATTCCACTTTCGTCGGCTTCTTATCCTTCGTGAATGGTCCTTTTCCTTCACTGATGACCCCTTCGTCGCTATCGGCTCCGTATATTCTGCGCTCTAACCCTGTGCCAACAATGATTGCACGACATTTTGTTATGAGACTAGCTGAGAGGTTTAGAAGAGTTGAGGGATAGCAGAGCCCTACAAAATGGAAGTACCTTGACGGTATGATTTCCAAAATAGATATGGTATGAGAATGAATCGTTATTGTTATTTATGATTTCTGATATTATTATGATGTGTGGGTTGGGGCGGGGTTTCAAGAAACTCAACCGCCCAAATTGGTTATTCGATGACAAAACCCAAGTATACAATCACAATGCAGTCACTATGTCAATATAGACATAGACCCTTGTTCCATTAGGGGGTGGAGGAATTACCCACCGTTTATCCCCAAAACCTAGAGTCATGGGGAGGTTGTGGGTTCTTGCCGGGAAAGCTTGGTCGATGTAGTCGACACTTCCGCTTACAGGCTCTAACTGGAGTCGGTCATGGCGTGACACTTCAAGGTAGTCTAGCAGAGGAGTGATAGGATGTGGAAGTTAGTTGTGAATTATATATAGAACAAAGTAGGTAGATAGGATTGTCATGGAAGTTTTAGGGGGGGGGGATTGATTAACTGTGTGTCAAAAATTGCTTGATCCTTGTGTCGTGTCTCAGTATATTACTTTGGTGTCATAAATTATTACGATATGAGTTAGTGTCTAAACGTTTCAAATTCATGTTTAAGTAGTTGTCGATGGACAATAACTTTTGTTATTATGAGTGATGTGTGGTTGAGTACTATTAGTGTACCTACACGGCGTATGTAAACATTAGCTACATTTACATAACTCGTAGATATATATATATATATATATCTATATATATATATATATAAATTGTATGTCATGATAATATAAGTGGGCATTGATGTTTTGTAATTATAACTAGTTACATTATACTTGTTATTTATTAAGTTATGAACTGATAAAATTGAGTCAGTTTATTAGTGAAGGGTTTGATTCTGATTAAGGTTGGTTAGTGATTTCGGTCATCATTAAATAAATATTAATTAAGTTAATTATAAATTACTTGGTGTGATTGTTGGATGTGACACTAATTAATAAATGAATAGTGGTCAAGTTCTAATGTTGATTAGTGTTAATTAATGTTAATGATGTTAATGATGTTATTAAGATTTCTTGATTTACTTAATTGTTGAATAAGTACTTGGTTACTAAATCGTTAAATAGGTATTAATGAGGTTGATTGTTGTTAATCACGTTACTATCAACTTGACTAATAAATGTTAATTAAAGGATGATTTATAATAGTCCCATCAATGGTGATTATGTTTAATTATAATTAACTAGGATTAATTATGATGAATTAGAATGTGGTAATAAATCAATATTAATTAGGGTTATTAAAATTAATTATGATAAATTATAATTAAGGGTCCATTGTTGAACATGGTAAATAGTTTGGTGAATGGTCTCTAAGGTCAACAAAATATTAATTGTAATAAACAATTATTAAATTAATCTTAAATATAAGAAAAAAGTAATAGTGAAGAAATGACATTTTATTTTATTAAAATTATGCAATTTTAGGATATCGAATAAACATGTGCTTGAGACTAAAAGGGCTATGTCAAAAGTGTTGTCGGTTGACCACGTAAAGAGCGATGAATATTTAATTAGTGAATATTAAAGTAATATTATTTATGGATTTGTTCATTGAACCCGACATAGTAGATGAGAAGGTGGTTGGGACCTCATTAATGGGGGGGATAAGGTAGTAAAGGCTAGGTAGGAGAGTCGAAAAACAGGGGAGATAGAGAATGGAATAAAAAAGATGAGGGGGATTCAGAGAGTAGGAGAATTTGGGGGAAATTTTATAGAAACATAGCAGCGGAGGGTTGTTTTCTGTTCGAAGGGAGGTATTCGAACTGGTTGGACTCACTGTACTCAGGTTTTGGGCTCAGGGGTCCAAGAACTTAGTTCTTGGAGCTAGGAAGTCGGCGAATACTTTCCTAGTTGGTAGGGTGGAAGATTGATCTGAGCTGGTTGAGTTTTCTTGTGGGAAAGAGCTTGCAGTTGCAGGGACAAGGAGGAGCTTGAAGGGTTAAATTTGCTAATCTACAGGTATTTTCCATACAGGTATAAATTTCCACTAAGTAGTTGTTATTTGCTACCTATTTTAGTTGATAGTTAATGAAATGATTCGAATATGTATATGTTGTATGTGATTTTGTATATGGTAAAAAGGGTAATATAGCACATCTAATCATACTTACAAAATTTTCCAGATTAGTAAATTTCTTTTACCTGCACACTGAACAGAGCTAAACAAAACCAACATAGAACTTAATTGTATTTCTTTTTAAATTGAAGGACACAGAGAGGTCTCCTGCATTGTTGCTTATTAACTGTATGAGACATATTCTATTTAAAGTTGACTGGCAATTGCATTGGCAGGAAAAGGGGCCCGAAGGATTAGCCCCTAAGCCCATGAGTATGTTGACATCCCAACTACTCCCCTTTAAATTTTCACAAATTTTGGGGCCCCCATTCAGAATTTTGTAAATACATTGCTTTCACATTGCTTTTGCTTTTGTTTTGTTTGATTTCACTCTTTGGTCTGATGGATTTTGCATGCTTAGTTTTTATCTCTTTATCGATTCTTGGGCTCATTCGACGATGATTTGGTGACTCCAATGATTTGTGTCGAAATGATGCTTTGGCTTCTTAATTGCACAACAATGCTTTATTTTTCCGGAAGTTTTGTCATCGCCTAGCATTTTGATCATGCTGGCTTGCAAAGGACACTTCCTTTTCCATTAAGCAATCTATCCTACAAATTAAAAACATGTTAATATATATATATATATATATATATATATATATATATATATATTATGAAAATATAACAATTAAAATTTATTTAATTTTTTGTAGATTCTAATTTTGTAAATAATATTATATATAGTTATATAATAATAAAAATAAAGTTTAGTGTGTAATAAAGTATTGTTTTTATCTAATTCAAATAAAATTCATTTTTTCTTATAAGGTGTAAATAATAATGGTATGGATTATAATTGACATATATAAATTATAGGTTTATTATTTAATATCTAGGTATTTATTATTATTATTATTTAATTTATATATTGCTCATTTGTACTTAGTTCAATTTTGTTGTGTTTTGTAGGGAACCTAAATGTGAAAGAAGATCATTAGATACATGAAGACCAAATTTGAAACTTTGAAAAATTAGATCATTAAAATTGTGGCTCCACATATTTCTTTTAATATTACCATGATTAGAGTTAAAAGCCACGTCCATGTTGCTGAAGAAATCATTCCTGCATGAGAATTTGTGATCATTCTCATTAAAATGCTTAAAATGAAAGGATGCACCAAACATTTGTGTCATAGTTCATCATTCTTAGCTTTTGGTTATTTTGACGTGCATGATAATTTATGCCAACGTTGATTATTATTTAATGTCAATGCCATTCATCTACTACGTGGGAACGTTGACAATGTCATTCATCTACTACTCCTACCTCGCCAAAATTATTTAACCAACCACCAAAATTATGGAAGCGATTGGGATATCACCCAATCATTTGAATGGAGATTATAACAATATTATTTTAAGTTTGAGTCTGAGATTATGCCCAATCAAAGAAAGCTAACAATGTATGGGAAATTCCTACAAACTTTCCCACATATCGTGGATGGTAGGTCAAGCAAACCATCAACCGGTCATCTAAGCCAGAAGATGTCTCAATGGAATAGAACCCAGGTGGATGGAATGAAACCCATCTATCTCCACCAACGGACCACCGTATCCTTATGGTTGGTTAACCTTATATATTAACTCCATTAAAATTGGATCAATCCCATTGAATTTGATTTGGAACTATGAATAATAAACGTCTCTTTGTCTTAACCCTCGATTCCTTTTTGTATTTTTGAGTTGGGCCAAATCCGTAATCTCAATGATCAAGATTAAATATAATATTGACTTGAGATCAATGGCTCATGTTTAATTTAAATCACTAATGCCTTGATTAAGCATTTTATTAAATTAAATTAACTCACTTTACGAAAAATCACATTTCACTTTAACTAATAAATTAATAAAGTGAAACGTCAAAAAGCAAGGACATTAATTAGAGATGATTTGCATGGGTTAGACACACCTCAAGGAAATACCTATCTAAGCTAAGTCATCAACAACTCTCACTCTTGCCTATATTTTGAGGTTATTTATTTTGCCTTTCATTAAAATTAATGCCTCTAATTTTGATTACCATTTTTCACCTAAAATTAGAATGACCAAGCCCATTCCACTACTATGTTATATATGTATGATACACTAATACATGGCTTTCCTCCCAAGTAGACCAATAGAGGGGATTTTATGCAATACTAAATAATTTTTGTGATCTGAAAAAATGGCCTTTGGATTTTATTATGGACATTAGGCACTCTCACTGCATTCCGATAAATTACCTTGATAGGGTTTTAGGGTTTATCTAAGAAAAATAGTGCTACAATTAGTACATTTTATGACAAATGCATGTTTCCAATATTTACCGAGCGAGGAAGTAGATATCTAGTTCTCCTTTTGATTTACTCTATAGTTTTGTTTCCTTGCACAATGGCTTCCAATGATGGGTTCTTGATGGAAGAGTAGCAAGAGATTTTTAGTCATGTCCCTAGGAAGGGATTCAGTGCATTCTCTAAAAATCCCTCTCTCTCTTAGGTCTAGACAAGAACTTCACGTGACTCAAACCTGGTGTAGTAAATGCAAAGAATCATGCTAGAGGCATTGGGAAAAAACAACTTGACAAGCGTTTGCACTAAGTGAAAAATGTCCATCCCCAAAAAAGTATGTGGTTCACTACTTTTCTCTATCTTCTTTTGATGTAGATTCTTTAAATTATGTTCGAGATTCTTGTCAATGCTCATTTTTAGTCACTAAGTCTATGAATATTGTAATTTATTACTAAAGTTTATTTGTACTGGAGAGGAGTTACACTTGATGCTTCCTTTTTTTGGGTACTTCTGAAGTTGAGTTTTCTACATGATGTACTTGAAATCTTGCAAATTCACTAGATGTAGTTCTTAGAAAATGGTAAGTACAAATGGTGTGCAACTTTAATAAAGTCTCCAAACAAGCTTTTAATTCCTAGATGTACTCATTATGAGCTCAACATGTCACTAATGGTATACTCATTATAAGCTCAAGATGCCATTGATTATATACTCAATATGAGCTCAAGATGTCACTAATGGGAATAGAACCTAAGTGGGGAGGATAACATTCCATCCCCCAACCACTTGAGGTAAACCCAATTGACAATGTTTCCAAACATGCTATATCTGACTTTATAAATATTTATATGGATGGAAATTGTGCTATTTTATCAATAGTGCATTCAATGCAAAGTAGCCTTCCCATTAAATATAATAAGAGGCATAATTCAATTATCTTAAATATATGTTTTTTTGCACTTCATGTAGAGGACATGTTTCTTGCTTTTAACAAGACTTTGATATAATCTCAAGGTCAATTGGTTTGTATATACATTCTTTATCACATGTTTTATGTGAAACAATTACTGCAAGGTCTGATTCTAGAAGAAGACACACGGATGTATCCAAATGCAATTTTGAAAACAAATTTTGACTTTTTCTCTATGTAAAACAAAATGGAAGGCAACACAAAAGGAAACACAATGATGTATACCTTTCTATAATGTCATTCATATCATTGTGACTATTTAGTGTGATTTTGTTTTTCTGCTCAACATGTTGTCTGCATCTACTCTTTATAAAATGTCATTCTCCGTCATATTTATTTTTTGAAGAATGTAAGTTCGGAAGACATGCTTATTTGTGTCATTTGTATCACTTGTATTTACACCCTACAGGGATTATTATTGATGTAATTGAACATGTAAAAGTAATTGAAAGAGTCAATGTAAACCCTAACTGTTAGGGCGGCCTAGAAATATCTAGAAAATAATATTTTATTGTAAATTGTACAGGTCGGCCCAGTTAGGTGAGTCAAGCCGACCTTGTTAGTAAAACGGTCATGTAAATTGATTAGTATAAATAGGAGGCTCTCCCTCCTCAATTAGTCAGTTCACTCACTCATCTAATTTGCATGAGTAGAGAGAGAGTCATTCAGAGTAGCCTCTTTTGGAGTCTTCTTGTTTTTGGGTCTTTGCACAAGGGATACTATTGTACATTCTGACGAATCTATATAGAAGAAGTTTGTTGGGTTTTTTCTGCCACGAGAGGGTTTTCCTAAGATAAATTTGTTGTGTACTATTGTTCATGATGTGCTTATTTATATTTCAGTGATCCATATTATTATTACACTTAAAATTTAACATGGTATCAGAGCAGGCCTGAAAGAGAACATTGTGCAGTTGCTGCAACTGCAGAATTAGGGTTTCTATTTTCGGAAACTAGTCATCTGGTAATTTTCGCTATAACTCACTTTTGGAGAAGGTCTAGGATCTGAAACCTGGACAGGCCGAAGATGAAATGTTCATGTACCTTTTTTCGAGTTTCAGCCTCAGATTTGTTATAATTTAGGAGATATGGTCCATGCAAATTAGGGTTCCAGTCTCTTCCAGAATCCAGTTTTAAACATGTGACCTAGGGAGAAACGCTATATCTCGGGCTAGGAATATCCAAAAAAAAATTCGTAAGATGTTCCATAAACAACACCTATTTTGGTTTTTCTGATGCGAGTTTCAGAACCCAAAGTTTAAATAATGATACGTGGAAGTCCTTACAAGTTCATTATACTAAAACAATCCATAAACATGTCACTTTGGGAAAGTTAGCATAAGTTCCACTTGGTGAATCCAATATTTCTATAACCTATGGGGTTGGATAGAGGACATATTATACTATATTAGAGATAAGATTCAGACCTTGAGGAGCATAAATTTCTGAGATACATCAGAATTAAGATCGGACAATTCAGCAGAAGAAATTGAAGAAACTAGGGCATCAAATATTTTGCAATTTTGTCCACGACATTAGAAAAAGGATTATATTAATTAGCTTTCCTTGAGGAGGAACATATTTTCAACCTATCAAATTTCCAAGATCCAGAATTTGAAAAATTAGGGCTTCTCTAACAAACCCTAGGACCTCCTAAAGCCAGATCACAGAATTCAGCTTCTGATTGGAGCATCTCATTTGGTAAGTTACACCTTATCTATTTCCATTTGAGGTTCTCATTTATCAAGATGAAAAATCATACCAAGCTTGAAGATAAGCTTGAAGGGGCAGAGAAATTCCGAGCATGGAAGTATAGGGTGATACTCATCCTAGAAGAGAATGATTTTGACAAGTATGTTACAGAGGCAGTTGCGGAGCCAGAGGGAGATGAGGAGAAGGAAAAACACAAGAAGAACCTCATCAAGGATAAGAGGATCATAGTTGATTCCATCAAGGATCACTTGATCCCACACATCTAAAGAGATTTTTGATGCATTGAAGGGACTATTTGAAGGAACCAACATCAATAGGAAGATGACCTTGAGGACTCAACTCAAGGCTGTGAAGATGCAAAACAATGAAAGTATCCAGTCATACTTCACAAGGGTCTCTAACATTAGAGATCAGCTAAGTTCAATTGGAGACAAGGTTGAAAATGAAAAATTAGTGATGACTACCCTAAATGGTCTTCCGAGATCATGGGAGTCATATATTTAATGAATATGCTCAAGGAAGAAACTTATCTTGTTCAATGCACTTTTGGAATCTTGCACTCAAGAGGAAGCTAGGATTGCAGCTAGAGAAGAAAAAATAGGTGATGAGGAAAATCAATCCCTGGAAGCTCATACCAAGAGAGGAAAGAAAGAAGATCATCCTCATGAGAAATCATACAAAATTAAGAGGCCTACTAAAGACTACTCAAGTCTCAGATGCTTCCATTATGATGAGATGGGACACATTGCTAGACATTGTCCCAAGAATAAAGGAACCAATAAAAGACACCATTCTCATGCTGCAGAGGATGATGAACCAACTAGGAAGAAGTCTAAAGAAGATTCCTCCAGAGACGAGGAATATGTACTTTAATCCAAACCAGAAAGATGGAAAAACCTCTTATACATTTCAGCATCGGATAAGAAGGGATGCAGTTGTGGTTGGTGATGAAGAAGGAAAACATAGATTCAACACTAGTACATAGTTCCATGTGATCTATGGTATAGAAGACTTGTTCAACATTATCGATCATAAGAAAGAAAGGAACAGGTCCTCAGAATCATATGATGGAGTAGAGCACACTGCTAGAGACTCCAGTGATTCCTACAAGGAGACAAGGATCAAGAGGGATCATACCAAGCAAACAAAGATAAGTATTTGAATTGTTATTTCCTATATATCTAATTGCTTAAATGATATTGTTCATCTGTGTACTATTAGAACATTATTACACCTTAGTACCTTAGTCATACATTAATTTGATGACTATTTGGTCAAAAACTGGTTAATAATTACAATCCAAGGTTGTTAGAAGGTTGTTAGAAGTTAGTTAGGGCAAATGATGGCTTATCCACCAAAGTATGGGCCAAAATTGGTCAAATATAGTTGTTGGCACCCTATTTATGGCCACCTCCAACATTTATTACCACTATCTGAGCTAAGGCACCCTATTTCCCTGTTTTAAGGAAATAGTTTTTGACTTAGGCGCCCATGCATTATATCTAGTCATTTTGCCCCTTTTCTAGATGTTTTAGACACTACTTGGATACCTAAATTCCACCCAATCCTCTCCTTCACATGTGTGAGCCTCATTGATGTCTTCTCATGCCTATCGAACGTTCACATGGGAAAGTCGTACCTGTTTGGTTAGATTTGAGATCTTTTGGTCAACCTAGGGGGGATTGAGGTCCAATGTAAGCTAGCCACTTGTCATAGCCTCTAAGGCATTCAAATTATTCTTATTGTTATATAAGGAGGATCACAACTCATTGTTGGGTTGGACTTTTAATAGAATCTCATATTTGATCATTTATATTACTGGTTTTTGATCATCTGTATTACTAGTTTTTTATCATTTATGACTGGTTTTTTATCATTTGTTTTCCAGAATTCTTCTTGCACTTATTTCTTGCATAGTAAGCTAAATATTTCAATTGTGAGGTAATATATAGTATCTAGATCCTACTATGATAGATATTTTACATGGTATCAGAGCTCTTGGAGCTTCTATTCGAACCAAGACTGTTTTAGAAGTGCACCAAAAGCAGTGGAGAAACCACAGAAATCCCAGGGTCCATTTCCTTGAATCCATTGGAGAAATCCTTTGGAGTCTACCCAGGGTGTGATGCTCTCCCGAATGTGCCTTCTATCAAGTAGGGTTCAAATTTGTTAGTGTAGATCCCCTCCTGAGTGTTGAGATTTTTTATTGCAGGTACAAAGTGCACCATTGTCACCAAGTGTGCAAGCAACAGAGGATGGATCAAAATCATGTAAATTTTCAACTATTTTGAATGGAAGGCCGAAATGGTTATCCAATTGAGATCCAAGGGTCTCTTTAGAATCACCATGGGAAGTGAGGTTGAGCCAAACTCTGGTGTAGAGAAATCCAATTTTTTTAACAGAATGGATGAAGCATTTGGAATGCTTTGTCTCAGTATTTCAAGAGATCTCTTGTTTCATGTTGAAATTCTAGCTACACCAAATGAAGTATGGCTCAAGATTGAGTCTTTTTTTGGGAAGACTGATGAGATGAGGGGCCATCAACTTGAAAATGAGCTAATCTCATTGAGCCCAAGCAAATTCGAATCCATCCAGGACTTCTTCACCAAGTTCAAGAGCTTGGTCTTGCAAATCTAATAGTGTAGCATTGACAAGAAAGAACAGTTGGTTCTGTCCATCATTTTGAAGTTGGGTCCTGAGTACTCAGTCTTTGTCTATGCATTTCACTCCACCAAACTTACAGTTCGCAATTGGAAGATGCCATCTTTGGTTGATTTCATGGAAATGCTAACTCATTGGAGCAAGATAAGTTGGTCTTGATGGGTTCCATTAAGAAAAAAGATCAAGTTCTTACTGCTGGAGATTTGAGACAAGCAAGAGGAAAGAAAAATCCCAAGGGTTCAAAACCACAAGAGAAGAAGAAAGACAAGGAAAATCCCAATTCTTCCGATGGGGGTTCAAATCCTATCAAAGACAAGGGAAAGAAGAAGGAGAAGACAAAATGAACCTATTGTCAAAGGGTTGGCACCCTAAGAGCGCATGCATGAATAAAACTATTGATATGATGACCCATCTCCTATAGAAAAATAACATTCCTCTTCCAGAAAGTTCAAAGAAGAAAGAGGGTGTTTCTGAAGACAAGGAGAGGTGCCAAGCATTGATGTCTAGTACCTCAGAGTCCCCTTATTTCATCATTGATTCAGGTGCCTCAAGGAACATGGCTTCTTCAAGAGATTTATTCTCTACTCTTTCTCCATACAGTGGTTCTTCCATTTTCATGGGAGATGACTCTGAAATCCCTGCTAGAGGCATTAGAAAATTTTCACTAGAAAATGGGTACTTCAGTAATGTACTGTATGTGCTTGATCTTGCAGGAAAATTACTCTATGTGTACCAAATGAACCACACTAGTTCGTCCAAGAGAGTGATATTCACTCAGGATGATGTGGATATCTCAGAAGTTTCAACTGGCAAAGTTGTAGCAGTGGGTGTTGCAGACCATGATTCAAGAATGTACAACTTCTCTCATTTTCTTGAGTACTCTTCTCCAAATGCACTTATGTCACATGGTAATGAATTCAGAAAGCTATGGCATGAGAGGTTTGGACACCTCAACTACAAATATATTCAAGCTTTGAGCAAAGAAGAGATGGTTGAAGGGCTTCCAACAATCGGATTTTCCAATGGCACTTGCAAAGGGTGCATTTTTGGGAAGCATGCTGAGAGAAAGTATGAGAAAGGGAAGGCAAGGAGAGATGTTGAACCTCTTGGTTTAATGAATTCATATCTGATTGGTCCTCTTCCCACTCCCTCCTATGGAAACGCAAAGTATGTGCTTACCCTCATTGATGATTTCTCAAGGTATTGTTGGCTATTCTTTCTCAAGCAAAAATCTGAAGTTTTCCAATGTTTCAAAGTTTTCAAAAACTCTATGGAGAACTCTAGTGGAAGGAATATGAAGGTCTCGAGGACTAATAATAATGGAGTATGTCAATGAGGACATGCAGCAACTCTGTGAAGAGAATGGCATCCAAATGAAACATTATGTGCCCTACACACCTCAACAAAATGGTGTTGCAGAGCGCAAGAATAGAGCATTGAAGGAGATGGCCACATGCATGATGGAGGCTTAGTATTTGTCTCGTAAACTATGGGATCAATCCATGAATTGTGATACATATGTTCATAACAAAGAACCACATAAATCCTTGGAAGGAATGACTCCATATGAGGCTTGGATGGGCCACAAGCCCAATGTTTCTCATTTTAGGGTGTTTGGCTCAAGAGCATGGGCTAGAATTCCTCCAGAGAAGAGAAAGACATTATAGCCCCAAAGCAAGGAGTATATAATGGTTTGATATGAAGAATATGAAAAGGGATACAATCTCTTTTATCCCTCATCTCACAAAACATTCATTGAAATAAGTGTCCAGTTCGAAGAAGAAGAGCCCATGCATGCTACAGAACAAGGTGATGGGGAATGCTCAAACCCCCCGCTTGGAGATGATGTAAGTGATGGTTCTTTCTCTGATATTTATGATTATGATATGGAGGATGTATATTATTATATTTATGAAGATCATGACCCTCCCTCAAGTCCCAAGTCGGCTAAGAAAACCATACAAGCTGCTGGTGAGCTTGTAGGAGATCCTCAAGATCCTAGGAAAACTAGATCTTAATTTCACAATGCTTTTGCATCTTGTGATCCATATATTCATGGTAGATGTTTCCTTGTGGTTTTATCTGATCCTTAATCATATGCAGAAGTATCAAAAGACCCAATATGGAAAATAACCATGCAATAAGAAATGAACTCCCTTCATGACAATGAAACATGGGATTTGGTCCCTCTTCCTCCCAAGAGGAAACTAGTGCAATGTAAATGGGTTTATAGGACCAAAATGACATATGATGGTTTTGATATGAAGTATAAGTCCAGGTTGGTGGCTAAGGGATTCTCTCAATTCCATGGAGTGGACTATACATAGACATTTGCACCTGTGGAAAAGATGGATTCAATCAGGCTAGTTTTGGCCATTGTTGCTTCCAAGCGATGGGAGGTTCATCACATGGATGTGAAGCCTTGCATTTATTCATGGGGATCTTGATGAGGAGATATATATGCAGAATCCTAAAGGATTAATTACAGATCATACACTTGTTTCCAGGTTGAACAATTCCCTCTATGGTCTCAAGCAAGCTCCTAGAGCTTGGTATGCCAAGATGGACAATTTTCTGTTGTCACAAATATTTGAGAGATGTAAGTTTGATCCTAATGTCTATATGCATCATGTTGGTGAACTAATATTGATTATTGTACTGTATGTTGATTATATTTTAATCACTGGTAGCTGCACCAAAGAATTGGGCTCAATTAACGGTTGCATTGCACAGTGCATTTTCCATGACCGATCTAGGATTGTTGAAACAATTTTTGGGTTTGGATATTGATTAAACCGTGGATGGGATCTATGTTTCTCAATAAAGATATGCTTCAGATCTGTTGCATAAGTTCAATATGGTTGAATGTAAGTCTGCAAAATTCCCATTCCTTTCTGGAGTTAAGCTTACTGACTGGGGTTCTTCACCATTGGTTGACAGTTCATTGTATATACAACTAGTTGGGAGCTTGTTGTATCTCACTCACTCTCGACCAGATTTGTCTTATGTTGTTGGGGTTGTTGCAAGGAACATGCAAGAGCCTCATGAGATCCATTGGAAGGAATCCAATAGGATCCTACATTATGTACAAGGTACCAAACATTTTGGCATCCACTATGCAGTTGGTTCATCTCTTGAACTAGTTTGTTTTACTGATTTTGATTGGGCTGGTGATAGTTCTGATCGGAAGTCTACTTCTGGTTATGTGTTTATGCTTGCACATGGTCCCATTTTCTGGTCAAGAAAGAAGCAAGACATCATCTCCTTATCTTAAGTTGAGGCTGAATACAGGGGAGCAGTGAATGCAACTACACAATGTGTGTGGTTGCAAGGCATTCTTGTAGAGTTTGTATTTTTGTTTGATTCACCCACAGTCATTTGGTGTGATAATCAAAGCAAAATCAAGATATCTACTGATCCAATACAGACACAAAGGACCAAGCACATAAATATTCACATGCACTACATTCGAGGCTTGGTGCATGACCAGATCATTGCATTGCAGTATTGCCCATCTGCTGAGCAAACTACTGATATCTTCACCAAGAGTTTCATTGAGAAGACATTCACTTACCTTAGATCACTCCTTGGGGTGAGTGATGCATGGTGAAGACTGGTATATTTTCCAGATATGCCACATGTCCATTTTTTAGGGGAGGTTTTATTTCCCATGTGGTTTTACTCCTTACCTTGGTTACATGGACAAATACAAATAAAAATTGTTGTTGTAAAAGGTGACTTGAGCCTTAGTTGCCAAGGCCTTATTTTGATTATCTACCAAAGTCTAGCTTATGGGGGGGTGTTAGAACATTATTACACCTTATTACCTTAGTCATACATTAATTTGATGACTATTTGGTCTAAAACTGGTTAATAATTACAATCCAAGGTTGTTAGAAGTTAGTTAGGGAAAATGATGGCTTATCCACCAAAGTATGGGCCAAAATTGGTCAAATATAGCTATTGGAGCCCTATTTATGGCCACCTCCAGCATTTATTACCACTATATGAGCTAAGGCACCCTATTTCCCTGTTTTAAGGGAACAGTCTTTGAGTTAGGCACCCATGCATTATATCTAGTCATTTTGCCCCTTTTCTAGTTGTTTTAGCCACTCCTTGGATACCTAACTTCCACCCAATCCCCTCCTTCACATGTGTGAGCCTCATTGATGTCTTCTCATGCCTATCCAATGTTCACATGGGAAATTCGTATATGTTTGGTTAGATTTGGGATCCTTTTGGTCAACCTAGGGGGGATTGAGGTTCAATGTAAGCTAGCCACTTTCCATAGCCTCTAAGGAATTCAAATTCTTCCTATTTTTATATAAGGAGGATCACAACTCATTGTTGGGCTGGACTGTTAATAGAATTTGATATTTGATCATTTATATTACTGGTTTTTGATCATTTGTAATACTGGTTTTTTATTATTTATGACTGGTTTTTGATCATTTGTTTTCCAGAATTCTTCTTGCACTTATTTCTTGCATAGTAAGCTAAATATTTCAATTGTGAGGTAATCTATAGTATCTAGATCCTACTGTGATAGAGATTTTACATGTACATATTTATGTCCCTAGATTTAGGAAGTGTATTATGCATGTTAGAGTGTTTACATTGATGAACAGTAAATACTAATATGCATGTGATGGATAAGTGGCCTATAGTGATGTACAACATTCCATTGATACTTATATAGAATGAAACCTCTTTGCTGACATGTTGGGAGTAGTGCACACTCTTAATGATGTTCTGGTAGAGATGGAAGGCATTTAGAAAGTTACCATATGAATGTGGGATATGGATGAATGTTGTGTTAGTTACATGACTGTGTGACCTATGTCTGTATGCATATGTTTTGGAAACTATGAAATCTTTCTAACCATGCAACTGAATTTGACTTGTAGGAAAGATCGTATACATTCACCTACAAACGAAGAATGATGAAACTTGTTCCGTAGAACGAGTGACGATGGTTCAGCTATAACATTCAAGAAGATTTATGAAATCAAGCATACTATAGATGTACAAAGCGAGGGGGAGACGACTATGATGAGACATTGCTCTAGTGGCCAGACACAATTCCTCGGTGGTGGATATTACACTAGGTAGATGGTGTAATCGAAGTAGAAGTGTATATCGAGCAACCGCCAAGATTCGGGACTCTCTATAGGGAATCACATGTGCACGAATTGAAGAAGGATTTGTATGGGCTCTGAAGGCACCCATGGGATAGCATGATGAGCTTGAGGATCACCTACAGTGATGAGATATCAACCTTTTCTACAAGGTTGAAGATGAGGATCTCATAGATGGGTGCAAGAGATAACTTGCAACAAAGTTCAAGATCTTGGTATCCATTGACCTAGAGAGATGACACAGATGGATACACAGAAGATCATTAGGAGAGAATGCTACTTGTCACTCCAGTGTAGAATGTCCTAATGCAGAGAGTACAATATGTAGAGGGAGGATAGTGCTCAGTTACAAAGGGAGCATAAAAGTTCCACTTTAGAGGGAGTGACTACAGCACAGATTGAGAGACATTATAACTTAGCCTCTATCTGTGGCAAAGGTTGTTTGTCCTAGCATCTCAGGGATATTCTTAGAGTGATATCGGATGTCTCCCCTCATGAAGAGGAAGTATATGTGGTACAGTTTGAGATAGGTACCCATAACATGATACATCAAGATAGATGGATTTTTGACGAGCTTGGGATTTACCAAGAGTAAAGTGGATTCTAACCTTTACTATAAGGTTGAGGAAGGAAATCTTGTGATTCTACTATTATATGTAGATGATTTGTTTCTGACAGGTGAAGAGAAGCTCATAGCAGAAATGAAGAGGAAGCTTGCCACATATTATGAAATGAAAGACTTGGGTATGATGCATTACCTTTTAGGTCTTGAGGTGTGGCAGAATC
The DNA here is from genome assembly GCA_027924585.1 of Larix kaempferi. Classification (NCBI taxonomy): domain Eukaryota; kingdom Viridiplantae; phylum Streptophyta; class Pinopsida; order Pinales; family Pinaceae; genus Larix; species Larix kaempferi. The sequence continues at coordinate 7,740,284 of BSBM01000162.1, read as the reverse complement.
CAGAGAAACATTTCCTAGGTCAAGGAAAGTATGCAATAGAGATCCTGAAGAGATTCGGGATGATGGATTGTAAGGACATGGCCACACCTATGGCATTGAATCTGAAGTTGATGAGTGATACTACTTCATAATTGGTGGATGCCACGATGTATCGGCATATGATTGGTTTGTTGATGTATTTGACGAACACGAGGATAGACTTATGCTTTGCAGTGAGCACTCATAATCAGTATATGGTAGAGCCGAGACTTGTTCACCTGGTTGCGGCAAATCATGTGTCGAGGTACCTGAAGGGTATGGTTGATTATGGCCTCAAATATGCATCAGATCATAAGATTAACCTACAGGGTTATGTTGATTCAGATTGGGTCGGGAGTGTCACTGATAGAAAGAGCACATCAGGGTGTTGCTTCAGTTTGGGATTGGGTATGATCTCATGGTTTAGCAGGAAGCATACGAGTGTGACACTCAGTACAGCCGAAGCCGAGTATATGGCAGCTTGTTCAGCAAGCTGCGAGGAAGTGTGGCTTCGAAATTTGCTATCAGGACTATTTGATCTCGAGTTGGAGGGGACTTGTATCTTCTATGACAACCAGAGTTGTGTAAAGTTATCAGAGAACCCCGTGTTCCATAACAAGTCAAAGCACATCGAGATCAGGTATCACTATATCTGGGATATGGTGCAGAAGGGGGAAATGAGGCTCCAATATATAGAAAAAGAGGAGCATATAGCCGATGTGTTGACCAAGCCTCTATTAAGAGTGAAGTTAGAGTACTTCAGGGACAAGATTGGAGTGATCTAGATCAAGAAGGAGTGATGAGATAGGACAGGGTAACAAGTAGTCACGGGTCATGTGACGTAATTGAGTCTCCTAGGTTATGAGAGGATCTAGACGATTGGTGAGGTAACGTAAGTGGTTGCAATGTGCAATGTAATGGATGCTCCTGGGATGGATCCATCGGATGGCTTGCTCAGTTCGTGGATGAGGACAGTTGTATCTAGTATGAATAAGGACCAACTCTGCAGAAAATCCTAGATTTGATCTAGGTCATATCCAGTATGAAAAAGAACTGGCATTGTGGTGAAAATCCTGGAATGATGCTCCCGGTATGCTTATATGCAGGAGATCATTCACAGGTGGTCAATCCTATACTTTGTCTAGGTCACATCCAGTATGAAAAAGGACTTGCACTGTGGTGAAAATCCTGGAATGATGCTCCTGGTCTACTTAGCTGTGGGATATCATTCACAGGTGGGAAATCCTAGACTTGGTCCAGGTCACATCCAGTATGAAAAAGGACTGGCACCATGGTGAAAGTCATGGAATGATGCTTTTGGTCTTCCTAGCTATGAAATATCATTTGTAGGTCATGTAATGATGCTCTTGGTCTGCTTAGCTGCGGGTGATTATTTATAGGTGGAAAAGTCATAGACTCGGTCTAGGTCACATTTAGCATGAAAGAGGGATGGATCTGTGTGGAAAATTTCTAGACTCAGTCTAGGTCACATCAAGTATGAAAAAGGACTGGCACTATGGTGAAAGTCTTGGAATGATGTTTTTGGTCTGCCTAGCTGCGAAAGATTATTCGTAGGTCCTGTAATGATTCTCCTGGTTTGCTTAGATGCGAGTGATCATTTACAGGTGGAAAATTCTTAGACTTGGTCTAGGTCACATCCAGCATGAAAGAGGGCTGGCTCTATGTGGAAAAGTCCTAGGCTCAATCTAGGTCACATCCAGCATGAAAGAGGGATAGATCTATGTGTGAAAGTCCTAGACATGGTCAAGGTTACATCCAACATGAAAAAGGGCTGGCTATGTGGAAATTCTTATGATATATAGATTTAGGAGATGTTAGATGTCAATAGTTCGTGTACAAGAAGTGCAACAGCTGGAAGATGATGGTGACGATGACTGAATAATGCCTTCCTTGTTAAGAGGGAGTGTTGAAGAATGTAACTTCAGAAGATATTCTTATTTCTGTCATTTGTATCATTTGTATTGTACACCCTATGGGGATTATTATTGATGTAATTGATCATGTAAAAGTCATTGAAAGAGTCATTGTAAACCCTAACTATTAGGTCGGCTTGGAAAGATCTAGAAAATAATATTTTATTGTAAATTGTACAAGTTGGCCCAGCTAGGTGAGTCACTTCGACCTTGTTAGTAAAAAGGTCATGTAAATTGATTAGTATAAATATGAGGCTCTCCCTCCTCATTTAGTCACTTCACTCACTTATCTAATTCACATGAGTAGAGAGAGAGTCGTTCAAAGTAGCTGCTTTTGGAGTCTTCTTGTTTTTGGGTCTTTGCACGAGGGATACTATTATACATTTTTTCGAATCTATCTAGAAGAAGTTTGTTGGGTTTTTCTGCCCCAAGAGGGTTTTCCCAGGATAAATTTGTTGTGTACTATTTTTCATGTTGTGCATGTTTATCTTTCAGTGATCCATATTGTTATTACACTTAAAATTTAACATTCTTTATTGGGCCTTATACAAGCTTGGAACTAAATAACTTCAATGGATTTCATACAAGGTTTGAATTGAATTACTTTGATGGGTCTCTTACAATATTTGAACTGAATTACTTTGTTGGACCTATTAAGTTATAAATGTAAACCAATTCCATTTTATGTTCAATAATGGTTAACAAAAGCATTGTGAGATTATCAATCACTCTTTTCAATTTTTTTTATTAATATGGTTTTTGTTAATTTAGTGTAGGTAACTACTTTTTGGAAGACTTATTTAGTTTTAATAATGATTAGTTAGGAAATGTAAAAAATATAGTAGGTTCTTGAATTCAAATCTTAAGAGGAGGTTCTAAGTGGTCATGCTAATTGTATATTTCACTCCAATCAAGGGTAGAGTGAGTGTAGTGAGACGAGTGGGATTTCCTTACACGATAGACATCATCATCTTCTATTCCCTAAGCCTTTATGTCTTGAACACCAAGATAAAGTAGAATACTTATTATTTTTATGATAATGGGGCATAAACAATTGTATCTCCTACATTCTCTCACTATCTTGGTTTTATTTTTGTTTCTACCAATAATAGAGGAAACGAATCCTTTGCCTCTCTAATGAGATCATTTAATATAATGGAATATTAATTATGGCATACAATAGTAATATTGCATAGACTTGGGATTCCATATGATATATATTCATGCTAATGAGATTGGGATACCCTTATTTAGGTATTAGCTAAAGGACACTATGATAAATGGTTTATAACCATCCTAGATCCAAATCCTAGGCTCTACCAAGCGCCGAGAGGGATCAAATCTCCCGATGTGCAAACCTTTCCTTGAATAGCTCCTTGACTGCAATACCTGAGCCACCTAATCCTAAGCTCTAAAGTCTCTAGTTTAAGTCTCATATTTACTTTTTACTTTGTATTATTCTTTTTTGTTCCATAATATTTATTACTTTTTACTTTGTATTATTCTTTTTTGTTTACTTTGTATTATTTTGTTACTCGACAAACTCGACAAACACTCTAAAGTCTCATATTTACTTTTTACTTTGTATTATTCTTTTTTGTTTACTTTGTATTATTTTGTTACTCGACAAACTCGACAAACACTCTAAAGTCTCATATTTACTTTTTACTTTGTATTAAAAGTAAAAAGTAAAGTCTCTACTAAGTCTCATATTTACTTTTTACTTTGTATTATTCTTTTTGTTTATGGCTGACATAATATTTACCACCTAATCCTAAGCTCTAAAGTCTCTAGTTTAAGTCTCAAATTTACATTTTACTTTGTATTATTCTTTTTTGTTTACTTTGTATTATTTTGTTACTCGACAAACACTCAACAAACTCGACAAACACTCAACACATGTTACGAGATCTCCCTCATACTGGGCTATAGAGCGCCTCTCGACGCAATTATAATCTAGATAGTTGCTCCCCCTCAAGAATTAGTAGTTGCTCACCCCTTGCTTGCGTCACCCCTTATTGGGATTTCAAGCACCTTGTCTCTCCCTTGCCTGGTTGTGGTTGTTGGTATTTGACACCAATTTTCCCATGCCTCCTTGGTTCAATGGATCCTCATGGGATTTGACACTTTGGGCCCACTCTATGTTGGGATTCAACCTCCTTCCTTTACCCATATTTTGGATTTGATTTTTTTAACCTGGTAAATTATTTTGGGTTTTTTTGTTAATTGATTGTGAGATGAATACGTATGTTTGTTTAATCTCTTTTTTATTAATGGGACATATTATGTAGGTGTGTACTCATGAGTAATAAATAGGAAAAAAAGAAGTTAAATACACCATGTTAGGTGCCTTGATAGTTGACCCAAGGCTTGTATCCTTCTTCTTGTAGATTTACGTTGGTGGGATTCAACCCCCCAACCTCATATCCATCTCACACAATGAGTAGGGGTTACTTAATCCCCACCAAATTAAAATAGAATAATCTTCTAGCAAGATGGCTCTCTTTCTAGCAAAAAATTTGACACAACTTCAACAATAATTCTTACCCTTTCATAGTTCCACTATGATTAAATATTGCACCTCAAGATGATAAGTAAATGAGTTTTACATGTTTATGAATTGACCTAGAATCTCATAAAATCAATTAAATATCTAGATTGATCAACAATATTCCTTCTTGTTTTGTTGAGTTCTATTGAATTGTTAGATAAAGGAGACAATTTGGTACAAGACCACACAAAAACACATTTTCCATCAACCTTACCAATTGCTTGAGTAAGAATTTAGGTCACTAACTCCTTTGAGCATCCTCCTTAATATTTGAACCCAAACCTCATCCTTGATCATCCATGTTGGGATTTGAAACCCTACACATGCACACGATCTCCCCTCCCAAACTGTCACCTCTTCAATTGCCACTATTGGGAAGTAGCAATCACCCTTCCCCATCACATGACCTACCACCCATCATTGGAATATGGGGTCACACATTGTCTAGTGTGTCTCCCATTAACCCTCCTCCCTCCCCCCCACCACCATATAAATGTATACAACCTCCCCTTCCAAATTGTCACCTCTTCAATTGCCACTATTAGGAAGAAGCAATAACTCTTCCCCATCACATGCCCTACTAGCCATCATTGGAAGACGATGTCACACATCCTCTAGTGTGTCTCCCATTAACCCCCCCCGTCAATTGATTTTGTAGGGGTTAAAGTCCTAACCCCTTACTTTTCTTAATGGGTTATTCTAACATTTCTTTAGTTTCTTAATGGGTTATATTTTTTTAAATGTTTTTTTATTATTAATTTTAATAGTATGGAATAATAAAAATAATTTAATTTTAAGGTTACAATTTAGTTATACATCAAATTGGTGTATAATATCCCCTTGTTTGTAAGACAACGACACCCATTTTAGAACAACAATTTAAATATATTGATTATGAACATGTAACCATGGTTTTCGAGTAACACTTGTCTTTTCCTTAATTCATGGTTTTCAAGTAACACTAGTCTTAATTTCCTTAAATCACGGTTTCCAAAGTTCATTTTGATTATCATGTCTATTTCCATAACTCAAGTTTAGGTAAGCAATCGTCATACAACATACTAACAATGTTCTCACTAAATTTATTAAAATCGAATCCAATCAAGTTGAAAAGGTATAATCAACCTAATCAGAGTGAATAATACCTCCACATTATATCATTAGTTTCCACATTTGATCATTAGTCTCCAGTATGGAGATGGTTCCAGCTTGAATTATGAAAATGATGTTTTTTCATTAAAACAACTATAAATAAGAAGAATATCTATAGTAGTTTTTATCTATATAATGTTTCCAAGTATCTTACTACAATGATGTTCTCATTCCACATTGTTATTCTTCTTTTTATGTGCAATTTTATATATATATATATATATATATATATATATATATATATATGAAAACTGCTTCAAGCCTAGCACGGTCTATCAAAGGGGCTATGCACTTTAATCCCAACAAAATCAATTGAAAGAGGATGGGTTTAATGGGAGGCACACTAGATGTTGGGTAACACATTCTTCCACTAATGGGTGGCAAGACATGCAATGGGGAAGGGTGATTGCTTCTTCCTAATAATGGCTATTGAAGAGGTGACAATTTGGGAGGGGAGGTTACACACACACACACACATTTTAGAAATAGGGTTTTATATCCTAACATGGATGATAAAGGGTGAGGTTTGGGTTCAAATCTCAAGATGAATGCTTAAAGGAGTCAGTGGCCTAAATTATTACTCAAGTGACTGGTAGGAATGATGGAAGATGTGGTTTTGCGTAATCTTGTATCAAATTTCCCCCTTACTTGACAAGTCAACAAAAATCAACAAGACAAGAAGGCATATTGTCGATCAATCCTAAGATTTTGGTTCAATTTATAAACAAGCAAAACTCGTTTCCTTGTCATCTTAAAGTGCGATATTTAATCATAGTGGAACTATGAGAGGGAAATCATTTTTTTTTTAATTTGTATCTGTAAAAATCCTCACAGCAGATCTAAGAGATGATGTATACCTCACAAGAAAGTAATTGATTAAGCAAGAAAATAGAAGAAGAGTGGTCAATGTAGTATAATGAGCAACAGAATAATAATACAGTAGAACTCGGATAGAAGCAAAAATACTTCACACACACTAGTTAATTAATCACAATATGGACAAATAAATAGTACAATGGTAGAGAGGATTCGAATGCCTAAGGTGGCAATTCGAATTAGCCTCTCAGAGTGATCATAAGATCAATAGAGTGTCATCAGAGCACAGCTAGGTGTCCTCATGATCATCAGTGGAGTCATCAATGCATAAGTAATTGTCAACTGTCAGTCAAACTAAGTCTAACTGAGTGTGGTAGGTGTAACTGAATGTAACTGGCACATGGAGACACTAACTGAATGAAGGAGGCTCAGTTGAGGGCGCATGAGGAGCTAACTGGAGTTAGAATGGGCATTCAAGTCTTAGTGGAGGTCCATCGGAGTGCTAAGGTCAGTTAAGAGTCAATTAATCCTTAAATCAAGGAAGAAACTGAACTAAACTGAAGTGGTAGGTAAGAAGGGCGCCTTTCTCAACTAGTAGATGAAAGGAGGGCGCACTAAGCTCTAGGAGGGGTGAAACTGAGTGGGAGGAAGCTCCGGGGGATTTTAACTGAGGGCTAGGTGCTGGGATTGATGACTAGGATGCATGCAAACCCTAAAAGTGCATGCATGACTGAAAATGTAAATGATCAAAATACTGGTGGGACTAGGATGGAGTATAGGAATATCCTAACACCCCCCCTTAATCCAACCTGGGCCCTGGTAACTAAGACCACAATACAATGAATAATAACAGTCAATAATCCAAGCAAGTGGGGAAAATTTCATGGGAAAAATACCCCCCCCTCTAAACAGACTGTAAGGCACACATAAAAATAAATGCTCCAAACTCAAGCAGGTGTGATGCTTGGTCATATGTCTGAAGGTATCTCTTTTTGGGAAGAAGTGGATCATGCTAAAAAAGCATGTGCTTGTACTTGCTCTTCAGTTTGAATGTGATGAGAAAAAATCCAAAAGTATGAGAATGATCCTTGAACCTGTGATTCGAATCAGCTGAGGTAGGATCAAATCTTTGAATGTGCATATAGTATTTTGTCTTCTCCTTCGAACCACCATGGGTGAGATTATGCCAAAAAGAACTATTACATGTCTGCTTGAAATCAAAATCAAATTTAAGACTTAAAAAACATTTCTTGAGATCTCCTTTGAACCAGCAGGGGTGAGATCAAAACCATCATATGTATGAGAAATTATCCCAAGTAGTAATTGCTTAGAATCCAAATTAGATCCAAGACTTGAATCATGGTTTCTTGAGATCTCCTTTGAACCATGAGAGGTGAGATCAAAACCAGTAGATGCATGAGAAATTATCCCAAGCAAATGGCCATGGTTTCTTGAGATCTCCTTTGAATCAACAGGGGTGAGATCAAAACCATGATGTGCATGAGAAATTATCCCAAGCGAATGGCAATGGCCATATTCTTTAATAACCTTCTGAAAGCATGGAATAATGATCATATAGTAGTAAATAAGAGGTGATTGCTTGAGGAGAGCGAATGCATTACTTTCAATAGCTGATTTGACCTCTGAAATAATCATGTGATCATGATGCAAACCAACAAACTCTGGTGCAAGAGAGGATTTAGGACCTTCTGCAATATCTAGAGTGTGAGCTGGCACAGAAAGAGAAGAAAGTTGGAGCATGAGTGTAGAATCTGCAAGTTCTTTGTGAACAACTTCAATATGAGATGATACTGGTGCATGATCCGAGAGACCATCAAGGGGAGCGAATCCATAACTTTGCTTGCTTTCGAGTGGGTTTGGACTAATCCCTTCATTCTTTCTGCCAAAATTTTCATCCAGATGGGCCCATAACTCTGATGGATTTTCAACAACATCACAGTATTGGTAGTGGAATCTCATGTATTCAGGCAAAGAAAGCATCATTGCTCCAAAGGTTCCATCACCTTTATTTAACCAATCAATCTTCTCTTCAAGGGATTTGAACTCTCTTTCAAAATGACAATCAAAGAGATCATGGATCTTCAAGTATGCTATCATTCTTGGTTTCCATTCATCATAGTTGAATGGAGAAAGAGGAGTAATTCCTGATGAATACATAGAAGCTGTAGAATACCTGCAAAAAAAATAGAGAATATTTGCAATTGCTATTGCTGCAAAATGCAGAAACTGTTGCAACTGCTGCACTCGAAATCTTGGTAATAACCTGCAAAAAAATCTCAAGAATGGAGATAAACAATACTCTCAACAGGCTCTGATACCATGTGAAAATCCTCACAGCAGATCTAAGGGATGATGTATACCTCACAAGAAAGTAATTGATTAAGCAAGAAAATAGAAGAAGAGTGGTCAATGTAGTATAATGAGCAACATAATAATAATACAATAGAACTCAGATAGAAGCAAAAATACTTCACACACACTAGTTAATTAATCACAATATGGACAAATAAATAGTACAATGGTAGAGAGGATTCGAATGCCTAAGGTGGCAATTCGAATTAGCCTCTCAGAGTGATTATAAGATCAATAGAGTGTCATTGGAGCACAACTAGGTGTCCTCATGATCATCAGTGGAGTCATCAATGCACAAGTAACTGTCAACTGTCAGTCAAACTGAGTCTAACTGAGTGTGGTAGGTGTAACTGAATGTAATTGGCACATGGAGACACTAACTGAATGAAGGAGGCTCAGTGGAGGGCGCTTGAGGAGCTAACTGGAGTCAGAATGGGCAGTCAAGTCTCAGTGGAGGTCCATCAGAGTGCTAAGGTCAGTTAAGAGTCAGTTAATCCTTAAATCAAGGAAGAAATTGAACTAAACTGAAGTGGCAGGTAAGAAGGGCGCCTTTCTCAACTGGTAGATGAAAGGAGGGCACACTAAGCTCTAGGAGGGCTGCAACTGAGTGGGAGGAAGCTCCGGGGGCTGCTAACTGAGGGCTAGGTGCTGGGATTGATGACTGGGATGCATGCAAACCCTAAAAGTGCATGCATGACTGAAAATGTAAATGATCAAAATACTGGTGGGACTAGAATGGAGTATAGGAATATCCTAACAGTATCGAAGTTTTCAGTAGAAAGAGGGGCATTTTTCTAGAAGATTAACCTATTTTTTTGGTGGGGAACAAGTAACCCCTTCTCATTGCATGAGAGGAATATGAGGATAGGGAGTTGAATCCACCAAAGACAATCTACAAAAAAGTTGTGGAACTTGAATTATAGATATAGACATGCTAATCAAAGCAAACTTTAGAAACCATGGTATACAGATAATGCTAGTGCTACTTGAAAACCATGATTATGTGTTTATAATCGACATATATCAATTTTTTTTTGAAATGGAGTCTTGTACACCAATTTAATGTCTAACTAATTGTAACCTTAAAATTAAAATTATTTTTATTGTTGCCATTTATTAATATTAATAATAAAATAACTTTTAGAACAAATATAACCCATTAAGAAACTTAAAAAAATGTTAAGATAACCCATTAAGAAAACTTAAAAAGCGTTTAATGAAGGAAAACAATTGCCTTGCACTCATTTAAAGGATAATGGGCATAATTGCTTGGCACTTTCCATTTGTTGCTTCTATAGGCATACTTGTCTTGCACCTTTTAATCCTTTGATATCAAATCATTTTCTCTCCATTTGCTTTTATGTGTCTTCGTTGAAATCCTTGCAGTTATATTTCCCTTTGAAATTCACGTGTCATTTTTTAATAAATTTCTCTTTGGTTTTTTTAATAGAAAGTGCGTCAAATACTTGCAGTGTGGGATGTAGTGTGCAACACATAGATTAGATTCAAGCATGCAATGTCTAATGCCTGAGATGTGTATATGACCATTTACTTAGATGGAAAGCATCACATGGGTGAAGGTCTGTAAAACAATATAACATCTTGGAGTTTCTCATGGCATCATCTAATTTTACATAACTTATTGCAATGTTCTTTATTACATATCACTCTTTCGATGTCGTCATCAATTTTTTTATGTAACCTATTGCAATAATATTTATTATATATCACTCTTCCAACACAAAGAAAATACTTACGGGGCCGCCGTTATGGCCGGGTGGCTGGGGTGGTCGGCTGTGGCCGTCCCCACCCAGGATTGACCTCAAAACTCCATCCAATTCGGCACTCTCACCCACCATTAAGCACCGGTTTAATTACTCGTGAAAAAAAAAAAAAAAAAATACTTGATGTCGTCATCAATTTTTTATGTAACCTATTGTAATAATTTTTATTACATATCACTCTTCCAACACAAAGAAAATAATTGTTATAGTTATGTTGGGAAAACAACTTTGGTCCTTAAGAAGTTTTTATTTTCTAAGAAAGACTAAATTAACTTTTTTGTGTTCTGTATGGGTCTTTGTTTGATACACGTGCCTTTTAATAGTGAAAGTTACAGGGTTGCTTTTAACAGTATGTTTATTAAAAAATATAACAATGATCAAATCTCAATTTTCTAATTGTTGATTTTTATCTGAGTCTAGAGAAAAATTTAGACTTTGATTTGGATTAAGTTCATTTTATACAAGTTTTATCCGTTCACCTTTCATTGAGTTCATGGGCTTTATGCGTTAGAATTTCCAGGGCTTTGTGTGTCAGAATTTCCAGGACTTTGTATGTCAGAATTTTGTAGTATTTTTAAATTTGTAAGGTGGTATTAGATAATATTTTTTCAATAATATGGATTAATAAAGATTATGGGTATTTTATGTACTCTATATCACACATTTTTTATTTTAAAATTTATATAAAAAACATAAGTGGTTCAAAATGAAGAGATTGCCATAAATAAAAGTTATGATACATTTCTATAGATAGAGTAATATAATATTTATTAAAAAGTTTTATAAATAGAATAATATAATAAGTTATTATAGATCATTATAAGTAAAGTAATATAAACTTTATTAAAAAACTTTCTAAGTAAAATAATATAATTAAAAAATATATAAATGAATGTAAATTATATGAAAAAAATTGTTAGTTTTTTTTTAAAATAATTTTTTATTTTGAAAGATCAAAAAATTTGCTTTCAAATGTAGTTTTATTTGTAACTTTTGGATTAAATAATACATGTATATAAATTCATCGTAATTCATATTTTTTTAAACATTTAATAGATCACATTTTTGAAGATAAAAGAATTTTTTTTTGTAGAGTATAAAGAATTGAAAAACTATTTATACATTAAAAGTAAATAAATCTAAAATGATCTGGGGCGGCAGGTGCGGGTGGGATCATTTTCGATCTCGGAGGAAACAAAGTCACAGCTTTTTCTTGGGGTCTTGGCACAAAAACGAACAATGAAGCTGAATGGCTAGCTCTTATACTCTCAGTAGAACTAGCCTCCTCCCTCAACATTGGAAAACTCAGAATCTTTGGAGACTCCAGACATGTCATACAATCCATGAGAAAAGGCAGTGCAACTAAAGGCACCAAAGCTCTCAGTTATCTCAAAAGAATAAGTTCCTATACCCTTCCCCCTGACGTCTCTTTTCTCCACATTTTAAGAGAAAATAACCATTTAGCGGACCTTGAGGCAAACAAGGGAGCCACTTTGGAAATTGGGCAAATACATTACCACAATGGAGATATAGGTTTTCATTTCATCCCTTAAGTATGCTAAGAGTGATACTTTCCACCTTGTTTGGTCACCTTGGAGTAAACCTCCATTCAAATCTTAGAAACCATGGCTTTTTTGAATATCTCGATCCACCCTCATTGCTCCCTTGCCCCACGTCCTCTCTAGCTTGCGCCACACGCCATCCCTAGCTTCCACGCGCTCTTCACATGGCCAATTCCCTGGCTGTCAGCTCCCACGAGCCAGCCTTAACTCCCCTCATTTCCTATCTTTCGCCATGGCTCACCCAACCCATTCCATCTTCTCTGCTATGCGTCGACTCTCCCTCTGCGATCTGGAACCTTCGACTCCCTTCTCCACCCTCCACCCCCCTTCTCCTCCTATTTCACGTTTTGGTCTCAACGCCATGCAGAATGTTTTGGCAGCCATCGCTGCCCTGAGCCGCACCTTGGTTGAAGTTAAGCTCTCCGTCCGCAGCACCTACGACGTTGTTTGTACTAGCGTGAACCAGAATGATGAACTGGCCGCAGAAATGAGATACACAACCACGCAGCTCTCTTGCCAAGATTCTCGAATAGACGAATTGGAGACAAATCTTTTTGAGCTCATGGGGAAGGTGGACGCTATGCAGGAAGACATCTCAGTGATGACAGGGAAAACGCAAGGCAGCCAGGTCCATGAAACTCCCACTGTCAACCAGGAAATCAATCAAGAGATGGTGGATGCAGCTTCTATCCAGTTCAAGAAATATAGTTAGTCTAGCTCTAGCACAGGTTCCTTTTTGTAATATTTTTGCCTTATGTATTTTTGTATCTATCTAAACAATCAGTTTGTTAGGGTATATCCCAGCAAAATTTTGGGAAATCTCAAGAAAACTAGAATCAAAGCCTCTACAAGGCTTAAGGTAGACTTTGAAATCTTTGTTGATTATGTTCTTTCAGAAAACTTCTTCATAGTATTTGTACTGTATGGTTGTGCACAACTTTTTAAAATATATATACTCTCATCCCCTGTTTCTGTTAAAAAAAAAAAATCTAAAAAAATCTTAAAACAACGCAAAAATGAAAATAAATAAATTAAAAACACAAAAACTACTTATTCTCATATAAAAGTGTAAAGTTCTCTCATAAATTTGGATTTAAAAAAAAACATTTCCATATAAATTATAATTTTTTTTTGTTCTACATCCTCTTCTAGATGACTTTGACAACTACTTAGGTGTAAAGTTCTTTCATGAATTTGGATTTAAAAAAAAAACATTTCCATATAAATTATAATTTTTTCTAGATGATTTTGACAACTACTTAGGAGCCATTAGATTTGTACCTCTCATCCAACTTGAGATTAATCATGAAAGAGTATGATGTGAGGGTTTTGAACATTTTAAAAAGACTAAATAAATAAACTAACCTATAATACAAGTTTCAAAATATTGTGGAGAGTGTTATTTTACATGTTGCTTTAACTTAGTGAGCCATCTAAGCTCATTTAGTACTAGGAGATAGGGCCCATGGGTGGTGAACCTTATGTACATACACAATTTTCGTGCATCCCGAGGAGTATGAGGATGCATCCTTAGATGAGAGATCTAATGACACACTCTCATGTATCTGTTGGCCGGTTTTTCTGACTAAGGCCAACTAAGGAGAAAAAACCCATACAAGGTACTTAAAATAGCCCCCGGTATGTTTAGGTTAGCTAATTCTGGGCAGGTTAAGGTCCTGCTACCTTTAGATTGATGTTGTCGAAAGAGTCTCTAGACTTTTTAGGGAATTTTCTGTATTTTAAATGACCTAATTTAATCCTAATAATTTACAGCTGCTAATTTACAAATAGAAAAACTAAGCTATAAACTGAAATCTAATCTAATCTAATTAGTCCTATCTTGGCCAAGAACAACCTGATAATTATGCTAACGTTCTATGAAAACACATATAACATGAAGTTAAATGATATAACCATGAGAAAAATCATCAAAGTCAATATCGTATATAACTTTTAGTTCAGAATAACATTCATATTTAAAGAAAAATAAACATAAATGATTTATCATTCTAAAACATAAAATATCATAAAACAGATAACTCCTAACACTTTAACATCATTTGAAATTTAAAATGATTAATTACTTAATTGAATATCTGTTAGAAACACAGATGTATGAGTAAGTGAATCAATATAATGAAATATTATATAACCAGATTTAATTAACAAAATTAATAAAAAATGACTCATACAATATCAAAATGAATTCGTGCTTTGAGCAATTTATTGATAATTCACAGAATTATAACAAAGTATAACTACAAGTGATAATAATAGAAAAAAAACCATAAAGAATATATAAATATTTTCAAAAAACTTAGTTCAAAATGATACCAATTTTTGAAAGAGTTCTTGAGAGTATCATAGAGATAAAATCTCAAGAGAACTCCTTAGCACAATGTGTCACAACTTATTACCTTTATGGTTGACATTTTAAGTAATAAATATTAAGAAAGAAAGACAATATGAGATTTATTATGAATAATAAAAATAATGAAATCCTCTCTTTTGAATAAGTGACAAAGCTGTCAACCAATAAAAGCCAATCCTTATGATGTCAATGAAGTCGAATTGCCAAACTCATCCGTTTGTATATGACTATGCTAAAATAACGTGAATTGCTTTTAACTTGAAAACATTCATAATATTAAAGCAAGGAATGAAACACGTTATTATTTGTTTTGCCACATGTAAAAATTTCCAATTATAAGCTTATTATTTTGAAGAAACGACTTTATTTCCTTTCAAGCCATAAATAATATATGAAATCATTTGAGATAATGATATAGGATCCACTAAAATTAGCTTTTCATTGTTCATATGTGATAATTTTGTAATCTGAGTGGTATTTCATATATATATATTAAAGTGCAATGCACTAAAATTAGCTTTTCATTGTTCATATGATAATTTTGTAATCTGAGTGGTATTTCATATATATATTAAAGTGTAATGTTGTTGGTGGTAGGAGATGTTTGTTGTCAAAACTATAAAGAGGATTGAAAATATTTAATGAAGAATTGATATATATTTTATATAATTTTATTATAGGATTTATGAATGTAATACATTATTAATTATATATATATATATATATATATAAAAGAGCATATATGTGTTTTTCAACAATGATGTAAAGAGGCTTGAATGATAAAATAATG
Organism: Larix kaempferi; assembly: GCA_027924585.1. NCBI lineage: Eukaryota > Viridiplantae > Streptophyta > Pinopsida > Pinales > Pinaceae > Larix > Larix kaempferi. The sequence continues at coordinate 7,724,933 of BSBM01000162.1, read as the reverse complement.
ATTTCTCGGCAAAACAATGAGTTTAAATGCAGTAATAAAATTATTATGAAATTTTGACTAATTGCTTCACTATAATAAACTCGAAGTCGCAAAGTCATCATTAGATGAAAAGAAAAAGCACTAATCATGAAAAGCCCAAAAGACTACCAAATGATATTCCATAAAAACTAAGTCAAAGGAAAGCATCATAGAGAGTGAGAAAACCATGTAATCACCTACCAAATCAAGATAAGATAGGAGAGAAGTAAAATCTAAGTATTTACAAAATTCTAATGGGGGGGCCCTTGATTTTACACAAATCAAGGGGAGTTGTTGGAGTGCCAACAGTATCTTGGGTGTGTGAGAACTCCATTGAATAAGAAGTATTTCCATTCTGCATTGTGTTATAGTACCTCCCCATACAAGTTTGTGTCTAAGCACCCACTACATAGAATTTATTGCTTTATAATAAGTGTGCACCATTGGATCTAAAGTATATAGATGATCACCAAGCACCTGATTACAAAGCATTTAACACTCTACAGCTTGGAGGTTGACCAATTTTGTTTGTAGGGTTATACCATTTAATGCTCTATCGCTTGGTCTAAAATAAATAGAATATATGGTTATTGTAAAGTTACATAACCTTAAATCCCAAGCTATAGAGCATAAATACTTTGGTGATTTCCTACATGCAACCCTACAAACAACACCCATCTGTTTGTTGAATGCATTTCCTGTACCGAGGTCTCGAGGCTGATTAGAGAGAGTTTGTAGGTACATTACAAGTGGTCCCCTCCCACTCTAGAGGAAAATCTTATCAGTAGGATTGTAGCTTACCCAACATACAAAACTCTGCCCTTGTAATGCCCCATTTTGAATTTACCACTTGAACTACCATTTCTTGTTTCTATTATCTTATGATTTTGGAGATTTGTCAGTATTTGGTCACTGTCGACCTATGGAATTATTGTTCCGCAGAAGACATATTTATGCGTGCATGATGTCAATAGTATGAATGATTGTCATATTTTATTTTGTCCCTAGCATGCAAATTTAAAAGATGATGGGTATGTGGATACCAAGTTAGAGTTATGATAGTCGAATTGATGAATATGAAACCAGATGCATGGTACCTAGAAAAATGATTTTTATTACTGATCCTTAGTGATGAAACATGTATAGTCATGTTAATGATTGCATGATATTGTATGATCTTGAGTTTGGAGACTAACCTACAGGTTGAAAAATCTAAGTGATAGCTATGTCTTAAGAGTTGGAAATACATCGGGGACATGAATTCCAAAGGATAAATGGTATGCAAGTGATGCATTATTGTTCTATATGAGTATTGATTTATTATCGTGATGTGTGGGCAGGTGCTGGGTTTCAGGAAACTCAACTGTCCAAACCGGTTATTCGATGACGAAATCCCTAAGAACAACAATAGCAACGTAGTATGACTATGAGGGATATTAATCCTTGTTCCATAGGAGGGGTGGAGGCATTACCCACCATTTATCCTCTGAAACTCGGAGTCATGGGAGGGTAGCGCTACGACGCACTCCCCAAGGTGTGTGATGATGACTAGTGGGTTCCTGCTAGGGAAGCTTGGTCGATGTAGTCGACACTTCTGCTTACATGTTCTAACTGGAGCCGGTCACGGCGTGACACTTCAAGGTAGTCCAATAGAGGAAGGATAGGATGTGGAAGTTAGTTGTGAATTAGGTATAAAGAGGTAGGTAGATAGGAATGTCCTGGAAGTTTAAAGTGAAACACAATTTACTCTGTGTGTACTAAAAACCTTTGCTTGATTCATGTGTCGTAATTCAGTATGTCATGTTGTTTCATATATTATTATGATTTGAGTTAGTAAAACAACTTGGATGTTTGTATGTGTGTTAAAACTCTTCCTTTTCTCATATATGATAAACTTAGTATACCATGCAGTTGATGTTGTTTTATTAGGACTACTTAGTAATTATTGTTAAAAGATGTGATTACGGAATTGTTTCTTTCATGGTTGCTTATGATAAATAAGAGGTATGCATTAGAGGTTCAACATGCTATTATTAGTACACGCACGGGCTATGTAAGTACTAGCTACACTTACATACCTTGTGTGCATACGCTATTATTATTCAAATATAGATTTATTATTTAGTAACATGATTATTAGGTTAACTATACATTAATTTATGACTAAAAGTGTATTTTATTTCAATATTTATTTTGCTTATTTAGATGCATTTAATTTTAATAACTATTGGGATTGAGATCGTAAGATATTAATTACAATGTTTGAACAAGGTTTAAACTATGCAAATTAAATTGATTGGATTGTTAGATAAATGTCAATCACAATTAAATGAATGGATATGGTTATAATTTCAATATGAATATTTTAATATTTTGTTTAAAGAGTGCAGTTGAAGTTATTCGAATGGATTCCATTATTGAGTAAAAGTCAATGGAATTAAATGAATGGATATGATGGTTCATTAAAGTGATTATTTAATTGTTTTAATTGTTCTTTTTGAAAATGGTGCATTTAAAACTATTTAAGTGGACTAGACATATTATCTACAAAGGAAGTGAATGGATATGAGCATGATTAATTAAAAAATATTTCTTTGGGGGAGTGTAGTACTCCTCTCGAAGAAAGAGGCGGTGGGAAGTGCTTAAAATGGAGAAGGAAAGATGAAGAAAGGGGATCATTATTTTGGGGGGACACAACCATGAAAAGGAAAAATGCAAAGAGATTGTGAAATGAAGTTGAAGCTGGGAACCCATGGGGGAAACCAGAAGGATATCTGAACTAGAGGGGCAGTTGGATCTCAAGACCTGCTAGAATGTTGCTTATGTGGCTATTGTTGTTCTTGGGGACTTTGGGCACGAAGGGCCAAGGAATATGGGTTCCTTGGAGCTAGGGAGTTGGCGAGATTGTTCCTAGCTGGCTGGGTGGTAAATCTGTTTTGCGGTTGAGTTTCCTAAAAATATCTACATGGATTTGGCTGGAAAGACTACTATCCTAGGACAAACTGCTATCCTACAGGTATTTTACTTGTATGAAATTCAAGTTTTACATTTTGAAAATGCTATAAATTGTATAAATTGTTGAAAATAAAATATACTTGGAATTGATGGTAGAGTGATGTTGTTTATATGTTTGATTTCTACCTCTATAAATGAAATTTATAACAGAAATAGAAAGATTAATTTTCCTGAGCAATGAAGGAACTAGATCAAATTATTTACCTTAAATGAAACTAAGGACCAGGGGAGGTCCTTACATAATGGTATCAGAGCCATGGTTAAGAATCGGGAACCAAAGGGCTTACTACAAAATGGGAAACCCCCCAAATCTCAAAAAACAAATTCCCTATAGACAATCCAGAGAGGAGGCTACGAAAAACAGAGGCAAGTTACCAAATAATGAGTTCAATTATGTCCTAAGCTATACCTCGAAATCTACCGCAAGAAACACCTTACCTGCAAATAAACAAATGCAAATTAGTATAAGATTGGATAATTTTACTTCTATTATAATTTGCAAAAAAAAAAAAAAACTATTTAGTATATGTATATAAGCAATAATATGAATTGTAAAATAAAATAAAATAAAATTAATTAAAATATAATTGAAAATAGGTTAAATAAATAACCAAAATATTTATATATTGGGAATTTGCATGGCCCTCAAACTCGTAGGGATTTCAAACCATTGCAAAAAAAAGGTCCAAGTCTCATTATATTGCTGGACGCACCTGAAATATATATATCATGCAAGTTATCTTCAAAATCAACACAAATCTAGTGTTAAACCTGGATTGTTATTTGGTAAAATATGGGTTTGGTCCCATTCTCATTCCAAATCCGCATCAAACCATTATCTCCACCAACCATCTCACGAAGCACGCAAGCATCAAGTTCCTAGGGAGAACATGCCAAGAGAAGAGCCCACAAGTCAATCTCTGTACTACGCATCAGCCTTGTGAGGACAATTTGAGCACCTATACAGTCATCGTTTATATCTGGCCCTCTGTTCGCTGATTTCTCCCCTTTCCAACGTTGCTCCCCAAAACCCAAATGATCCCATGCCCAAAATTAATTGTCAAGCTCTCGAATACTGGAAACCAAAAGCAATTTAGCTATCAGTAGCAAAGACACAGGTCACGAATTCACCATTGGCATGGAAAACCGGATAAGCGCCACATTTTACTAAGTTTAAGCATAACCATCAACGGGAGGAGAGGTCACCCCTTTCTACTCCATTTATGACCGTGAGAGAGCAAAGCTAAGTGCAAAGGTAGGAGAGGCACCACCAACCAAAAAGGCATCCTAGCAAGTTTTAGTTCCACTTGCATCTCTTACAGTTAAAAAAAACAGAGTAAAAAGCAGCTAAGATAGCCCTAGTAGCATCCCTTTTTAAAGCAGCAGGAGCTTCATATCCATACTCTGTTTAGATAGTACCAGTAAATGCACCTTCAGATATTTTTGTTATTCATCAAAACTAGTAGCAGTCACAAATATCCAAAACTATAAAAACTAGATTGATAATAACCCACCTTGCAATGTATTACGGTTCAAATGAACTTCAAAGTACAACATTTGGGCTTTCTATAGGTTGCCATAATGCCCATACCTTGTGCCAAGCCTATGAACCAATGCCATATTATTGGGCTGGATTCCTAACCTCTGCTTATTAAGAATTAACAACAAGACCGATGTCGATCAAGACAAAAGTCAAGACCAACCAAGAGTCAAGACAAGTTTTCAAGAGCCAGGCATATATCTCAAACATTGAGATCCAATGCAGCAAAGGAACCCACAGGAAATACAAGTGTGAACTGCGGGAAGTAACAGATGTGTCGAGCTCAAGAGCCCATCTCTATCGCTGAAGAAGCCCACAACTTGTGCCACGAAATCATTGGTGCACCAAGCGACCAAGCTGTCAATCAACAGTCATATATATATATATATATATATACATGTATGTATGTATGTATATATATTAGTAAAAAAAAAGTTTACAAAACACACACACACATATATATATATATATATTAGGAGCTGCTGCGACTTAGCCGTGCGTAGGGCACAACCATGAGTAGAGAAACTCAATTTCTCATTCATATTTAAGCTTGTATCAAGCACGATTTAGCATCGAATGTTCTCGGGAAGTGATAGCGCTGATTGCTATTATTATTTAACCCTTCCACATGGCCTTCATTCGCTGTGCAAACAACGAAGGGTGTGGGCTATAAAACTTTGCCTGCTGGTTTTGGGTTCAGGCACTTTGACTGATGGGAAGGTTGATGAAGCTTTGTATAGGGAAAAGTTTGCATTTATGACCCATAGAGTTAGCCTTTCAGAGAAGAAAAAAAAATTAAAAAAAATAAAAGGGTCATCAATCAGTAGCAAGCCAAGTAGTTGCATTCCTTCCTTTATTATTATTATTTTTTTTCTATTGGTTTAGATACTAATCCTGAAATTTTCAGCCACCGCCCTTTCCCTTGCTTTTGCAGCTGCTCTAGCCTTGTGCTCCAGCCGGGCTTAGGTTATCTGCTTGCCCATGAGAATCCAAAGATACCAATGTTTCCATACTTCGTAGGTCGTCCACCAAGAGGACTCTACAACCAGGTCAGTTTGCACCATGAGGAAGAGAGGAAGGGTAGCAAGGTTGCCACTCTGGAAGGGGGGAGTAAAAGGGAAGTTGGCCAATGGGACGCTCTCTGCAAACTAGGTAGAAATATATATATATATATATATGAATACCCCACAAAAAAAAAAACTACTCTAAGTAAAACCAAAAAGTACAGCATTGGTTAAAGCTCATGCTGCACAAAGCACATGCCTTATGAACCTGTGCGAGGAAGGGTAACCAAATTGTTGACCTAGCTCTTAAAAATGATAGCAGAATGCATCCAACGTATGGCTCTCTGCAGATACCATGCCACCGCTCCCACAGAGAGAAACCCTAAGCAAATCCTAAGAAAAGCCAAGAATGAGTGAGAATGTTAAAAATAAAATTTAAAAAAAAAGAAGGAAGGGAAAACATAACCAGAAAATGTTTGGGGAACGAGAAAACCTCGCCATAGCTCGCTGAATAAGGTTCTGTGAGGCTGAACAGGTGACAGCAATGGTGTAAGCAGATCCAAGCAAGATGCATAGTTCACTTGCAGTGCTCCCTCTCATAAAATTGATGACCAAAATAAACGGGACTCAAGGGTTTAGCCTCTTATGTTTTCTTTAGTATTATTGTTTCAGCAGATGCCCGGATGGGGACGCGTAGCCCTCATGAAGGTGTGCAACCTTCCCATGAAGAGCTTAGGGTTAGGTTAAATGTTAAATTTAATACATATTGGTTGAATTATTTGAATAATTTAATTTTTTTTTATATTTAAAATTTGATAGTTATTTAAGGTTTGTGATTTAAATTGAATTTTGTTAACAAATTTTGATCAATTGATTAAAATCTAACAAAATTATATTTCGAATTTTATGTTAATAAATGATTTATAAATTAGAAATAATATTAATTATGGTTTAGTCTTATATGTTAAAAATAATAAATAAAAGTATTAATTAAAAAAAAATCCAATGTTAGGATTAGTAAAATTCTAATAAACTAATTAATTAACTTTATAAGTTGAAATCTTATAATAAACTTATAGGTTTAAATTGTAGATTTAAATTGAGTTGAAAATCGCCGCATGATAAATTAAGGGTGAGGAGGCGACTCTAGTTAAATTGATTTAAGCCAAATTAAGTAACATAAGAGGGTTCGGGTAGAGAATCACGACAAGTGTGACCCTCCAATAGGTGTATCCATAGATGACTACCTAAGCCGCGAGGACGATGCAGTGGCCTACATTTCACATGAGACATACTGTCTTACCTGCGACTCGTGATGTTAAGACTTAAAGTATCATGACGTGTGATGATGGGTTTTTCATTTAGTTCAGATCAGACAACGTGATAGTTGAGTTGATTTACATATTAACTATCCATCGAATTGTTGAGCAAGTATACATGGTACAAAGTAATAGCGATTGGTGCGAGTAATTAAATCTATGGTGTCGCCCCCTTATGTGTAGATGAGCTTGAGGTTATGTAAAAAAAAATAAAAAATTACGAGGATAATTGTTCATTGTGAGGAATGTAGCTATAGTATAGACCTCCAGAGTTTCCTTATAAGTAAACTAATGAAGAGTGATAATCATTAATAGGTTTTTGACTCTAACTACAAACAAGGGTGATGTTCATTCTATCACTAATGATATTTTGTTATAATTGGAAGGAACTAAAAGAGTTAAATAGGTGCAAGCAAGCGGGTTGAAGGTTGTAAGTGATTAGTGTCGGTTGTGTCAAAACCTATAACTTGAAAAGAAATGACTATAGACAAGTAATTTGGTGAGTACTAATTACAAGGTAGAAATTACAGATTGCAGTCCTGGATCCATGTAGGAAGCCGATTCTTAAATTATGTTTATGTTTTGTAAAATTCTTGTTTATAGGGACATGATTGTGCCTCATATATGATGAATATGACACATAGATAGTTATTCCTATGTTCCCCAACCAAACAAATTATTGTATGCCTATATCTTGAAAGGTGGCGTATGTGCAGTACTTATCAAGTTAGAGTGATAATCAAAATTCGTGTAAATTTAATTGGTTATGATTAACAAATGCTTAAAATAAGGAGATAAGGTTCTTATTGATGGTTCAACTAATGATTGTAACTTACATATCACAACTTCATATAGAGATAAGGAAAAATAAATCATTAAAGAAAACATGTCTTTACAATAACTAAGTTGGGAATGGTAATAAATTGGAGAAGTGACACGTAAGGTGTTTAGAAATTGGGAGGGGTTAGTCATGTCTAGTGTAGAGATGACCCCGAGAAATAAGGAAGGAACGAGGTCGATTAACTAATTAACAAGTCCAGACATGTTAAAATCAATTGGTAATGAGAGATTCAATATGATTATGTAGTAATCACCTTACAACATTCCTAGTTTAGAATATGATGAGATTAATTAAGGATTAGTATGCTTGTCTCACGACTAGCCATGTGTGACAAGTGGGTAAACGAAATATTATGTTATGTAAAGTCTCCCTTCACCTTGTAAAGATACCTTAAGTTAAGGGTTGTCGATCATATGGTTGTACGGAATACGTATGTAGAGATAGTAAATCGGAACTCATGGGACACATGAGTGATTGCATTGTTGGAAAAATTAGTAGTATTGCAAGTGATATGTATGAATTAATGAAAAAATTAAAAGTATGAAGATACCATTTGAAGAACGTTGAGGCGAGGAATCCAATATGAGGATTATGCATGTAAATTGGTAGGGACAAAAGGTATGAACATAATAATGACATCGATAGGTAAATAGTTGTGACAATATGAGAGGAAGCTAAAGTAAAGTAGGCCAAGGACAATATGTTTTAAATAACACCTAATTACCATAAGAGTGTTAGTGATAAAAAGAGTAGTACAAAAGGAAGATGATCCTATATGTGTGATTCACCCTATTTGGATCCAACCTGTATAATACAAGGAATGAATGGGAATGATAGTAGTGACCTAGAAATTATGAAGTCAGTTCATTGTATAAACGTCATCCACTATATTGTTCCGAGTGTTGATAATTCAAGGGAGATGATTGTATGATGTTTTCTTGCACGGTAATCTATACCTAATGCCAAACAAATAAGAGTTCTAGAAAGAATCAAATATAGTTGGTTTTAATCAATAAGGGTTCATAAAGAATGAAATAAGAATCTAATTGATAATTAGATGAATGGGTAGTAAATTAATGATAAATTATTTACTAAATTTAACAAAACCAAGGACCTAGATAGGTCGTTACACATGGTATCAATCTAAACATTAGTGGAAAGTGTGTTAACTATGACTAATTAGGAGTAGTGGTGACGAGAGACAAGCCATCGTAAGATGTAGGAAAATTGGGGGTAAATTGTATTGAATATAATAATGACCCTAGGTGAAGGTTGAGGGATATGTAAAACTTAACCAAATTATCTAGCAAGCATTTTAGCGAATCGCTTAAGGATGTTATAATCAGATTAGGTGTCTTGGTGCAATAACACACTTCCCAAATTAAAACTTTGATCAAACTACAAGTGTACGCACATAAATCTGAGGGGCATGTAAATCCTTGCTAAGTATTGTGTAAATGATAGGATGATTATTTGTGTCTAATGCCTAGCCATATGTGTTATATGGAGTATATACGAATGATTTTGTATGTCCAAATGAAAGCATGTTAATTACCTTTTGAGGATAAATAAATATACAATTGTACAAATAATGTTTGGAATCATGATAGGCTGATAGCTTAAAACTCATAATTAGCATGGGGTGATAGTATTCGAGAATAAGGTCACCATGTATAAGTTAAAACTGTAAAATGAAATGGTGTATTGCAAAACTCATGGGTTAGAGTTCATAGAAGTGTTGCGAATTAGTATGTAAATCATTAACAAGAACCTGTTGAAAAGTGATTAACTAAATATGTGAAATAATGCAAGAGTCGTAATAATACTCGAGAAGCAAGATAAAAACTTTTATTAAAGACTTATCTATTCCTAGATTTACAATGTGGAATAGTATGAACAATTTCAACAAGGGTATAACGTTGTGTAGATAAATGCATTAAGGAGCCTAGAGGTGATAAGACCAACGTCCTGTACCACACTTCAAATATCATAGAGACATCTTTTGTGTGATAAAATGAGTAAAGTTTAGGGGACATAAGGCATTGCATCATGCTTTTCCCGATGATTGGGAATGATCTCATAACTTCAGGACGAAGTTTTTTTAAGGGTGGGTGTATGTAATGCCCCATTTTGAATTTACCACCTGAACTACCATTTCTTGTTTCTATTATCTTATGATTTTGGAGATTTGTCAGTATTTGGTGACTGTCGACCTATGGAATTACTATTCCATAGAAGACATATATATGCATGCGTGATGTCAATAGTATGAATGATTGTTGTATTTTATTTTGTCCCTAGCATGCAAATTTAAAAGATGATGGGTATGTGGACACCAAGTTAGAGTTATGATAGTCGAATTGATGAATATGAAACCAAGTGCATGGTACCTAGAAAAATGATTTGTATTATTGATCCTTAGTGATGAAACATGTATACATGTTAATGATTGCATAATATTGTATGATCTTGTGTTTAGAGACTAACCTACAGGTTGAAAAAGCTAAGTGATAGCTAAGTCCTAAGAGTTGGAAATACATCAGGGACATGAATTCCAAAGGATAAATGATATGCAAGTGATGCATTGTTATTCTATATGAGTATTGGTTTATCATCGTGATGTGTGGGCAAGTGTTGGGTTTCATGAAAATCAACTGTCCAAACTGGTTATTCGATGACGAAATCCCTAAGAACAACAATAGCAACGCAATATGACAATGAGGGATGTTGATCCTTGTTCCATAGGAGGGGTGGAGGCATTACCCACAGTTTATCCTCTGAAACCCGGAGTCATGGGAGGGTCACAGTACGACGCACTCTCCAAGGTGTGTGATGATGACTAGTGGGTTCCTGTTGGGGAAGCTTGGTTGATGTAGTCGACACTTCCGCTTACGGGTTCTAACTGGAGCGGGTCACGGCGTGACACTTCAGGGTAGTCCAACAGAGGAAAGATAGGATGTGAAAGTTAGTTGTGAATTAGGTATAAAGAGGTCGGTAGATAGGAATGTCGTGGAAGTTTAAAGGGAAACATAATTTATTGTGTGTGTGTTGAAAAACTTTGCTTGATTCATGTGTCGTAATTCACTATGTTATGTTGTTTCATATATTATTATGATTTGAGTTAGTAAAACAACTTGGATGTTTGTATGTGTGTTATACTCTTCCTTTTCTCATATATGATAAACTTAGTATACCATGCAGTTGATGTTGTTTTATTAGGACTAGTTAGTAATTATTGTTAAGAGATGTGATTACGGAATTGTTTCTTTCATGGCTGCTTATGATAAATAAGAGGTATGCATTAGAGGTTCAACATGCTATTATTAGTACACGCACAGGCTATGTAAGTACTAGTTACACTTACATACCTTGTGTGCATACGCTAGTATTATTCAAATATATATTTATTATTTAGTAACATGATTAATTGTATTATAATTATTTGTATTGAAGTTATTAGGTTAACTATACATTAATTTATGACTAAAAGTGTATTTTATTTAAATATTCATTTTGCTTATTTAGATGCATTTAATTTTAATAACTATTGGGATTGAGATAGTAAGATATTAATTACAATGTTTGAACAAGGTTTAAACTATGCAAATTAAATTGATTGGATTGTTAGATAAATGTCAATCAAAATTAAATATGAATATTTTAATATTTTGTTTAAAGAGTGCATTTGAAGGTATTCAAATGGATTCCATTATTGAGTAAAAGTCAATGGAATTAAATGAATGGATATGATGATTCATTAAAGTGATTATTTAATTGTTTTAATTGTTCTTTTTGAAAATGGTGCACTTGAAACTATTTAAGTGGACTAGACATATTATCCACAAAGGACGTGAATGGATATGAACACGATTAATTAAAAACTATTTCTTTTGGGGTAGTGTAGTACTCCTCCCGAAGAAAGAGGTGGTGGGAAGTGCTTAAAAGGGAGAAGGAAAGATGAAGAAAGGGGATCATTATTTTGGGGTTTATTTTGGGGGGGACACAACCATGAAAAGGTAAAAGGCAAAGAGATTGTGAAAGGAAGTTGAAGCTGGGAACCCATGGGGGAAACCAGAAGGAGATCTGAACTAGAGGGGTAATTGGATCTCAAGACCTGCTAGAATGTTGCTTATGTGGCTATTGTTGTTCTTGGGGATTTTGGGCACGGAGGGCCAAGGAATATGGGTTCCTTGGAGCTAGGGAGTCGACAAGACAATTCCTAGCTGGCTGGGTGGTAAATCTGTTTTGCGGTTGAGTTTCCTGAAAATATCTACATGGAGCTGGCTGGACAGACTACTATGCTAGGACAAACTACTATCCTACAGGTATTTTACTTGTATGAAATTTAAGTTTTACATTTTGAAAATGCTATAAATTGTTGAAAATAAGTTATACTTGGAATTGATGGTAGAGTGATGTTGTTTATATGTTTGATTTCTACCTCTATAAATGAAATTTATAACATAAATAGAAAGATTAATTTTACAGGAGCAATGAAGGAGCTAGATCAAATTATTTACCTTAAATGAAACTAAGGACCATGGGAGGTCCTTACAGCGCTTTTTTGTCATGTGGGGAATCTGGAGGGCCAAAAATTCCTTGGTTTTTAAGGATTGGTTTCAACTATCTATGCAGGTGGCCATTAAGTGCCTCTGTTACTTTAAGGAATATTTCAAACCACTCTTTGTGAAAAAGT